>OZ020508.1:160107573-160722573 GCA_963971375.1 Platycheirus rosarum | reverse complement strand
TAGACAACATGCTTTTGTCCGTAATTTTATCGACTTCTTTTTATTTAGAACTGCTTAAAAGAAATAAATTCATATGAAATTAGAAATATTGCACTGAGATGTTCGATGCTAAATCAAAATCCTAGCAGTTGTCCTATTTTTTTGACGGTAGACAGAAATGCAATGACATTCACGAGTGCGCACTGGAACAGGGAACTTCAAACAAACCTGAAGTTATAGCAGTCGCCTTGAAGCAGTAAATTTTTGTAATTCTTTAATTATTGATAATCTGGATTGTTTTATTTTCTAGGTTTCATCATGCGTATTAAAAAAGAATCAACTTACATGTCTCTTTTGATTGGCCACATGATCTGGCACATCACATATCTCATTCATCCCATTGTCCGCGGTATTGTTGTTGTACAAATTATGATCGCCATTATCAATATTGTTTTCTTCTGATGAACAGCCCACAGATGTTGGTTTTGGTAATGTACCATTATGACTGCTGTGATTACTTCTAATGTTTAGTAAAAAAAATATATTTACAATTCAGACATATGCAGATTAAACGACCATACCCTAATGTTCCATTCAATATTGTTGATTGATCTCCCATGGACGATTCACATGCCTCATCTAAACTTATTGATAGAAAATCCGTTTGAAGCGTTACTAAAACACGGTACCATAGACCCCTAACACGAGTTTCAAGCACTCCACAACGTAGTCCTGATGGTGAATGATGGGGCACAGTATATTGCTGGTTTGTTGCCGGTCGGCCCAGATTTGATGATTCCACCATACTGGCTGTTTCGCTATCTTATGTTGCACTAATAAAAATATACCTATACAAATACAGAGACATGTTCAATGAAAACAAAAAATAAATTTATCAGGTTTGGTGAGAAAGAATTTGCATAGGGGGTGAGAAGTTAAACCGTTATCCAAGTTAGGTATTAGTTATTAGTACTACAAAAATTTCGTAAGAAAGAGACAATGAGAGTGTAAAATACTTACTCTCAAGTGAGAGAGTTACGAATTTCTGCCCAATAATTTAAATTAACAACAACTAGTACCTAGTTGGATCGCACGTACTTGCTCATATGTGCGGTCACATCGTCGAATAAATTTAAAAAAATGCACGGTTGGGTCGGACAAATTTGTTCTTATGTTAGATAATTGCTTAGTGGCTGCATATGTACATATGTATATAAAGGGTGTTTTTTAGACATTTGGTTTTCAAGAAGAAATAAAACGCATATAGTTTAGGTGTTATGGCCAAGAATTTAGCTTGATTATAAAGATAAGTGTTTGTATTATGTTTTAAAAATGATTCCGGGGAATTGGCCGCTGCGGCTGACTCGAATAAATTCCCGTCGAGGCCCGATTTTGTGAAAATCGGGGGTCGGTGGCCATCTCGTTTTGGGCCCATTCACCGAACGTGTGACGCGCTTAATGGTCGTCCGCGCTACAATTCTTGCACGAGTTGGATTTTGTAAGCCTGCAAACCAAGATCCTTCCGAAAAATCTTCCATAAAGTGCATGGGCACATCTCCAATTGTTGCGCGCGATGGCGGATTGACTCATTCGGGTCTTCTTCGATGCTCTGCTCCACCGAAACGAACCATTGTTTTGGTGATTCTAAAGCATTTGATAGAGTCTGGCACCAGGCCCTTTTATCGAAAATGCGTGCTTTCGGTTTCGATGTTTCTTTTCTTCGCTGGATTAGAAATTACCTTTCGGACCGTTCAATACAAGTTGTATTGTATGGGTTCAAATCTGATATCTGCAAAATAAATGCTGGTGTGCCCCAGGGCTCCGTTCTGTTTCCGACTCTTTTTCTCATTTTAATAAATGATCTCCTGTCTGAAACTTCTAATCCACTAAACTGCTTCGCTGATGACAGTACACTCAGCTTATTATATTCATTTTTGGAGTCACGTGGTACTTACATTATGGAAGCTGATCATCTTGAAATTCTCGGTATGAGCATCACCAGTCACCTCTTGTGGAATGATCATATTTATGATGTTGCCAAAAATGCCGCAAGATGTTTGGGCTTCCTCTGAAGATGTAAAAAATTCTTTTCCCCTTCTGATCTGGCTACTATCTACAAATCATACATTCGTCCAAGACTAGAATATAACTCAAAGAAAAGCGATAAAACCGCATTTGAAAAAACTGGTTATATGAGGGGTACCGTTATAGAGCAAATTTCAAAAAATTCGTTCTAACTGAAATATGTTTTGTTGTAAAAAAATGGGCACGACTGGGTCGCACGTACTTGCTCTTGTGTGCCTAATTACATTGGAAAGCAAGGTCTTTGGCAGAAACAAGTAACATTTGCGTTGAAAATAACACAGTTTGAACTTATAAAAAGTATTAAAAACCAGAATACTTAAAGGTTTTTAGTAAAAATGAAGTATGCCATCACACGTATTAAATAACAAGGAATTTATTAAAAATATATTTCGAAAATTGTAGGACCGGTTTTGATAAAATCCTGTTTTTTATTTTTAGTTTTTGAAAAAAAAATATTTTTTTAAATTTTGGATAAAAGGTCCCGTTAATAGACTTTTCCCGTATAGGTGGTTTTAATCAAATGATAGCCAATACCAACAAAAAAAAAATTCTCAAAAAATTTCATTAAAATCGTTGGAGCCGCTTTTGAGAAAAATAAGATTTTCCTAAACGGTTATTCTTAGGGCTAAAAAAAATTTCAATTTCCCCTCTGGGGAATGCCAAAATAATCACACACACCAAGTTTGAAGATAATCGCATAAGCCGCTTAGGCTGCAGCTCGTTATACATACTGACAGACAGACAGAAATTTTTTCTCGATCACTTTTTTAGACTTCTCTATGATCGTAATGTCATGTTTGATTGTTATCTCAATTTTTTTAATATTCACGAATCCAAAACTTGCCTTATAGTCCCGATAATCGCAAGTTAAAATAGCACCCTGAAAGTTTTATCAAAATCGTTAGAGCTGTTGTATGGCAATTACCTTCGTGACTGAACGTATAGCGTTCAGCACAATTATTCTCACAATTTAACATAATATTCATAATAATAATAATTAAAATCAGAAAATCTAACAAAACAATTGAATTAAAAACTTTGAATTTTCCGGAGCAGAATCTTAAGAATGGGGAGTTACGACACACGTCAAACCTCCAGCAAGCCTACAAAACCCCTTCCAAAACCTAATCGATCTTGATGGCTACAATAATAATCTTAAGTCATCATAATAAATCATTCATTTAGAATCAGAATCACGGTCAGCTTGCATTGTTGACACAAGTGTACATCTGTAATGCATCTTTATTGTGATTCATAATTGAAAGAAAATGAAATTAGACCATAAAGATCAAGGTCAACTTTTAATTGAATTGTGTAAGAACAATACAAATGCCAAAATTTAATTTTGATCATAGAGTATAATAATAATATAATAATAATAATAATAATATATTTAATCTATGTTAATGATTCATTCATTGTTTGATGCGATTCTACTTTATATACTTTATACTACTTTAAATAAAGTATAAAAATGACCAGTAGCGGCAGTGACAAAGAAAATGATAACTCCAAAAAATTAGTAAAAAAAAAGGCAACCATATAAATGGAAACAAAATAAACGAAAATTAGGTAGGCTTCATGGTCAATATTACGAAAATACGGCTGGGAATCCCGTTGCAAAAATATTAATTCAACCCATTTTGTATGCTTACCTATACCTTTATCATATTATATAGTATATATGTAAATAAACTTGGATTAGGTGTAGTGATGGCTGTGCAACCAAATTTACACAAGATGAGAGGGAATCTTTTTTGTCAACCTTACTGAATTTGTCAACTAAAACAGAATAGGATATTTACCTAATGGGCATAATGGAAGCGAAGCCAGTAGCAAAGAGTCGACAAATAATTGAAAATATTAAGACTACAACATTTTCATACTACATCTATATTAAAAAGAATGGCATACAAAGAATATGTAAGTGAAAAAACGTTTCTTAATTTGCATAGGATCTCCAACTCACGATTACAACGCTTAAACGTTCTTCTAAAGAATGGTAAGACGCCAGTTGATTTAAGAAGCAAACACATTCATAGTTACAATGTTTTACCTCCTAAGTCCTGATTAATAAAATAAATAAATTTATTGGCGCGACAGCTAAGTAGCCAAGGCCTAATGACTTATACTCCCAAGCATTACTGTGTGTGTGTTGTTAATATGCAGGAATGGAAGGGACCTACAGTTTACCGCCGAGTCCGAACGGCGGTAAACCTACTCTTGTAGGTTTTGTCAGTTCCTCGCAAGAGGCAGTACCCCAGAAAAAAGGTGGTTATGAGCTGGATTTGAACCCAGGCTCAATCGGTTAGCAGTCCGACACACTAACCACTAAGTTACGGGGCACTACTATTATAATATAAAAATTATAATATTAAAGAGCACATAAACATTTCGTAAAAAAATCTCCCACATAAGCTTATTGTGAAAAGTATGTATCAGCTCTTCATAAAACGATGGACGGATCTAAGATCTAAGAGAATACTATAGAGAATGTATATACAATGATTCAGGCCCGGTGCACACTTGTGTTATTTTGATCCCAAAAAAATTTTACTCAAATTCAAAAAGTACAAGATTTTGACGCAGCGGTGACGCTTTTGCGTCTTACAGTACTCACAAATAAATAGAGTGGTGCAGACACTCGTCAGATGCCGCAGCGTCGTTTTTGAGTAATGTACGATGCAAAAGCGTCACCGCTGCGTCAAAATCTTGTACTTTTTGAATTTGAGTACATTTTTTTTGGGAATTTGCGCCTGTTGGTTTTCATGTTCGCTTGGTGCTTAGAATACGTTTGCGATCGATTTTGGTTAAAAAAAATTACCCACAAACCCTCTCGTTAAATCCACACACACAAACCCCATTATCTACATCTACTTTCTACTTTAACAAAACCCTGCCCATTTTGTTTTTCTTTTTTCTTCCTGTACTTTTTGAATTTGAGTGGAATTATTTTGGGAATTTTCGCCTGTTCTTTTTCATGTTCGCCTGGTGCTCAGAATACGTTTTATCGATTTTGGTAAAAAAAATTACCCACAAACCCTCTCGTTAAATCCAAACACACACCCCATTATCTACATCCATTTTCTACTTTAACAAAACCCCGCTCATTTTGAATTTCTTTTTCTCTTCTTGTACTTTTTGAATTTAAGTGGAATTATTTTGGAAATGCATTTGCTGTTCTTTTTTTATGTTCGCCTGGTGCTCAGAATACGTTTGCTATCGATTTTGGTTGAAAAGACCACAGTATCGCGGTACGCTAACCTCGTAATGCTACGCGTTAAGAGCCCGACCCATAGAATCCGTCTGTCCGTTGAGTTGTAATTTTCGACTGAGCACTTTATTAAATACACACATTCTTATGAGGCGCGTCATATAAGCATCGCATGCGATGAACGCAATGCACAAAGTAGACAAACTTTTAACTCTTTCAAGAGCCCGACCCATAGAATCCGTCCATCCGTTGAGTTGTAATTTTTGACTGAGCACTTTATTAAATACACACATTCTTATGAGGGGCGTCCCATAAGCATCGCATGCGATGAACGCAACGCACAAAGTAGACGAAATTTTAACTTTTTCACTCCGGCAATCCGTTTGAGAGAACCACTCAATTTCTAAGCGTTATATCTTTGTATATACCAATATACTGCATTTAGTACTATCATGGAGCATCATTTTTTAGTTCCGAAACAAGTCGCAATGAGGCGCGCTGAAATACCACTTGGTGTGGATATAGAATAAAAACAAATAACAAAATCGTGTGAAATACTGGTAAAATATCGGGAAATGTTCTCGTCTCCAATATTAAGAGTTAGTTCCGAATCAACCAGGAAGATGGCCAGACGAAAAATGACCACCATGAGAGTACTAGCAACGGAACGCACAACCGAACGCAACGGATTCTATGGGTCAGGCCCTTTACTTTTCTTATCAGCATGAGTCATGTTATTTCGTATGTGTAGCTTGTCATCGATTTATAAGACGTTATCACGTCAAAAATAATGCTTCATGATATACTCTGTAAAATTTATATTTTCAGTACAGGGAAGATAGGATATTTGCCTTTCACTCTAAATGTTATGGTTTTCAATAAGCTATCTCCATTTTAAAGCTCTCAAATGGTTGCCATACTGGGCATTATAAATTGGTATAATTCTCACACAAATGTAGGTAAGCTTACCAACTGTTTATTCAATCTTGCTCAAATAGAAATTCTTCCTTAAATTAATTGCACGACGGTCACAGCTTGAATAAAATTTGAAAAAATATTAAGGGAATTTCAAAGTTTTTATTTTGAATTTTGATTGGTCGAAAAAAGTACGTAAAATTGTTTTTGGCGGAATAATTTGAACGCCATTTTATTTCCTTAAAAAATTAAAGGAGCATGATTTTTTTTTTCAAAATCGGTTTTTAAATATGAAGGTTTTTTAACCAAAATATAAACCACACCTCCAAAAGTACACAGATTTTGTTTCATATAAATCATTGAAGCCGTTTTCGAGAAAAATAAGCTTTAACTTAACGGTTATATGACAGGTACCGTTAATATTTGAGCTAAAAAAAACAAGATAAGGCCTCTGTAGAATGTCAAAATAATCTTATGTTATAAATTTGAAGACGATCGACCAAGCCGTTCAGGCTGTAGTCCAAAATACATCGTACAGACAGACATATATAATTTTGCCAGTAACTCAAATACGTTTCACAATCGTAATGTAATGTTTGATTATTATCTCAATTTATTTTTGTGTACGAATTCATAACTTGCATCATGAAAGTACCTATAATCGCAAGTAAAAAAAAATTGCCAACAAATATTGCATTATCTTTATTTTAACAGTTTTTTAAGAAAAATAAAATTGAAAAGATAGTGAAGTGATAAAAAAAAACATAACGACGACTTAAAATATGCTCTCATTCGCTCTAAGAAAGCTTCAATTCTGGAACTTCCATAACAAAAACCAAAGAAAAAGGTATTATAATTTCCATTAATGGCGAAAGGTAACTCTGCAGTAGTGCTTTTTAAAAAAAAATCACAACAAGCGAGAGGCAAATTGATAATCAGTCTCTTCTCTTCGCAGCCGGGGAGCAGACAGACAGGTCTTGGTGGAATAACAACAACAATTTCAATGTATTTCAGGGTTCTCTTTTATATTTAAGTATCAATTTCTTAAGTTGAGTGCGATGTAAACACTTGCAGGTACCAGTGTGTTGGAAAGCTCTCTTCCATAAGGCCTGTACTGAAAATATAAATTGAACAGAGTATAGTTATATAATGCAGTGTATATACAAAGCTTTGTACCTATATATGTACTTGTAATTATGAAAACTACTTACATACGATCGGAGTCACCATAAACAGATACCTACTACTTTTGTAAAGTTTGCAGTCAGAATCAAAGCTTTTTATGTGCTTTAAGGGTCGAAAAACGATCGATTGTTGTCGTGTTTATCGTGTTATATTGCACATAATAGTAGTTTAACAGTGGCAACTACTCGTCAGATTCTGACTAAGGTAAAGTATATTTTTAATATTGATGTTTATTAACATACTTTGTAAATGTTTTGTTGTTTTGCATTGTTAAATAAATAAATATATCTAATTTTATAATATTTTTTCTTATATAGATAGATGTTTCATTTTTATATTGTTAAATTAATTATTTATAAATACATACAGTGATATTTTATTGTTCTTGGTGTTTTTATTAAAAAAGGATAAGGCCTACTGCGAATACCCTTAAACAAACTCACCTATTTGCTTACATCATGTGGTGTGGAAAAAGGTAAATTTAATTAATGTTTTTTTTTTAATTATTGTTTTTGTCAGAATTTGACCTACAAGGTACTTTTTTACTAAAGTTATTAAGCATACACGGGCATCGCTGGAAGAGCTTTTGTATCAGATACACTTATGGAAAGCCAAACTGACATGCAAACGTCCTATCTTCCTGTAGTGACAATATTTGTTCATAAGCGTAAGGCCGAAAAGTTTTATACGCAAACACAATAAAGTGCACGACTGGGTCGCATGAACTTGCTCGTGTGTGCAACAGTGGTATTGGGGCTTGAGATTTTTGAAAAAAAGGAGGTAGAAATCTTTGAAATTTTGTTAATCATTATCACTAGTTTTTTTTGGAAAAAATGAATGAACTGCAAGGTCATATCAAGGACCAGTTTCTATAAATTAAAAAAAAGGCCTCGGAGTTCTACTACCACATTACATCATGGAAAACAATATCTAATGAGCCTTCAGAATAATCCTACTTATATTATAAATGTGAATGTTTGTATGTTTGAATGTTTGTTCCCTAATAACGCCTCAACGTCTTAACGGATTTGGATGAAATTTGGTATGTAGATGGATAATGTGCTGGATTGAGACATAGGCTACTTTTTATCCCGAAAAATGTTCGGTTCCTGTGGGAGAGGCTTACATGTGAAATGATGTATGACTGAAGGTTTGTTTGTTATGCTTTCGTGTCCCAACTAATGCATGAATTTGTGGAGTTGGGTAGATGGAAGGTTGCAGGTTTCACTTTATTTGGACATAGTCTCCTGCGGGAGAGATCGAAATATTTGCTTTGACGAGTTTTGATTTAAATAATATTTTTTTTTTAATATATGGCGGGCAATTTAATTGAAACAGAAAAATAACATTACATTACATTTGCTATTGAAATAGAACACTGGCAACTGAGGCCATCAGCTCTTACCTATAACAGCACAATATAATAAGACAGAGAGAGAGAAATAACACGGAAGAAAAAAAGAACGATTGCTTTTCGGACGGTTCCTATTCGACCAATAAATAACCAAAACCAAGGGCAATAATGCTTGATTTCGCTGATCTATCGGGAAGCGATCCATTTCTTATCAAAGCCAATGCGGTTTACCGCAATACAGAAAATTAAAAATTAAAAATTTAAATACAGTATTATTGAACGGGTACCTGTAAGAAACATTTTCGCTTCTTTTCCACGGTATTTTTGGAAGAGCTACATTCTAATTTATTGTTTTTTTCTCGTTTGCATAACAGCAGGTTGTTTTTCGTTACGGTTTTTTCTCCATTGTAACAGGTTTTTGTTATTTTAGTCGGAGATATTGCTTGACATTTCTGTGCCTTAACGACAGCATGAATTTGTGAAGTTTGGTAGACGGAAGAGTTACAGAATTCACTATATTATAAATAGATATAGGGGCATAGGGACATAGAGTTGTAAAGATATAGAGATATAGAGATACAGAGATATAGAGATATAAATACATAGAGATATAGACATAGAGACATAGAGAAATATATGTAGATATAGAGATATTTAAGAATATGGGGATATAGAGGCAGCGTTGCCAACCACTTTTGACGAAAAAGTGCCTAACTTGGAAAAAAAGATGCCTTTTCCAATAAAATAATGCCTAAAAAAAATTTTTGTAGGTAAAGTGAAACAGTACATCAAAAATTAAACACAAATGTAAAAAAAATAACGAAAACAATTTATATTTTCAAAACAAAAACTTAAATTATCAAATCACAGAAAAATTGGTTGGTATAGGAACAAAATTCATGACATTTTAGTTTTCACATAAAAGGTACAGTGGAAGCTGTAAAAAATAAAGTCAGTATGTTGAATAAAAAAAAATATTTGAAACAAAAAAAGATGCCTTTTTGGTAAAAAACAAGCCTTAAAGCCTTGGCTACTGAAATAATGCCTAAAAGGCATGAAAAAGCTTTAATTGGCATCGCTGTATAGAGGTGTAGATATATAAAGATATAAAAATATAGAAATAAGAAATATAGAAATATAATAGAGACATAGAGGTATAGAAATATAGAAATTTACAGTTATGGAGGAATATCACTAACGGTATTCACTATATTAACAAAAATAATAATAATTTGACGAAAAACCTAATTTAACCAAAATGCTTCATCTTAAGTCCACGCAGACGAAATGGCGGGTAGAAGCTAGTAGCATTATATAATTAACCGTATTTTTAGTTGCTTATGATATAAGAAGTCAATAAAATGATAAAAAAGAAATTTTAATTGTGTATTTTTTGCTTGCGATTATAGGAACTATAAGGCAAGCTATGTATTCGTAAAAAAAATTCTAACAATCAGAGGACTTTTAAAAAAACTTTTAGCTCAAATATTCACGGTACCTGTCATATAACCGTAAAGTAAAAGCTTATTTTTCTCGGAAACGGCTCCAAGAATTTTTATAAAAAAAATCAGTGTACTAAAGTAGGTGAAGGTTATGTTTTGGTGAAAAAAAAATTCAAGATGGTAGGCTAAAAACTGTGCCTCCCATTGAACCGTTAATTATTTCCACTTTCTAGAAAACTGGGATTATTTGTTTTGCAAGTTTGCATACATAAATTATTTTAACTTAATTTTTGAAAAAAAGTTATAAAAATAAAATCGTTTTATTTAATAACCGCTCCTACCATTTAAAAAAAAATCACTTAAAATTTTTTTAAAGAAATAAAATGGCGTTTAAATTTTTCCGCTCAAAACTATTTTACGTACTTTTCAAACAATCTAAAGTCAGAAAAATCGAATAAAAACTTTGAAGTTCCTTTTATATTTTTCAAATTTTATTCCAAGTACTTATTTTGTATTTGTATATTTTTCTATCTTAATTTTTTTTCTTACAACATTTTTCAATGTCTTCGATCATTAGCATATCGGGGAACCAAAAACCTTCAAATCACTCATACATTTTTTTACAAAAAAAAGTTAATACGTTTTCTGTAAAACAGATCAAAAGGCAAATAATATGGGAGGAAAACCCAGAGCGGACAGTAAAATGTCTCTAGTTTACAATGGTAAGGGTCGCTTTCTTGTAGGCTGTGGGAATAAAAAAAAAAAAAACTAATTCATATTTCATATTTATTTGGCGTGATCAGTGTCCACTGTGATTTCGTCTAAAAATACTGCAGGGGTTGGATTTGTTGTTGATGCCTAGCCTATGTAGCGACATGTAGCGACTGAATTCGTCTTCTTATCAATATTTTATTGTTCATCAAGCCTTGGTGCCAATAGACCTCTATCAAGAAGACACCATTTGGTCTCATGTGAATAATATCATTTCTTCAAAGGTGGGAAATCTTTAAAATCAGGATTGTTTCCGTCTAATGGCATGACAGCAAATCTTTGTCAGTTCGTTCTCTCTATTCATTTTATCATTTATAATATAAACTTGCTAACCCACCCGACGTTGCTTGGGTATACAATACATTTTTGAAAAAACGAAATCAGCGTGGCGCCACCTAGTAATCAAAATGGTCTTTGTTACTTCTTACAAAATAAGCTATCTGCTTGTGAAAAGACCCCAGCGGCACCAATGCGTGATTGAAATCACATCAGCTATCTGACTGTAAATGTCGCGACAAAATCGGGGCATAAATAAGAATTTTCAAAAAAAAAACACCCCAACGACGCCTAATGGGTAACTAGCTTAAGTTACTCCCGTTCCCGAGATAACCCGGAACAAACAGATAGAAAGACAGACAGACAAAAAATTTAAAAAAATGTGGTTCTGTTATATTTTCATATGCATCTAGTTAAAAGCTATTATATTGATATTAAAAACAGACACTTCATTTTTATTTATATATATGTATAGATTAACTCCTTGACGTATATACTATCTTCATACGGACCCTTGGTAACGTTAATCAGTGTTGTCAGTATTTTTATTTATATATATGTATAGATTAACTCATTGACGTATATACTATCTTCATACGGACGCTTGCTTGGTAACGTTAATCAGTGTTGTCAGTTTTTTTTTGAAATTTTGGTATGCAGTTTTTTTAGAATTTATTAGTATACATGTGATTACAAAATTTAAAATATTTTTTTATTAGTATTAAAAATATTGATTTTTCCAACAAAAAAAAAATTTATGTTTATTAGAAAAAAGTTATTCAAAATTTTGATATGTAGAATTAATTTGGCTACTTAGATTTTCTCAAATATTAAATTTGATAGAAATCCAAAGAGCCAATACCGAGAAAGCAAAAAATAAAAAAAAACCCTTATATGAAAGGTACGGTTAATAAATTTTCCCCGTAAAAAAGTTCTCAAAAATTTTCATCAAAATCGTTGGAGCCGTTTTCGAGAAAAATAAGATTTTCCTAATCGGTCATATGGCAGGTACCGTTGTTTTTAGGTCTAAAAATAAAATTTCAATTTCCCCTCTGACAGCAAGACAAACAGACAGATATAGATATAGATATAGACCTTTTCTGTTAATCACTTTTTTAGACTTCTCTATTATCGTAATGGCATGTTTGATTGTTATCTCAATTTGTTTTTGTATTAACGAATCCTAAACTTGCCTTATAGTCCTTATAATCGCAAGTAAAAACCATTTATGTATACACGTATGTATAAATAGGCGTGTTGTATTAGTATTTTATTTAAAACAAATTTTGTAGGTTATCAAAGTAATAGACCAAAAAAAAAGAACAGAACGAATAATAATATTATGCCGAATCCTACTGGTTTCATAGCCTGCGCAAATGCCTCCACAATTTCTGCGTTATCGTCTGAGTTGTTTGCAAAATACATAACTTCAGAATTGAATTGAAAACATTGCCTTTGCAGGTTTAAAATCAGCACATACCACATAGGTACTTGACTACCTAAACTGTATTTTTTTTAAATATATGGCGGGCAATTGAAGTGTAACAGAAAAATAACATAACATTACATTTGCTATTGAAGTAGAGCACTGGCAACTGGGGCCATCAGCTCTTACCTCTTACAGCACAAGACGATAAGACAGAGAGACAAATAAGACTGAAGAAAGAAAGAAGAGTAAGCACACTTCAAGAGCATGCGGTTGTTTTTCGGACGGTCCCAATTCGAATAATAGATAATAAAGCGCAAAGATGCTTGATTTCGCTGATCTATCGGGAAGCGATCCATTTGTTATCAAAGCCAAGGTCTTAGACCGCAATTCAGAAAATTAAAAATTAAAAATGAAAAATGCAGTATTATTGCACGGGTAGCTATAAGAAACATTTTCGCTTCTTTTTCACGGTATTTTTGGAAGAGCTTCTTTAGGATTTACTATTTATTTTCCTTTTCCTCCATTTTAACGGTTTTTTTGCTATTTTAGTCGGAGATTATTGCTTGCGCTTTACAATTCGGAATCATTGTTTTAATGAAGTTTTATTCTTTTTTTTATTATATTATAAATGTGAATGTTTGTATATTTGGATGTTTGTTCCCCAATCATGCCTCAACGGCTCAACGAATTTGGATGAAAATGAGTAGGTAGATGGATAAAGTGCTGGATTAAAACATAGGCTTTTTATCCAGGAAAAATATACGGTTTCTGTGGGAGCGGCTTAAATGTGAAATACTGCATATTTGGAGATTTGTTTGATATACTTCTGTGTCTTAACGAAAGCATGAATTTGTGAAGTTTGGTACACGGAAGAGTTACACAATTCACTATACTATTAAGATATAGAGATATATGGAAATAGAGTAGTAAAGATATAATACAGTTATATAGATACAGAGATACACCTCCCCTTAAAAGTTTCTTCCGTAATACTCGTCTCGCAAGGAATGCTCATCAGTTCACCCTTGAGCCCAATTTCTGACGTACCGTAAAATATAGAGATTCTTTTTTTAGCCGAACAACACGAATTTGGAAGAGTTAATTCGGTGATATTGTCTCTTGCCATTCTGATTTGCAAGCATTCAAAATCAATGTTAATCGACACCTTCTATCCTTAACCTCCCTATTATCCTAATGCTCGCGCAGTGTACTTACATACATTAAAATGGAAACAAATAGTTCCTTGTGCGCGCGTTAATAATAATAATAAAAAAAAACAGAGACAGAGATATAGAGATGTAGATATAAGAGATACAGAGATATAGAGAAATAAACATATAGACATAGAGACAAAGAGACATATATATATAGAGATATTTAAAGATATGGAGATAAAGAGTTATAAAAAATTTGAGATAACAAAATTTAGAAATATAATAAAGACAGAGACATGGAGATATAGAAATATAGAAATATACAGTTATAGAGAAATACCACTTCGATTATAAAAAACGGTATTCACTGTCTTAATAAAAATAAATTATAATTTGACGAAAAACCTAATTTAACGTAAATGCTTAATCTTAAATCCACGCAGACGAAGTCGGGCGTAGAAGCTAGTTTTATATAAAATATTAAAAGCCATAAACAAGTATTTCATTTTGTTTCCCCCTCGTAATGCACCCATTATTTTTTCCTCCACATTTCCCCCCAAAATCTATCCAATCTGAGAACACTGACGTTAATAGTTGTCGCCAAAACCCTTGCCCCTAGTATTTATATAACAAAATGACAGGTTATATTACTGCAACAAAACATATTGGAATAAATATACTTTTGGTTCTAACTTTGTTTCCTCATGGATTCCAAATAAAATAATCACATATAATGTGAAGAGAATTACTCTTTCATTGTTTATCATTTTCATTAATATCCGCGACCGGGTCGGATTACGCCCAATTACCTTTGCTCACTAGAGTTTGAAAAAGGGTCAGCAAACATTTCAAATTCTTCGTCCTCTCAAAACATTACTTTTAACATTTTTTGAAGAATGTGACAGTTGTCAATGCGATAGTTTGACACTTATAAAAATTTGAATGCCAGTCATTAAAATAAATGTCATTTTAAACCATATTTCCAGGCCAATTTCACCTAGTGTCACACTCGACTATAATTGTGCGCCTTTATTTTCTATAATATTTGCTTCCATTAGAAACAAGAAATTCGAACCCATCCGAATTTTCTAATAGCCTACCAGACGCGAAATTGCGTTATTCGCGTATATAAATAAATATACCTACATATATACCTAATATTTCATATAAAAAAACAAACAAAACATTTAAAATCGTATAGACTATATAAAAATCAATATATTTGCTACTATGTACTACCTTAAACCGAAAAGCTTTTCTTAAAAAAAACTCATTTTATAAACGACTTTATACTGCGCCTTAAAAGGCAAACTCGTCAGATGGGCCCACATTTTTAGTTACTGGTGATAAGCGTTTTTAAACTCGACATCAATAATCCACATAAATTATTGCATATATTTCTGTATTATTATTTGTTTGTATTTAAATTTAAGCCTTTTAGCAAATACTTACTTGCAATTCAATCATGTTTAATTTAGGTGACAATACTTTTGTATTTCATCCCTTCTTTGTTATTTATATTAGAAGATGTCTTAGAAAGAGTGTTCTTACCAAAAGAAGTTCTAATTTTTTAAAGTTTCAAAAAGATTACTCTTTGGGCGCTCACTTGAATAAAACGAATACCTATGCGGCGATGTGTGAAACAACTTTGCTCATAATACGAGTAGTTGTTGCAAATATGAATCCTTATATTCCTAATTTTATATCATGAAATTTATTTAGTTTTTAATTTTTCTTGAAGGATCGGATTTTTGATGATGTCATTTTAACAATGTTTTAATTTTTAAAGACATTATTAGCATTAGGTTTAATAACGCGCCTAAGGAAATAAGGTACAATAAATGACGCATGCTCCAGACCGCCAGTATCGCAAGCAAAAGTTGTTTTTTTATTTTTTACACTTTTTTATTGATTAACATTTCGACTTCTATCAAAAAAGGTTCTTTGGTTAGGTAAAACATTATTAAATTTATTTTGCGAAGCTCAAGAACTATGTAGGTATGTTCAGGACATCCGCGCACAGAACAATATACTTCGATTTCTTGGATAATACTGAAGAAAACTGAAATTAATGCGGTTACTCCAAAATAAGTCAAAGAATTGTCTACTCTCAACGAATTATTGGAAAATGACTCCGCGTAGATTAGGTCTCACTTGAATTGAAATTGAAACTCAATCCTAAAGTTTGGGTGGAGTGATGTGATACTCCAGAGATGGAAATAATTTCTTATTCTCAATGGCCGATAAGGTTTGCCTTTTGTTTTTTGTACCGTCTATGAAAAGGGGGAAAATACTCTCGCATGACGCATTTCGACAAAAAATGAGCTTTCTGCAAAATTTCAAATCATAAGTCATAACTCTCATTATCACACACACCACTACTTCCCCAGGAATTCATTCAGTGTGAACTGTTCTCCTCTTCACTCTGCAATTCAAAAGTTTACACTATTTCATACAAAATATCGGGAAAATATGAAGAAAAAGTTCGAATCTTTCAGCTTTAAAATGCTTTTAAATTTGGTCCTAAGGAAAAAAAGCTTCTCTCTTTGCAGGTATTTGTGTATTCTATGTTTTGTTTACACTTTTGTTTTATTAAATTTATTCTAAATCAAAATAAATTTCGTTTTAAGCGAAATAATGTAGCTTTATGTACTAGAAAGCTTTCTAAAAATGATTTTTTCGCACATACATATATTTGAATATGAGCTTAATATATAAAAAATAATCCTATAATGCTTAAACCAATTTAAATACTGCAATGTACATCAATGTAGTTTAGGAAACTCAGTTATCGGTGAAACAAACAATTTTATTTGACGATTTTAAGGCACTGCTATAGTACTATCATGACGACGTGTGGACCGTGGCGCCCCAAGCGGCTCGTGAAGCATCTAACTAGGTAAGTTGAGAGAGATGAATAAAGAGTATGGTTTTTAGTGTTATGCTTTGTGCTTAGGGTACTGCGCATGTGCATGTGCACTGTGGTGCAGGAAAATAAATTGCACGACTGGATCGCACGTACTTGCTCTTATGTCCGGTCACAGCTTGAAATAAAATTTGAAAAATATTAAGGGAACTTCAAAGATTATATTCGATTTTTCTGACTTTGATTGTTTGAAAAAAGTACGTAAAATAGTTTTCAGCGGAAAAATTTAAACGCCATTTTATTTCTTTAAAAAATGTGAAAAAGTGTGATTTTTTTTCAAAATCGTTGGAGCCGTTTTTAAATAAAACGGTTTTTTTAACAACTTTTTTTTTTAAATTAAAAAAAATAATTCAAGTATACAAACTTAAACACAAAAATAACGTACATTTAAAAACAAAATTAAAAAAAAATCACTTACCCGTTTTCAAAATATTGATTTTTCAAAAACAAAAAAAAATTAAAAAATTATTAAAAATACAAATAAAAAGTTTTCGAAAAAAAAATTAATGCAAAATGACTCAAGCTACCTACATCTTCTTGAACATCAATTTTGATTGTAATTGGATCACCAGTTTTCGAAAAAGTCGAAGAAAAAAAAAACCGGTCCTATGGGAGGTACCGTTTATAGCCCACCATATTAATTTTTTTTTTCACTAAAACAAAATGCATACCTACAGTAGTACACAAATTTTTTTTTATAAAAATTCTTGGAGCCGTTTTCGAGAAAAATAAGCTTCTGTTTGTCTGTTTGTACGGATGTATTTTGTACGGCAGCCTAAACCTTTGGGCCAATCGTCTTCAAAGTTTGAACTAAAGGTTATTTTAACACTCTACAAAGAAGTTTTTTTATTTTTTTTAGCTTACAAATTAACGGTACCTGCAAATAACCGTTATGTTAGGCTTATTTTTCTCGAAAACCGCTCCAAGAATTTTTATTAAAAAAAATCAGTGTACTACTGTAGGTATGCATTATATTTTGGTGAACAAAATTTTTAATATGGTGGGCTAAGAACGGTACCTACCAAAGGACCGGTTTTTTCTTCGACTTTCTCGAAAGCTCCTGATCCGATTACAATCCAAATTGATATTCAAGAATATGTAGGTAGCCTCATTAATTTTGCATTATTTTATTACGAAAACTTTTTTTTTGTATTTTTTTTAAATTTTTTTTGAAAAATCAATATTTTGACAACGGGTAGGTGGTTTTTATTTTTATTTTTTTTTTTAAATAAACGTTATTTTTGTGCTTAAGTTTGTATTCTTGAATTATTAAGGGAACTTCAAATATTATATTCGATTTTTCTGACTTTTGATTGTTTGAAAAAAGTACGTAAAATAGTTTTCAGCGGAAAAATTTAAACGCCATTTTATTTCTTTAAAAAATGTGAAAAAGTGTGATTTTTGTTCAAAATCGTTGGAGCCGTTTTTAAATAAAACGGTTTTTTAACAACTTTTTTTTTTAAATTAAAAAAAATAATTCAAGTATACAAACTTAAACACAAAAATAACGTACATTTAAAAAAAAAAATAAAAAAAAATCACTTACCCGTTCTCAAAATATTGATTTTTCAAAAAAAAAAAAAATTAAAAAATTATTAAAAATACAAATAAAAAGTTTTCGAAAAAAAAATTAATGCAAAATGACTCAAGCTACCTACATCTTCTTGAATATCAATTTTGATTGTAATCGGATCACCAGTTTTCGAAAAAGTCGAAGAAAAAAAACCGGTCCTATGGGAGGTACCGTTTTTAGCCCACCATATTAATTTTTTTTTTTCACTAAAACAAAATGCATACCTACAGTAGTACACTAATTTTTTTTATAAAAATTCTTGGAGCCGTTTTCGAGAAAAATAAGCTTCTGTTTGTCTGTTTGTACGGATGTATTTTGTACTGCAGCCTAAACGTTTGGGCCAATCGTCTTCAAAGTTTGAACTAAAGGTTATTTTAACACTCTACAAAGAAGTTTTTTTATTTTTTTAGCTTACAAATTAACGGTACCTGCAAATAACCGTTATGTTAGGCTTATTTTTCTCGAAAACCGCTCCAAGAATTTCTATTAAAAAAAATCAGTGTACTACTGTAGGTATGCATTATATTTTGGTGAACAAAATTTTTAATATGGTGGGCTAAGAACGGTACCTCCCAAAGGACCGGTTTTTTCTTCGACTTTCTCGAAAGCTCCTGATCCGATTACAATCCAAATTGATATTCAAGAATATGTAGGTAGCCTCATTAATTTTGCATTATTTTATTACGAAAACTTTTTTTTTGTATTTTTTTTAAATTTTTTTTGAAAAATCAATATTTTGACAACGGGTAGGTGGTTTTTATTTTTATTTTTTTTTTTAAATAAACGTTATTTTTGTGCTTAAGTTTGTATTCTTGAATTATTAAGGGAACTTCAAAGATTATATTCGATTTTTCTGACTTTTGATTGTTTGAAAAAAGTACGTAAAATAGTTTTCAGCGGAAAAATTTAAACGCCATTTTATTTCTTTAAAAAATGTGAAAAAGTGTGATTTTTTTTCAAAATCGTTGGAGCCGTTTTTAAATAAAACGGTTTTTTTAACAACTTTTTTTTTAAATTAAAAAAAATAATTGAAGTATACAAACTTAAACACAAAAATAACGTACATTTAAAAACAAAATTAAAAAAAAAATCACTTAGCCGTTTTCAAAATATTGATTTTTCAAAAAAAAAAAAAATTTAAAATTATTAAAAATACAAATAAAAAGTTTTCGAAAAAAATTTTTTTGTATTTTTAATAAATTTTTTTTGAAAAATCAATATTTTGACAACGGGTAAGTGAATTTTTTTTTATTTTGTTTTTAAATAAACGTTATTTTTGTGCTTAAGTTTGTATTCTTGAATTATTTTTTTTAATTCTTTAAAAAAAGTTGTTAAAAAAAACCGTTTCATTTAAAAACGGTTCCTACGATTTTGAAAAAAAAATCACACCCAATACAATTTAACGTACTTTCGTTCGAACAATCAAAAGTCACAAAAATCGAATAAATGCTTCTATGTTCAATTTAATTTTCTTTAATTTTATTCTACAATGTGACCGCACATATGAGCAAGTACGTGCGATCCAGTCGTGCAATTTTTTTTAAATTATTTTAAGAGTTTTCTCTTAAAAAAAATTAAAAATCGTTCGACCAGTTTTTTTAAAGTCGTTTTTTTTTAAAACTTTTTCGAAAAAATATTAAATTTTTTTAGTATGTCATCATAAGAAAATCATTAGTTTTCATCTGATAAAATTATTTATAAAAAAATTCAATCAACCCTTTTTGAAAATATTTCAAAAAACAATTTTTTTTAGAAAATTTACAAAAATTGAACTTTTTTTTTGAAAATTTTGAAATGCAAAATTAATTGAATTATAAATGACTTCCTGTGTGCAAATTTTTATTGAAATCGGGACAATGGTTTACAATAAAACCGCATTTGAAAAAACCGGTTCTATGAAAGGTACCGTTATAAAACAAATTTCGAAAAATTCATTCTAACTGATGATGACTGTTGTAAAAAAATAGAACCCTGAAAGTTTTATCAGAATTGTTAGAGCAGTTTTCGAGAAAAACTAACTTTTTGTTAAAGATTGTATGGCAGGTACCGTTATTTTTCGATCTAGAGCAAAAACACCCCCCGAGATATTACCCAATTAATACTAAATACGAAGTTTGAAGCAAATCGGCCCATCCGTTTAGGCTGGGCGAACAGACAGACAGACGGACGGAATTTCCGGACCCACTTTTTTCAACTTCTCCATCATCGTAATGTCATGTTTGATTGGTTGAATTTTGTTTGCACAAATCCATAACTTGCCTTATAGTACCTATAAACGCAAGTAAAAAGAAGTCGCAATTTATTTGTTCAATTTATAAATGAAATATGACACCTATTAAAATATATGTATAAAATGATGTTAAGTATGTTATTTAAAGAAAACTACTTACCCAAATGTTTTCGTTAAAATGCTTAGGTTTATTTCGGCCTTGTAATTTCGTATATTTTTTACGGAATATGACATATTAATGATATCGCTTTTAAAGATTCCATTTTTACTACTCATCTTCACAAACACTTAACTTTTATATGATAAACGTGATAAAAGCGCTTTAGTTTCAAGAAGATATCAATGACAGAAAAGTTGCAATACATAAATAAATACACAGTTAAACACATTATATAATAATTTGAGAAATATTTACCGTTATTTTTTCACGCGACATGATTCACATGAAGATGAAGGAGAAAGAACAATAATTGCCAAAATAAGCTTTATTTTTAAAGCACTTGGATATTTTTATTTGGATTTTTTTAAACCACAGAAAAACCTCATTTAAAACGGAACGAACCGATAACCGGACGCGGATGTTCCGTTGCTTAACGCTACATAATAGGAAAAAAAACTAAATTTATTTTCGCTTAAAAGCATTGTATATACATTGCAGTTCATATACAATGCTTAAAAGAATAAACCGACTACCTATAAAAAGAAATTCAAACCAACAAGATACTAAGAAATTATTGAAAATAAATAGTTTTTGTCTTTCTTGAATGGAAACCGAAATTAATTCTAGAAAATTATGTTCGAGTATAAAGCATTGTATATACAATGTATAAAGTCCTACCAAATGGAACACTTGCATCTGGATATTGTGCTTGTCGACGCCATTTGCAAACTTGAAATTAACTTTAAATTTTCTTCGTTATGAACTATTTTGTAGTCAATTTAAGCAGATCACACATTAATTAGATGTTATTTCTTTTCTAAGCTGCACTTTGAGAAGTTTAAAAACAAAAAAGAAATATTATTGTTTAATTCCTTTAACTTCACCCACTCACTTTAACTAAAACTAATCGGATATGATGAGTGGAATGGAATTGGAATGTACTTCCGCTGGGCTTACAATTTATAGATGTTCCTCATATAAGCTCTAATGGTCAGAGATAATATAAATGAGAGATAGTATCAAGAAGTGTAGTATCTGGCATTTTTTTGTTAAACGTGGATACGGTTTTGTTGTGTTCGGAATAAATTTTTTAAAATATATATTTTTAATGGCAAAACAGTGTTCTCCCTTTCCTACTCCCTCTCTAAACGTCATAACCATGGACGTATTATGTATGGACTGCTAGTTGCCTACCTATAGTTGGTTCCATTTTAGTCTCACTAGCGGGAAAAAAAATTAAACCTCAACTTTGACATTTCGTCCAGTAATCCCACACTTTGGCAGCAGGTTTTCCCACGTTGGCATGTTAAAATTTCCTTTATTCTGCCACATGTTATTTAGAATATCCCACAATTAATCCACCAAGTAATAAATACAAAAAAACACATGGATTTATTGAAATTATTTTTTTATAGCCTGGTAAATTACAAGTTCGTGAAATCTTTAGAACCTAAACTTTTTTGCGATTTTGGACTGTCATATTCTAAACTTAACAAAAAGCCTTATGCGTGAAACAGATTGAACCAGCAACAGCAACAGCACCAGGAACAGCGGCCGCCATTAATTTGGAACAAATGTATTTCAATGGCTCAAATTAGATTAGACCAGCACCAGCAATGTCACCAGCGTCGTTAGACCAAAGTCCTAAATTTGCTGTTGCTGTTCCATTGCTCCCAAACTTTGCGCAAGTGAAATTCGGGGGCACCATACTGCAAAAGAAAACTTCGTATACTTTTTTTATGACACAAAGTGTAAAACAGAAGTAAGAAGACGATGCTGGTGCTGGTGGCAATGTGTTTCAATTTCTTTTGCTGGTCAGCGTGCGTGGTTCAATCTGTTCCACGCTTTAATGATATTACTATATGCGGTGTATATACAAAGCTGAAAGATACGAAAAAGAGCAAACTGATGCTTGCAACCGGCTTACTGCAGTGTTTTGTAAAGTTTGCTTACAAATATTGAAACGCGCAGTATATTTTTTGTTTGATTTAAGGATCATAAAATTCAACTCCTCGAAATTTGTTGTCTTCGGGCGTGACATTTTTATAATTTCGACTTAATTGGGTAGATATCAACAATGTACATTAAAATCGCCTAGCACGGATTTGGGCACTCTGACAAAATACAAATGTAATTGTCATTCATCTGTCAAATAAATTAAAATAAAATGAAAACAAAACTTCAACCACTGCACTAGATTTTGTTAGGTATTGTGAAATTCGTGCGGATTCTTAATTTTACATTCCATCTCTTTCTTTTCTATCAAAAAATCATTGTGTATACATTGCCTATCATTGTGTATACATTGCCTATAGTACTATCATGAGACGAGAAAAAATCTTTTTACCTAGAGCCGCTTGGAGTGCTAGTGTAGGGACATTTTATTTGAGTGAGAGAGAATTAAGGGCATGGTTTTTAGTGTTATGCTTTGTGCTTAGTTTCCTGCGCATGTGCAATGTGAGGCAAGAAAAAACAGAAGGAGAACATGAAATAATTCAGTATCTTGTTTTGTTCATTGTATATTTATGTATATAAACTGCTAGCAGTTTTGAAGTTTATATACAATGGTTTCGCTTAGCTGAGGCGAATAGTTTTTTGTAAGGATTTATACACGATCCAACATTTTCATTGTTTACGTTTTTTTATATGGAATATGTAATATGAGAACTGGTTCTTACATAAGTATTTATACATGCGTACGTCATTGGGCCTGCACACACGAGACTATCTCAACCCGGGGGGAAACCGGTTTCAAACCTTACATCAAGCACACACGGGATGAACCACTCTGGGGGAAGAAAATGCATACATGAACTTCTTTCCTATGTGTTTGTACATTTTTTAGACCCCAAACTGTAAGAAATTGTGTGTGTATTAGTTTAAGTCTTCGTTCACTTTTTTTTTACTTTTAAGAGATTTTTATTTTAACTTTTTCTTATATCTACTTAAATGCTAGACAAAAATCTTAAAACTAGCTAAAAATATCATCTTAATTAACTTACTGGCCCTATGCGGGCGCTCTAAATTAATCTCTAACTTAATTTTAATTGCCTTTCGGCCTAAAAATAACTTAATTTTATCTTATCTTTATTGGGGTTTTATTGTTTACCCAGAAAAAATTAAAAACTAGGTCATCATTATCGTTTTCTTAATCTATCTTAAACTACCTAAAAACTAACTTAAAATAAACTAAAAATAAGTTTAAACATACTTAAAATAAACCTAAAATACTTAAAATTACAACAGCCACAGCAGCCGTTTCTTTTTTTAATTTTTTTTGTTGGATTTCGGGTTTTTTTTTTTTTTTTTTTTTTTTTTTTTTTTTTTTTTTTTGGTGCCGCCGCAACTGCCCTACCTAACTTAGATACTAAAGATATATGTAGGTCGGCCATAGGCGATATGTCCGTCTATGTCGACTAAAAATTTCGGGTTTTAGCTAAGCCACCAAAATTGGTGGACCTGATCTACTGCTTCCTTCCGATCCCGGTCGGGCACGGCCCTACTGAAACGGAGGCGCTCTGCTTCGCTCCCAGCGACTATGTCTCGGTCGTAGAGGAGCCGCCTATCGACTGTTCTGCGGCCGACGTGGTAGATCAACGGAATCGCCGATCTATCCTGAATCAGCCCTCGACTATCAAGGTATAGGAAAGCCTCGGGCGGGATAAAACCACTCGAACGTGTGCTTTCAAAATATTCATTTGGGGGGTAGTAAGCCCCGAATATTTGTCCATTAGTTGAGGTCATCGCCCTTGCAATGTGTCCGCGAATGAGCTTAATTAAAAAGTTATCTATCCTGTTTGTATTGGCCCCGTTGTATAGGACCTCGTTGGAATAATAATGTTTGTACTCCGACTCTGGTGTTCTATAAAGACCGAGACAAGTGCGAAGGCACTGTCTCTCGAACACCCGAATCTTTTCCATTAGAAATGGTGCAACGTTGAACCACACAGGGCATCCATAGGCAATCATCGGCCTAATGAGGGCCATGTAGCAAATCACTTTCACTCTGCTGTCAAGGCGGCTGCTATAAAACAACCGTCTTGTCAGAGCAAAAGCTCCCCTAGCCCTGGCTAGAGCAGCCTCTACATGTCGGTTGAAATATAGAAACTGATCCAGCCAGATGCCAAGGTACTTTACTACACTTTTACTCGCCAGTGGATGTCCATGTGGCCCAGCGATCACTAGCTTGCGCCAGTTCTTTCTCGTATCCCTAGAAGCCCTAGACACAGGGGTTCTAAACAAAATAGTTTCACATTTTTGGAAGTTAATTTTCAGCTTCCAATCATTACAATATTGCTGAATTTTATCGAAATCACGTTGCAAGAGAATTCTGATAACCTCAACTTTTGGACCTGTTCTGTACGCAATTAAATCATCGGCATACGCAATTGCATGAGGTAGAACCCCAATCAGATCGCTGGTGTAAATACTAAAGAGAATCGGCGAGTTCACCGCTCCCTGTTGCAGACCGTTTTTAATATCAAAAGTTGTGGTAGATGTTACATTGCCACTCTTGACAACAAACTTTCTACCATTAAGCATGTCGTAAAGCATATACAGCAGTGGTTTACTTATGCCCCATCTGGTTAGCTTCAGATAAAGACCCTCTAACCATACGGTATCGAAAGCCTTCTCCAGATCAACCAGACAGGCACCCGTGCATTGATTCTTAGCATTGTTTCATTGGACAGCAGATACTAACTTTGACGCGGCATGAATTGTGTCATGTCCCGCCTTAGAGCCGAACTGGGTGTCTGGAATTATATTTTTGTCCTCGGACCACTTGGACAGAGCTCTATTGATAACTTTTTCAAATACTTTGCTGATACTCGGAAGAAGACTTATCGACCGGAGATTTGCCGGATTGGAATTGTCCTTTCCCTTTTTCGGGAGAGGATGTACAACAGCTGTCTTCCAGCTCACTGGATAATATGCATTATTCAGCGCGTTGTTGAACAGTGTTGTGTATATGTCTATTGCTTCCTCAGGGAGATGTCGTAGTACAACATTGGGTATACCATCGACTCCTGCTGACTTCTTTTTCTTTAATGATGCGAAGATCATTTGTAGTTCGACCCTAGAGATGAGCAGGGAACAGTCTTCGTTCATCCACTCAAAAGTTGGTTGAAGATTTTAGTCCAATTTATATCACACGTTTCCCTTCCCTTGTGCAGAAAACCGGTTTCAGTCCGGATTGAATAGTCTTGTGTGTGCTGGCCCATTGACCAGACTTTTGATTTGAGTTTTTTAGGATTTTCAAGTTTTGTAAGAGCAATACCTTCATACATATTTGTCATATTTGTACATATATACATCATCAGACTTTTGATTCGAATTCTTTAGGATTTTCATTTTGTTTACTATTATGAAGGTTGTCGTCTTCATATAATGTAAACATTCATTCTTGAAATTTAAACACAAACTTACTTCTTGCTGTATTTATACAAAGATACAAACGTCCTTACAGTGGATGAATTTTTGTTTTGAATTTTGCTTTCCATTCAGATAGGTACTTACTTATACATATAGGTACATACATATGTATATGTAGGTACCTATCTGAATGAACTATGTGCAGAAATTCAATCAAAATTGTTTGTAAATTGATTTATATTATTATTGATTAATTATATACTATTGATTTATAGTAACAAAGATCTTTTGTTTGTTTGAGGTTTATACATATAATAGGTTGACCTACCCAGCTTAGCTCGCGGAAAAGAAATTTATAGTTAAACCAAAATATTTCTTTCAACTAATCTTCTATAGAATTGCTAAAAATACCACGGGTTTTTTTACATTTGTAAAACGTAATTGTTTAATTTTTACTTGCAATTATAGGTAGGTAGGTACTTAGTACAAGTTATGCATTCGTGCAGAAAAAAAAATTGAGATAACAATCAAATATAACATTACGATGATAGAGAAACATATTTGAGTCACTGGCAAAATTCTGTCCGTCTACTAAACGGTTTGGCCAGTCGTCTTTAAATTTGGAATATACATAAGTTTATTTTGACATTCGACATAGGATTTTTTTAATTTCTTTTTTAGTTGACATATTTACGATACTTGCGATATAACCGTCAAGTAAAAGCTTATTTTTGTCAAAAACAGCTCCAAGAATTTTGTATGTAAAAAATCAATGTGCATTCAATTTTGGTTAAAAAAAAAAATATGACAGTGGGCTAAAACCACACATAGGAGTTTTTTTGGCATCGACTTTCCTGAGAACTGGTTAGGTAACCTATTTCAACCAAAATTGATATTCAGGAAAATGTAAGTAGCCTAAGTAATCTTACACTAAAATATATGTATATATATTTAAAAATAACGGCAACATTTAAAATAATGTGCTATACCTTTTTTAAAGCCAAAAGTCTGTTATATCATATTATTTTTTAAACCTTTAAATATCTACGGACAAATTTGAAAAACACAGGTATTTCAAACTCAGAATTTCGGAAAAAAATAAAGAAAAAGTAGTTCATATTGAGTGTTTTTTTTCAAAATTGAGATGATGTGAAATGAAATTTTATTTAAGTATTTGTTACTTCTACTAATTCCTAATTGATCACTGAAAACTAGATTACGTATTCTAGTTTTCGAGAAAATTAAAATTTACAAAACCCACATTTTTATAATTTCTCTTTACATATTTCGGGTAGAGTACGATAACTTTGGCGCTGCAAAATAATAACAGATTTCTATAGACTAAAGATTTTTTTGCTATGAGAGGAAAGGAGGACATAATTTTGCTAGTGTAATAAAATAATAAATAATATATATATTATTAATAAATAATAAAAAAAGTAATAAAATATGTTTCTCTATCATCGTAGTTCCATGTTTGATTGTTATCTGCACGAATGCATAACTTGCATTATATAGTACCTATAATCGCAAGAAAAAATGCACAAGTACAAATGCACTTTCCTTATACAAGTATTTACCCATAACATAATTAAAGTACCCAAAACTACGAAAAAAAAATTGGGAAATCCTCCGAAAAGTCTGATTTTTTGTATAAAATAAAAAAAAAATTTAATAAGTTTATGTGAACAAATCAAAAGAATTTAAAAAAAATGAAGGACGACATTTGCAAGCCCCCTAATAATACTTATATATTTTTTTACAAAAACACTACTACTCAACTAGACATATAAATTAACGCAAGTAATAGTCTCTCCACCTTTTCATATTGAATTCTTAGTAAGTTTCAGTTCAAAAGACCCCTTACCGCTGGTGGGGGGAAGTCTAATAAAAGAAACCTTGTAGGTTGCCGTTGTAATAGCAAGTGAATTTTATTAGTCTAGAACACGTCTTTTATATACAAAAAAATGCTTACTCTACAATAATATTCACAGCAATAATATTTACAAAAATGAATAAATGCAACTAAGCATAACAAATAATTAAATATAAAAAAATGATATTTGATCGAACAATAAATTTGCGTGCGTCGTATCAGTTTTGAATTAGGTATGTATCTCATTTTGTTGTTGTCACAACATGCTGGGCCTCCTCAGCTTGAATAACGCAGAAATCGGATTCTTCAAATGATGTCTGAGACATTTGTATATCGTTGGCCGCCTTGGATGGTTTAAAAATTATTCTTCGTTTCCTGGGTTTGGGTGGTTGATTTCTTTTGAAGATGATGGCGGCTATTGCGATGATTACTATCAGAATTCCAATTGCCCCAAGAACTGAGTACTGATGTATTCTGTGGGTCTTTATTTCCCTCAAAATATTTTCTTGACTTCTTTGAAGCACTATCGCTTGTTCTACCCTAGCGATCTCCAAAGAAATATCTGATTGTAGGATAGGTTGTTCCTCTCTTTTGTAGTTAAGTGAAGTTAACTGCTCAGAGAGGTTGAATGACGGCAGAAATGAGGATGTTAACCTGCTAGTTACTGTTTGTCTTCCAACAACTGTCATCGTCTCGTCATGGATCATGCAGCTTGCTGGTAATTTTAATATTCCACTACCCTTTAGAATAGTAGGGGTCGGATTGAGGTCACAATTTATGTTTATGACTGTAGTATTTGGAACACTATATATCCAAGCATTTGGATGATGCATTTGGATCCAGTAAGCCTTTGCCGGGATGTTGTTAGTCAAACATGAATCCATTAGTTGTCTTTTGTGTTGGATAATATTTATTTCGCAAGAGCTTACGGAAGCTCCAGATGTGTATATTGGATGTTGCAGGTTACACCAATAGTTATCTAAAGGTCTCTTCTGACAATGCGAAAATGCGTCCTTGTTCATTGGATAAAAGTGATTTCCTTGAAGATTTACCAGCAAGTAATCCGAGGATGGAATTATGCATGTGAAATTTCCATTGTTGAAGGTAGGAACTGGTAAGATCTTGTAAGTTTTAAACTCTTCGTTATACAGGAGAGGAAGAGTTATCTCTATGATGATGTTACTACCAGTTACTCTTCCTTTTGGACTCAATGTTTTGTAAAGTTGCAGGATTGACTCATGATGCCTTTCTCCAGGTATCATCAATGAGCGTGGGATGTGGTCATGAATTCTGGTTAGTTCATCTTTGAATTGTTGTACTGTAAGAATAAGTGGATGTATTCTACCATTATGGGTTGACATAACCAAGTCAAGCAATATGTTTTGTGTTGACTGATAGTTCAACATTATTAGTATGGCGTTTATAGCAGTTGCAGAAAACAGTTTTAAATTGTTGTACTTGTCTGTGTCGTTGCTGAGTTTGTGTACAATGGTACTCAACAATTCAATCTCCTTCTTTGTTTCCATATGCTCTTTTTTAAATATATTGACTGTTGAGTCAATTATTGTTGTCTGGTTTTTCATGAGTTGTACTACATGCTTTTCATTGTCTTGAATGGCTTCAATTGTTTCTTCGTATTGTTTTGCAAACCGTTGGTCTAGTATTCCGAACAGCTCGTTTGTAATTGTTCCAACGAAGTCAAACGGAGAGCGTTTCGGTCGTTGCATTGAGTCATCATTTGCATGTACAAGAATTTCGTTGTTAAGCTCAATTTGCTGAAGTTGGCGTTTAAATTGACCTAGTATGTTTTTGTCTCATCTAAATTTGGTTCAGGTACAGCGTTTAGAGCACTTCCCACTAGAAAGTGGCCAGGAGTTAGTATAGTGGTGTCATTAACATCATTTTCGACTGCAGAAAGTGGTCGAGAGTTTAAACAGGCTTCTATTTGTGTCAGAAGGGTAGAAAGTTCTTCAAATGTAAGCGTTGTGTCTCCAATCACTCGCTTTAGGTGGTATTTCGTTGATTTAACGCCAGCTTCCCATAATCCGCCAAAGTGAGGTGCGGCAGGTGGTATAAAGTGCCACTGGATTCCATCCATTACAAGTTTAGATTATGCATCTTCTTCGGATCGCCTTATTGTGGCTTGCATCTGATGTTGAATTTCTTTATTGGCTCCAACAAATGTAGTACCATTGTCACTATAAAGATGTGAGCATATTCCCCTTCTTGACGTGAAGCGTTTTAAGGCTGCAAGGAATGCTGCTGAGCTGAGATCACTTACCAGCTCGATATGAACTGCTTTAGTGGCTAAACAAACAAATATTGCTATGTAGCCCTTTGTTGATTTGTTTCCTCGTCCTTTGGCGACCAGTACCTGGATGGGACCAGCATAATCGATTCCGGTGTGGGTAAAAGGTCTTGAAGGTGTAACTCTAGCAGCCGGCAGCACTCCCATTTGCTGAGAAGTTGATTGTGCATTGAAGCGAAAACATTTTACACACTGATGGATTATTCGTCGTACAACTCGTTTTGCTTGAAGTATCCAAAACTGTTGTCTTAGTTTTGTAAGTGTTAGTCGAATACCACCGTGCAGGGTTCGCTTATGTGCATTTTCAACCAATAAATTTGTAAATTTTTCGTTGTGTGGTAGAATGAAGGGGTGTTTTTCTGAACTTGTTATATTAGCATTTTCTAATCGACCACCCACTACCAGGATTTCGTCTTTATTTAAGATTGGGTTTAAGGATAGGATTTTACTTCTCTTGTGTAGATTTTTCCCATCTTTAAGACACGTTACCTCTTCGGGGAATACTCTCTCTTGAATTGAGCGGATGATGCCATTGCGAGAATCCTGTATTTCTTTGACAGTCAAATTTCTCGTTTCTTTCGCAATTTCATGATTTATGGAGTTAGTTCCCAATTTTTTGCGATTAACACAAATCTTGCAGTTGTTGACGAATCTTCTGCAATAAGCAGCTATTCTTATTAATTTGTTATAACAGGAGAATCTTATTGTTATGTCGTCGACTTCGTGGACTGCTAAGGTCATAACCTTTCTCGCTTCCGGAACATCGGGCTCTGATGTTGATGCACATTGTTCTTGTGATGGCCAGTGAACGGAATCTTCTTGCAGCCATCTTGGACCACTCCACCAAAGTTGGTTGTTCGTTAACTCTTCTGGCAGGCAGCCTCGTGACGCTAAATCAGCTGGATTGTCAGATGATCGTACATGTCTCCAACTTTTCGGCTTGGTTGCTTCCTGGATTTCTGACACTCTGTTTGCTACGAATGTCTTCCAAGTTGATGGACATTTTCTTATCCAAGCTAATGTTATTGTTGAATCTGTCCAGGCGAATACTTCTCCGATTTGTGAACCATAGGTTCGTGTTGTATCTGCTAATAATTTTGATAATAGATGAGCTCCACATAGCTCTAATTTTGGTAGAGGAAGTTTTTTCCTGATTGGTGCTACCTTTGTTTTTGCACTTAAGATAGCTGTCACGAATTGACCATTTGGCAAAACTACTCTAGAGTAAACTACCGCTGCGTAGGCCGCTTCTGATGCATCACAAAATCCGTGAAGCTCGATTTTTTGATTTTTTCTGGTATCTAACCACCGTGGGATTCTGATTTTTTCGACTGCTACCAGATTTTTAGTTAACTTATTCCAATGGTTTTGAAGTTCCAATGGAAGCTGATCATCCCAGCTGACTTCTGATTTCCAGATGAGCTGCATTAAAATTTTTGCTCCAACGGTCACTGGAGCCAACCATCCAAGAGGGTCGTATAGTTTGGCTATTTCGGATAACGTGTTTCGTTTTGTAAGCGTTATATCCTTGGAAGTATTTTGATGCGAATTAAGCTTAAACTGAAAAGTGTCGCTTAGGGGGCTCCAATGGATTCCCAAGGTCTTGATAGTTTCATCCTTAACTATATTTATTTCCTTCTGGCTACGTGACTCGATTGGAATGTGTTCTAAGAGTCTAGGGTCATTTGCAGCCCACTTTCGTAGATGAAATCCTGCTCTATTCAGCATCTCATTTAGTTGTTTTTGGGCCTTTCTGCATTCTGAGATTGTGTCCCGCCCGGACATGACATCGTCAACGTAAAAGTCATGTTTGACTATATCTGAGGCGACTGGATAATTGTTTTGTTCATCTGCAGCTAGTTGTTGCAGAGTCTTGACTGCCAAATATGGTGCCGACGCTGTTCCATAAGTGACAGTTGTCAGCTTGTACTCCTTTATGGGTTGGTCACAGGAACTTCGCCATAAGATACGTTGATAATTTTGATCATCCTTGTGTAGATCAATTTGGCGGTACATTTTTTCTATATCAGAAGTAAACACGTACTTGTGCTTTCTCCATCGCATCAATATGGTTGTGATGTCATCTTGCAGCTTGGGTCCTACCATCATCAACTGATTCAGGCTTACTCCTGTCGTTGATTTAGCTGAGCCATCGAATACTACTCTTAGCTTTGTAGTTGTACTTGATGGCTTAATCACAGCATGATGAGGCATGTAGTATTTTCTGTCGGTCTGCGGAAGATTTGGCTCCGCTTCGATCATATGCCCCAGCTCAAGAAATTCGTTGATCACATTTTCGTATTCTTTTTTTAATTCCAAATTCTGATTTAATTTTGTTTCTAGCTGACGAAATCTGGCTATTGCCCTATTTTTCGAGTCACCCAGATGAAGTTGTTCCATCGCTTCTCGGTCAAATGGGATTTTTACTACATATTTCCCATTTTCCTTTCGGAAGTGTGTATCTTTATAAAATTGTTCACACTCCTTATCGATTTCCTTTAGATATTTTTGGTTGAGCTACTTCTTCTATTTCCCAGAATTTCTCCAGTTGTTGCTCAATTGATGTTTGTGCCACAAGTCCTGTAACTCTGTAATTGGAAGCTGCTTCTGTTGTTGTTCGTCCTGATATGAGCCAGCCCAATTGAGATCTTTGGGCTATCAGTGTACTTCTAGCATTCCTCTTTATGCCGTCAAGAATGATTTCACCAAATGCATCAGCTCCAATAATCATGTCGATAGATCCAGGTACATTAAATGACGGATCAGCAAGTTCTAGCTTATCAAAATTTCCAATTTCAATGTTTTTCGTTGTTCTCGATGGCAGTTGTCTTGTAAGTTTGGGTAGTACAAGAGCTTCTATTTGGATTTTAAACTTTGATGTAAAACGTGGAGTTATTGTAATGTTTACTTTGTTTCTGGCAGTTCCAGCGTTTGTTGCACCTAATCCACTAACTTCAACACAAACGTTTTGCCTTTTAAGCCTTAATGTTTGGGCAATAGACTCAGTGACTAGTGAAGCTTGTGAGCCAGGATCAATTAGTGCACGTATGGTTATACCTTTACCAAGACTTTCTTCGTTTTTAACTTTTATTATTGCGGTTGCGATGAGTACGCTTTGATTCTGCTCACCGTGGTTGACTTGTGTCGTCATTTTTGTTGAGTCCCTATGAGCTGGTTCTGTTGATTTTGTTTGAGGAAATCTGTCTTTCCATTCCATGTGAAGAAACGAATGATGTTTTTTGTTGCAATACTGGCAATTTCTTTTGCTGTAACATTGAAACTGCTTGTCATGCCGTAAGCAATTAACGCATAGTTTAGCCTGCTTACATTGTTGCCACCTTTCTTTTAATGAGGAATTTAAAAATTTTGGACAGGTATAAACAGCGTGATCACCTTTGCAAATGTGACATTGAAGCAACTTCGAGTCGATGTGGAAGTTCCGAACTGCATGCCGTGGTTCATCAACAGATCTTTGTATTTTTCTTGCGGGAGCAAGTACTTCCAAGGCTTGGTAGCGCCTTTCCAAGAAATCCAAAAGTGTCTTTAAAACTGGCATTTTATTTGGTTCTGTAAGCCCTTGTTCGAATAAATTTCTTGACTCTGTGTCTAGAGTTTTTGTAGTTAGGTGTACAATTATTGGGCTCCATGATGAGGTGTCGAATCCCATGTTGTTTAAAGCAGCTAACCCTTCTTTAACTGCGTCCAGAATGTTTTTGATGGTGTTGGCTGATGGAGAATTTCCTTGTTGTCCACCTCTTAGCATTTTATCAATGTGCATTGAGACTATTTTTCTTTCGTTGTTATACCGTGACTTTAATATCTCCCATGCACTGTTGTAGTTCTCACTCGAAAATGTGAAATGTTGAATTAAATGAAGAGGTTCACCCTCCAAATGAGTCTTCAAATACTCCATCTTTTCAGTTGAACTTAGACTGCTCTTCTCGTGGATGATGGTAGAAAACAGATCATAAAATGACTTCCATTCTAGAAAATTCCCTTTGAATGTAGGAATTTTTAGTTGCGGAAGCCTTGAGTCATATGACTTTCGTTGAATATCTTGAGATTTCTGGGTATCACCTAGATTTGATGCCATTTGGTGCAGAAATCTATTGATATCTTGTTTTATTTCTTTGTACTGGTTGCCTGTTACATACGCCTCCTTCAGATCTTCTTCATCTGCATTCGAAATGTAATCTTCGTGTAGTTAAGTGAGATTTCTTAGTTGTTCAAGTAACATTTTTTGTTGGTATTCATAAATTTCCTTTGAATATTTTTCAAAGGAGTCCTCAAATTCTTCCATTGTGTCTACAACTGCACTTATTTTTAGTTGTAGTTTCTTAAGCCTTTGTATTTGAATTCTGTTATGGCTCTCATTTTCCTTTGCATTGTTTGAGGTTGATTGCTTTAAAGTTTCTTGTACACGACTTGGAATTTGCGTTTCTTCACTGTCCGTCGTTCTCGTATTCAGAAATCGTTGGAACCAAGGTTTCCAACCTTTTCATATGCTCTTCATACAAGTTTTTAACTTTCATGAGAGTATTCCTTTGCATATAAGGCGTGTCTTGTTTGATATTAGGAACAATTTTCAAATGATTACTTTCAAACTCCACCCAGAGTGTTTGTAGGCGTTGAATCCTTTCTTCTTTATATTTTTGGGTTTTCCTCGATGCGCTGTCTTTCCCAAAGTTGCGTATTTGGAGTTCCAGCTCCTCAACTAATTTCTTCTGCCTTGCAACAATTATGAAGATTTCAGTTTCATCAATCATATTTGTATTGTTGTATTATATCTTCTTGGTTTGAATTTATTTTTATTATTCACTTCGTCGTTTACTTATCAGTGTTTATAGCCCTGATAACGCTTTTTTCACTTCTATTCACTTCCTAGATTGTTTCTTTTTTTTTTTTTATTTGTTTGATTTTTACCAATGTTTGTAGCCTTGGTAACGCTATGTTGTACTTCGTAGTTTAATTCGTACTGTCTGGTTTTTACCAATGTTTTCAGCCCTGGTAACGCTTATTTTTTCACTGTATTCTTTATCCGGCTCGAAGGACCAATGAATTCTTAGTAAGTTTCAGTTCAAAAGACCCCTTACCGCTGGTGGGGGGAAGTCTAATAAAAGAAACCTTGTAGGTTGCCGTTGTAATAGCAAGTGAATTTTATTAGTCTAGAACACGTCTTTTATATACAAAAAAATGCTTACTCTACAATAATATTCACAGCAATAATATTTACAAAAATGAATAAATGCAACTAAGCATAACAAATAATTAAATATAAAAAAATGATATTTGATCGAACAATAAATTTGCGTGCGTCGTATCAGTTTTGAATTAGGTATGTATCTCATTTTGTTGTTGTCACAACACTTATATTTCCACATTGTAGGTATATGAACTGTCTACTTACTACTGACTATACAAATCTGAAATCAATGTGCAAACAATTTTTTTAAATACATTTCTACGCATAGTTTTCACTTAATTTGCACCTTTTCGAATGGAAAGCAAAATAACAAAAATCCATTTCCAGCAAGAAGTAAGTTTGTGTTTAAATTTCAAGAATGTATGTGTATATTTTTTCAAAGTGCCAACCTTCATGATAGTAAATCAATCCTAAGAATTCGAATCAAAAGTCTGGTCAATGATTTACGTATGTACAAATATGTATTTAGGTAAGTACCAGTGCTCGTAAAAAACTTGAAAATCCTAAAGAATTCGAATCAAAAGTCTGATCAATGACGTACGTACAAATATATAAATCCATATATAAAAAACAGTTCTCGTATTCCATTTTAGTACCTAAATCGCAAGTAAAAAAATGTAAACAATGAAAATGTCGTGTACAAATCCTTACAAAAATTTATTCAACTCAGCGAAGCGAAACCATTGTATATAAACTACCTACCTATATCCATACATACTAACTTCCTTATAAACAAAGCACAGCACCGCAACCGCAACCAAAAAAAAAACAAACATCTTTCATCTGCCCTTAGAATATAGGTAAACAAAACATGTCTTCAACAACAACATTCAATTTACTACATTTTTAATCCTTTTCTTTGTCCTTCTTTTCTATTTCTTAAGTTAAGAGTTTCTTTTCTCCTTGTTCACCTCTTTCAATTTACCGAGTTAACTCAACCCAGAGCCGCTTGGAGCGCCACGGTCCACATGTCACCATGATAGTATCTACTATAGGCAATGTATGTATATACAATGTTGCCTATAGTATACTATCATTAGACGAGAAAAAATCTTTCTACCTAGAGCCGCTTGGAGTGCTAGTGTAGGGACATTTTATTTGAGTGAGAGAGAATTGAGAGCATGGTTTTTAATGTTATGCTTTGTGCTTACTTTATTGCGCATGTGCAATGTGAGGCAAGAAAAAACAGAAGGAGAACATGAAATAATTCAGTATTTTGTTTTGTTCATTGTAAATATACATATATGTATATAAACTGCTAGCTACGAAAATTCAAAAAATAAAATCATTGTCGATCCTCTTCGTTGTTCACCTTCAACGAGAACAGGATAAACACAATACACATACACATGTGCCTATTAAGTTTTCCTTGTTAGTATCTCCCTCACCCTCGCTCAAACCATCTACCACACCGACCACACGACCGACCGATCGACCTGAATTTAGCTGTTAACATTTTATCAAAGATAATATAACAAGTATACCTACGTAAGTACACACATTATGTATGTATGTATGTAGGTACATACCTAAATATCTACCTATCCTCGAAAGTTTTATATGACAAAAATATAAAACTCAAAGGAAACTTATCAACCTGCTTAAACATATACCCACCCCCCAGACACCATTCATTTACAAAAGTCGTTTTTCTTCTTTTGTTGTCATTCCTTTTTTAAAACTAGCCATCTCGTCACCCTGCTTGTGTGAAACAATCCAGTTGTGCAAAAAAATTCTATACTCGCATCGTTGTCCACATATTATGTCACCATGATAGTACTATAGCAGTTCATATAGAATGTTAAAAATCTACTGTTTAATTTGACGGTCAATAGCGAAGTAGCGGTTAAGGTTGGTGTTCTTGGTAATGTAATAGTTTCTCCGAAGTTTTGACGTTTAGAGAGGGATTAGGAAAGGGAGAACACTATTTTGCTTTAAAAAATATATATTTTAAAAAAATTATTCCGAAAACAACAACTATTAGCTAATGTTAAACACAAAATGCCTGATACTGCAGTACTTGATACTATCTCTCATTTATATTATCTCTGACAATTAGAGCTTATCAGCTTATATGAGGAACATCTGTAGATTGTAAGCCCAGCGGAAATACATTCCAATTCCATTCCACATTCTTTCATCATATCCGATTAGTTAAAGTGCTCGGTTATCGCATAGCGTCGGTTTCGGTTCTCTTTCTTGAGGTTAAAAGAATTAAACAATAATATTTCTTTTTTGTTTTTAAACTTCTCAAAGTGCAGCTTAGAAAAGAAATAACATCTAATTAATGTGTGCTCTGGTTAAATTGACTACAAAATACTTCATAACGAAGAAAATTTAAAGTTAATTTCAAGTTTGCAAATGGCGTCGACAAGCACAATATCCGTCGCGGGTGCAAGTGTTCCATTTTGTAAGACTTTTCATTGTATATAGACTGCTATAGTACTATCATGACGACCGGTGGACGGTGGCGTTCCAAGCGGCTCTAGGGAAAATTAACTTGGTAAATTGAAAGAGGCGAACGAGTCGAACAAAGAGAATTCTAAGAGAAAGTCTGTGAACATGTACTTTACTCTTTGCAGTTTACAGTTTACATATATACAATGATGCGAGTATAGTTTTTTTTTGCACAACTGGATTGCTTCACACAAGCAGGGCGACGAGATGGCTAGTTAAAAGGATTGACAAAAAAGAAGAAAAACGACTTTTGTAAATGAATGGTGTCTGGGGGGTGGGTATATGTTTAAGCTGGTTGATAAGTTTATTTTGAGTTTTATATTTTTTTCATATAAAACATTCGAGGGTAGGTAGATATTTAGGTATGTACCTACATACATCCCTACATAATGTGTGTATTTACGTAGGTATACTTGTTATATTATCTTTGATAAAATGTTCAGCTAAATTCAGGTCGATCGGTCGGTTGTCGGTGTGGTAGATGGTGTGAGCGAGGGTGAGGGAGATACTAAAAAGGAAAACTTAATAAGCACATGTGTATGTGTATTGCGTATATCCTGTTCTCGGTGACGGTGAACAACGAAGAGGATCGACAATGATTTTATTTTTTGAATTTTCATTTCATTGGCTTCGTTATCGTTGATGTTGAATTTTATGCACAAGTAGCTTTGTGATTATAGGGACTTTGAGTCAAGTTTAGGATTCGTGAACATAAAAAAATTGTGATAATAATCAAACATTACATTACGATGATAGAGAAACATATTTGAGTTGCTGGCAAAATTCTGTCCGTCTGTCTGTAGGTCTGTCTGTACGGATGTATTTTGGACTATAGCCTAAACCGATGAGCCAATCGACTTCAAATTTAGAACTTAAGGTTATTTTGACATTTTACACAGTGTTTTCAAATTTTACTTGCGATTATAGGGACTATAAGGTAAAGTTTAGAATTTGTGAATATAAAAAAAAATTTAGATAACAATGAAACATGACATTACGATCATAGAGAAGTCTAAAAAAGTGATCGACAAAAAATGACTGTCTGTCTGTCAGTAGGTATGTATAACGAGCTGCAGCCTAAATGGCTTAAGCGATTATCTTTAAACTTGGTGTGTGTGATTATTTTGGCATTCCCCAGAGGGGACATTAAAATTTAAATTGTAGGCCTAAAAGTAAAGGAAGTGCCATTTGACCGTTGAGTTGAGTTTGTTTTCTTGATTGAAATGTTTGCATTCAGTAGGTAATCGAGTATTTTTTTTATTTGTTAGTTGTTTTTGCATGTTTATGTGTTTATCATAGGCGTCCTTATTATTTATTCTGTATGCTGTATGCTGTTACGATCATAAAATGCTTTAAAATAAATAACGATAAATAAATAATAATATAAATAACAAAATTTGCTTTCATTAGACTAGTGGCTAAGGCTCAACCGAGCAATATAAAACAAAATTTGGGGGAAAATATTATTTGTTTAATGAAATCAAAAAAAAAAACTATTCATAACGTTTTTTGGAAAAAATGTTGTAAGCCATCTTATTTCTCTTGCTGTTTTCTATTTTATAAATTTTTCATTTCAAAATCGTTCGACCAGTTTTTTGAAAAAAACTTTCGAAAACATATATATACATTTTTTTTGAGTATGTCAATTTAAAGAAATCTATAGGAGAAAAAATTAAAAAAATCTTTGTCAAAATATTCAAAAAACAAAATAAGTTTAAAAAAAAAATTAAAAATTAAGAAAAAAATGTTTTTGAAAATTTTATCAAAATCCGTTGATTAGTTAACGAGAAAGTCTAATTTGAAAAAAACCGGTCATATGGGAGGTAGCGTTATAAAACTTTTCCTCAAAAATCCATTTAAACTAAAAGATAGATTTTGCATAGAAAACATCATTCTAAAAGTTTTATCAAAATCGTAGGAGCCGTTTTCGAGAAAAATAAGTTTTTCATTAAAAGTTATATGGCAGGTACCCTTAGTTTTGGAGCTAGAATGCCAATTCCAAAAACTGTCGAGTAGAGCACTCTAAAAATACTATGTACCAAGTTTGAATCAAATCGGCCTAACTGTTTAGGCTGTAGATATCGATACGAACAGACAGACAGACAAACAGACAGACGGACGGAATTTCCGTACCCACTTTTTTGACTTCTCTATCATCGTAATGTCATGTTTGATTGTTAGATTTTTTTTTACGAATGCATAACTTGCTTTATAGTCCCTATATATCGCAAGTAAAAAACTATTCGATTACTACTGAATGAAAAAATTTCAATCGAGAAAACAAAAGCTTACACCTGCCCCTAAATAAACAAATTAGCACACACGGGCAAGTACGTGCAAACCAGTCGTGCCTTTTATATATTTATTTTTTTCTGAAATTCTTTATTTAAAAAATAATATGATTGAACAGACTTTTTGCTTTAAAAAAGGTATAGCACATTATTTTAAATGTTGCCGTTATTTTTAAATATACCTATATAAATATATTTTAGTGTAAGATTACTTAGGCTACTTACATTTTCCTTAATATCAATTTTGGTTGTAATCGGTTACCTAACCAGTTCTCAGAAAAGTCGATGCCAAAAAAAACTCCTATGGGTGGTGCCAGTCTTAGCATACCGTCATATTTTTTTTAACCATAATTGAATGCACATTGATTTTTTACATACAAAATTCTTGGAGCTGTTTTTGACAAAAATAAGCTTTTACTTGGCGGTTATATCGCAAGTATCAGCTAAAAAAGAAATTAAAAAAATCCTATGTCGAATGTCAAAATAAACTTATATTCCAAATTTAAAGACAACTGGCCAAACCGTTTAGTAGGCGGACAGAATTTTGCCAAATATGTTTCTCTATCATCGTAATGTTATAGGTATTTGATTGTTATCTCAAATTTTTTTTTCTGCATGAATGCATAACTTGTACTTAGTACCTACCTATAATAATTGCAAGTAAAAATTAAACAATTAGGTGTTACAAATGTAAAAAAACCCGTGGTATTTTTAGCAATTCTATAGAAGATTAGTAAAAGAAATATTTTGGTTTAACTATAAATTTCTTTCCCGCGAGCTAAGCTGGGTGGATCAACTAGTTCCTATTATATAAACCTCAAACAAACAAAAGATCTTTGTTACTATAAATCAATAATATATAATCAATCAATAATAATATAAATCAATTTACAAACAATTTTTGATTGAATTTCTGCACATAGTTCATTCAGATAGATACCTACACATACATATCTATGTACCTATATGTATATGTTGGTACCTATCTGAATGGAAAGTACAATTCAAAACAAAAATCCATCCATTGCAAGGGCCTTTGTATCTTTGTATAAATACAGCAAGAAGTAAGTTTGTGTTTAAATTTCAAGAATGAATGTGTACACTATTTGAAGACGACAACCTTCATAATAGAATAGTAAAAAAATTGAAAATCCTAAAGAATTCGAATCAAAAGTCTGGTCAATGATGTATATATGTACAAATATGACAAATATGTATGTAGGTAGTGCTCATACAAAACTTGAAAATCCTAAAAAACTCAAATCAAAAGTCTCGTCAATGACGTACGCATGTATAAATACTTATGTAAGAACCAGTTCTCATATTACATATTCCATATAAAAAAACGTAAACAATGAAAATGTTGGATCTTGTATAAATCCTTACAAAAAACTAAGCCTCAGCTAAGCGAAACCATTATATATTAACTTCAAAACTGCCAGCAGTTTATACACATATATACAATGAACAAAACAAGATACTGAATTATTTCATGTTCTCCTTCGGTTTTTTCTTGCCTCACATTGTCACATTGCACATGCGCAGGAAACTAAGCACAAAGCATAACACTAAAAACCATGCTCTTAATTCTCTCTCACTCAAATAAACTGTCCTACACTAGCACTCCAAGCGGCTCTAGGGAAAAAGATTTTTTCTCGTCTCATGATAGTACTATAGGCAATGTATATACAATGAGACTTTTTACTCGAACCTTTGTATATACACTGCATTTACACTGCAAAAAACTATTTATTTTCAATAATTTCTTAATATCTTGTTGATTTGAATTTCTTTTTATAGGTAGTCGGTTTATTCTTTTAAGCGAAAATAAATTTGTTTTTTTTTTCCTATTACATAGCGTTAAGTAACGGAACTTCCGCGTCCGGTTATCGGTTCGTTCCGTTTTTAATGTGGTTTTTCTGGGCATCCGTTTAATAAAATCCACAAAATGTCTAAGTGTTTTAAAAAGAAAGTGTTTTTTTAAATAAAATTTAGGAAATCCCAATGCGATCCCGAAGAATAAATTCGCGGTCCTATCCGAAATGTATCAGTTGTTCTTGTCCCCATTATTGCATATTTTTTCCAATTTAAGCTAATAAAATGTGAAAGTGTGTGTAGTTTGCTTATTACTTATTTTTGGCAATTAGTGTTCTTTCTCCTTCATCTTCATGTGAATCATGTCGCGTGAAAAAATAGCGGTAAATATCTCTCAAATTATTAATATGTTTAACTGTGTATTTATTTATCTGTGCAACTTTTCTGTCGTTGATATCTTCTTGAAACTAAAGCGCGTTTATCATATAAAAGTTAAGTGTTTGTGAAGATGAGTAGTAAAAATGGAATCTTTAGAAGCGTTCTCTGTGTAAATAAAGTTTTTCTTATGAAATTAATGGAAATCAGGGATTCTTTATTGCGATATCTCATTTTTCTTAATATATTTATCCGTAATAAATATACAAAATAACAAGGCCGGAATAAACCTAAGCATTTTAATGAAACAACATTTGGGTAAGTAGTTTTCTATTATTTAATCTTAAAATAACATACTTAACATCATTTAATACATATATTTTAATATATCATATTTCATTTATAAATTGAACAAACAAATTGCGACTTCTTTTTATGTGCGTTTATAGGTACCTACTATAAGGCAAGTTATAGATTCGTGCAAAAAAAATCTAACAATCAAACATTACATTACGATGATAGAAAAAGTCGAAAAAGTAGGTCCGGAAATTCCGGCCGTCTGTCTGTCTGTTCGCACCTCTACAGCCTAAACGGATGGGCCGATATTGCTTCAAACTTGGTATTTAGTATTTTAAGTTTGGGATGTACTCTCGACTACGCCTGATGGTGTAATTTATTTCCGAAACGCGTTGCATTTTAAATATAATAAAACTGTGTTAAATGTGTCTTTTTAATTTTTTTTTAATTAAATAATAAAAAATCTAAAAATTATTTGTTTTGTAATTAAAAATAATTATTGATTTAAAAATATTGATTGATTTTTTTTTAAATAATTTTCCCAGATGAGAACTATAGATTTACTTATAATAACATACTATAAAAATTCAAATATTTCTTAAAAAAAATTTTCAAAAAAATGACTTAACTGGTCGAACGATTTTCAATATTTTTTTCCCCTTTAGACATTTACAGCCTTATTTATTAGATTTCACTAAAATGCCATTGAGCGGTTGATTAGTTACGCAACGTCAAATCATTTACTCAGCCTTTACTCAACGTTGAGCAAATATATTTATAAAGAATTTTTAACCCATATTAGTTAGCTAGAGCTCATGTAATGCAACGTAACGTAAAATCTAAAAAAACGTCCCATCTAAAACTCTGGTTAGGATAAACAATAAATGTAAATAATTCTAGCAAAATAAAAACATCAAATAGAAATGGAAGGCCACAAAAAAAGGAAACGGTCCATAAATTGGGATACGTCGCAAAATGTTTTTAGTTTTAATTCAATTAAATTAAAGAATTGCTGTGAATTTTATATTAGCCGTGTTTTATTGGTAATCTATAGCTAGCGCAGTATTGGAAGTCCCAATAAAACGGTATATTCACTCCATAATTCACTTTTAATTTAACCCCCGAAGTGACAACTGACGTCTTGTTGTATAAATTTAGAAGGGTGTGTTCCAAATTCAACTCAGTTCTTGGACAGAGACATCCGGATAGAATATACAACCATGACGTCATCAGTGACCCTTGATGACAGAATTAGAATTAGGTTTTAGAAAAAAAACGCAGTAATTTAAGTTTTAATTGATGCAGGTTTTGTCTAATGTCTTATTTGATTGATTCAATATACATTTTAAGTCAACTAACACTTTGGATCCTTCCAAAAATTTTATTTAAATTAGTCAATTTGGGTCACTGATGACGTCAAAATACAGGAAAGCGCTGTCTTGCAATCTTGTATAATGATACTCAACGAACATATCCTTATATAATAAAATCTTACCAACTTCCAAGTAAATATTTTTTCTACATTCCAGTTGGTTGACATTTATTTCCAAGATTTATTTCAACTTATTATATTCACTAATTTCACTAACCTAATTATCGACACTTATTGTTTGTTGTTGTTTGCCGTATAAAATTTTACTGCGCTGGGTATACAGTTATCAATAAAACACGGCTATTATTACCATACATTTTTCTTAAAGCTCATCCTAGTGATAAAGAAATTTATTTGGACAAAAGTAACCACGTGATTTGGCGATAAGGCAATTGGATCATAACCATTGTACATACATTCCCTATAGGACTCTCATGGTGGTCATTTTTCGTCTGGCCATCTTCCTGGTTGATTCGAAGCTAACTCTTAATAGTGGAGAAGAGAACCTTTACCGCTATTTTACCAGTATTTAATACACTTTTGTTGTCTGTACTTATTCTATATTCACACCAATTGGCAATTTCAGCAGCCTCATTGCGAACTAAAAAATGATGCTTCTATTCTATTCTACTATCATACCTTTGTATATACACTGCATATAGTACTATCATGGAGCATCATTTTTTAGTTCTGAATCAAGTCGCAATGAGGCGTGCTGAAATTGCCAATTGGTGTGAATATAGAATAAGTACAGACAACAAAAGTTTATTAAATACTGGTAAAATATAGGTAAAGGTTCTCGTTTCCACTATTTAGAGTTAGTTCTGAATCAACCAGGAAGATGGCCAGACGAAAAATGACCACCATGAGAGTACTATAGAAAATGTATATACAATGGTTAATTGCGCATGTGCAGGAAAAATAAATTGCACGAATGGATCGCACCTACTTGCTCTTATGTGCGGTCACAGCTTGGAATAAAATTTGAAAAATATTAAGGGAACTTCAAAGATTATATTCGATTTTTCTGCCTTTTGATTGTTTGAAAAAAGTAAGAAAAATAGTTTTCAGCGGAAAAATTTAAACGCCATTTTATTTCTTTAAAAAATGTGATTTTTTTTTCAAAATCGTTAGAGCCGTTTTTAAATAAAACGGTTTTTTTAACAACTTTTTTTAAAAAAATTAAAAAAAATAATTCAAGAATACAAACTTAAGCAGAAAAATAACGTACATTTAAAAACTAAATTTAAAAAAATATTCACTTACCCGTTTTCAAAATATTGATTTTTCAAAAAAAAATTAAAAAAAATTATTAAAAATACAAAAAAAAAGTTTTCGAAAAAAAATTTATGCATAATTACTCAAGCTGCCTACATTTTTTTGAATATCAATTTTGATTGTAATCAGGTCACCAGTTTTCGAAAAAGTCGAAGAAAAAAAACCGGTCCTATGGGAGGTACCGTTTTTAGCCCACCATATTAATATTTTTTTTTACCAAAATATAATGCATATCTACAGTAGTACACTGATTTTTTTTTATAAAAGTTCTTGGAGCCGTTTTCGAGAAAAATAAGCTTTTACATAACGGTTATATGACAGGTACCGTTAATCTTTGAGCTAAAAAATTGAAAAAACTCCTCTGTAGAATGTCAAAATAACCTTAAGTTCAAAATTTGAAGACGATTGGCCCAACCGTTTAGGCTGCAGTCTAAAATACATCCGTACAGACAGACGGACAGAATTTTGCCAGTAACTCAAATATGTTTCTCTATCATCGTAATGTCATGTTTGATTTTTATCTCAAAATTTTTAATCTGCACGAATGCATAACTTGTATTATAGTTCCTATAATCGCAAGTAAAAAGAAGGCGAACATGAAATAATTTGAAAAGGGGCTTGGCTTAGCTGCGGCGAATACTTTTTTGTTGGGATTTACACACCATCCAACATTTTCATTGCTTACATTTTTTACTTGCGATTATAGGTACTATAATCCGTTTTATTTACAAACGGCTCTTACAATTTTGAAAAAAATCACACTTTTTTACATTTCCTAAAGAAATAAAATGGCGTTTAAATTATTTCACCCAATACATTTTAACGTACTTTAATCAAACAATCAAAAGTCACAAAAAATCGAATAAATGCTTTGATGTTCACCTTAATTTTTTACTTGCGATTTATAGGGACTATAAGGCAAATTATGCATTCGTAAAAAAAAAAAATCTAACAATCAAACATGCCATTACGATGATAGAGAAGTCAAAAAATGTGGGTCCGGAAATTCCGTCCGTCTGTCTGTCTGTCTGTCTGTCTGTCTGTCTGTCCGTATCGATATCTACAGCCCAAACGGTTGGGCCGATTTGATTCAAACTTGGTATATAGTATTTTTGGAGTGCTCTACCCGACAGTTTTTCGAATTGGCATTCTAGCTCCAAAACTAACGGTACCTTCCATATAACTTTTAATGAAAAACTTATTTTTCTCGAAAACGGCTCCTACGATTTTGATAAAACTTTCAGAATGATGTTTTCTATGCAAAATCTATCTTTTAATTTTAATGGATTTTTCAGAAAAAGTTTTATAACGGTACTTCCCATATGACCGTTTTTTTAAAATCAGACTTTCTCGTTAATTAATTAACGGATTTTGATGAAATTTTCAAAATAGGTAGAGCTTTATGATTTAAATAATATTGTTTTTTAAAATTTTCAAAAACAATTTTTTTTAATTTTTAATAATTTTTCTAAAAAAATATTTTGTTTTTTGAATATTTTGAAAACGGCTTTATAGATTTTTTTTAAAATTTTTCTCCTAGTATAAGCTTTAGATTTCTTTGAATTGACATACTCAAAAAAATTTAAAATATATTTTCGAAAAGTTTTTCAAAAAAAAACATTTTTTTGAAAAAACTGGTTGAACGATTTTGAAATGAAAAATTCATAAAATAGAAAACAGCAAAAGAAATAAGATGGCTTACAACATTTTTTCCAAAAAACGTTATGAATATTGTTTTTTGATTTCATAAAAATGTTTCCCCCAAATTTTATTTCATATTGCTCGGCTAAGCCCTAGCCATTAGTCAAATAAAAAAAGGTGACAACCTACATACATACCTACGTATTTTAAAGCATTTCATCATCATAAAAGCACACAGAATAAATAATGAGCCTATGATAAACACACAAAAACAACTAACAAATAAAAAGAATTATTCGATTAGTACTGAATGCAAAAATTTCAATCGAGAAAACAAAAGTTTACACCTTCCTATAAATAAACAAAACCACTGTGTTAACTTTTAATATTGTCGCTATACCTACTCGCTTAACAGTAGTTGGAACGTGTATCTTATATTTAGTACCTACCTTCCTTCCAACCTTATTATAGGTAAATAATATCCTTAATAAATTCCATTAATACCTACACACATCATACGTTTATCGTACCATCAAACGTAATTCAGCTATTTTAATTAATTTGATTTCAAAAAGTAAATTATTGTTATTGGGACCTATATAGGTCCCTATACCTAGCATTATTGCCATACTGCTGATTCCGACGAATCTTTATGCCAGTTGTTCAAATTTGTCCATACCAAAATGAAAATTAAACTGAAAAAAGTCCTTTATATCTTTCTATTAGCAAATTATATTATAAACAGCAAACAACAAGTGGAAAGATAATACACTAAAAAACTGCAAAAGCTAACAATCCTATATATTTATGTGTTTATCCCTGTACCTAAAAAGGATTAACACACGGGAGCAAGTACGTGCGACCCAGTCGTGCCTTTTATTTAATTTTATTCTACAATGTGACCGCACATATGAGCAAGTACGTGCGATCCAGTCGTGCAATTTATTTTTATATGGACGGGAACTGGTTCTTACATACGTACGTCATTGACAAGACTTTTGATTCGAATTCTTTAGGAATTTCAAGTTTTGTACGAGCACTGGTACTACTTCTATGTATATACATATTTGTCATATTTGTACAAATACATACATACATCATTGACTTTTGATTCGAATTCTTTAAGATTTTTAATTTTTGCTGTATTTATACACACGTCCTTGCAGAAATGGATTTTTGTTTTGAATTTTGCTTTCCATTCAGATAGGTACTTACATAAAATATCATATGTATGTGTAGGTACCTATCGAATGAACAATGCGTAGAAATTCATTAAAAAATTCTTTGTAAAGTGATTGTAGATAATTTATTATAATAACAAAGATATTTCGTTTGTTTGAAGTTTATATAATAGGTACTTGTTGTCCTACCCAGCTTAGCTCGCGGGAAAGAAATGTATAACTTAACCAAAATATTTCTTTCAACTAATCTTCTATAGAATTGCTAAGAATACCCCGGGTTTTTTACATTTATAAATACCTAAATGTTTAATTTTTACTTGCGATTATAGGTAGGTAGTAAGTATAAGTTATGCATTCGTGCAGAAAAAAACGAGATAAATATCAAATATAACATTACGATGATAGAGAAACATAACTATTTGAAATCACTAGCAAAATTCTGTCCGTCTACTAAACGTTTGGCAAATCGTCTTTAAATTTGGAATAACTAGGTAGGTATAAGGCAAGTTTAGGATTCATGAAAATAAAAAAAATTGAGATAACAATCAAACATGACACTGCGAGGCAAGAGTACGATAACTTTGGCGCCGCAAATTAATAACGGATTCGTGTAGAGAAACAAAATACAAACATTTCTTACCAGGAGGGGTCTATCTCCTCTCGTTTAGGCAGGAGGGGCAATTTCCTAAAAAAAACACTTGCATTGGAAAAAATATATTTACAAATAACGGCAACACTTAAAATAATGTGCTTTACCTTTTTTTAAAGCCAAAAGTCTGTTTTATCATATTATTTTTAAACCTTTAAATATCTATTGAATAAATTGCACGACTGGATCGCACGTACTTGCTCATATGTGCGGTCACATCGTCGAATAAAATTTAAATAAAATGTAGATACTACTGGGCATTTTTGAAAATTTACAAAAAAAGTTACATTCAAGAAAATAAATGTATTTAAAAATAATGTTAATAAAATTTAATTTTTATGAATTTAAAAATAAAAATTCCAACAAATCTGACAGAAATTATTTCAATTGAAGACATAACACTTAGAAGTTAATTTTTTTTTAATATTTTAAGCAACGATTTCAGTTTTCAGTAGATAAGTTACAATTATCCTAATAACCTGTGTATTACTTTATTTTTATTAAAAGGTAGCATAACCCTAACAACTGTGATTGTTTTCAGGCAATTAAAAATAAATTGCACGACTTGATCGCACGTACTTGCTCTTATGTGCAACCACAGCTTGGAATAAAATTTGAAAAATATTAAGGGAACTTCAAAGATTATATTCGATTTTTCTGACTTTTGATAAAATAAAATAGTAAAATAGTTTTCAGCGGAAAAATTTAAACGCCATTTTATTTCTTTAAAAAATGTGAAAAAGTGTGAATTTTTTTTTTCAAAATCGTTAGAGCCGTTTTTAAATAAAACGGTTTTTTTACTAACTTTTTTTAAAAAATTCAAAAAAATAAATCGAGAATACTTACTTAAGCACAAAAATAACGTACATTTAAAAACAAAATTTAAAAAAAAAATCACTTACCCGTTTTCAAAATATTGATTTTTGAAAAAAAAAAAATTTTAATTTATTAAAAATACAAAAAAAAAGTTTTCGAAAAAAATTAATGCACAATTACTCAGGCTACCTACATCTTCTTGAATATCAATTTTAATTGAAATCAAAACACCAGTTTTCGAAAAAGTCGAAGAAAAAAAACCGCTCCTATGGGAGGTACCGTTTTTAGCCCACCATATTAAATTTTTTTTCACTAAAATATAATGCATATCTACAGTAGTACACTGATTTTTTTTATAAAAATTCTTGGAGCCGTTTTCGAGAAAAATAAGCTTTTACATAACGGTTATATGACAGGTACCGTTAATTTTTGAGCTAAAAAAAATTGAAAAAACTCCTCTGTAGAATGTCAAAATAACCTTAAGTTAAAAATTTGAAGACGATTGGCCCAACCGTTTACGCTGCAGTCCAAAATACATCCGTACAGACAGACAGACAGACAGAATTTTGCCAGTAACGCAAATATGTTTCTCTATCATCGTAATGTCATGTTTGATTGTTATCTCAAAATGTTTAATCTGCACGAATGCATAACTTGTATTATAGTACCTATAATCGCAAGTAAAATAAATAGCACGACTGGATCGCACGTACTTGCTCATATGTGCGGTCACATTGTAGAATAAAATTTAAGAAAATTAAAGTGAACATCAAAGCATTTATTCGATTTTTGTGACTTTTGATTGTTCGAATAAAGTACGTTAAATTGTATTGGGTGAAATAATTAAAACGCCATTTTATTTCTTTAGGAACTGTAAAAAAGTGTGAATTTTTTTTTCAAAATTGAGCCGTTTTTAAATAAAACGTTTTTTTTAACAACTTTTTTTAAAAAAAATAAAAAAAAAAATAATTCAAGAATACAAACTTAAGCACAACAATAACGTACATTTAAAAAAAATTCACCTACCCGTTTTCAAGATATTGAAATTATTAAAAATACAACATTAAATTTTTTTTTTAAAAAATTAATGCAAAATTATTTGGGCTACCTACATCTTCTTGAATATTAAATTTTTTTTGTAATCGGATCACCAGTTTTCGAGAAAGTCGAAAAAAACGGTCCTAAGGGAGGTACCGTTTTTAGCCCACATATTAATTTTTTTTTTCACCAACATATGCATACCTACAGTACAACACTGATTTTTTTTATAAAAATTCTTGGAGCCGTTTTCGAGAAAAATAAGCTCTTACATAACGGTTACATGCCAAGTACCTACCGTTCATTTTTGAGCTAAAAAAAATTGAAAAGTCCTCTGTAGAATGTCAAAATAACCTTAAGTTCAAAATTTGAAGACGATTGGCGCAACCGTTTAGGCTGCAGTCCAAAATACATCCGTACAGACAGACAGACAGACGGACGGAATTTCGCCAGTAACTCACAAATGTTTCTCTGTCATCATAATGTCATGTTTGATTGTTATCTCAATTTTTTTTGCACGAATGCATAACTTGTATTATAGTACCTATAATCGCAAGTAAAAATTAGCACAGAAAGAAAAGTGGTAGAAAAAGTGTCACAGCGGTAACGCTGATTGACATGTGTTGTATATATCAGTAATGCCAGATATCTTTTATTTACATTTTTTCGTGTAATGTTTTTACAGCAACGAAACGGCATCTATTTTAGGATTAGAGCCATCGTGCAGAGCGGGCTGCCTGCAGACTTTGGAATAGGGGGTTCGCTCATAAGAACCTGTGTAATTTATTTTAGCTGCTAGTTTTAGCATGTTTTTCAAAATAGAATTGGTCACACTGGTATCAAGTAACTATGACATTTATTTATCCGATTAACTTCTGACAGTTCAGATTTGCCAAGCACTACATTTCGTTTTAAAACGTCTTTTTTAAAAATACTGGTCGAACGATTTTCAATATTTTTTTTCCTCGATAGACATTTAGTTTTCAAATTTTATTGCATACTTAGTTTTTTCGAAAAAAAACTTAAACTAATTGAAAAAATCAAAGAATTGTTTTGAGTTGTTTTTAATTTTTGGTTATTTCAAAAACGGTTTGTTAAAAATTTAAAAATATATTTTTCTGATAACAACTACCAGCTGCTAGATGTTGGCATACTCAAAAAAATTGGAATATGTTTTCGACAAGTCTTTAAAAAAAAAACTTTTTTTTTAAAAACTGGGCAAACGATTTTGAAAAAAATTCATTTAAAATTCAAAGCTGTAAAACAAATTAAATGGCTTACTTCATTCGTAGTTTGGTTGAAATTTAGAATGACAACGATGATGGTTGCTACAATTTTCTTTTCATAATTTGTTGGTAAGTCATTTATTTTGTTAGTATAGAAGTTTCTTAAACTACGCGACGTTTATTTTTGCACCTCCCATTCTCATTTTTATCAACATTTAGTTGATTTAAAATTCGATTCTAGGTAATAAAGGTATTGAGGGTTTAAAATAGGTATAAACAAATATTGAATGATTTGTATCTAGTTTTTAAGGTTGGCGTATATATGTAGGTACATACGGGCCACATTAATGAGAACCAGAATCGGTTTGGTTTTCTTAATGTTCATTGATAATGAGAAAATGTAAAGATCACATTGCAAGATAATTAATTCAATGAATATTGACATTAAGCATTGATCGCTGTAATAGGTAGGTACTTCTATTTTGTCCAAAATAATGAAGTAAAATAATTTTGCATGTTTTATTTATTTTTTATTTTTTCAATAATTTCCGCTCTATAGTAAAGTTTTTTAAAATCTTAAAATATCAAAAAAAGTAAAGTAAAGAAAAAAATCAGAAAAATAATAAAAAATATGTGTTCATATTGATTTTTTTTTCAAAATAGATATGAGTACTAAATTTGCTTTACACAGTTATGACACCTATTAATTCTTAATTGAACACTGAAAACAAGATATACATACATATGTATTCTAGTTTTCGAAAAATTGAAATTTATCAAATCCATTTTTTATTAGAGACTTTAAGACAAGTTTACGATTCGTGATTATAAAAAAATTGAGATAACAATCAAACATGACATTACGATCATAGAGAAGACAAAAAAAATTATTGAGAAAAAATATCTATCTGTCTGTCTGAACCGTTTTTTTCTCGAAAACGGCTCCAACGTTTCGACCAACCTGCCAAAAATGAAATTTTTCGAGAATATTTTGGCAGGTATTAGCTATCTATTCAAGACGTGTGATGGAGTACTTCAGTTTTACTAAAACCGTAAGTATAGTTGTGGTTTTGACACTCTTTATAAGATCAAACCATGTATTTTTCTGTTACTTGTTTCTTTTAAGAAGTTTTCCCATTTTCACACAAATTTAGTCTATTCTTTGCATTTTAATTGAAGAAATGTCAATATTTGTTCGCCCTTTTTTTAAGAATTTCTTTGTTGTTCTTGAGTTGTAAGAAGTAAGCATCTAAAAATTTAGTAAGAAATATAAAGAAATGCAGCAATTAAAAAAAATTTCTTTCTTATGTGAAATATTTTTTATTGTAATAACTATTCTAAATTCACATTCTGGCATTTACTTGTAAAAAAATTGAACCATCGAACCAATTATGCATTGAATTACTTTTTATTTTGTTTTCTTATCTTTTAATGTCTTTTTACTATTTATTTGATAAAAAATAAGTTCTACGAAATATGTACGATAATACAATTGTTATTTGAATATAATTTGATCGATAATATGTACCGTTTATTTATAGACTAATCTATGAGCCAGTTGTTTGCTAAATGTCTAAGTTAGCAAAAAAAAATATACAAGTTATATAGAATAGTGAGATTCAGTCAGATTTTTATTTATTTTTTTTATCGAAATTTGTATAAAATAATAAACGAAATTATTTTAAAGATATTTTTTAAATCCTGGAAAATTATTTAAATAAACTCTTCTAACCAGGGATGCTTTAAACATTCAGATGCCGATGCTCGAATAATTGGGTTGTATTCCAACATTGGCATCAAAAAATCGGCAAATTTTGTCGCTTCAATTGGGTCCCAGTCGTATTTTTCGATTAAAACATTTAAAAGACTCCAGGGTTTTAGTTTTGTTATATTCCGCAAGCCACCTTAAAATGTAAGAAGTATTACATAAAAAAAACGTACAACATTTATATTTACCATAACTTGTAAAGTACTTGAGGCCATGTTTTCCCCTGAATATAACAGGGGATGGTATTGTGCCCAGCAGCTCTATTATGTGTGCCAAATGATCCTCGTCACGTGAATAATTTTCTCCCGCATGTGGATCGAAGAGATAATCTCCAGTGGCTAATTCAAAAGCCAAACAAGCGGTACTCCAAATATCTGCACTAAAATTGTAAGGTGCCCCAAGAAGAACTTCTATTGAACGATACTGCCGCGTCTGGATGTCTTCAGTAAAGTGATGATACTAAGAATATTCCAGTTTTTTTATAGTGAAAGCTTTTAAAAATATGTAACTCACATCATAACAAGCATTTCCCAAGTCTGCTATCTTAACCCGAACACTACTGTTGTTGATCAAAGTCTTAATAGAGTTTGTGTATGAATGCGTCTGAGCTACATGAGGTTTGCTTGGATGCTCCTTTTCGAAAGTAATGTCATTTTGCTACAATACAATCATATTTTCTAAGATTAGTAATTTGTACAGAACAAATATTTATTCATATGTTTTATAGATCCTATGCATGACGTATTTTGTAAGATCAGTTTTGACTGAATGGAATCAATCCAGAAATCCAAAAATCTAAATTAATCTTATTTGATCCATTATATTAAATGGCGCTTCAATACATTTACCATAACAAGGTTGAGAAAAATCAGTTATCCGTCAAACAAATTGTAATTATGTACATATAATTGTTCACTTTTTTAACTTAAACTAAGAATAATAGAGCGGTAAGCTTTTGTAGCTTAGAAAACTCAGTTATCAGTTGTATTTTTTAACAACCTGTCCCTGCAGCTGCCAATATGGAAATCGTAGATTATTTAAATAAGTGTATAGATTCACTTCTAGGTTCCTTTAAAATAGTCAACCTAGCTTTTGTTTATTCTATAGGCTTCATACTTTCAATTGGATGTAATTTATCTAATAATCAAAAAAGTGCATTGTTAAAAAAAATGCATTTTTATCCTTGACAAGAATTTTCCAGGCAACCTATTTGAAATATATTATTTGAACTATTATATTTCATATACAATTATTTTCATTAATTAAACAGCTGGGTGCAGATCGTTATATGGTCGGATCTTCTACTATATTAGAAAGAAATATATCTACATATGTATGTCTGTATGTACATAGAAAGAATATTCAAATAAATAGAAAATAGTTGAATCGAAATATAAATAAATATAGAGAACAAATGACAACAACTGTCAAATCGATTTGTTTCAATCATTCCAGATGAAAAAGCTGGTTTTACACTCAAGGGAGCAACACGTGCCGAGAATGAATTAAAGTATATCCAAGTTAATCTAAATAATCCTTGTTTTAACCCTACACCCAATACGGAGTGCGTAGCAACCCCACTTTAAATTTAAAGTCGTTGATTTTTTTTTTAGAAAAGCCTTTATTTTAACAGATTGCTATGACTTTTATTTTTGTCGTTGTTTCTTTACGGAACAATACAATTTAGTTCATTTCCTAACTCCAAAGCCAAGATTTGTATATTGTGGGGTGTACTGGCACCCCGTATAGGGAAGCGAAAGTTATTTTTTAAACGGAGTCTTGTAAAAAAAATATTTTGCCGTTTTAAAATTTATAAAGCATTGTTTCTTAATTGGTTGGAATAAAAATAATTGAATTTATCGCAGTGAATAAAAAAAAAACAGGAACAAAATATCTAATTGAGAAAGTCCAATTTGCGCAGAACACTACATAGAAGTATGTAACAGCTGCATTTTTTTTTTGATCCAAAAAACTTTAAAAATATACTAATAATGTTTTGAAAATTATTGTTTTTTATAAAAATATATATTAATTTGTATGCCTATTTTTGGATTACAAAGCAATTTAACCTGAATATCGGACTTTAAGATAGGTAATTTATTTTTTTATTTTTACAAGGCTTCTTAAAATCGTTCTTCTTTTTGCATTTTCTTCTTAAATAAATTTTTTTCACTATAGGTGTGATATTTGATTTATTTTTTTCTTATTTTTGTTAAAAATGAATAAATTTTCAATATAATAAAAAAAAGACATGTCGTATGTCTTTTAATTTTTTGTCAAAATATCTTCAAAAAGTAAGTGGGGTGTGCAGGCTCCCCAAATAGGTTAATGTAACAAAAAACAAGGTATGGGTTGTAGGATTAGACTCGTAAAAATTAGTGCCAAAAAAAGAGAACTCTTTTCTACTTGCTTTCCTTTTATTCGTGGATGTTTTTGAGTGCCCGAAAAAAATCGTTCTCGGATAAACCCATTCCAAGTGTGTGGGACTTCATGTGCTCTGAGTTTCACTTCGACTTAACAAGACCAACAAAATTAAACCAATAGAAAAAATTGTTGATCTGGAGGCCGCTCAGCAACTTCTAGCACTCAGTTGCTCATCCAACTCCGCATGCGTGCAACATGCCGAACACTTGACACCTATGAATGACGACGACGCCGCCTCATTGGAGGAAGAAATGTGCGAAGATACCCTTCATGGCTTATCCGACGATTGTATAAAGCCAAAAAACGCTACACCACGGCGAAGGCAGAACCCTGACAACCAGACGAAACTCGTGCGTCCGCAAATAGATTTGCCCTGACAAAGATTCATATCAGGTTAAATCAGGAAAAAACAACAAGAAGTGCAATTAATCAAGATGGAATCTAACAACACCGACCAGACCATGGGAAAAAGGAAAAACAGTGAGGAAACCCCCGAAAACCTAAATCCCAAGAAAAGCAACACCAGCACACAATAAAACGAAGAAATTAACCAAGTTAGTACTGTCCGCCCATTTGTATGAATAACATTAACGTAAGAAAACTTATTTCGGATTTTAAAATATAAAGTTGTGAATCATGGTACGGTTAGTAACCGTACCACGTAGATAACAGTGAGGTCCACAGGGAGCTGATGGATCTCCTAAGAAAAACAGCCAATGCTGTAGCCCACTCATTTACACTAAAGGATGATAAAACAGAACAGTCAACGTCGTGCTGAGAGGACTCATGTTGATTATCTATCGTCTGAAATTTTAAACGAGCTGAAACTCGAAATTGACTACACAGACGAAGTCTCTCCGTTTGCAACTCTTCACTCCATACAAGCAAAAATCAAATACAACTTATTTCTGGTTCGACTACGTCCGGGCAACAGTCCCAATGACCGCATACAAATTAAATATCTTTTCCACACCACTAGGAAAGACCTAGGGGCAATGCGGGCCCCTTCAGTGCAGAAGATGCCTAAACTGCTCTTTCCTATACACATCATCATTGTATGTTTATCGTATGATGATGCTGTGAATAGATAAGAGTATCTGGTCTTTGGTCTTATTGTGGTGTTTGTATGAATTGATTTTTTATATGCAAGTTGTCTCATGGGCATAACACCTGAGACAATTTGTTATTGTAAAAATTAATTTTTTGCTTCACTTCACGGTTCGACTTTGCCAGAATTGTGTCTTGAATGTTTTAATTTTGTAATGGTAAGTAATTTTCTAGTTGTGTTTTCCAATATTCGTGGACTAAGAAAAAAAATCCTTTCACTTATTGTCCACACTGTCGTTATGTCGTCGTTTATGTTAGATATTGCTTGCCAGAGCCTTCCCCAATATGGGCAATGTTCCAACACGGACTTTAACTTTTTGTGGCTCAAATTCACTGTCCGCAAGCATATCATTCATTATTGTTATATTTACAGAAGTCCAAGTCTTGACAGTAATTCCACTTGTAACGTGTTTGATGTGCTGTCTGATTCCATCTCGAAAATTGTTTCCCTTTGTCCTCGCACTGAAATCGTTATAGCGGGCGATTTCAATGTACACAATTCCAATTGGCTCCGCTATTCTGGTCAGATAACACCCGATGGAAGGTATGTCGAGCTCTTTGCTGGGTTACATCAGCTTACCCAACTGATTAATGTGTCAACGCGAATACCGGATGTTGCTGGGCAAGCCGCCCATACCCTTGACTTGTTTCTTCTCACCCATTAGTGTAACTTCTCCATTTGGCACTTCAGACCATTGCACAGTGGGACGACCCATAGCAATAAATAAAAAAATCAATTATTTTAACGGTACTTTTGAGACATTGGTAAGTCATCTTGAATATATATTTTGTCTAACTGCATTAAAATTATTTGGAATCGTGAACTCGTGCAACAGTTACAGAGCCAAAAAGAGTGACAAGTGGAAATTTTTTTTCAAACAGTAATAACAAGTGGTTTTTTAATACAATTTAAATTATTTGCTGATTTAATTTCGCGCATAAAAAATTATTATAAAATGGATAATATTATGTACCAAGGTATGGGAAATCATATTTTATTATAAAAAATTACTTTGATTTCGTGGTTTATTTAGTTTGTAGTTTGAACTGAATGTCTAATAAGAATTTTTTTTATGTGAATTTCGTGTTTAAGTAAGGTTTTCTAAAATACCCCAAAAACCCCCCTGAGGTCTTTCTTGTTTTATCATAATCTATATATATATTAACTAAATCACGAACGAAAGTGTGCGCAGATTTGCGTTTTTTTTTGGATTGAGAGCGAGAAGTCGTTGAAATTAAATGTCGTTGCTATAAAAATCAATCAATTACTTGGCTTAGAAGAGTCGACTGAAGATGTTGAACTGCAAATTCAAAAAGCTTCGAAGTATTATTGTCTGAAATTGAAGCAAAAATGGGAAAATTGCCAAAGAAAACGGGAGAACTTTATGCAAGTTAATGAACGATGGCTTAATCAAAATTTGCCGTTATCAATAAATATATCAAATCGTGTGAGTGAGACCAATAACCCAAGTCAACCAGGGACGAGCAAAGGAAGACCATCGAAAAAAATTGAAGAGTGCAGCGAACGTACGAAAAAAACGTCGAGTCCATGAACTGACTTCGCAATATAGCACTGAGGAGCTTACCTATGCTGCTAAAATTACTGGTCGCTATTCCAACTCTCCTCAAACATTGAAAAGTTCATTAACTATGCAGCAAAGCTTAGCATTGTTCTTAGACTTAGATTTGTCTAAGAGGAAGTACGCTCTTCTACGTTCTGTAGTCAACGGTGTCCACAAGGACTTTTTCCCAAGTTACTACAAATTACAAAAATATAAAGCTGAGCTATTGCCGGAAATTGCTGCTGTGTTGGAAACTGTTGCTGAAGCCAACCTTCCATCGTCCGCCCATTGGTGTCCTTTCTGAAGAAGCGTTAGAAGCAAGGCATAAGGAAATCAGAAAGTTCAGACTAGATCATAGTCGAAAGTGCTCTAGAACGAGTTCAATGAATGATTTAATTAATCATTTATTAATTACTTCAGACCTACTGATTTCAAGAATACGCTCTAAAAATTCTCATATGTCTAAGGTTGACCCAGATATTGAGTAATATCTACTCAGCAAAAATTTGGAAGTCGTAGCATTGCCAGTCAATATAGACTTGAACGATATTGATGGAACATCAGCCAGCGATAGCGATTAATTAATTATTATAATTAATTTATCACACTTATTAGTCCCATGAGGATTTAAATTTATTAAGCTTTAACATTTGTTACTAAAAATATAAATAAAGCTAAAAAAATATATAGAAAATCTTAAAAATAAAGTTTCAATTCTAAAATAAAGTTCGCTGCTCAACTCTTTTACTTCGAGGGGTGCTGGGCGGGGTGTTAATTGCTGGTTTATGCATGTACTTTTAATTTTATTATATAGATATTTGACGTAATTAGTGATAACATGCAAAATAATTTAGTTTCTGTCATTAAAACAGGAGATATTAATTTCGCCGTTTTGTCCATACATTCGTCCCACTGTGCATTGTACCAATTCAGCAAATTTCTCATCCTCCATACAATACATCCAGTTAAAAAAACCTCCCACCAGTTTGGAAATACGAGGAAGCCAACTGGGACGGTCTGAATATTTTTTTCCGTAACTTTAACTGGTCACTATGCTTCCTCGATAGTGACATTGATGCCAGTGCTGAAATGATCACAAATGTGATTCTTCTAGGGATGAAGTTTTTTTCCCCGTCTGATCTGGCTACAATTTATAATAAAATAAATATTTTTTTTTTTTTTACTCCAAATCCAAAGAATTGTTTAAGATTTAATAATAACATCACTGCTGCTGCAAAGAGCGAGAGAAACATAATTTATTGTGTTGTCATATACCTAGAAAGATGCCGTTATTTATATTATTTCTTGATTGAATGCTCAGGGTTATGTGAACCGCTATGATATTAATTGTGCAGTTGGTTGTTCTTGCTAGTTGAGTGAATCATTAGTTGAAACGAAAGAAAGTTTGCGAAGTCTTTGTAAAAATAGAAATCAATGTTGTCGAAAGTAATATGGTGGTAAAAAAACTTATTTTCATATTGCGAGATTTTGATATTGCAAGATTTTGTTCCAGCGAGAATTTAATGTACTAGCGAGTTTTTTTTTTTCTTAAAAAGCTAGATTTTGTTATTCCAGACTTTGATAAAGCGAGATTTTCAAATAAAAGATTTAAAAAATGCGAGATTTAAAAAAGCGAGATCTCGTTTCAAGAGATTTTAGTTTGCGGTCAATCGTACCGCTCGTAGCTAGCTCCGATTGAAAAAAGACACGCAAGCTGAGCGCTCAGAGCTCCGAGTTAAAAAAGAAACATAGATCTTTTTTTTGACAGGTATATGCCCTGTTCTGAGCTTAAAAAGAAAAACGCCTTGTTGGTTCTGTACATTGAAAATTCCACAAGTGATTGATGAGAACCACCGCGGTAGGTAATTTAAATCAATATTAGAAAACAATTCCTGGGCATCGATAAAACAATTAATAAGTCCCCTTCTATACACATAATCATAGTCCCCTTTTATACACATAGGCATATGCCGCAGCGTGACTTAGTATTTAGGCGAAGGAGTTGAGAAGTGTAGTGGGGATCACAATCACGCAGGGACCGAGAATTTGTTGCGATTCTCTCATTCTCGTTTGTTATTTTCATTGCTTGCTTTATTATTATCTTCCTTAGTTTGTAGTCAGATGTATGTTTTGCTATAAGTAAGAACGAGAGGGCTGAAATAAACAAATGTAAAGGCATAGTAACGTTTGTCACACACTGTCGCGTGACGCTGATTCAACGTGTGAAGGCTACAGGCGTGCCCAAAAGGGAATTATTGAAGAATCGGCGTCATATGATTATGTGTATAAAAGGGGACATATGACGCCGATTCTTTATTAATTCCCTTTTGGGCACGCCTGTAGCCTTCACCCGTTGAATCAGCGTCACGCGATAGTCTGTTACTGTCTTTACGTTTGTTTATTTCAATGCTCTCGCTCTTACTTATAGCAAAACATACAATTGACCACAAACTAAGGAAGATAATAATAAAGCAAGCAATGAAAATAACAAACACTGCTTTTAGACCCACCAATACTTTAGCTGCGATTCTCTTTTGGTTCTCCTTCTAAACACGAATTACTTTTAGATGCTGTTTACGTTCTGTATTTCTCCTTTATTCCGGACTGACCAACAACAACAACCCTTAAGTTCAGACCAAACAGTAGAAAAAGTTATTAGAATAGTATTTAAAGCAACAAGTTTTTTTTTTTTTTTTTTTTTTTATAATTAACGCGCGCACAAGGGATTATGTGTTTCCCTTTTAATGTAGAACACACTGCGCGGGCATTACGAAGATAGGGAGGGGAGAGATAGGAGGTGCCGATTAACATTGGTTTTGAATGTTTGCAGATCAAAATGGCAAGGGAAAATCCCGCCGGGTAAACTATTCCAGATTCGTGTCGTTCGGCTAAAAAAAGAATCCCTATATTTCACGGTACGTCCGAAATTAGGCTCAAGGGTGAACTGATGAGCATTCCTTGCGAGACGAGTATTACGGGAGAAACTTTTAAGGGGAGGAATGCGAACGAGTGAACATTTTTTGTAAAAGAAACGATAAAATAAGGAAAGACATGAAACATTGCGTCGGTGTTCGAGTGGGGCAATTGTTTCAGCGGCAGTTCTATTACCTATCAATCTTAACGCTCGATTTTGTATTCTATCAAGCAGGTGAAGCGATGTTTGCGAAGCACCTGCCCAGAGGTGGGAGTTATACTCGAGTTTAGGGCGTATAAACGCTTTATAAATTGTAGCCAGATCAGATGGGGAAAAGTACTTCTTACACCGATACAGAAAACCTAAGCACTTTGCAGCATTCTTAGCGATCTCAAATATATGGTCGTTCCAACGGAGGTCGTCGTTGACACACATACCGAGTACTGAGAGCTTTTCGGTTTCTTCGATGTAAGTGCCATTCATGGACAATGGCATTGGGGGAATGTTTAGCTTTAACGACAGAAGACAGCATTGAGTTTTCGAAGCATTAAACTCCACACGATTTCTATTACCCCATTTGACAATGCTGTATAAATCGGAGTTTAATGAGCTTGACATACGGCACCGTTGCAATTGTACGTCCGAAGGCGAAGGACGTGAATTATCGAACGAATATGAAAAGCTGAGGGTAGAGTCGTCAGCAAAACAGTTAAGTGGATTAGAAGTAACAGACAGAAGATCATTTATAAAAATGAGGAAAAGAGTCGGAGACAGAACAGAGCCCTGGGGCACACCAGCATTTATTTTATGGGAATCAGACTTGAATCCGTCCAATACAACTTGTATTGAACGGTCCAGAAGAAAGCTTCTAATCCAACGAACAAGAGTATTATCGATCCCAAAAGCACGCATTTTCGATAAGAGAGCTTCATGCCAAACTCTATCAAATGCCTTGGAGATATCAAGAGCAATAATCTTACTTTCACCAAAGCGATGTAAAGATTTGTTCCACTGTTCGGTGAGATATGCCATCAGATCACCAGTGGAACGGTTGCTGCGGAAGCCATACTGACGGTCATGGAGAAGCTTACGATCTTCGAGATATTCCTTAAGCTGACGGTTAATCAGTGTTTCCATGACCTTAGAAAGAAGGGATGTCAGTGCTATGGGTCGGTAGGAGGAGGGGGAGGATGGGTCACCTTTCTTAGGGACAGGCTGGACAAATACTGTTTTCCATCTTCTAGGAAAGATTCCAGAAGAGTAGGAGCGATGGAAAAGCTTACGCAGTGGCTTTGCCAGTGTGGAAGAACACCTCTTCAGAAGAATCGGGGGTATACCATCCGGGCCAGCGGATTTGTGTATATCGAGATCTTTAAGAACTCTTGCTACTGTACGAGTGCGGAAAAAAATGTGTCCCATGGAAAAATTTACATTCTCAAGTACAGGAGGGGCAACGTTGCTTTGAGGCAGCGTGGAGCTGGCAGCGAAATGGGCGGCGAGCAAGTTTGCCTTCTCTGAAGAGTAAACAATTGGTTTGTTATTGTCGATGAGCGTTGGAACCGAAGATGTCGAGGAGTTTTTTATATTTTTTACAAATGACCAAAAATTTTTACTGCCTTTGGGACACTGCAGAATTTTTTGCCGTAATTTTTGGTCATGCAAAAATTTGGTTCTTTCTATAACGGAGTTGCATGAGTTCCTTGCTTGTTTGTGCTTTTTCCGATTTTCCTCTGTAGGGTTGGCTTTGTAAGGTCGGAAACTTACTTCTTTGAGCCTGATAGCTTCTTTACACTCAGAATTAAACCAAGACTTTTCTTTAGGTTTGATGCTTTTTACTCTGTTAGGAATAAAAGCACGCATCCCTAGAAGAATCACATTTGTGATCATTTCAGCACTGGCATCAATGTCACTATCGAGGAAGCATAGTGACCATTTAAAGTTTCGGAAAAAGAAATTCAGGCCGTCCCAGTTGGCTTTCTCGTATTGCCAAACGGTCCTGGTGGGAAGTTTTTCTTTAACTGGATGGGTGGGGGATGAGAAATTAGCTGAAATGATACAATGGTCTGAAGTGCCAAATGGAGAAGTTACACTAATGGTATATTTATCAGGGTGAGAAGTAAGAAACAAGTCAAGAGTATGGGCTGCTTGCCCAGCAACATCCGGTATACGCGTTGGCACATCGATCAGTTGGGTAAGGTGATGTAACCCGGCAAAGAGCTCGACATACCTTCCTTCGGGTGTTGTCTGACCAGAATAGCGGAGCCAGTTGGAATTGTGTACATTGAAATCGCCCGCAATAACGATTTCAGTGCGAGGACAAAGGGAAACAATTTTCGAGATGGAATCAGACAGTGCATCAAACTCGTTACAAGTCGAATTACTGTCAAGATTTGGACTCCTGTAAATAAAACAATAATGAATGACATGCTTGCGGACAGTGAATTTGAGCCATAAGAAGTTAAAGTCCGTGTTGGAACATTGCCCATATTGGGGAAGGCTCTGGCAAGCAATATCATTCCTAACATAGACCATGATGAGAAAAGAGTAATGGAACCAATCTATACCCATGTAGAGCAAATTCTGATAAATCAGTATTTGCTCCAACCTGAGTTTCACTTAATGCCAAAACAGCTGGCCTGTGTTGAACAGTGTAGACGTACACGTGAAAGAAATTCTTTCTTAAACCACGAACATTTGAATACAAAAATCACTTACCATTTAAAAATACTTACATACAAAACACAACTCTGATTAAGTCGAACTGCCCAGTGAAAATCAAAATTAACTTCTGTAATAATCAAACTGTCTTAGGTGTTATGCCCATAAGACAGCCTGTTTACAAAAAATCAATCCAAACATTCAGCACAATAAGACAAATTCAGATGCCCTTATCTATTTACCGCAAGCATTGTATGGTCATACGATGCCTACAGTAGATAAGAAAGAGGCAGTTAAGCACAAAGGTCTTGGGACAGAATAGAGGATAATTTGTTATGCGAATGCGTTTTATTTATTTTTTTTTTTTCTTCTTCAGCGCGAGTGGGCATCTTTTTCATTCATCCTACGACGCGAGTGAACACTATTATTTTTTTTACAGCACACGCGAGGGGTTTTTTTCCAATTTCTCAACGAGCGTGTATTATTTTTTTTCCTTAAAGCACTCGCGATAACAACGCGCAACAATTATTTGTTTGGACTTCGTTTAACTAATTGTGCGCGCACCTCGACATCCGTCTTCTACGAGCTTAGGATCGACACTCCAAAGTTCCCGTACAATTGTATATGTTATAAATTAATGACTTAACTAAATTAAGATTACCGAAACAAAATAATTCTTTAGAAAGCTAAGGTCTATTTTTGATTTATCTTGAAAAACGTAAAAAGTGAAACTTGGTAAGTTTAGCTTGAGATATAATACAATGTATATATTCGTGCTTAGGACTTATTTTGTTTTCTTGCGTGCTCTTCAGACGTAATCATTTTTAAAACAAAATTTGTTTCAGTTTTGTTCACTTTATCCAACCAAAAAATGCACACAGTTTAAAACACCTGGGCCAGGTATCTAAAAATGTTTATAATGCGTAAAGTTCTTCGTTGAATGTGCTTTTCTTTTACCTTGTGGTATAGGACAGGAGCTATATGTAGTGCCCCGTGGTTTAGGAACTAGATTTCGGCCGTTACTTGTTTTAATAAAAAGAAGCATATTTGTTCGGTACATTGTTCATACTAATAAATTGCTGACTAAAATAAAATAAAATAAAATAAAAATAAAACCTCAATCTATGTATATGTAATAAATATTATTAATTGATTTTCTATACTTTACAGACAGAACTTAAGTGTATTTATATTTCTCAGTCATCGTAATGCCATGTTTGATTGTTATCCCTATTTTTTTAATACACACGAATCCTAAACTTGTCCTCGTAGTACCTATAATATAACTTAAGAAAAATTTAAAATTTGTCTTACCTTGATATTGGTAGTGATTTTTTTTTCAGTGCGAAAACGACTGCTTATTGGTGCCGTAGATTCCAATGAAGAAACTAACGAGCCTTCATTGGGGTCACTATCGAGAATGCTAGAGTTGGATGTTTGAAAATGAGTTGATGAAATTATAGGTGTTTGAATGCTGTCAATAAGTGGCCACTTTTCTCTGGATTTAGTTTGTTTTTCAATAGAACTTACTATTATTTGAAAAAAAAATTAATTACAATTTTATTTTGTATGTAGCATACTATTTCACTTACTGTATGAATCGGGAAATTCAACCCCTTTTACCCTTAAAATGTTGATTTCATCATCGATTTGTTGATTCATTGCTGCCGCGTTATCGATTACCAGAAGAATATTTTCTGGTTTTATGTCAGTATGAATTATGTTGCATTTTGTGTGCAAATAGTCTAAGCCTTCTAATACTTGTCGAATTATATTCTTTACTTGTAGTAACCATAATCCTTGATAGTTGTTTTTAACAATAAGTTTGTATAAACTACACCCAAGTGCTTCAAATACTAAGCAGGTATGCACACCATTGACCCCTCTTACTGTGAAGTGATTAAGAAGTCTTACAATTCGATCACCCTTTGGATCAAGAGGATCCGCATCGCGGATTGCTTCTAAAAGTCGAATTTCATCTGCTGCTGTCTCAAAGTAATGTGGGGCACTCTTTACAACTTTTAGTGCAACATATTTTTCTTCTCTATTATAAAAAAAAAAAAATGTAATGTATATACTGTGCTATGGTAATTGACATAATCTTTAGTCTTATACTTGATATCTCGGCAAAGCCACACCGTAGAGAAGTGGCCCCATCCCAGTTTTCTAACCACTCTGAACCGTCCGTCAAATACATCACCAATAACCACAGGATGGTAACCACCCCGACAATACTGTGATGCATCCTCCTGTTCTTCGTCTGATCCATAGAGACTGCTGTCTGGTGATTCTCGAAACATATCATCTGAAGTACTAAGAATTCCCCTTGGCTCAGATCTGAAAAAAATCATCAAAAATAAAATATAAAATTTTGCAACTAATAGATGCAAACTATTATATATATACATATATGTACATTGTATATCCTTCTAATATAAGTGTGAAAGTGTGTATGTTTGGATGCTGTTTCGCAAATCACGCCTCAACGTAATTTGAATGAAATTCGGTAGGTGGATGAGGTGCTGGATTGAAAAATAGGCTACTTTTTATGCCAATAAAATTCACGGTTTCTGTGGGAAAGGCTTAAATGTGAAATATTGTATGGCTGGATGTTTAACTGCTATGCTACTATGCTTCAACGACTGCACGAATTTGTGAAGTTTGGCACTAAACGTTTACATGGCAAACACGGTTCCTATTTCCGAATTGTATGGCACGGTGAAATTCAGAAATATCTCCAACAGACAAGATTCACAGAGTTTATCATCAGTATCCACATTGGTTTTGTCCAATCCAATTGCCAAGATTGATGATCTTTTTTATGTCCCTGGCAATTCAAATAGCATTATCTGAACTTAAAAAGTGTAAAAACCACAACACTTAACGGTTTTTAGTAAAAATGGGGTACGCCATCACACGTCTTTTTATAATAACGAATTTATGAAAAACGTATTTCGAGATTGTAGGACGCATAGTTTTTTGATTTTTTTTTTGAAATTTTGGAATGCAGTTTTTTAAAGTTTATACATGTGATTATAAAATTTAAATATTTTTGTAATTAGTTTTAAAAATATTGATTTTTCAACAAAAAAAAAAATTATTTTAATTAGGAAAAAGTTATTCAAAATTTTGATGTGTATAATTAATTTGGTTACCTAAATCTTCTCAAACATAAAATTTGACAGATATCTAAAGAGTAGTTATCGAGAAAGCCAATCATTAAAAAAACCGTTATATGAAAGGTACCGTTAATAGGCTTTCCGTAAATTTGGTTCTGATCAAATAATAGCCAATACCACCAAAAAAATTATCGAAATTTTTTATCAAAATCGTTAGAGCCGTTTTTGAGAAAAATAAGCTTTTCCTAAAGGGTCACCGGTATTTTTAGGCCTACAAATAAAGTTTAAATTTCCCCTCTGGGGAATGCCAAAAGAATAACACACCAAATTTGAAGATAATCGCTTAAGCCGTTTAAGCTGCTTGTGTGCCTCACATCGTCGAATAAAATTTGAAAAGGATACGAAAAAAAAAATTAAGGGAACTTTAAAGTTTTTATTCGATTTTCCTAACTTTTAGAGGGTCAAAAAAAGTACGTAAAATAGTTTTCAGCGGATGAATTTGAACGCCAATATATTTCATTAATAAATGTAAAAAGCCGGATATTTTTTTCAAAAACTTAACAACGGTTATTTAACAACTTTTTTTAAAAAATTAAAAAAAATAATTCAAGAATGCAAACCTAAGCACAAAAATAACCCTCATTGAAAAACAAAATTAAAAAAATCACTTACCCGTTTTCAAAATATTGATTTTTGCAAAAATTAAATTTTAAAAAAAATATTAAAAATACAAAAAAAAAGTTGGAAAAAAAATTAATGCTTAATTACTTAGGCTATCTACATCTTCTTGAATTCCAATTTTGTTAGTAATCGGATCACCAGTTTTCGAGAAATTCGAGGAAGAAAAAAATGGTCTTATGGCGCTTCACGATTCAGCTTCATTTTGACATTTTACAAGAGCAAAATAGGCATGTTTCTGAACTATCCGAGATCTCTTTTTTCTCAGATTCATTGAAAATGACTCAGAAAATTCCTTGATTACTCCGAAATCTCAAGAAACTTGAACTAGCTTAATCAAACGGAAACAAAATGTGTGGGGGAAACACTGAATTATTTATAGAGCTATTTAAATAAAAGGCACGACTGGGTCGCACATACTTGCTCCTGTGTGCTAATCCTTTTTAGGTACAGGTGTCTTTTTGACAAAGATTTAATTTTAATGTTTTTTTTGACGTGCAACTTCTTTAGAATCGTTGTGGTTTGAAGCTCGAACGAACATGCATCACGATAAAGGGATAAACACATAAATATATAGGATTGTTAGCTTTTGCAGTTTTTTAGTGTATTATCTTTCCACTTACTGCTTACTGTTTACAATATAATTTGCTAATAGAAAGATATTGAGGACTTTTTTCAGTTTAATTTTCATTTTGGTATGGAAAAATTTGAACAACTGGCATAAAGATTCGTCGGAATCAGCAGTATGGCAATAATGCTAGGTAAAGGGACCTTTATACGTCCCAATATGGGACCAATGGAATTTATAAAGGATTTAGGTACCTATAATAAGGTTGGAAGGAAGGTAGGTACTAAAATTAAGATACGCGTTCCAACTACTGTTAAGCGAGTAGGTATAGAGACAATATTAAAAGTTAACACAGTGGTTTTGTTTGTTTATAGGGAGGTGTAAACTTTTGTTTTCTCGATTGAAATTTTTGCATTCAGTAGTAATCGAATAGTTTTTTTTATTTGTTAGTTGTTTTTGTGTGTTTATCAAAGGCTTCCTTATTTATTCTGTGGTTTTATGATGATGAAAAATACTTTAAAATACGTAAGTATGTATGTAATGTAGGTCACTTTCACTCACTTTCTTTTATTTGACTAATGGCTAGGGCTTAGCCGAGCAATATGAAATAAAATGTTGGGGAAAAAATTTTATGAAATCAAAAAAACACTATTCATAACGTTTTTTGGAAAAAATGTTGTTAGCCATCTTATTTCTTTTGCTGTTTTCTATTTTATAAATTTTTCATTTCAAAATCGTTCGACCAGTTTTTTCAAAAAAATGTTTTTTTTGAAAAACTTTTTGAAAACATATTTAAAAATTTTTTTAAGTATGTCAATTTTAAGAAATCTATAGTTTATACTAGGGAAAAAATTTTAAAAAAAATCTATAAATCCGTTTTCAAAATATTCAAAAAACAAAATATTTTAAAAAAAAAATTATTAAAATTTAAAAAAAAAATTTTTTTGAAAATTTTAATAAACAAAATTATTTAAATCATAAAACACTACATATTTTGAAAATTTTATCAAAATCCGTCAATTAGTTAACGAGAAAGTCTGATTTTAAAAAACCGGTCATATGAGAGGTACCGTTATAAAACTTTTTCTGAAAAATCCATTTAAACTAGAAGATAGATTTTGCACAGAAAACATCATTCTGAAAGTTTTATCAAAATCGTAGGAGCCGTTTTCGAGAAAAATAAGTTTTTCAATAAAAGTATATGGCAGGTACCGTTAGTTTTGGAGCTAGAATGCCAATTCCAAAAACCGTCGGGTGGAGCACTCTAAAAATACTATATACCAAGTTTGAATCAAATCGGCCCAACCGTTTAGGCTCTAGATATCGATACGGACAGACAGACAGACAGACAGACAGACAGACAGACGGAATTTCCGGACCCACTTTTTTTGACTTATCTATCATCGTAATACCATGTTTGATTGTTAGTTTTTTTTTTTTTTTTTACGAATGCATAACTTGCCTTATAGTCCCTATAAATCGCAAGTAAAAAGAGAATATTCTATATGGTTTAACCAACCCCAACTGTAAAAATATTTAAAAGAAGGCGCAAGTGTGGAGTAACATTTTGATAGCAGTTAAGATAAGATATAGCTATATTTTATATTCTTGGAAGCAAAATTGACATTCCGTACTTCCCCATTGTGTTCGAGTCAGCTTCATCACTTAGCTTCAATTTTGACGTGCTTCATTTTTCGCGTCATACTTCAGCATCAGCTTCACCATAGTGTTCAGCCAGTAAATTTGCAGTATCACAGTCCAAATCTAAAGATTTTTCGAACTTGTAATTTACCAGTAAAACTAACAAGCCAGGCTGTAAAAAAATTATTTCAATAATATTTGTGTTTTTTTTTTTGTATTTATTACTTGGCGGATTAATTATGGGATATTTTAAATAACACGGTGAGAAAAAAGGAAATTTTAACATGCCAACGTGGGAAAACCTGCTGCCAAAGTCTGGGATCACTGGATGAAATATCAAAATTGAGGTTTAATTTTTTTCCCGCTAGTTGTATTCAAGAGGTTGGGTGGGTGTTTTATGAATAGGGTAGGCACTCATCAGGGTCAACCGGGCGATGCCGTGTCCATCCGGAAAGCACAGAAAAATAGCAACACTATAATGCTCTGCTTTAATGACTTTTCTGATCGATAAGCTGAAGTCTTACACGAGCCCCTCAGAAAGAGAACGTACGGCGGATGAGCCCAATCATTGGACCAACGGTTGCATCAACAGTCAACTAGGCAGATGCCCTAATGAGTTACTTCGACGTATTTGGAGATAAGATCATTGGGACAATTCAATGCAAGTCAGGACAGTCACAGTCAGATGGTGGCGGATAAGCACTTAATGGGCCAACGGCCATCGAAGCGGGTTACTGGCTCCGCATTTTCCGGCTCCTTTTGTCCAAGGAGTTCAACAAAGAACCTGACTTGGAGGTTGGGGGTTGTTCGTGGGGTTAACAAACCATGGATAAATAAAAAGGTGCGAAGCGACCAATAGCCTCGGAAAAGGATGGATTAACTGTTGACCCGGAAAGACGAATTAAGGACAACGACGTTCCGATCTGCACGTGGAATGTTCGAACTTAACAGACCACGTGCAGCCAAACAACTAGACTGCTACAGAGCAGGAATTACTGCCATCCAGGAAGTGCAATGGGATGGGCAGGGCAAAAGGAGGATGAAAAACTGTGACGTATACTACGGTGATTGTGAAAAAGACCACAGCGTTTATTTGGGTATGGGTTTGTCATAAGCGGTAGATTTAGACAAGAAGTCTTGGGTTTTCGAAACGTAAGTGAGCGAATTGTGACAATCCGTATCAAGGCTAAATTCGCCAACAGAGGGCAAAGATGACGGCACTAAGGATAACTTCTAAAAGCTCCTCGACAAAACCTATGAGTAAAAAAGGTAAAGACAGGTATAACTTTGAGGTAGTTAGGGACTTTGTTTACCTAGGATCCGCTATAACATCTGACAACATCTCGTTAGAAATAAAGCGAAGAATAACTCTTGCCAATCGCTGTTTCTATGGGCTAGGGTGGCAATAGTAGTAAAGCCCTCTCGAAAAACAAAGGAGACTCTTTACAAGACCTTAATCATCAAAGTCCTGCTCTATCTAAAGCGGATGAAGTTATCCTTAGTCGTTTCGACCGTAAGATTCTTCGCTAGATTTTCAGCCCTATCTGCGTTAACGGGATTTGGAGAAGAAGGTTCAACCACGAACTTTACGAGCTGTACAGCGACATTGACCTGGCCAAGAAAATACGTATATCACGTTTAAGATGGCTAGGTCATCTAGAACGAGTGGACAATGCTCCGGATCGCAGGATCTTCAATTCCATCCCAAAGGGTAGACAGAGTCAAGGAATTCCTCGCCTTAGTTGGCGCGCTCAAGTGGAGGATGACCTCAGCCATGGAGTGCTAGTCTAATGTCAGCTTCTTACAACAATTGTCAAACAAATTTCGCCAAAATTGAGAATGCGATGCTAGCTCTCCTGAACCCACTTCAGGAAAAAAAATAACTACTTAAAATGTTGACATAGAAGCTCGCGACATCTGTTTTGTAAAATTCAAAAAGTCGCATTTACCGGTAAAACATAACTGACACTTTTCTTTAGGATTTTGCCTCTTGTTTTTTTAGATCGTGGACAACTTCCTCTTTTTATTGGTTTGTGCCTAAGACAAACTAAAAGCACTAGAAGGAAAAAAGGGATTTTGTAGAAAAAAGGGGTTTTAGTTTATGTTCAAATCTCTTAAAATATTGCTGTATTTATAAAGATTTTAAAAGAAACTAATAAATTATGATCAAATAAAATACTACTAAGGCAGTAGATAAGGTGTTTTGACATTTTTTTCTTATTCTTATTCTTCAAACTGTGTCTTTATAGATCAATGTTTCTTTTTGTTTCTTTCTTTTAACTATTTGTTCATTAATAATGATAAAAGGCAAAGTTAATAAAAATCCTAACAAAATGACCAGAGGTTGAGGCCTATTCCTTCAACCTAATTTCGTCTAAATTAGGTGGAAATGAGATGATTTCGAAATGTGATTTTGTATAAGAAATGAGATGATTTTGAATCAAATTTGGAATTTTGATACGAAATTAGCTCATTTGGCCTAATGAAAACGTAGTATAAAAAAAACCAACTTGAGGTAGGCAACTAGCAGTCCATATATAATATGTCCATGACCACAACCAAGTTGGGAGTCGAAACTGGAAGCAGCTAGCCAAAGACCGAGCTGGCTGGAGAGGCATGTTGTTTAAGGCAAAGGTTCACCCCGAAATGTAGCGCCACCGAATAAATTACATAGCCTAAAATGGAACCAACTTCAGGTAGGCTACTAGCAGTCCATATATAGTACGTCCATGGTCTGACTGGCTGAACACAATGCGGTAAAGCTGAAGTTGTAGTATGAATCGCAAAAATGTATCACGTAAAAATTGAAGCTAAGTAATGTAGCTGACTCGAATACAATGGGGAAGTACGGAATGTTAATTTTGCTGCCATGAATATAAAATATATATATATCCCAAATGCTATTGAAATATTCCTACACTTAGGGCCTTCTTTTTAATATTTTTTATAGTTGGGGTTGTTAGATTCCATGAAATATTTTCTTTTTTAATTAATTCTATAAATAATTCCGTGTTTCCCTTGCACATTTTGTTTTCGTTTTATTAAGCTTGTTCAAGTTTCTTGAGAATTTGGAGTGATCAATGCAGTCTTTTTTTAAATGAATGTTATCTTTTTCACTCGTTTCGTTAAGTGGTCGGCATTTTGCATTTGCGGCCATATGGTGGGATTCGAAGATAAATTCAATTGTAGTAGATTTTGTTGAACATTGAACTAGCCTATTTTGTTGCTGTGAAATGTCAAGTGAAGCTGAAACGTAAAGCACAAGTTGAAGTTGAGTGAACTTGCGCTTCAGCTACATTTTCAATCTATAGCTTCAGCTTAAAAATGCTTATAGGGTTCGCGTATACTTAACTTTCACAGCGCTTCATACTACAGCATCAGCGTCATCATTGTGTTCAGCCAGTGAAGCTATTTGGTAGAAGTAAATTCAGCTTTATCCGTTTTACAACACTAAACTGCACTTTTTAGATTCTGGAGCAACACATCCATTTTATTAATTAATGACCATATTGTTCTCATTTTTCACTGCACAATATTATGTTAAACATTTGATTTCAATGATTTCAATTAAATTTCCAGAGAAACCATTTTCTGTATACCTAAAACTTGTACTGTTTTCTGTTTGATAATAAAAATCATGGCAGAAAGTTGTCAAATACCACTCACACAACTACAAAAAAAATGTACATATCTCGTTTTATGCTCGTTTTTGCTACAAGCTACACCATTGCGTACGTTCACGAACTTATCCTTGGGATAGGTTACCCTTGCTTTTGTTGTAATTAGGATGGTTAAAAAACAGCTGTTTGAAGAACATGAAAATCAGCTGTTTTTAACCATGCTAATTACAACAAAAGGAAATATAACCTATCCGAAGGATAAGTTAGTGAACGTACGCCAGATAGGGTTGGCGTATATTTAATTTTGACTGCGCTTCATACTACAGCTACACCATGGTGCCTGTCCATACGGTGATTTTTCAATCGCCTCATGACCGAGTTTGGTCTTTGTATATACACTGCATATAGAGAATGTATATATGTACAATGGTTTGGTGAAGGAGGCAGATAATCATGTAGTGAACATTGTATATAGACTGCTATAGTACTATCATGACGACCGGTGGACGGTGGCGTTCCAAGCGGCTCTAGGGAAAATTAACTTGGTAAATTGAAAGAGGCGAACGAGTCGAACAAAGAGAATTCTAAGAGAAACTCTGTGAACATGTACTTTACTCTTTGCAGTTTGCAGTTTACATATATACAATGATGCGAGTATAGTTTTTTTTTGCACAACTGGATTGCTTCACATAAGCAGGGCGACGAGATGGCTTGTTAAAAGGATTGACAAAAAAGAAGAAAAACGACTTTTGTAAATAAATGGTGTCTGGGGGGTGGGTATATGTTTAAGCTGGTTGATAAGTTTATTTTGAGTTTTATATTTTTTTCATATAAAACATTCGAGGGTAGGTAGATATTTAGGTATGTACCTACATACATCCCTACATAATGTGTGTATTTACGTAGGTATACTTGTTATATTATCTTTGATAAAATGTTCAGCTAAATTCAGGTCGATCGGTAGGTCGGCGGCGTGGTAGATGGTGTGAGCGAGGGTGAGGGAGATACTAAAAAGGAAAACTTAATAAGCACATGTGTATGTGTATTGTGTATATCCTGTTCTCGGTGACGGTGAACAACGAAGAGGATCGACAATGATTTTATTTTTTGAATTTTCATTTCATTGGCTTCGTTATCGTTGATGTTGAATTTTATGCACAAGTAGCTTTGTGATTATAGGGACTATGAGTCAAGTTTAGGATTCGTGAACATAAAAAAATTGTGATAATAATCAAACATTACATTACGATGATAGAGAAACATATTTGAGTTACTGGCAAAATTCTACCCGTCTGTCTGTACGGATGTATTTTGGACTATAGCCTAAACCGATGAGCCAATCGTCTTCAAATTTAGAACTTAAGGTTATTTTGACATTTTACACAGGAGTTTTTTCAATTTTTACTTGCGATTATAGGGACTATAAGGCAAGTTTAGAATTTGTGAATATAAAAAAAATTTAGATAACAGTGAAACATGACATTACGATCATAGAGAAGTCCAAAAAAGTGACCGACAAAAAATGACTGTCTGTCTGTCAGTAGGTATGTATAACGAGCTGCAGCCTAAATGGCTTAAGCGATTATCTTTAAACTTGGTGTGTGTGATTATTTTGGCATTGGGGACATTGAAATTTAAATTGTAAGCCTAAAAGTTAAGGAAGTGCCATATGACCGTTGAGTTGAGTTGTTTTCTTGATTGAAATTTTTGCATTCAGTAGGTAATCGAGTATTTTTTTTATTTGTTAGTTGTTTTTGCATGTTTATGTGTTTATCATAGGCGTCCTTATAATTTATTCTGTATGCTGTATGCTGTTACGATCATAAAATGCTTTAAAATAAATAACGATAAATAAATAATAATATAAATAACGAAATTTGCTTTCATTAGACTAGTGGCTAGGGCTCAACCGAGCAATATAAAACAAAATTTGGGGGAAAATATTATTTGTTTAATGAAATCAAAAAAAAACTATTCATAACGTTTTTTGGAAAAAATGTTGTAAGCCATCTTATTTCTCTTGCTTTTTTCTATTTTATAAATTTTTCATTTCAAAATCGTTCGACCAGTTTTTTGAAAAAACTTTCGAAAACATATATATACATTTTTTTTGAGTATGTCAATTTAAATAAATCTATAGTTTATACTAGGAGAAAAAATTAAAAAAATCTTTGTCAAAATATTCAAAAAACAAAATAAGTTTAAAAAAAAAATTAAAAATTAAGAAAAAAATGTTTATGTACCAAGTTTGAATCAAATCGGCCTAACTGTTTAGGCTGTAGATATCGATACGAACAGACAGACAGACAAACAGACAGACGGAATTTCCGTACCCACTTTTTTGACTTCTCTATCATCGTAATGTCATGTTTGATTGTTAGATTTTTTTTTTACGAATGCATAACTTGCCTTATAGTCCCTATAAATCGCAAGTAAAAAACTATTCGATTACTACTGAATGAAAAAATTTCAATCGAGAAAACAAAAGCTTACACCTGCCCCTAAATAAACAAATTAGCACACACGAGCAAGTACGTGCAAACCAGTCGTGCCTTTCATATATATTTATTTTTTTCTGAAATTCTTTATTTAAAAAATAATATGATTGAACAGACTTTTTGCTTTAAAAAAGGTATAGCACATTATTTTAAATGTTGCCGTTATTTTTAAATATACCTATATAAATATATTTTAGTGTAAGATTACTTAGGCTACTTACATTTTCCTTAATATCAATTTTGGTTGTAATCGGTTACCTAACCAGTTCTCAGAAAAGTCGATGCCAAAAAAAAACTCCTATGGGTGGTGCCAGTTTTAGCCCACCGTCATATTTTTTTTAACCATAATTGAATGCACACAAACAATTACAAACAATTTTTGATTGAATTTCTGCACATAGTTCATTCAGATAGGTACCTACACATACATATCTATGTACCTATATGTATAAGTTGGTACCTATCTGAATGGAAACTAAAATTCAAAACAAAAATCCATCCATTGCAAGGGCCTTTGTATCTTTGTATAAATACAGCAAGAAGTAAGTTTGTGTTTAAATTTCAAGAATGAAATGTGTACACTATTTGAAGACGACAACCTTCATAATAGAATAGTAAAAAAATTGAAAATCCTAAAGAATTCGAATCAAAAGTCTGGTCAATGATGTATATATGTACAAATATGACAAATATGTATGTAGGTAGTGCTCATACAAAACTTGAAAATCCTAAAAAACTCAAATCAAAAGTCTCGTCAATGACATACGCATGTATAAATACTTATGTAAGAACCAGTTCTCATATTACATATTCCATATAAAAAAAACGTAAACAATGAAAATGTTGGAACGTGTATAAATCCTTACAAAAAACTATTCGCCTCAGCTAAGCGAAACCATTGTATATAAACTTCAAAACTGCTAGCAGTTTATATACATATATACAATGAACAAAACAAAATACTGAATTATGTCATGTTCTCCTTCTGTTTTTTCTTGCCTCACATTGTCACATTGCACATGCGCAGGAAACTAAGCACAAAGCATAACACTAAAAACCATGCTCTTAATTCTCTCTCACTCAAATAAAATGTCCTACACTAGCACTCCAAGCGGCTCTAGGGAAAAAGATTTTTTCTCGTCTCATGATAGTACTATAGGCAATGTATATACAATGGTAGTGAACTGAATTTTCTCCGGGTAGTACAGTTCCAAATTCTATAATGTTCCATTTTTCTATTTTTGAGTTTGTTGGTGTGAAAGAGCCAAGAATATTGTATTACAGCTTTTTCCTTGTCACACTTAAGCAATAGTACATGAGTTATCACAACACAAGGTGGCCACAACTAACTGGCTGAACACAATGCAAAAACGGAACTGCATTACGGAAAAGGAGTACGGAACAGCTGTCAAATTTGTCGTACGTACCAATTTCAATCGGAACACAATGCACGTACAGTAACTTTGACATTTTAATTAAAAAATGGGTGGAATACCAAAAACAAATGACAAAAAAGAGAAGAAACTCTTATACGACTTGAAATATCATTAAGAAGAATGGAATCATCTGGTGTTATTTCAGGTATACTAAATAAAAGGGTTTGGGATGGACAGACGTACGAAAGATTGTTCTCTCTTTCATAATTTCTCTCTGCATCAGACAAAATGTCAAATTTACTGTACGTAAAAGTTAAAAGTTAACCAACCTTTCCGTATGCGTATTGCAGTTCCGTATTCGCAAAATACAGTTCACGTGTATTCAATGTTTGCAGTTCCGTTTGCGTATTCCAGTTCCGTCGTCATTGTGTTCAGCCAGTAAAGGCGTTCTTTTATTAAATATAGTTTATCAAACATTTTGATTCGGTTAAAGTGTCATTGTTAGACTTTGTTGTGAATGTTACGATTTCATCTTGGATTTCATTCTGTCATTGGAAAAATTTTCCTGGTTGAAATACACACGAAAAATTTGTTCGGATACAAATCTGTCATTGGAACTGAACGAAATTGGAATTCAAATCAGTGGCAAGTAGTTCCATTTTTTTCTGTCAAAAAACAATCAGCTGGCACGAAAAACGAATTTGCATCAGAAAAACAGATAAATACATTTTTAGTAAAAAATATTTGTGCAAATTGGTTTTTTCTTGTCGAAAAAAATTCTTCGTATCATTTGCTATCGATTGGTATATGATTTGTGTTACTTATCAAAGGAAAACTTGTAAAAAATCGGTTTGCAGTTTCTCAATGATGCATTTAAATGATAGCTATGCTATAACTGGTCATTTAATCGTACTTCTCCAAAGGAATACTTAATAAAATACGGATGGGAAACGCAAATAATTCTATTTGTACTATCGTTGCATCAGATCATGTTTTTAATCATTGTTAATAAATTTAAAAATAAATAAAAATGTTTGAATCCACCACTTGCGTTTACATCCTATTAACCAAATGTATTAAATATAATATATAAAAAAGAGCCATACGCACATTTGAACGTAAAACACTTCTTTGGTATATTTTGTATCCGCCGCCGTTATGATCTCTTCTTTTCTTGACACAAGTATTGGACCCGCAGATTTACATTTTCTTTTCTCTAATGTTTTTGTTTTTTTAGTGTTTAGTGTTTTTTTTTTAGGCGAGTTATTGATTGCTGCAGATTTTATATATTCACTATATTTGGTGTACTCATACACTAAAATTGTTTGACTTTGAAATCTATTTCGAATGTTTAGAACCCAAAGAACAGTTAAAATACAAAAAAATAAAAAACTAATTTTTACTGATGCCTTAAACAAGACATCACTTTGAAGCACTCTAACGGTTAACTCCAAACAATATAAAAGATCCCACAATAGATTTAATGCGACTTGAAAAAGCTGAGTGCTTTTAAAGTGTAAATATGCCCAAAGCCGTTGTTCAAATAATCCGTCTAACAATGATTCAAAAAAAGACCAAATGAAAAACACGTAATCGTGGTCTGTAGGATATTTTATTTTTTTAAAATCATCTCCCCGCTGATTTAAAATAAATTTTTCCCAATTCACACTTTCGCAATGATAAATCATATTTTTAGTAATATTTAATTATCCTGTTATGATTAATTTTTATTTGCATCGGTAAGCGATTGCATTAGATGCGTTTCCAATAAAATTGCACAACGATTTATTAATACACTTTTTTTCAAAAGAAAAATGTAATTTTTTGGTGTATGTAACAAGTTTATTTATAAGATCAATGCTAGTTCACGGTCACATATGAATATATTCGATTCTTTGCATCTCCGCACTATACTGAAATAATTGTATTTAGGCAACAGGCATTCTAAGCAAATCAACACAAAATATTCATATGCTTTTCCTTACAACAGAGAGTTCAGACTCTAAAGAGTAAACAGAAATGTCTTCTGTATTTTGTTTTGATTTGTGTGGACATTTGCTTCTACCGGTTGAAACAAGGAAGCTCCAGTCATTTTTCTCTTTTATTCTTACGTCTTTAAAGCGCATAGTTGTCAGATACTTTTGAAGAAAGCCAAATTTATAAATAAACATTTATTTTACCACTTAAACCGCAGAGGTTGAAGTAGTAAACAAAATTTAATTTTATATACCCGAGAATCTATTAAATATTGAATCTCATTTAGGCGACGTTAAAACATTGTGATATGGCAATAAAATGTTTAGATATTCGGAGGATACATTTTGTAAATTAACAATATCTGTGGGATTCATTGTGTACAACAACCAACATTTATTGTGTACAACAACCATGCTACTAAAAGTATGCTACATATTTGCAATATGTTTTGACTGAGTACTAATTCGAACTCGAATTAGTACCGAAAGCTTAGATATTGCCAGAACCAGACGAAAGCTTCCAGAAGTTTGTAAATTTGTATAAATATAAGAGTAGATGGCATTGAGAGTTTAGTTTATTTTCAAAAGTGGAATTGTTAACAACTGGAAGCGTTAGTAAAAAGTGATTGAATTGAGATTAAATAAAAAGTGTTGAATTCTAAGAACGTCACATTTGCTGTTATTTAAACTGAAAGACGTTGTGTTTCATAAAATGAAGAGATTTGTTGTATTATTTTGGAATGTTGAATGAGTTCTATTTGTCGAACCCCAGGGCAAAACTTCACATTGGTGTTAGAAATTGGAGATAAAACTCAGTAAAGTGCTAGAAAATTCCATAGTATTATTTTCTAAAACAGTGTCGGTGACTCATATAATTGTGAAAGTGCCATTGTATTTCAGCGCGCCTCATTGTGACTTGATTCGGAACTAAAAAATATGCTCCATGATAGTAATATATGCAGTGTATATACAAAGATTGTGCTATAAAATTGGGAATAGCGAATATTTTTGTTAAAAAAAGTGTTTGAAAAAGAATTTTTTTTCTAAAAGAGATATTAAAATAAAATTGACTGTGTCGCGAAAATTGTGTTTTGGTTATATAAGATGGGTCGCAAATTAACAATTGACAACAGCTGAGTTGAAAGAAGAATTACGAAGAAGGAATCTTCAGACTTCGGGAGTAAAAAGGGAACTATTGCTTCGATTTCAGAATGCTATCACTCAGGATGGTGGAAACCCTTATACCATGTTGTTCGATGTTGAAAAACAAGGGAGAGAAAGCACAGTAAGTACCGCCGATTAAATGCCTACTTTCATGAAGTTGCTTCTGTCGAAATTCGATGCTCTGGAAAGTTCCTCGAAAGAACAAAAGAACTTTCTCGAAGAACAAAAGTATTCGTCACAAATACTGCAGAAGCAACTAAGCGAACAGAAGAACTTTCTCGAAAAGCAACAGAGCATTCTCGAAGAACAAAAGAACGTTTTCGAATGTAAATTCGACGAACAAAAGAATGAGCAGAAGAAATCGTTGGAAATTCTTCAGCAGCAACTAAGTGACAAACTCGATACACAGAACGTTCTGCTCGACAAAAGACTTAAGACAATAGATGAGAAATTTGAAGCCAAAATAGAAAGCTTGGAAGAAAAGTTCGAAAAGCAAGTAGAAAGTCCAGTACCGAAAGCTTAGATTGTGCCAGAACCAGACGGAAGCTTCCAGAAGTTTGTAAATTTGTATAAATACAAGAGTAGATGGCAATGAGAGTTTAGTTTATTTTCAAAAGTGGAATTGTTAACAACTGGAAGCGTTAGTAAAAAGTGATCGAATTGAGATTAAATAAAAAGTGTTGAATTAGAAAAACGTATTTGAATTGTGAATACAATTACATTTACAGTTACATTTGCAGTTATTAAAGACGTTGTGTTTCATAAAATAAAGAGATTTGTTGTGTTATTTTGGAATTTTGAATGAGTTCTATTTGTCGAACCCCAGGCCAAAACTTCACAATATACTGCAATATTGATATCACACATAACCTATCCAACTTAACTAAACTATTTCAGAATTTGGACAAACTTCAACCCAATGTTCTCTTAGTAACATTCTTTGTTATGGAATTATTTCAATACTTACAATGGATCTTGGTCAATAATAAAACGATCCAGATCGTACATATATAATCTTTATCTGGTGTTCATAATAAAAAGTAATTCTTGGATCAGAAATATGCACATATCCAGATAAAAAGAAGGATCCCAAATTACTTTTGTGTTGTCAAAAAAATGTCGCCAACATTGAGAATGCGATGCTAGCTCTCCTAAACCCACGTCAGGGAAAAAATTAACTACTTAAAATGTTGACATAGAAGCTCGTGATATCTTTTTTTTTTCAAAAAGTCGCATTTACCGGTAAAACATAACTGACACTTTTGAATTTCATTCATAGAAGTGTGCGATATCTTTGGTATTTTGCCTCTTGTTTTTTTTTTAATCGACAAATTTCTTTTTTTATTGGTTTGCGTCTAAAACAAGCTAAGAGCACTAGAAGGAAAAATGGGATTTTTTAAAACCTCGTAGAAAAAATAGGTTTTAGGTTATGTTCAAATCTCTTCAAATATTGCTGATTTTATTAAGACTCTAAAAGAAACTAATGAATTATGATCAAATAAAACACTACTAAGGCAGTAGATAAGGTGTTTTTGAAATTTGTTCCTATCATTCTTATTCTTCAAACTACTACGTCCAAATTCCAGTTGCGTTCTAAAAGGCAATGTGTCTTTTAAGACCAACGTTCCTTTTTATTTCTTTCTTTTAACTATTTGTTCATTAATAATGATAAAAGACAAAGTTAATACAAATTCAGACAAAATGGCCAGAGGCTGAGACTTGAGACCTATTTCTTGGGACGACTATAAAGGTTTGTCCACACCAAAGAAACATTTGTTTAAAAAACATTTCTGAAATGTTTCCCTTTGGTTAAAAATCATTTCAAAAACATTTTAGAAATTTCTGAAACATTTCTTAAATGTTTATTTGTTTCCCATTTTATGTATCCAGTTCTGTACTTCATGATGTAAAAAAGGATCAATCATAGCATCGCGTTTTGTCATTATGAAAAAAAAAAAATAAAAACAACAAAACCTGTCAACTAGACTAAAAATAAAGAAAGATTTCCGTTCGGAAGGGGAAACAAATCGAAGTTTCAGAAAAGTTTCGTGAAGCTTCCAGACCTAATAAAGATTTCAGAAACATTTCAGAAAGAAAAAAACGTTTCTGAAAAGTTTTTTAAATGTTTCTGAAATGTCTAGAAAAATGTTTCTGTGGTGTGGACAAACCTTAAGGCTTTTTGTAAAGCTTACAGTATCACAGTCCAAAATCGCAACAAAGTTTAGATTCTAAAGATTTTACGAACTTGTTATTTACCAAGCCATAAAAAAGTAATTTTAATAAATCCATGAGTGTTTTTTTGTATTTATTACTTGGTGAATTAATTGTGGGATATTCTAAATAACACGGGAGAAGAAAGGAAATTTTATTATGCCAACGTGGGAAAACCTGCTGCCAAAGTCTGGGATTACTGGATGAAATTTCAAAATTGAAGTTTAATTTTTTGCCCGCTAGTGTACTCAGGAGGGCTACTGTCGTCCAAAATAGCTGAGGCTGAAATGGAACCAACTTGAGGTAGGCAACTAGCAGTCCATATATAATACGTCCATGCGTGTGGATATAGAATAAGAAAACAACAAAAGTGTATACTGGTAAAATATCGGTAAATGTTCTTGTCTCCACTATTTAGAGTTAGTTCCGAATCAACCAGGAAGATGGCCAGACGAAAAATGACACCATGAGAGTACTATAGAGAATGTATATACAATGGCAAAACTAAAAAAATCTAAAGACCGTTTTTTGCCAATATCTCATAAGATTTGAGGTTATGTTGAAAAATAACCTGAAGTAAAATTATAGGTTTTTTAATTATTTACAACTTTTCTGTAGACCATTTTCGATCAGAAACTAAACTTTGACGGAAATTAGAAATAAAAACGTTTTCAATTTAATTTTTTTTTTTCATATAAGCAGCATTAAATTTGAAGGACTTGGCCGATTTTGAAAACATTTTATAGCTACGTTTGTGGTTTTCGACTATAATTAGACCGCTTTCGTCGGTATCAAGAAAAGCTAGGGTTAGCCGGATCAACGCCGGGTGGGTCGGCTAGTTTAATATAGAAATGACATTTCACTATTTTGAATTTTAAACTGAGTCCACGTATGCGTCGTCTGGATTCTTTGAGGAAATAATCGAAATAATAGATGTTCTTCTTTTCAGATAAAAAAAACTTTCATCAACTGCCCAACACATAACTGGTTTTGCTTGAAATTTGAGATCACTACGTTTTCCTTTTCAGACATTATGTAGGTTCTTTTGACAAAGATAAGATGGCACTATTATTAAATATCGTTCATCAAGAGCGATGTATCGATGTTTAAATGAGTTTCAACATCGATGTTTATGAACGATACATCGATTTTAAAACATCGATGTATCGCCTGCATCCCTATATTTCATTTTGTTGTTTCTGTTGTCAGTGACAAAAAATTACTTAAGTGCATTCAGGTCAAATCTTCCACCGCATCAGATCAGAAATAAAATCTTTCGTGTTGATATTTGATCTAGATTTGCTTTTTGTCTTGCATGCAATGAAATACTCAAAATTCAAAAACATCAAATCTTTTGACGGAAAGAGCAAAACTTTTCTTGAATGAAACTCGCTATAAGAAAGCTTCCGGCCATTTTCTAAAAACAGATTTTTTAATTGTAAGGCTGATATATGTATCTTTTTTAATATCAAATTTTGTTTTAATCGGTTTATCTGTTACAAGATGGAGTAACTCAATTTTTTGGTTTTATCGACGATAACCAAATAACTTTTTAAAGATTGAAATTTTATAGTTTTGTGAAGTACTTACAAGCTAACAAATGGACCTCTCAATGCTGGCATATCACGTCGACGATTCAAAGGAGGCGATAAGGATAATGATAAGAAATCCTGTTGGGCTTTATCTTCATCAATGCTTGTCGTTGTTTCAGCAAATATTCGAGAAGTCGGCAAAAATCCAATTTGTTGTAAGAAATCTTCACGATATGAAAGCGGAAAAATCGATGGAGTTGGCTTAGGCCGCGATTGACTTAATATATTCGCGTTTATTGATGTAAGCTTGTCGTCAAAGCTCCTACGGAATCCTATTCCTTTCATATAGTGTCGATGAGCTGCGGAATCCATTCCGCTGTTTAATTCAGTTAGAAATGTTGCACCTGACGTCGGAGAACTTATTGTGCTAAGAGCGCAAGATGCAGATATACATGATACTGAAGAATGCTGAACTGGACTAATGGTTTTTACTTTTTGTACAGCTGCAAAGCCTTGTGACTTTCCACCGGTTGGCGTCAGAACCGGAGAGGTCATACTGTTCCCGCAAAGTAAGGATTGATGATTATCCAAGACATTTGTCGGTGTGTAAGCCAGTGCTGCTCTCTCGTTTGATTCAACAGGGATACCATTTTCGGTTAAAGCTTGTTTCGTTAGACAACTTGGTATGGGTAAAACCACAGTAGGGGCTGTAAAAGACGCTGAGGGATAAACACTAGAGATAAACGGTTGTGGAGAGCTCTCTTTTGTTGTTTCATTTAGATTCTGATGTTTCAAAACAAGAAGTGCTGTTTCCTGAAGACGTGGGGGCACTTGGGTGGTCCCCGCCCCAGAAATTGTACTTGTCGGTAGAACAGGTGCCAGTTTTGACAGTTTTTGTTAGCAAATCGAAGCACGGTGCTACCATGCCATATACAGAATTATCGTGGTTGGTGTTCAATTCTTTTTTTGCTGATTGGAGATTGTAAAATTATTTTAAAGAAAAGAAATACCATTAAAACACAGCCAGTGCGTTTTTATGGAGCCAATAATTAGTAGTTTAAAATAGTGTAAAATAATTTTTATTTTAACTTCAATTTAAGTATAATTCTGAACGTAATTTATTTGATTGAATACTCGAGCGTACAAGTATAAAAAAAAACAAATTGGGTTTTCATTTCGAGGAAAACTGAAGTTAATACTAAATATGCGCATGATCGATTCATTAGAGAAAATAACATGCTGTCGAAAACGAAGGTAAAGCAAGTTTTTTTTTGGAGAATTGTTCATTTGACAGTCAATCTGGATTATACCGGTTTGTTTCTTTAACGGATGGTATAGAGTCCAGAACAGTTCATAACCTAATTCCAAAGCTGACATTTTGTAAAAATATTATATGTACGATGTACCTACATACATACATACATGATAATGTATATTTCTAAACATCGTGAAATGCAAACGTAACAAAACTATGTCATGAGTTATGACCATTAATTTTATATCAAAAACAGAACTAAAAATAAGATATTTGAATGGATAGTGCAATTATCTGATGTTATTTTGTTTCGTTTAGGCTCTACGGCTCTTATGTTGAAACATATTTACGACTGCTAAATTTATTAATTTAATTAATTTATAATGTCAAATGACCAATCTCATTTGACGATAACTAACGTTAAGTTGCCCTTTAACTCCGACGTATTTAAGGGTTTGGATCCCAATGCTTGTTTAGAATTGCCAAATTCATATAATATAATTTTGATTTACTACTCAATCCTTATACAACAGAGGTTACTGTGTTTTATGTAAGAAAACTAAATTTCATTTCATTATAAAATTTTGGAAATCCTCTAACGATTACCCCATTTATCATTGTTTATTTATACCAATTAGGCCATGAGCATTATGTCTATTTAAAAATGGTTATTGGATTCATAGAATATAAGAAGTACAGGAAGACGTGTTTTTGAAAATAGATGAAGCCTCTTTCTAAATAGTGTGAGTTATTATCTACACACAAGTATTAGCACTGAGGCGGAGTGCAGAAGGCTAAAAACTCTCGTGGGGCGCCAAATATAATATTTTAAAGCGTGTAATGGAAATAAATAGTTACTATAAGATCTTATCTAATTGTATCAACTTTATAAGTAACATTCCCCTGAAACACATATTTGAAACATAAATTTGTACAGTAATTATTGCAACGTACTTTTTCTGATATGTATTTGCTACATTTTTTTTTTGATAAAAATACAAAATTAAAAAAAATTACTTTTGTAAATTTTAAATTAATTAACTCACTAAGATAATACAAAATCGGCTGGCAAATAAGGTATCACGGGGGCCGCGGGGGGAAGTCTTGAATTTATCTTTATTCAATTGAAGTATTTTCAACCATTTTTTTCTCCTCCAATCAGCTTTCAGAATTCTGAATATTTTCCTGAAGTCATTTGTGCTCATTCACTTCACGCATAAGCTGCACAAACACGCCACTGGATCTAGATATAATACAGATAAGTTAATAGGTACTAACATTTTGACAAATTGACAAATACTTAAAAAAAAACATTTTGATAAATATTCACAAAAATATAAAAAAAATTCAAAAAATTCTTACCAACGTAACTTCTACATGTGCTCAAAGTATTGAAGCGCCTTACCAAAAAATAATGAAAACGACTGCGTCACTGACTTCAACTCTGTCGTTTGACAGATAGAGAGTGATTCTTATCCATTGAAGTTGTGCGTTTTTATTTTCAACAAATGTAGTGTTTCCATTGTTTAATACCACACAAAATCGGTTCTAAATTGTTCTACAATATTTAAAATATACTCAAAACACCACTTCACATTGATTTACGTTTTAAATAAAACAATACTTACTTGTGAAAAGAAATGTCTTCAATTTTTCTTAAAAACTCTGTTTTGACATTTTTTTTCTATGAAGGTCATATTGATTTTTGTTTTCCTGTTAAGGTACTAGAATATTCTAATTGATGCACTTAATTTTACAAAAGTTATATAGTTTTATATGTTCGCAAAACAAAATTATCCAAATTCGAATCACTTTTTTTTAATTTACCGCCTGGCCAAAATGACAGGAAGGGATATAAATTACTACTACATGTATAAGTGATTGGCTTCACTCACGTATACTGTATATATACACAACACGTCTTCCTGTACTTCTTTTTCAATGATTGGAGTGGGGGACCATACGAAAACCAACGGCGTGCTGTTGACATGTATTTTATTTCTCTCTTTCTTCTGTTCTGTATGTCTCTTTGTGTCTGTCCATACGGTGATTTTTTAATCGATTGAAAGAACATCAGTTGTGTCCACACCACATTGTGTATTTGTAGTGATAACTGATGTTCTATTGCTTAAGTGTGACAAGGAATAAAATAATAAAATATTCTTGGCTCTTTCACACCAACAAACTCAATAATAGAAAAATGAGAGAAAATTCAGTTCACTACATGAGTAGAGTATCTGCCCCCTTCGCCTCTCACCCTAAGATACGCAGAAATACAAGGCATGCTCACTTTGGCTGATTATGAGTGTGACGTCACATTCTTCAGATTTTTGTTCTAAGAGATTGTAAATAAATGCATTAAATTGCCGATTTTGTTATTGTTTTTTTATGTTTATTGTTCTTATGATCGTAAAAAGACGTTAAAATCTTAAATTTTAAAAAATAATGTTCACTAAATAAATAAAATAATAAAAAATCGATGGAGTTGGCTTAGGCTGCGATTGACTTAATATATTCGCGCTTATTGATGTAAGCTTGTCGTCAAAGCTCCTACGGAATCCTATTCCTTTCATATAGTGTCGATGAGCTGCGGAATCCATTCCGCTGTTTAATTCAGTTAGAAATGTTGCACCTGACGTCGGAGAACTTATTGTGCTAAGAGCGCAAGATGCAGATATACATGATACTGAAGAATGCTGAACTGGACTAATGGTTTTTACTTTTTGTACAGCTGCAAAGCCTTGTGACTTTCCACCGGTTGGCGTCAGAATCGGAGAGGTCATACTGTTCCCGAAAAGTAAGGATTGATGATTATCCAAGACATTTGCCGGTGTGTAAGCCAGTGCTGCTCTCTCGTTTGATTAAACAGGGATACCATTTTCGGTTAAAGCTTGTTTCGTTAGACAACTTGGTATGGGTAAAACCACAGTAGGGGCTGTAAAAGACGCTGAGGGATAAACACTAGAGATAAACGGTTGTGGAGAGCTCTCTTTTGTTGTTTCATTTAGATTCTGATGTTTCAAAACAAGAAGTGCTGTTTCCTGAAGACGTGGGGGCACTTGGGTGGTCCCCGCCCCAGAAATTGTACTTGTCGGTAGAACAGGTGCCAGTTTTGACAGTTTTTGTTAGCAAATCGAAGCACGGTGCTACCATGCCATATACAGAATTATCGTGGTTGGTGTTCAATTCTTTTTTTGCTGATTGTAGAGATTGTAAAATTATTTTAAAGAAAAGAAATACCATTAAAACACAGCCAGTGCGTTTTTATGGAGCCAATAATTAGTAGTTTAAAATAGTGTAAAATAATTTTTATTTTAACTTCAATTTAAGTATAATTCTGAACGTAATTTATTTGATTGAATACTCGAGCGTACGAGTATAAAAAAAAACAAATTGGGTTTTCATTTCGAGGAAAACTGAAGTTAATACTAAATATGCGCATGATCGATTCATTAGAGAAAATAACATGCTGTCGAAAACGAAGGTAAAGCAAGTTTTTTTTTGGAGAATTGTTCATTTGACAGTCAATCTGGATTATACCGGTTTGTTTCTTTAACGGATGATATAGAGTCCAGAACAGTTCATAACCTAATTCCAAAGCTGACATTTTGTAAAAATATTATATGTACGATGTACCTACATACATGCATACATGATAATGTATATTTCTAAACATCGTGAAATGCAAACGTAACAAAACTATGTCATGAGTTATGACCATTAATTTTATATCAAAAACAGAACTAAAAATAAGATATTTGAATGGATAGTGCAATTATCTGATGTTATTTTGTTTCGTTTAGGCTCTACGGCTCTTATGTTGAAACATATTTACGACTGCTAAATTTATTAATTTAATTAATTTATAATGTCAAATGACCAATCTCATTTGACGATAACTAACGTTAAGTTGCCCTTTAACTCCGACGTATTTAAGGGTTTGGATCCCAATGCTTATTTAGAATTGCCAAATTCATATAATATAATTTTGATTTACTACTCAATCCTTATACAACAGAGGTTACTGTGTTTTATGTAGGAAAACTAAATTTCATTTCATTATAAAATTTTGGAAATCCTCTAACGATTACCCCATTTATCATTGTTTATTTATACCAATTAGGCCATGAGCATTATGTCTATTTAAAAATGGTTATTGGATTCATAGAATATAAGAAGTACAGGAAGACGTGTTTTTGAAAATAGATGAAGCCTCTTTCTAAATAGTGTGAGTTATTATCTACACACAAGTATTAGCACTGAGGCGGAGTGCAGAAGGCTAAAAACTCTCGTGGGGCGCCAAATAAATAAATACATTTATTGGCGCGACAGCTCCTTAATCTCAACCATTCCTGTGTGTGTGTTGTTAATCTGCAAGAATAGAAGGGACCTACAGTTTACCGCAGAGTCCAAACGGCTACATGAGATGCACTTTTTCGAGACCAATTTTACTCTTAGAGGTTTTGTCAGTTCCTCGCAAGAGGCAGTTCCCCAGAAAAAAAGGTGGCTATGAGCTGGATTTAAACCCAGGTTCTTTCGCTTAGCAGTCCGACACACTAACCACTAAGCCACGGGGCACTACGTGGGGCGCCAAATATAATATTTTAAAGCGTGTAATGGAAATAAATAGTTACTATAAGATCTTATCTAATTGTATCAACTTTATAAGCAACATTCCCTTGAAACACATATTTGAAACATAAATTTGTACAGTAATTATTGCAACGTACTTTTTCTGATATGTATTTTCTACATGTGGTGGGTCCATTTTTTTTGATAAAAATACAAAATTAAAAAAAAATTACTTTTGTAAATTTTAAATTAATTAACTCACTAAGATAATACAAAATCGGCTGGCAAATAAGGTATCACGGGGCCGAGGGGGGAAGTCTTGAATTTATCTTTATTCAATTGAAGTATTTTCAACCATTTTTTTCTCCTCCAATCAGTTTTCAGAATACTGAATATTTTCCTGAAGTCATTTGTGCTCATTCACTTCACGCATAAGCTGCACAAACACGCCACTGGACCTAGATATAATACAGATAAGTTAATAGGTACTAACATTTTGACAAATTGACAAATACTTAAAAAAAAACATTTTGATAAATATTCACAAAAATATAAAAAAATTTAAAAAAATTCTTACCAACGTAACTTCTATATGTGCTCAAAGTATTGAAGCGCCTTACCAAAAAATAATGAAAACGACTGCGTCACTGACTTCAACTCTGTCGTTTGACAGATAGAGAGTGATTCTTATCCATTGAAGTTGTGCGTTTTTATTTTCAACAAATGTAGTGTTTCCATTGTTTAATACCACACAAAATCGGTTCTAAATTGTTCTACAATATTTAAAATATACTCAAAACACCACTTCACGTTGATTTACGTTTTAAATAAAACAATACTTACTTGTGAAAAGAAATGTCTTCATTTCTCTTAAAAACTCTGTTTTGACATTTTTTTCTATGAAGGTCATATTGATTTTTGTTTTCCTGTTAAGATACTAGAATATTCTAATTGATGCACTTAATTTTACAAAAGTTATATAGTTTAATATGTTCGCAAAACAAAATTATCCAAATTCGAATCACTTTTTTTTAGTTTACCGCCTGGCCAAAATGACAGGAAGGGATATAAATTACTACTACATGTATAAGTGATTGGCTTCACTCACGTATACTGTATATATACACAACACGTCTTCCTGTACTTCTTTTTCAATGATTGGAGTGGGGGACCATCCGAAAACCAACGGCGTGCTGTTGACATGTATTTTATTTCTCTCTTTCTTCTGTTCTGTATGTCTCTTTGTGTCTGTCCATACGGTGATTTCTTAATCGATTGAAAGAACATCAGTTGTGTCCACACCACATTGTGTATTTGTAGTGATAACTGATGTTCTATTGCTTAAGTGTGACAAGGAATAAAATAATAAAATATTCTTGGCTCTTCACACCAACAAACTCAATAATAGAAAAATGGAACTGTACTATCCGGAGAAAATTCAGTTCACTACATGAGTAGAGTATCTGCCCCCTTCGCCTCTCACCCTAAGATACGCAGAAATACAAGGCATGCTCACTTTGGCTGATTATGAGTGTGACGTCACATTCTTCAGATTTTTGTTCTAAGAGATTGTAAATAAATGCATTAAATTGCCGATTTTGTTATTGTTTTTTATGTTTATTGTTCTTATGATCGTAAAAAGACGTTAAAATCTTCAATTTTAAAAAATAATTTTCACTTAATAAATAAAATAATAATAAAAGAAGATGGCGATTTGTATGCGTCTACTTGCATACGTTTTATTTCTGTGCATCATGGTGGATTTTCATTGTTCTGCAACGTCTTGATCTGCAAAATCAAGAAAATTGGAACGGGGGACATATACGTCATTTTACAAAAGAGTGAAGGAATACACATTATACGTGTTCGTATTTCCTTGCTATAATTTTTTTTAATTTGGCAATTGTTGAAAAAAAAATTGACAGTTATTGGCTTTGTTGCGTTCAGGTTAATAGCATTCAGAGGCAAACATTTCAATTTTGAAAATAAAAATTTGAAAATTGTTGTAAAAACGAGAAAAACTGCTCACCTGAACTATGGAAATTATAGGGACCTGCAAATGCAGAAGAACCTGCTATAATCAAGATGAACATGTTCGTCTTCACCATAATCTTGATCTTGATTTCTCCTATTTCCTATAATCTTGACTTTTCAAGATGTTCCTGATTTTTATCTTCGCTCTATCGAACGAGTATGATTTTTATATGTCATATCCTACTTTTTTTGCAGAAGCCAAGTTGCAGAATAGTGAAAATCCATCATCAAACTCTCACCCTTCCTGTCAATAAAATCGCCCGAGAGGCGATTGAAAAATCACCGTATGGACAGGCAATTTGTCTTGTATTAATGTCGTCTTGTGTGTCTATAGGGTTTTCTGTGCAGCCGGTTATCGTAAGTCTGAAAATGTAATGTAATGTAAAATGGACATAATGCCTGTATTGAAATATTGGACTTTCAGTTTATTTTTATTTATGTGCATTATATCTACATTGGGCTTAGGTTAAAATCAAAACGTTTGATTTTTAATAATTTCAAACCAATTATAGTTAAATTACCTTGTGTAATAGTGGAGCGTTCTTTTATCAACTATCGCTGACAATTGTTAACTATTTGTCGTTCCAAAACACCAAATAGTTGCGATTCGTTTGACAGGAAAACATTGTTCCAAAATGCATTGTTGATGTGTCAAATTGTTACGATTTGTAACTATTTCCCACTCATGTCCATGATATGAATTGAGATTGTTGATCTGTCAAAGTCAAAGTTCTTATAGATTTTAAATCAAAATTCGAAATTCACACTTTTTTTTTGCGGTGTTTAAAAAATTTAAGTGGATTGATAATGATTAAAAACATGATCTTATGCAACGATAATGAGAATAGAACTATGTTCGAATGCAAAATCTATATTGTAAGGCGAGGTGGTAGCAACGTCAGATTGGTTACCTCTGAATCGCGACACCAAATACCTGTCGGCGAATAATATCGTTGAAACTTATACTCAGAGGCTAAGGAACTCTACCGTCCTGAATAAGATTCCAGAGATATTATTTGTTGTATTTGAAGGTACTTGGGTCTAGGTCTGGGTTACGCAGAGTCGGCTGGAAAAGAAGTCTTTAGAATCTTTGAAGCCAAACAAAGTGTTCTAAAAATTAATATTTTTTATTTAAAATGTCTAACAGAGGCTGAGGATTGACGAATTCTACCGTACTGTTCAAACTTCAAATTTAAACGCTGACAACCAAGTGAACTTGAGTATTTTACATTCGACTATATATTCAGAAATTCAAAAAAAGCTTTATTTTCTGAAGAAAGCTTCAGAGCTTTTAAATTGAAATTTGCTATTTAAATGGCATTGCCAGATACAGCAAATTTATAATTAAAATTAAATTTTTTATTTTTTTTATTAAAAATTTAAGCCCAGAAGGGCTTAGTATTTATATTTTAATAATACAATTTAAATGAGTTTTTCTTATAAAAATGTTTTATAGTTGTTACAATATTTAATTAAGTATTCATTTGGAAAAGTACGTTGAATTTTTTTTTTAATATTTGTTTGACAGATTAAAAATATCTAACACTAAATCGTTCCACAATAAAATCGTAACAATCCCAACAAATTCTAACAATGATACTGTGATGTTTTGGCCTGGGGTTCGACAAATAAAACTCAATTGAAATCCCAAAATAATACAACAAATCTCTTTATTTTATGAAGGTCTTTCAGTTTAAATAACACCAAATTTTACTTATTTCACTTATTTACAATTCAAATACATTTTTATAATTCAACAGTTTTTATTTAATCTCAACTCAATCACTTTCTACTAACGCTTCCAGTTGTTAACAATTCCACTTTCGAAAATAAACTGAATTCTCAATGCCATCTACACTTGTATTTTACAAATTTACAAGCTTCTGGAAGCTTCCGTCTGGTTCTGGCACAATCTAAGCTTTCAGTACTAATTCGAGTCTCGAATATCTAATCATTTTGTTGCCACATCACATTGTCCCCCTCTTAGTTGTGATCGTCCCGAACAATCAGCATTGTTTCCGTGGTAACGATGCAGGCGATCTACATGGACAATTTTCATTTTTGCTCTTGGTCCTCGTTGGATTCGAAAAAAGACATCATTAATGCGCGTAACTACTTGGTAAGGACCTTCCCAGTCCTGCTGAAGTTTGAGCGATTTTCTCTTTCTGCGATGTGGGTTATAAAGCCATACCAGATCTCCCTCGTTGAATTCAGGTGCTGTTGCTCTCGCATAGTATCTGGTCTTCATGCGGTCACTCGCAATTTTTATGTTGTTTCTTGTTCTCTGGTGTATATCTTTGATCCTTTTAACCAGGGCGCTCACTTGGTTCATTTTAGCGCTTGCCTTGACTTTGTGTCTTTTACTAGCTTTGCACGTGGTGCACTTTCGACACCATCTCTTGACATCTTTTCTTACAGTTAAACAATAAAACCGTTTCCGAATCTTTTTAAGGGTCTTGTTGATTCCCAATTGCCCGCCGGATTCCTCGTCGTGCATTTCCCTTAGAATTACCTGCACTTTCGACTGTGGAACCACAAGCTGCATCATAAAGGATCTTACATTCGGCATTTCCCATTTTCTCCGCAAAAGACCATCTTTTACACGGAGATAGTTCCACTGCGCCCAGTATACCTTTAAGGTAGGACTTCTGTCAGAGATGTGTCTTGCATTTGGCTTCTCCATAGATTCCTTCCATGCAAGAATCGGCTCGATGTCAGGATCTTCCTTTTGTGAATTACGAAGTTCTTCCGCAATCCAATCGTCTGCAGGTTCGGCTCTTAGACTGGACAGAAATACTTTCGTCCTTTCTATCATTCAAACGCCTCCAACGAGCTGTATCTGAAGATGGCCGTAAGACTTCATCACTTCTTACAGTTGTCCGAAGATTTTCAGCATGCTCGTTTCCGTACAGCATTGGAATCTCGACAATTGAATACCTTAACACCTGCCTTCTAAAGTCTAGGATTACCTCATGTGCCTTCATAAAATCCACACCTAGGATGCAGTCGTCGCATATGTCAGCTACCAAGAATGCATGTGAGAAGGTCAACCCTGCCAGTTCTATCTTCAGAAGTACCTCCCCGTATACTTTTGCTACTTCTCCCGTAGCTGCCTTCAGACTGTTCCAGCTGGTGTTGTGTAGCCAGGACGTCTGGACAAGGTCTTTTCTGATTATGGAGGCCGTGGAACCCGTATAGATAGTAGTCACACATTTTCTGTTGGCGATGACTGTCTCCACTGTCAAACTCTGGTTGCTGCGTTTCGTTTGCGCAACTAGGATAATGGTCCTGGGGCGGTCATTTCATCAACCGTCTTCTACTCTCAAAAGTTGGTTCTTACGCGCTTACTGATGTATCTCCAAATCATGCCCGGCAGGGTAAGCGATATCGCTGTCAGTCGGCCTTTTTCTCGCACTATGTGGGCAGCTTACCTGTTTAGGTGGGGACCGGCATTCTAGCTGTAAATGTCCCAGCCTGTTGCAATTCCTGCATCTCATTTGACCTCGAGCAGTGTATGGGATTTGTCTTTCAATGTCGAGGCGTTGACATGACCATTGTAGCGTTGCCATTTCCCTGACGCGATTGCTACCTTGCGAAGCTTGGTCTGCTGCTTCCATTGTCAGGGCAAATGCTAAAGCCTCAGCGAGCGTTTTCTTACCTGCCATTCTTACAGCCATTTGTAGTTTTCCATCTGCAATGGCATTAGTGAACGCATCGGTCGCCAGCTCGTTTATAATTTCCCTGCTGGTATTGGGATAAGACGAATTCGCCAAGCGCTCGATGTCAGCTTGCAATTGTTGTAGAGTTTCACCTCTTGCTTTGACCCTTCGGCGTAACTGGACTCGGTAAACTTGCTGCATGTGGTCGTCGCCAAACCTCATCTCGATTGCCTTGACCGTGGCATCATAATCATGATGTTTTTCTTCAGGAATGGTCTGCAGCAAATCGGCAGCTGTTCCTCTGAGCGCAAGCGTAAGAGCAATTGACTTGTCTTCGTTGTCCCAGTTGTTCGTCAATGCGGCAGCTTCGAACTGCCTCTTAGAAATTGGCCATGATGTTTGACCATCGAAGACAGAGGGCTGCATTTCTTTTCTTCGTGGACCATCGCTCGAATATTCCCGAACCTTCTGCTTCTTCAAAGAATCAAATACCTTAGCCAGTTGCTCTACACTTTCTACTTGCTTTCCGAACTTTTCTTCTAAGTTTTCTATTTTCTGGTCTACTATTTGAAGTCTTTTGTCAAAGAGAACATTCTATGCATCGAGCTTGTTTTCGAGAGCATCCTTTTGTTCGCTTAGTTGCTTCTGAAGAACTTCTAAAGAATTCTTCTGCTGATTCTTTTGTTCGTCGAATTTATTTTCGAGAACGTTCTTTTGTTCGCTTATTGCTTCTGCAGCATTTCTGACGAATTCTTTTGCTCATTCTTTTGTTCTTCGAGAACGTTCTTTTGTTCTTCGAATTTCGACAGAAGCACTTCATGAAAGCAGGCATTTCATCGGCTGTACTTACTGCGCCTTCTCTCTCTGGTTCTTCAACATCGAACAACATGGTATCGGAGTCTCCGCCATCCTGAGTTATAGCATTCTGAAGTCGGAGCAATAGTTCCCCGAAGTCTGAAGATTTATTTTTCCTAATTCTTTTTTCAACCCAGCTGTTGTCAGTTGTTCTAATTTGCGACCCATTTTATGTAACCGAAACACAATTTTCGCAACACAGTCAATTTTATTTTAATGTCTCTTCTAGAAAAATCTTTTTCAAACACTATTTTTAAACAAAATATTCGCTATTCACAGTTTAATAGAACAATCAATTCAATAGTTCCAGGAAAGTTCCACTTTCACAATTATATGAGTCACTATGGAATTTTCTAGCACTGTATTGAGTTTTATCCCACTTCTGACACCAATGTGAAGTTTTGGCCTGGGGTTCGACAAATAAAACTCAATCGAAATTTCAAAATAATACAACAAATCTCTTTATTTTATGAAGGTCTTTCAGTTTAAATAACACCAAATTTAACTTATTTCACTTATTCACAATTCAAATACATTTTTATAATTCAACACTACTTTATTTAATCTCAATTCAATCACTTTTTGCTAACGCTTCCAGTTGTTAACAATTCCACTTTCGAAAATAAACTGAACTCTCAATGCCATCTAGTCTTGTATTTATACAAACTTACAAGCTTCTGGAAGCTTCAGTTTCAGTTTCAGTTTATTTCGGGTAATAACTAACTAGTGGTAGTTTATGAATTTACAATGTTCAAGATTGTGTATATTAAATGCAAAAACTTCAAATTGAAAAAAATATAAAAAAGGGAGCGTTTGATACAGAAAATTAAAATATAAAATAGAAAGAATGTTGAAATATTAAAGAGATAGGAAAGAAAAATAAAATCTAAAAGAAATTAAAAGAAGTTAGTTGCTTTGATTTTGAAAGAAGAATCTCAACCTATTTTGAAAATGTTGTGCTCTGCTTGATTCACGCAAATATTGTGGGAGTGAATTCCAAAGGCGGATTGCAGCAATTTGCCTCTCGGATGTAAGGCAAGAGAATCGTGGCAGTATTAAATTATATGATCTGTTTGATGCTGGAAATCGAAGTATTTCGTATAGATATGCTGGCTGTCTTGTCTTTATTATATTAAAAAGCATGTTTAAAGTTCGAAAGACATATTGAGAAGGTTCGTAGACATATCTGAAACGTGATCGTATTTTCTTAGGCTAAAAATATAACGTATCGTGCTGTTAAATGCAACTTTCAACTTTTTTCTGCTAACAGAATCGCAATTATTATATATTTCACACCCATACGTCAAAACTGGAATGACTAGTCTCTTAGCAAGAACCATTCTGGTTTTTAATGGGGTAAATTGCTGAACAGCCCACAAGGAGCTAAGAACTCCTTATGTTTTACCTACAATAGAAATAACGTGATCGCTCCATGTTAATGTTCTGTTGAATACCATCCCTAGATTTCTTGATGTGGTTGTGAATTCTAGTGGGATGCGGCTTAGAAGTATCGGCGGAAAACAAGATAGATCTAATGACTTTTTAGATATTACAAGGCATTTGCATTTTGTTGGGTTAAGAGTCAAACCATTGTTTATTGCCCATGTAGAAATATGTTCAAGCTCTTCATTAATAGTACATACGCAGTTTTCTATAAGCCTTAGGGGACAGCTTTTATAAATTTGTATACCATCGGCATAAAAATGTTTAGATACGTTTGGTATGATGGAAGCTATTTCAAGCCAAGATCGACCCCTGAGGAACACCTTGTTTGATTGGAAGGAACTCGGAGAGTTGATTTTCAATACATACGGCTTGTTTTCTGTTGATAAGGTACAAGGAAATCAATTTTATGGCTTCTGGTGAAAGGTTGAATTCGATCTGCAACTTTCTTAAAAGAACAGAGTGGTTTACCATATCGAAAGCCTTAGAGAAATCAAGAAGAACTAAAAAGGTAACACAATTGTCGTCGAGTTTCGTTCTTATGTCTTCAATGACCTTCAAAAGTGCTGTTGTACAGCTGTGCTCAGGGCGGAAGCCAGATTGTATGCTTACTAAGAAGTTGTTACGCATAATATCATAAAATCATTAAGTTGTTTTTGCATGATTCGTTCACAGACTTTAGATAAATAGGGTAAGACTGAAATTGGCCGAAACTCAGTTCCCAGTGAGTTTTTGGGAATTGGTAAAATCTTTGCAAGTTTCTACTGGTTTGGAAAGATTCCTGTTGTGATAACAGTGTTGAAAACGTGAGTTATATATGGTAGCAACAATGGTTATATGGCTTTTAAAAAAACCGGATTGATTTTATCCACACCTGATCATGAGATTTTATTGAAAGAAAACTTTCTAAGACATCTAAACTATTAACACACGAGAAACTATACGTAGAATCTGAAAAAGCTCTTGCTGGAAATAGATAAAAACTTAGATTTAATTCACTACCGTCAATGTTGTTTTCTAAAAGAGGGCGTTGCCTTCCGATTCCAAGATCCCGGAGATTTCTCCATAACTTACGACCATCAGAGCACAAATTCAGGCGGTTGGAATAAAATAGTGTTTTTGCAACTCTTATTTCTTGCACAACCCTATTTCGTAAAACTTTATAAGTTGCATGTAACTCTTCCACAGGAAAACGTTTCCAGCGTCGGTAAGCCTGATCACGTTGATTCATGAAATCTTTAATTACTTTTGTAAGCCAAGGTTTGGATATGCAGACTAGTTTTTTTGTCTTTAGTGGGACGTGAATTTCATAAAGATTTGATATGTTTTCATTCAAGAACTTTACTTGTTCATTGGATGAATTCATAGAGTGAGTATCCTGTTCAAGAGCTAATCCATCTATATTCTTGAAATCTCTGAATTGTATTAGAGGATTTTCTAAACTGACCTCAGTTTTGAAATCGAAAGTCAAGAAAATAAGGTCATGGCAGGAAAAAACTGGAGCAGATTGTTGGTCATAAAACAAAACCCGATCTTTTCTGTTAACAAGGAATAGATCTAAAAGTGTACTTGACGAACGGGTGAAATGAGTAGGTACGGATGAGTTAACTGAATGCAAGTCAAATGAAGTCATATAATCTGTAAAACTATTGTCAATCAAAATATTGCTGTTAAAGTCACCACACAATATTAAATTTGGTGAGCTGATCGTTAATTCTTCCATAAGTTGGTAAAAGGGCTCTAGGTCCACATTTGTATTTGGTCTGTAGACAGTTCCTAATAAGAGATTACTATCACTGCCAATAATTTCAAGAAACAGGTATTCGAACGCTGAACCAGGTGATGAGGACCATCTTATTTTACATGAAAAAACATCTCTTAGATATATCGCTACACCACCGCCACCACGACCATATCTATCTGACCGAAAAAGTCTATACGCGTTAATAGAATATAATGCATCCCCAATATCTTTTGAAAACCATGTTTCTGACAGACAGATTGCATCCAACTTTGAATTTTCAAACAAGAATTTAAACTCATCGATTTTAGGCATCAAACTTTGAGAATTTATATGCGTTACTTTAAAGCCTTTCCTACGATTGCAAAAAACTCTTAACATTGTTTTTAGTATAACATTTGCTCTTGCCCCCTCTGGAATCCACAATATGCTCACTCAACTCTGTATAGAGTAAACAGAAACAACAACACACTCAAAAATTTAAAAAAACTCAAAGCAACTACTTGTACAATATAGATAATATAAAAATATACAATAAAATAAAAGGCACGACTGGGTCGCACATACTTGCTCCTGTGTGCTAATCCTTTTTAGGTACAGGCGTCTTTTTGACAAAGATTTAATTTTAATGTTTTTTTGACGTGCAACTTCATTAGAATCGTTGTGGTTTGAAGCTCGAACGAACATGCATCACGATAAAGGGATAAACACATAAATATATAGGATTGTTAGCTTTTGCAGTTTTTTAGTGTATTATCTTTCCACTTACTGCTTACTGTTTACAATATAATTTGCTAATAGAAAGATATTGAGGCCTTTTTTCAGTTTAATTTTCATTTTGGTATGGAAAAATTTGAACAACTGGCATAAAGATTCGTCGGAATCAGCAGTATGGCAATAATGCTAGGTAAAGGGACCTTTATACGTCCCAATATGGGACCAATGGAATTTATAAAGGATTTAGGTACCTATAATAAGGTTGGAAGGAAGGTAGGTACTAAAATTAAGATACGCGTTCCAACTACTGTTAAGCGAGTAGGTATAGAGACAATATTAAAAGTTAACACAGTGGTTTTGTTTGTTTAAAGGGAGGTGTAAACTTTTGTTTTCTCGATTGAAATTTTTGCATTCAGTAGTAATCGAATAGTTTTTTTTTATTTGTTAGTTGTTTTTGTGTGTTTATCAAAGGCTTCCTTATTTATTCTGTGCTTTTATGATGATGAAAAATACTTTAAAATACGTAAGTATGTATGTAATGTAGGTTGTCACTTTCTTTTATTTGACTAATGGCTAGGGCTTAGCCGAGCAATATGAAATAAAATGTTGGGGAAAAAATTTTATGAAATCAAAAAAACACTATTCATAACGTTTTTTGGAAAAAATGTTGTTAGCCATCTTATTTCTTTTGCTGTTTTCTATTTTATGAATTTTTCATTTCAAAATCGTTCGACCAGTTTTTTCAAAAAAATGTTTTTTTGAAAAACTTTTTGAAAACATATTTAAAATTTTTTTTAAGTATGTCAATTTTAAGAAATCTATAGTTTATACTAGGAACAAAATTTAAAAAAAAATCTATAAATCCGTTTTCAAAATATTCAAAAAACAAAATATTTTTTTAAAAAAATTATTAAAATTAAAAAAAAAATGTTTTTGAAAATTTTGATAAACAAAATTATTTAAATCATAAAACACTACATATTTTGAAAATTTCATCAAAATCCGTCAATTAGTTAACGAGAAAGTCTGATTTTAAAAAACCGGTCATATGAGAGGTACCGTTATAAAACTTTTTCTGAAAAATCCATTTAAACTAGAAGATAGATTTTGCACAGAAAACATCATTCTGAAAGTTTTATCAAAATCGTAGGAGCCGTTTTCGAGAAAAATAAGTTTTTCAATAAAAGTATATGGCAGGTACCGTTAGTTTTGGAGCTAGAATGCCAATTCCAAAAACCGTCGGGTGGAGCACTCTAAAAATACTATATACCAAGTTTGAATCAAATCGGCCCAACCGTTTAGGCTGTAGATATCGATACGGACAGACAGACAGACAGACAGACAGACAGACAGACAGACGGACGGAATTTCCGGACCCACTTTTTTTGACTTCTCTATCATCGTAATACCATGTTTGATTGTTAGAATTTTTTTTTTTTTACGAATGCATAACTTGCCTTATAGTCCCTATAAATCGCAAGTAAAAATCTATTATCCCTATTAAAGAAAACAATGACATTGGTTATGACCTTAATAAAAAAAACTATTTTTATTTGCGCTATGTTAAATTTCCAAAACAACAATTATTCTAGAAAGTATTCACACAATATGTATATTCATTTTCGTTAACCTTGTCAACGGAAAGCCACCAAAATAAAGAAAAAAAACGCTTCAGCACAGTTATTTAATGTATGTATTGGAAATGACAAATTAGGTAAATAATGAAATTAGACCAGTCTTAGACATGTTAGTTACTAGACCTGGTTCTGGGCTGGCTTAGCACTGATTTAATAAATCGGATGTAAGAATACTTTATCTTTAAAAAACCAAATTTAGTTTAAATCGGTTAATCGGATCAGGATGGAGTTACACACTTTTCATAAATAAATAAACAATCGATAAAATCGCACATGTTAAAAAATAAAAACGATACGGGCTCGTCCGGGAATTGAACCCGGGACCTCTCGCACCCGAAGCGAGAATCATACCCCTAGACCAACGAGCCACATGAATCGTGGTGCTATTTGTACTTAATATTCCTTAATACAACAATCCTAGTGTTTTACCAACCATGGGCGAAGTGCGAACATCTTTGCTCTACAACAGATTCGCAATAATGGCAAATGGAAATCATTCCAGAATCCAGTCCAAGCCCAAAAAATTGTTTAGGACATCAAAAATTAATTTAACAATATGTATCCTTTACCGAGAAGCCATAACATCGTGAGGGAAATTGGCATAAACAAAACCTTAAGAAATGTGTTTCCTTGTATTTAATAAAACGAAGTTTGGAAATTCATTTATCGGTCAAATAACCATTTTTATTTGACGTTTTTAAGAGCGACATCACTATTACAATCGCGCAGCAATGATATCACAATTCCATCACTTCGTATTTGGCCAAACTAGAAAACGACGGTCGTGATGCCGCTCATTCTACTGTTGTTGACAACATCCAATATTTTGTGCGGTGTTAGGGGCCAGTTATAGCTATCATTGAAATGCATCGTTGAAACAAATCATTGGAATTTGTTGTTCCACTTTCTGTCAAAAAAATCAGCTGACACGAAAAACGAATTTGCATCAGGAAAACAGATAAATACATTTTTAATAAAAAATATTTGTGCAAATTGGTTTTTTCTTGTCGAAAAAAATTCTTCGTATCATTTGTTATAGATTAGTACATCATTTGTGTTACTAATCAAAGGAAAACATGTAAAAAATCGGTTTAAAGTTTTTCAATGATGCATTTCAATGATAGCTATAACTGGCCCCTTAATTAAAAATTAAATAAAACAGTGCAAACAAAAAATTACTAAAACTAAACTAAATCTAATGCGGCCCTTACACCACGCAATATTATTGCTCAATACTCGGTATTGCCAAGTAATATTCACATATTATTGGGCAAACCGAAATTATTCCCAATTAATCCCATTAATTATTTTTTAATTAACTAATTTTTTTGAAACTTCAATATATTGCGCAGTATACTGCATCGTGTAAGGCAGTTTTAAGTGAGTTCCTCCCGTCCATGTGCCTCTCACTGAGAAAGTGCCTGTTTATATTTTAAAATTATAAATAACAAAATTAACTAAATCTAACGCCCAATTTCTTTACATGAGTATTAAGCCAGCCTAGTACCCGTTCTAGCTATTCCAGGTCCTATATGTGGTACCAAGTCCTAAAGAAAACTTAGTACCTGAGCATTTCTTCACATCACTGGTACGGGTCCTTGTCCTATTGTCACGAATATTGTGTAAATAAATTCGAGAATAATTGTTTTTTTTTTTTTTTTTTGGAAACAAAAAAAAGTGGAAATAAATACTGTGATGTGCCAACAAAATGATTAGATGTTCGGAGGATACATTTTTGTAAATTAACGACATCTGTGGCATTCATTGTGTACAAATACCAAAAGTTATTGTACACAACAACCATGCTCCTAAAAGTATGCTACATATTTGCAATATGTTTTGACTGAGTACTAAAGCTTAGATTGTGCCAGAACCCGACGGAAGCTTTCAGAAGCTTGTAAATTTGTATAAATACAAGAGTAGATGGCATTGAAAGTTAAGTTTATTTTCGAAAGTGGAATTGTTAACAACTGAAAGCGTTAGTAAAAGTGATTGAATTGAGATTAAATAAAAAGTGTTGAATTATAAAAATGTATTTGTATTGTGAAAGTGGAATTTTCCAGAAACTATTGAACTGATTGTGCTATAAAACTGTGAATAGCGAATATTTTGTTTAAAAATAGTGTTTGAAAAAGATTTTTCTATAGTCTTCTATAGAAAAATCTTTTTCAAACACTATTTTTAAACAAAATATTCGTTTTTAAATTAAAACTGACTGTCTCGCGAAAATTGTGTTTCGGTTACATAAAATGGGTCGGCAATTAGAACAATTGACAACAGCTGATTTAAAAGAGGAATTAGGAAAAAGAAATCTTCAGACTTCGGGGCTGAAAAAGGAACTATTGCTCCGACTTCAGAATGCTATCACTCAGGATGGTGGAGACCCCGATACCATGTTGTTCGATGTTGAAGAACCAGAGAGAGAAGGCGCAGTAAGTACAGCCGATGAAATGCCTGCTTTCATGAAGTTACTTCTGTCGAAATTCGAAGAACAAAAGAACGTTCTCGAAAAACAACAAAACGTTCTGGAAGAACAAAAGAATTCGTTAGAAGTTCTCCAGAAGCAACTAAGCGAACAAAAGAACGTTCACGAAGAACAAAAGAACGTTCTCTAAAGTAAATTCGACGAACAAAAGAATGAGCAGAAGATTTCTTTTAGAAGTTCTTCAGAAGCAACTAAGCGAACAAAGAGATGCTCTCGAAAATAAGCTCGATACACAGAATGTTCTCTTCGACAAAAAAAACTCCAAATAGTAGACCAGAAAATAGAAATCTTAGAAGAAAAGTTCGGAAAGCAAATAGAACGTCTAGAGCAACAGTACGAATGTCTGGCTAAAGAATTTGATTCTTTGAAGAAGCAGAAGGTTCGGTAATATTCGAGCGAAGGTCCACGACGAAAAGAAATGCAGCCCCCTGTCTTCGATGGTCAAACATCATGGCCAATTTATAAGAGGCAGTTCGAAGCTGCCGCATTGACGAACAACTGGGACAACGAAGACAAGTCAATTGCTCTTACGCTTGCGCTCAGAGGAACAGCTGCCGAATTGCTGCAACCATTCCTGAAGACAAACATCATGATTATGCTACCATGGTCCAGCCAATCGAAATGAGGTTTGGCGACGAGCACATGCAGCAAGTTTACCGAGTCCAGTTGCGCCGAAGGGTCCAGGCAAGAGGTGAAACGCTACAACAATTGCATACTGACATCGAGCGATTGGTGAATTTTTCCTATCCCAATACCAGCAGGGAAATCATAAACGAGCTGGCGGCCGATGCGTTCACTAATGTCAATGCAGATGGAAAACTACAAATGGCTATAAGAATGGCAGTCAAGAAAACGCTCACTGAGGCTTTAGCATTTACCCTGACAATGGAAGCAGCAGACCAAGCTTCGCAAGGTAGCCATCGCGTCAGGGAAATTGCTACGCTAGAGTGCTTATGTCAACGCGTCGACATTGAAAGACACAACCCGAACACTGCTCGAGGTCAATTTAGATGCTGGAATTGCAACAAGTTGGGACACCTACAGCGACAACGCAGATCTCCACCTAGACAGGTAAGCTGCCCACATTACGCAAGGAGGATGCAGAATGACGAAGCATCTGGCAGGAATAACACTCACAAAAATATCAATTATATTATCATACCAAAACAAAATCTTACGTTATCTTTAAATTAGCTTTAAAATTATTAATGTTTTCTTATATTTATTATTAACGCGCGAGTAACATATGCAAGTGCAACGACCAACCAACCAACAACAGCAACATCAGCAATAACGAATACAAGTGCAACGAACGACCAACCAACAACAGCAACATCAGCAATATCAACCATAAACAATCAACTGATGACAACACCTAAAGTAGGTCAGGTAATCGAACCGCAATTGACAACATCAGCAGAAAGACACTATATTAGGAAGAACTCATTGGTGAATCGAGGCTTATTGATACGGTATTAAAAGGTGATCGCAGCGACGCTATAGACGGCGGGTCCCTTTCGATTAGCTTTGTAAAAATTAAAAGTGAATAATAAAGTATTAATGGCCTGTGGCCCAAATTAAAAAAGACTTTGTTTTTTTTAAACCAAGCGGGACACGTAAAACATAAGTGGCGCAGTCGGTAGTCCTCTCAGTAAATTCTGGAGGATAGTGAAACGAAAACGATAAATTTAAATAATTCGATTTAAAAAAAAAAAAAAAAAGCCTATCAATCCAACAACCAATTGTGATTGTGATAAAGTGTCTTTAAGAAGCCTAACAATCCATCAACCAATTGTGATTGTGATAAAGTGTCTTTAAAAAGCCTAACAATCCATCAACCAATTGTGATTGTGATAAAGTGTCTTTAAAAAGCCTAACAATCCAACAACCAATTATTGTGATTGTAATAAAGTGTCTTTTAAATATAAATCGAAAGTACGAACGAACGAACGATTATAATAAAGTAACTTTGCAATAAAGAGCAAAACCTACTAATAATCTAAGTGTCAATTGAAGATAATGATACAAAAATCAATTGTAGTAAAGTGTTTTTACAAAGGACCTAATAATCAAAGTCGAGATTATAATAAAGTGACTTTCAAAAAAAAAAAATAAATAATAAAAAAAAAAAATAATACTAATTGAAGTGAATCTATAGTGAAAGATACTTTTCTTGAACGAAAGTTAAAACGAAACAAAAATGGAGCAGTGTTTAATAACATTAACCCAAATATTAAACAATCAAAATGTGGCAAATAACTGGCAGACAGCAGTGAAGCGGGAGATAAAAAATATTCAGCCGTTTAATGGGGAGCAAGGTACCCTACCATCATTTATTGCAACCATCGACCAGCTTCTAAGCAATTACCAAGGACAGGAAGCCATACAAGTCTTCCATATAATATATAACGAGAAGATAACTGGAGAAGCCAAAAACTATCTAGCTTCAGAAAATCCAACTACATGGACGGAGTGTAAGCAACAACTCAAGCTACAATATCGACCAACGAAGGACCATACAGGAATCGCAAAGGATATAAATAATTTTAAGGTATTTACAATCGATCAATTACTTACTAAGATTCAAAATATAGTAGCCAATATAACTGAATGTGCAGCTTTCGATGATAACGGTCTAGAAATAGCTAGTTCTTTGAACAGTGCTCTGATTATAAAAATTAAACCAGTAACGGCAGGTGCACTAGCAGCGGAAATATACAAAGAATATAGTTTACCAAAAATTAGAGCAATTTTATTTAAATATGTAGGTCAGGATGACTATAATTTAAGAACAGAAAGACCAATTTATTTTCAACACAGAAACCAAGCTCAGAATTATCATAACAGAAATTATACCCCCAATCAATATAGACAAAACTTTTCTAACCAGAACCAAATTAATTAAAATAATTATCATACCCAACCTAACCAATTCAATAGACACAATAATTCAAGGCAAGATTCCAGGCAAGTAAGAAATAACAATTTCTCAGGACAAGCTAGAAACTCATGGAATAATCAACAATTCCAAAATAGACCCCATAATAATGCAAATAGATTTGAAAACTCTGGTCAACTCAGATCAAGACAATACAGGGAAGAACCTATGGAAATAGACACCCTTAGCAGTAGAGAAGAAACGAATCAGATAGAAAACCACGAGTTTTTTATCAACTAGCCTCGGACAAAAGAAAAATATTTATACAGTTAACTTTAGAAAATACAAATTTCATAGCAATGATTGATACAGGTTCCACTATAAGTCTGTTGAATTCAAATAGAGTTCCATCAAATTTCTATGTAAACATTAAGGACACCCCTATTCAAATAAACACTATTCAAGGTACTGTCAAGAATAATACGGCACAAGTAAAAACAAAATGTCCAGATCAATTCTATCAACCTTGTAATGCAAGAATGAAATGGACAAAGATAGCATTAGAAAAACCATACGATTTCCTAATCGGAATGGACTGGATAAAGAATAATACAAAAACCATAGATCTCAAGAATGAAGAGATAATTTTATTGAATGATAGACATCTTCCATTCTTAACCACAGCACTAAATGAAGTGAATGTTTTAGAAGTAAGTGAGGTAGGCAATATCCAAATAAATCATCTCAACAAGTTAGAACGTAAAGCTATAGAAAAACTTTTAAATAAATACGAAAAATTGATCTTCAAAGAAGGGGATCAACTCACAAACACTAACACAGTGGTTCATGAAATAAAAACCACAACAGAACAGCAAATAAATTCCAAACTATATAGATACCCACCAAAACATGAAGCAGAAGTACGCAAACAAATGGAGGATATGGAAAAACAAGGAATTATAAGAAAAAGCAATAGTCGTTATAGTTCACCCATTATAGTTATACCAAAAAAACTAGACAGCTCTGGAAAACAAAAGTTTAGAATAGTAGTAGACTATAGAAAATTAAACCAGCTAACAATTGATGATAAATATCCAATTCCCAATATCGACAGTATATCGGACAAATTGGGAAAATCTCAATATTTCAGCACACTAGATCTAGCGAAAGGGTATCATCAGATCCTTGTAGATGAGAAAGACATAGCAAAAACAGCTTTTGTGACGCCAGCAGGTTTATATGAATACGTCAGGATGCCATTCGGGTTAAAGAATGCACCTGCTACGTTTCAAAGACTAATGAATGACGTCCTAAGAGATTACATAAATAAAATATGCGTAGTATACTTAGACGATATTTTAATATTCTCCACAACCTTAGAAGAACATATTCAATCTTTAAACAAAATATTTAAAAAATTACAAGAACATAACCTTAAAATACAAGCAAATAAGTGTAGTTTCATAAAACATGATACAGAATTTTTAGGACATATTCTAACAAAAGACGGGATAAAACCCAATCCCAACAAAATAAAAGATATGCAAAATTTAGATTTACCCAAAACAGAAAAACAACTCAAAGGATTTTTAGGTATGACAGGGTATTACAGAAAATTTATCAAGGATTATGCTAAAATCGCTTATCCGATGATAAGATATCTAAAGAAAGACGAAAAAATTAATATCAAAGATCCACAATATATATCTGCATTTGAGAACCTTAAAACTTTAATAAGCTCACACCCAATACTAAAGTATCCAGAATACGACAAACCGTTTGTAGTTACAACAGATGCAAGTAATTATGCCATTGGTGCAATTCTTTCACAAAACGGACACCCGGTATGTTTTGTATCTAGAACTTTGAACAAGCACGAGCAAAAGTATAGTGTAACGGACAAAGAATTTCTGGCCATCGTTTATACAGTTAATTATTTCCGACCATACTTGTATGGAAACCCATTCAAAATTATTACGGACCATATGCCTATTAAGTATCTAAATAGCAAGTACAAAGGTAAGGAATGTTCGCAACGCAATCAAAGATGGCTCTTGAAACTTCAAGAGTATGCATTTGAAATTGAATACTTAAAAGGGAGAGAAAATAAAGTAGCCGATTTCCTAAGCAGACTAGAAAATACACCTATGATTAATGAAGATAATGACTCAGAATCCAATATGGAATTGACAGAAACAATTCACTCAGTAGAAGAACAACATCTAGATCATATAGGTATTAAGGAAGAAATTGTTAACAAATATAAAACCCAATTGATATTAACGTATAGGTTAGTAACAAACGAAATAGAAACACTGCACGGACGTAGAATTATATACTTGAATCCTCTGATAGAAATAGACAAAATCAAAGAAGTATTAATTAAATTTATTAAGAAGGGAACAACAGGAATATATGCTGAGGTAGAAGATCATGACTATAATAGAGTTCAGCAAACTATTATCCAATTATTTTCCATGAACGATAAAATTAAATTTATAAAATGTACCGATAGAGCAACCGAAATCAAAACCGAGGAGGAAATCCACAAACAAATTTCTTTATATCATGTTAAGGAATCTATGCATAGCGGAATAAATGAAACATATTATTCCTTAAAAACAAAAATTTATTTTCCCAAACTTCAGGAACAAATTCAGTTAGTAATAAATAATTGCAAAAAGTGTCAGGAAACAAAGTATGATAGAAACCCAATCAAGCCAAAATTTTATTTAACAAAAACACCAACACATAAAAATTAAATAATACATCTAGATATATTTCATATACAAAAGAAAGCATTTGTAACAATTATAGACAAATTAACGAAGTTTGCAGTAGGATACACAATAACTGATAGAAACTGGAGAAGTAAGAAATCAATCTTGATAGAACATTTCGCAAAGTTCGGAAAACCAAGGAAGATCATAACTGACAATGAATTCAAATCAGAACATATTATACATTTTTTAAATGAAAATAACGTTGAAATACATTTTACGAAACCAAATAGTCACACAGGAAATTCTGACATAGAGAGATTACATTCAACAATTTTAGAAAAAATTACAGGGATCGAAGAAAAAGATTTGTCAGTAGAAATGAAATTACAAATAGTATTAGATAACTACAATAATAGATTTCACTCAACCATACAAACTACCCCTAATAAAGCTAAAGAAGAAACTGACGAAAAGGTACTTAACAAAATAGTCCAGCAGATTAAGCAAAAGAAAATTGACAAAATAAATGAAAAAAGAGAAGATTACGTAGAAAAAAGACAAGAAGGACCAATAAAAAATTACAAAAATGTCAAACATAAAGAAGAAACAAGATATAAAATTAAAAATCTCAATAACGTACATCCTATAAACATTAAAAGACCTTATAAATTTTCAGATAACACTCCTCATCCTATGGATACTAACACCAATGATACACGGAACACTTCACACAACACCAATTAATGAACAAACAGGATACATGAAAATAAAAATTAAAGATATTGAGATTACTAACCAAACAAACACTATTTACTTATAATAAATCCAGAAGAAATACTTAACACAATCTCATTCATACAAACTAACATAAAACATTTAAATATAGAAAACAAAAACATGATTATGAAAGAAATAGAAACAGTTAAAGCAAAAATTAGTTCAATTATGCCTAAAGAACAAAGAAGATCAAGAAGAGGATTAATTGACATAGTAGGAAACGTAGAAAGATGGCTCTTCGGAACCATGGATAGTAAAGATAGAGAAGAAATTTCAAAATATTTGAACATAGCAATAGAGAACAGTCATAATGCAATAGAAACAATAAATCAGCAAATTAAAATTAATAAACACTTTAATGAATCCATAGAAGCACTGAATACAATAATCAAAAATGATAGGAAAACAATACTAAATACATATAATAAAATAGAAAATTCTATTACAAATATTGTGCAACGACAACTATTTCTAGATCAAATCACAAAGCTAAGATTTATAGAAAATAAAATTAACCAAATCCAAGACAATATTGTATCAGCAAAACACAACATAATACATCCAAGTATTTTAACATTAGAAGAACTGAATGAATACAAAATTGATCTATATAAACTTAAATTAATTAAAATGGGTATTCTAGAATATAAAAACAAATTCCTTATAATTGCCATCAAAATTCCAAAAAACTGTAGTAATTGAAAAAAAATTAATAATACCATTACCCAATAAAAACCATTTTGAAATAGATGCTGAAAGTCAATATATAGTAGAAATAAATAATAAAACATATAAATACCAGAATGATGTTACATTACACGAATTAAAAGCAAGTAGGCATTGTGTCATAACAAATAATTGTAAACTAATATTCAATAATCAAACACAAATTCAAATAATAGACGATGAAACTATTATTATTAAAAATGCATATAAAGAAGAATTGAAACAAAATTGTGATAACAGAAAAATTATACTTGAAAATAATTATCTTATTAATTTTTGTAACTGCCAATTAAATTTGATAAATGAAATTTTCTATAATAATAAAAAAATTGTTCAAGAAAAATACATTTATGAAGAAAATAATCTAAATGTGTCTTTTGAAAAAGCTATCACTTTTAAAGATATTGTTGTAAGTAATTTTGAAAATATTAAAGAAATAAAAGAATTGAAATTGCACAAAAATATATCATACGTAATAAATTTAACCATGATTGTAATAATTTTTGTAACGACGATAAGCATTGCATATGTTTGTAATAAAATGTATAACAAAGCATATAATGTAAAAGAAATGAATAGCAAATGTCAGGAGACATTTTTTTCAAACCGAGGAGGAGTAACATATGCAAGTGCAACGACCAACCAACCAACAACAGCAACATCAGCAATAACGAATACAAGTGCAACGAACGACCAACCAACAACAGCAACATCAGCAATATCAACCATAAACAATCAACTGATGACAACACCTAAAGTAGGTCAGGTAATCGAACCACAATTGACAACATCAGCAGAAAGACACTATATTAGGAAGAACTCATTGGTGAATCGAGGCTTATTGATACGGTATTAAAAGGTGATCGCAGCGACGCTATAGACGGCGGGTCCCTTTCGATTAGCTTTGTAAAAATTAAAAGTGAATAATAAAGTATTAATGGCCTGTGGCCCAAATTAAAAAAGACTTTGTTTTTTTTAAACCAAGCGGGACACGTAAAACATAAGTCGCGCACAAGGGATTATGTGTTTCCCTTTTAATGAAGGTATGTATGAAATGTATGTACTTATATAAATATAAAATTAATTGCTGGAGTATTTTCATTTCATTTCATTTTATTAAAAAAAAAATTACAATGATACATTAAGATTTTAAATCTTTTTAGAGCATCAATAAGTGAATAAACTGTTTTTTGCTAGCTATTTACTGAATAAAAAAAATAATGTTGGTACATAATAATATACATATATAAAATATTAGTACAAATTTAAAGTCTAATTATGAATTTAAATAAAGAGAACAAATAAAGAAAATAAGAACTAGGCAAAATATTTTTATGTTAGATTAGTGTAGTGCAAAAATAATTCTCTCCTGAAGGACAATGGTGAGGCTATGCGTTGCAAAGCATAAATAAAAATAGTTATTAATCCTCCTTGTGATTGGGCAAAAATTAATGTTGCACCAAGGTAACTTGGGCATATATTGTGGATGATAGCATGGAGCCTCAACACAAGCCAGAATTTTAGGTAGTCATTTAAATCCATTCCTAGGAAAGTACGTCGCAAGTGTGACACACTGGAATATCTCGGAGCATCATAGATGAAACGAACGCAATCATTTAAAGCAACATTCAATCTACGCCTGCACTCACAGCCAAATTTGGATAGACAGAATAGTTAAAGGAAAAATATGGCAGTATTAATGACTTGACAAGATGTTTCTTCATATTTGGCAATAATAATGCAGAGGAAGATCTCAAACTCCGTAATCCGGCATATATTTTCCTTATTGTATCTGAGATTGCTATACATCATCCTAGGTTACCTTTATTTTATATCCCAAGTTGGAAACATCCTTTACATAGTTAATGACATCATTGTTTAAAACGATTGAAGGAAAATCTAAGGGATCTAGAGCATAGCATGGCTAAAGACTTAGAAGGGTTTATTTTTATCCTGTTTTCATTAGACCAATTAAAAAGATTATTTAAATCCTCATTTACTCTAGCTACACAGTCTTCCAGTAAGCCTACAGGTCGAAAAATATATATCATTACATCATCAGCGTACATATGGACTTTACAGTTCTTAATGACACTAGGTAGGTAGGTCGTTTATAAAAAGTAAGAAAAATAACGGACCCAAAACAGAACCTTGAGGAATTCCCATATTGGTTAAAATGCGGTTCAGAGGTACTTACATCAGTTCGAATTCTGTTAACTCTTTCTACTTAATAGTTTTGCTAATGACATATTGGAAAAATTAAAATTCTGTTTAGGTTTAGCAACCAAAATTGAGTGGTCAATGCAGTCAAAAGCCTTGGAAAAGTCTAATAAAACAATAATACCGAACTTGTCAGAGTCAAGAGAAAACCGAATGTCTGATGTGACCTTGATTACAGCAGTTTCACAACTATGTTTATTTCAGAACCCAGATTGTTATTTTGAGAGCAAATTATGGTAATTCAGGTAATTTTGGATTTGGTCATGCATCACTTTCTAGCAACTTGCAGGGGAGTGATAAGATGCTAATAGGCCTGTATTCAGCAGGGTTAGTATTTCGTTTGTATCGACACCACTGTATTATAACACACAATAATACCCAGTACTATCAGCTTAAAAGTAGGCTTTACATGAATCTTCATCTCCATCGACATATTTTTTTTTTTTTTTGAGTATATGTACATAAACTATTCGCGCGAAAAATGGACATATTACAAATGTATTGCATCAGGATGTGGAATAACATATATCTTCGCTTTCTAGTAAATAGCACAGAACATTTGTTTTCCTTATTTTATTTATTTTATACACTCATAATAATTGGTATATTTTGGTTTTTGTCTATGTTAAATGTACTTCAGGTAGGTATTGAATTGAAGCACTCGAATGTGCCCAAGAACATGTCAAAAAGTTATAGTAAGTTTATGGGAAGCTGTATACTCTTTAAATCTTATAAATTAGTGATTTATATTGGTCCTCATCTACTTTTCTTCAAATTTGTAGATGCAGATGCATGTAAAGCCTCCTTAGAAGAAAAAAATAAAGAATTAAAAAGTACTTAGAATAAGTACTTAGAAAAAAAAAGAAGAAAAGTACTTAGAAAAAAGAAGAAGAAATAGATAGAAGTTCGGTAGGTACTTATTATATATAGAAAAAAGCAAGTTTACTCACCCCTTTTTTAATGTAAAAATCAGCTGGCGATGTAATGGTCACTGCATCTAGGCTGGTGTCGTTAGCTGGTTTCTTAGTTGGGAGCTAGAACTGCTTCAAGAGGTTAATTTATACCTAAAACTACCGTCTACTCTACAAAAAAAACCACTATTTCCCCCAGTGCTACTTTTTCGTGTGCTTACAAGTAGCACGGCAATTAAAATCCTTTGTATATACAATATATATATACACTGCGTTTTTGCAATTAAATTATGATAACAACAAAAAAAATACTATATAATTAAAAACAAACAAGAACCTTTGTCCGGTGCGGGGACTTGATCTCTTAGCCTTTGCGCTAGCGAGTACGCTGCTTCCAGGCTACGACGTCCATACAAATTATTTGGCTTAAGATTCACTTACATATGTATCAAGGCACATCTATAATAAGTTTTCTTTATTACTTAAAGAAAATGTAATTGAACTTGCATTACCTATCATGAAATCGCCTTGCAAATTAATTATATTTTGTGGCCTCAAATCACCTTTTCTTCTAAGTTCTAAGGTCTTTGAATAAAAAAATATTGTCTATTTATATACAATTAGATTTTGTTTACCTTTCTCTACTCCTTTGTCACGATTAATCCTCGCTTAAATCCTTCCTTAGCCCTTTCCTCCTCCCCCACTCTCTTTTACTTGCGATTATAGGGACTAAAAGGCAAGTTTAGGATTCGTGAATATAAAAAAATTGAGATACATTCGAACATGACATTACGATCATAGAGAAGCCTAAAAAAATCATGGACCTGAGATCAAAAAATGTTTTTTGTTTGGTAACTGATCAATCTTTTTTTTCATCTCAGATCATATTTCGGATCAAATATGAAATCTCATTTTCAATCGAGATTAAACACATATTTGCACACACACTACAATAAATTTAACATTTCTCAAGCGTCAATTTTTTTTTGTTTATTTCTTAGCATTCTGTGAATTTCATTCTGGAAAAAGAATTATTTTTAGAAAATTGATCAGTTTTTTAAATAATAATAAATAAATACAGACGGTTCAAGTGAAAAATAATTGAGAATTTATAAATAAATAGATACTTATGAATTTGCAAAATTAAAAGAGTGCAATGAATGAATGTACATAGATACATATATTTGTGTGCAAAAAGTGAAAAAAATGAATCAAATTCAGAACATCAAAAGAAACACACATACAATAACAAAAACAGATCAAATCTGTTTCAATTCCTTTTCGACCGGAAATCCGATCAAATCTGTATTTACCAAAAAAATCACATTATAATATCACAGTACACATATCTATCATTATCATTAGAGTTTTTATTTATTAATAATCTTCTGCGCATCTGTCCAAATCAAAGTAAAATGGCGGCCGTCAGGGACTATTAGCTTGTTTATTTGTTCTAAAAAATAGATCTCGTGGCTATATTTTAAAGAATTTGTGGTTACTAATTTATAAAAAAGCTTTTTAATAAACAAAAAAAATAAGCAAAATATAAAACAAACATGAGGTGTTCAGTTTTGTTCAAACATTTTTTTTTTGATGTGGGTCTCTAACAACCACCATTTTTAATACAAAGTGACAGATCAGATTTTGAAAACCTGGGCAATATATTACCTTAGTTATGTGTACTGTATTATAATATATCACAGTACACATATCTAAGGTAATATCATTAGAGGTTTTATTTTGTGCAATCTCCAGCGCATCTGTCAAAATCAAAGTAAAAATGGCGGCCGCCAGAGACCTTTAGCTTGTTTATTTGTTCTAAAAAATAGATCTCGTGGCTATATTTTAAAGTATTTGTGATAATTAATTTTTAAAAAAGCTTTTTAATAAACAAGAAAATAAGGAAAATATAAAACAAACGTGAGGTGTGTAGTTTTGTGCATACATTTGTTGATGTAGGTCTCTGAGAACCGCCATTTTTAATACAGTGACAGAACAAATTTTCACAACCTGCGCAATCCTGTTATGTGTACTGTGATAATAATTCACATTAGCCGATTCCACCCCTTAGGCCCAATGCACACGGAGCAACTGGATAAAAACTAAACTGGTTGGCAACCAATCGAAATCTCTAGTTCGTTCAGTGTCGTGTCGTCATGAATACCGGGCGTGAAATGTCTTCGGAAGACTCGAGCGATGATGAAACCATCATGTTGGACTATTATCTCAGGAAGATGACAAGAATAGTAAAAAGTTTTGGGTTCACACCAAATTCAATTCAGAATAAAATAACATATCCTACAATTTTACGACATTTTCGATTTTTATCTACGCCTTCTCTATTTCATTTTTATTTAAATAGCCGGGAAGGCAATAATTATATTAAATAGATGTTTTTTCACCTCCCGCACCAGTAACAGGTTGTTTTTGTTGTTTGCTCATTTTTGACAAACTAGAAACGGAAATAACTAGGCAACCCGACATGAAAATTAACAGACGACTGGTTACAGACTTATTTTTGCGAATCGCCATCAAGTTTATTAAGCAATAAGAGATTCGTTTCTCTTTGCTTTTTTCTCTCTGGTTAAGACTTTTCTATGCCGCCACCGCCATCCACCCAACTGTCACGTAATGTTTGTCATGTGCAATGCGTTTAAGTTTTCTTTCAAAAACAATTCAGTTGTTCTATTAAGTGTTTTTTAGAAAATTTAAATCTTCGTCATGGCAAAATATAAAGCAAGTAAACCGAACTATCAGTTAAACGTAAGTAAGAGCATTTTTCAATGATCGCAAATTAAGTTTGTATGCTTAAAGGATATAAAGGACTACAGTTCATTCAAGACAGTACTGCTCTATTGCTCGTTTATTGTGATATTTCCAATTCTAACTTTCTTCTTCATGAAATCTCTACTTCTTGATAATATGTTTGTTTTGGAGGAAGTCAAGAGCAATATATACTCGGCCGTTGGAGCTGTTGTGGCACTACACATAGGACTAGGCTTATATATTTATAGAGCGTACTTACTACGTACTAGCAACTTGCAGGGGAGTGATAAGATGCTAATAGGCCTGTATTCAGCAGGGTTAGTATTTCGTTTGTATCGACACCACTGTATTATAACACACAATAATACCCAGTACTATCAGCTTAAAAGTAGGCTTTACATGAATCTTCATCTCCATCGACATATTTTTTTTTTTTTTTGAGTATATGTACATAAACTATTCGCGCGAAAAATGGACATATTACAAATGTATTGCATCAGGATGTGGAATAACATATATCTTCGCTTTCTAGTAAATAGCACAGAACATTTGTTTTCCTTATTTTATTTATTTTATACACTCATAATAATTGGTATATTTTGGTTTTTGTCTATGTTAAATGTACTTCAGGTAGGTATTGAATTGAAGCACTCGAATGTGCCCAAGAACATGTCAAAAAGTTATAGTAAGTTTATGGGAAGCTGTATACTCTTTAAATCTTATAAATTAGTGATTTATATTGGTCCTCATCTACTTTTCTTCAAATTTGTAGATGCAGATGCATGTAAAGCCTCCTTAGAAGAAAAAAATAAAGAATTAAAAAGTACTTAGAATAAGTACTTAGAAAAAAAAAGAAGAAAAGTACTTAGAAAAAAGAAGAAGAAATAGATAGAAGTTCGGTAGGTACTTATTATATATAGAAAAAAGCAAGTTTACTCACCCCTTTTTTAATGTAAAAATCAGCTGGCGATGTAATGGTCACTGCATCTAGGCTGGTGTCGTTAGCTGGTTTCTTAGTTGGGAGCTAGAACTGCTTCAAGAGGTTAATTTATACCTAAAACTACCGTCTACTCTACAAAAAAAACCACTATTTCCCCCAGTGCTACTTTTTCGTGTGCTTACAAGTAGCACGGCAATTAAAATCCTTTGTATATACAATATATATATACACTGCGTTTTTGCAATTAAATTATGATAACAACAAAAAAAATACTATATAATTAAAAACAAACAAGAACCTTTGTCCGGTGCGGGGACTTGATCTCTTAGCCTTTGCGCTAGCGAGTACGCTGCTTCCAGGCTACGACGTCCATACAAATTATTTGGCTTAAGATTTACTTACATATGTATCAAGGCACATCTATAATAAGTTTTCTTTATTACTTAAAGAAAATGTAATTGAACTTGCATTACCTATCATGAAATCGCCTTGCAAATTAATTATATTTTGTGGCCTCAAATCACCTTTTCTTCTAAGTTCTAAGGTCTTTGAATAAAAAAATATTGTCTATTTATATACAATTAGATTTTGTTTACCTTTCTCTACTCCTTTGTCACGATTAATCCTCGCTTAAATCCTTCCTTAGCCCTTTCCTCCGCCCCCACTCTCTTTTACTTGCGATTATAGGGACTAAAAGGCAAGTTTAGGATTCGTGAATATAAAAAAATTGAGATACATTCGAACATGACATTACGATCATAGAGAAGCCTAAAAAAATCATGGACCTGAGATCAAAAAATGTTTTTTGTTTGGTAACTGATCAATCTTTTTTTTCATCTCAGATCATATTTCGGATCAAATATGAAATCTCATTTTCAATCGAGATTAAACACATATTTGCACACACACTACAATAAATTTAACATTTCTCAAGCGTCAATTTTTTTTTGTTTATTTCTTAGCATTCTGTGAATTTCATTCTGGAAAAAGAATTATTTTTAGAAAATTGATCAGTTTTTTAAATAATAATAAATAAATACAGACGGTTCAAGTGAAAAATAATTGAGAATTTATAAATAAATAGATACTTATGAATTTGCAAAATTAAAAGAGTGCAATGAATGAATGTACATAGATACATATATTTGTGTGCAAAAAGTGAAAAAATGAATCAAATTCAGAACATCAAAAGAAACACACATACAATAACAAAAACAGATCAAATCTGTTTCAATTCCTTTTCGACCGGAAATCCGATCAAATCTGTATTTACCAAAAAAATCACATTATAATATCACAGTACACATATCTATCATTATCATTAGAGTTTTTATTTATTAATAATCTTCTGCGCATCTGTCCAAATCAAAGTAAAATGGCGGCCGTCAGGGACTATTAGCTTGTTTATTTGTTCTAAAAAATAGATCTCGTGGCTATATTTTAAAGAATTTGTGGTTACTAATTTATAAAAAAGCTTTTTAATAAACAAAAAAAATAAGCAAAATATAAAACAAACATGAGGTGTTCAGTTTTGTTCAAACATTTTTTTTTTGATGTGGGTCTCTAACAACCACCATTTTTAATACAAAGTGACAGATCAGATTTTGAAAACCTGGGCAATATATTACCTTAGTTATGTGTACTGTATTATAATATATCACAGTACACATATCTAAGGTAATATCATTAGAGGTTTTATTTTGTGCAATCTCCAGCGCATCTGTCAAAATCAAAGTAAAAATGGCGGCCGCCAGAGACCTTTAGCTTGTTTATTTGTTCTAAAAAATAGATCTCGTGGCTATATTTTAAAGTATTTGTGATAATTAATTTTTAAAAAAGCTTTTTAATAAACAAGAAAATAAGGAAAATATAAAACAAACGTGAGGTGTGTAGTTTTGTGCATACATTTGTTGATGTAGGTCTCTGAGAACCGCCATTTTTAATACAGTGACAGAACAAATTTTCACAACCTGCGCAATCCTGTTATGTGTACTGTGATAATAATTCACATTAGCCGATTCCACCCCTTAGGCCCAATGCACACGGAGCAACTGGATAAAAACTAAACTGGTTGGCAACCAATCGAAATCTCTAGTTCGTTCAGTGTCGTGTCGTCATGAATACCGGGCGTGAAATGTCTTCGGAAGACTCGAGCGATGATGAAACCATCATGTTGGACTATTATCTCAGGAAGATGACAAGAATAGTAAAAAGTTTTGGGTTCACACCAAATTCAATTCAGAATAAAATAACATATCCTACAATTTTACGACATTTTCGATTTTTATCTACGCCTTCTCTATTTCATTTTTATTTAAATAGCCGGGAAGGCAATAATTATATTAAATAGATGTTTTTTCACCTCCCGCACCAGTAACAGGTTGTTTTTGTTGTTTGCTCATTTTTGACAAACTAGAAACGGAAATAACTAGGCAACCCGACATGAAAATTAACAGACGACTGGTTACAGACTTATTTTTGCGAATCGCCATCAAGTTTATTAAGCAATAAGAGATTCGTTTCTCTTTGCTTTTTTCTCTCTGGTTAAGACTTTTCTATGCCGCCACCGCCATCCACCCAACTGTCACGTAATGTTTGTCATGTGCAATGCGTTTAAGTTTTCTTTCAAAAACAATTCAGTTGTTCTATTAAGTGTTTTTTAGAAAATTTAAATCTTCGTCATGGCAAAATATAAAGCAAGTAAACCGAACTATCAGTTAAACGTAAGTAAGAGCATTTTTCAATGATCGCAAATTAAGTTTGTATGCTTAAAGGATATAAAGGACTACAGTTCATTCAAGACAGTACTGCTCTATTGCTCGTTTATTGTGATATTTCCAATTCTAACTTTCTTCTTCATGAAATCTCTACTTCTTGATAATTTGTTTGTTTTGGAGGAAGTCAAGAGCAATATATACTCGGCCGTTGGAGCTGTTGTGGCACTACACATAGGACTAGGCTTATATATTTATAGAGCGTACTTTGTAACTACGGATTGTACAAAGGATGACTAGTTTTTTATGATTGTAACCTACCTCAAAAACATATTCCAAAAGTTTGACTTTTTAATTATTTTCACAAATAATAAATATTTTATTTAACAAATTTTTAAATGGTAATCGAAATTTTAATTTATCCGATACATGTTTTAGTTTTTGGTTTCCTGTGCAGGGACAGAGTAAAAGACGACGAAAGTCACAACTAGGCATTGAACATCAAGGTGACCCTACGTGACGTGAAACTCCTATAAACACCGGTGTTGTTAAAGAAAGATCAAACAAATATTGATGTTTGGAAAAAATGGGCAACTTTTTAAAGCGGCCTACGATGACTAAGATGAATGAGGCCAAAACGAAGTACCTGTTGTTCACAAAAAGAGACACACAACACCGGTGGATTGGACAAAACATCACAATAGACAGGTACAACTTTGAGGTAGTTAGGGACTTTGTTTACCTCGGGTACGCTATAACATCTGACAACATCTCGTCAGAAATAAAGCGAAGAATTACTCTTGCCAATCGCTGTTTCTATGGGCTAGGAAGGCAATTGAGTAGCAAAGCCCTCTCGAAAGACAAAGGAGACACTGTATAAGACTAATCATCAACGTCCTGCTCTATGGCGCCGAGGCATGGACTCTATTCTATTCTTCGGAAGATTTTTGGCCTTACCTGCGTTAACGGACTTTGGGAGGGAAGGTTCAAACTGAACTATACGAGCTGTAAAGCAACATTAACCTGGTCAAAAAAAATACGCATATCACGTTTAAGATGGCTAGGTCATGTAAAGCGCATGGACAGCAATGGTCCGGCTCGCAGGATCTTCGATTCCATCCCAGAGGGTAGACGCAGTCAAGAAAGACCTTGCGTTAGGTGGCGCGCTCAAGTGGACCACCTCAACCAACTTGGAGTGCGAAACTGGAGGCAGCTAGCCAGAGACCGAGCTAGCTGGAGAGGCATTTTGGTTGAGGCCCATTTTCGTCCCTAACTGTAGCGCCCCCGAAGTAAGTTAGTAAGAAATATTCTAGTTCAAGCAAATGCAACGACAACTGCATTGAGTTGGCCTCAGACATAATAATAATCGACACGGTTGGCCTACCGAGGTCAACTCGTCGAACCCCACAGGTGGAGCAGTACGGCGAAGCATAGAAGTGGGAGTATTGTCAACCCAGAAGATTGAATTTTATATGTATATTTTGTCAAATAAGACAAATGTTGTAAGTAGTTTAAGTTAAGCATAAGATAAGATACGAAAATATGAAAGTGTTGTACGGACGGAAGACCCTCGATAACCTTCTCGTGGCGGCCGCTGGAAACGATCTTTTCTTAAATCTAAATAGAAATTTGGCAATTATGGGAGGCTAGTTCCTCAGGGTTTGCCAGATGATGGTAACCTTTCCCGTAAAAAAACAAACTCTCAGGGCCCAACAAGCCTCGGATATAACCAGATTGCACGACGACGAAACAAGCAACGACAGCTAAACGATTTACGAATTTTCTGATGAAACGTGAAATCGCTCAACATACATATAAAGTTGACAAAACAATTACAAGAAATGCAGAAAATAGAATGATATATTTATACTACAGCGGTCACCCAAAATAAAATATGCTCGGGGTAGGCTTCCTAGTTAGTCAAAAAATAAAACCTACCGTTCATTAGTTTGCATGATATTTTTAATGACATTGATTGCATCCGTTAGAATCAACACGACTGCCCTACGCGATGAAAACAAAAGCAACACCTACCAGAATGCACGCTTGCGTTTGAACGTTAACATGCTGCATACCGATAAATGCAGCAGTCTCATATAGCGCGGACGTGAACAGCCTGTGAACAAGCAATATGAGAAGTGTCGATTTGTAACAGCCAAGTGCTTAAACGTATTTCAAAATTATATCCCCATCTGATCTGGCTACAATCTATAAAGCGTTTATTTTTTACGCGCGCACAAGGGACTATTTGTTTCCCTTTTAATGTAACACACTGCGCGGGCATTAGGAAGATAGGGAGGGGAGAGATAGGAGGTGTCGATTAACATTGGTTTTAAATGTTTGCAAATTCAAATGGCAAGGGAAAATCTCGCCGGGTAAACCATTCCAAAGTCGTGTTGTACGGCTAAAAAAAGAATCCCTATATTTCACGGTACGTCCGAAATTGGGCTCAAGGGTGAACTGATGGGCATTCCTAGCAAGACGAGTATTACGGGCGAAACTTTTAAGGGGAGGAATGCAGCTGGCTACCTCGAGTGAACATTTTTTATAAAAGAAACGATAAAATAAGGAAAGACATGAAACATTGCGTCGGTGTTCGAGAGGGGCAATTGTTTCAGCGGCAGTTCTATTTCCTATCAATCTTAACGCTCGATTTTGTATTCTATCAAGCAGGTGAAGCGATGTTTGTGAAGCACCTGCCCACAGGTGGGAGTTATACTCGAGTTTAGGGCGTATAAACGCTTTATAAATTGTAGCCAGTTCAGATGGGGAAAAATACTTCTTACACCGATACAGAAAACCTAAGCACTTAGCAGCATTCTTAGCGATTTCAAATATATGGTCGTTCCAACGGAGGTCGTCGTTGACACACATACCGAGTACTGAGAGCTTTTCGGTTTCTTCGATGTAAGTGCCATTCATGGACAATGGCGTTAGGGGTATGTTAAGCTTTAACGACAGAAGGCAGTATTGAGTTTTCGAAGCATTAAACTCCACACGATTCCTATTACCCCATTTGACAATGCTGTATAAATCGGAGTTTAATGAGCTTGACATACGGCACCCTTGCAATTGTACGTCCGAAGGCGAAGGACGTGAATTATCGAACGAATATGAAAAGCTGAGGGTAGAGTCGTCAGCAAAACAGTTAAGTGGATTAGAAGTAACAGACAGAAGATCATTTATAAAAATGAGGAAAAGAGTCGGAGACAGAGCAGAGCCCTGGGGCACACCAGCATTTATTTTATGGGAATCAGACTTGAATCCGTCCAATACAACTTGTATTGAACGGTCCAGAAGATAGCTTCTAATCCAACGAACAAGAGTATTATCAATCCCAAAAGCACGCATTTTCGATAAGAGAGCTTCATGCCAAACTCTATCAAATGCCTTGGAGATATCAAGAGCAATAATCTTACTTTCACCAAAGCGATGTAAAGATTTGTTCCACTGTTCGGTGAGATATGCCATCAGATCACCAGTGGAACGGTTGCTGCGAAAGCCATACTGGCGGTCATGGAGAAGCTTACGATCTTCGAGATATTCCTTAAGCTGACGGTTAATCAGTGTTTCCATGACCTTAGAAAGAAGGGATGTCAGTGCTATGGGTCGGTAGGAGGAGGGGGAGGATGGGTCACCTTTCTTAGGGACAGGCTGGACAAATGCTGTTTTCTATCTTCTAGGAAAGATTCCAGAAGAGTAGGAGCGATGGAAAAGCTTACGCAGTGGCTTTGCCAGTGTGGAAGAACACCTCTTCAGAAGAATCGTGGGTATACCATCCGGGCCAGCGGATTTGTGTATATCGAGATCTTTGAGAACTGTTGCTACTGTACGAGTGCGGAAAAAAATCTGTCCCATGGAAAAATTTATATTGTCAAGTACAGGAGGGGCAACGTTGCTATGCGGCAGCGTGGAGCTGGCAGCGAAATGGGCGGCGAGCAAGTTTGCCTTCTCTGAAGAGTAAACAATTGGTTTTTTATTGTCGATGAGCGTTGGAACCGAAGATGTTGAGGAGTTTTTAATATTTTTTACAAATGACCAAAAATTTTTACTGCCTTTGGGACACTGCAGAATTTTGTTGCCGTAATTTTTGGTCATGCAAAAATTTGGTTCTTTCAATAACGGAGTTGCATGAGTTTCTTGCTTGTTTGTGCTTTTTCCGATTTTCCTCTGTAGGGTTGGCTTTGTAAGAACGGAAACTTACTTCTTTGAGCCTGATAGCTTCTTTACACTCAGAATTAAACCAAGACTTTTCTTTAGGTTTAATGCTTTTTACTCTGTTAGGAATAAAAGCACGCATCCCTAGAAGAATCACATTTGTGATCATTTCAGCACTGGCATCAATGTCACTATCGAGGAAGCATAGTGACCAGTTAAAGTTTCGGAAAAAAATATTCAGGCCGTCCCAGTTGGCTTTCTCGTATTGCCAAACGGTCCTGGTGGGAAGTTTTTCTTTAACTGGATGGGTGGAGGATGAGAAATTAGCTGAAATGACACAATGGTCTGAAGTGCCAAATGGAGAAATTACACTAATGGTATATTTATCAGGGTGAGAAGTAAGAAACAAGTCAAGAGTATGGGCGGCTTGCCCAGCAACATCCGGTATACGCGTTGGCAAATCGATCAGTTGGGTAAGGTGATGTAACCCGGCAAAGAGCTCGACATACCTTCCTTCGGGTGTTGTCTGACCAGAATAGCGGAGCCAATTGGAATTGTGTACATTGAAATCGCCCGCAATAACGATTTCAGTGCGAGGACAAAGTGAAACAATTTTCGAGATGGAATCAGACAGCGCATCAAACTCGTTACAAGTGGAATTGCTGTCGAGATTTGGACTCCTGTAAATAAAACAATAATGAATGACATGCTTGCGGACAGTGAATTTGAGCCACAAGAAGTTAAAGTCCGTGTTGGAACATTGCCCATATTGGGGAAGGCTCTGGCAAGCAATATCATTCCTAACATAGACCACGAGACCATGATGGGAAAAGAGTAATGGCACCAAGCTATACCCATGTAGAGCAAACTCTGATAAATCAGTATTTACTCCAACCTGGGTTTCATTTAATGCCAAAACAGCTGGCCTGTATTGAACAGTGTAGACGTACAGGTGAAAGAAATTCTTTCTTATACCACGAACATTGGAATACACGACACAAAAATCACTTACCATTTCAAAATACTTACACACAAAACACAATTCTGACTAAGTCGAACCATGCAGTGAAAATCCAAATTAATCTCTGTAATAAACAAACTGTCTTAGGTGTTATGCCCATAAGACAGCTTGCATACAAAAAATCAATTTAAATATTCAGCACAATAGGACAAACTCAGATGCCCTTATCCATTTACCGCAAGCATACGATGCCTACAGTAGGTAAGAAAGAGGCAGTTAATACGCCCTAAACTCGAGTATAACTCCCACCTCTGGGCAGGTGCTTCGCAAACATCGCTACACCTGCTTGATAGAGTACAAAACCGAGCGTTAAGATTGATAGGAAATAGAACTGCCGCTGAAACAATTACCCCTCTCGAACACCGACGCAATTTTTCATGTCGTTCCTTATTTTATCGTTTCTTTTACAAAAAAATGTTCACTCGAAGAAGCCAGTTACAATCCTCCCCTTAAAAGTTTCTCCCGTAATACTCGTTTCACAAGGAATGCTCATCAGTTCACCCTTGAACTCAATTTCGGACGTACCGTGAAATATAGGGATTCTTTTTTTAGCCGAACGACACGAATTTGAAATGGTTTACCCGGCGAGATTTTCCCTTGCCATTTTGATCTGCAAACATTCAAAACCAATGTTAATCGACACCTCCTATCTCTCCCCTCACTATCTTCCTAATGCCCGCGCAGTGTGTTACATTAAAAGGGAAACAGGTAGTCCCTTGTGCGCGCGTTAATTATAAAAAAAAAAAAAAATCAGCGCTCAGATCACTTTTACTTCAGAGAATAATCAGAGCATGCTCAGAATGCTGATGCTGACTGTTCAGATTCCTTTTCTGAGTGAATAAAGAAAAACGCCTTTTACCGGACAAGAGCCGCCTTTTGAGAAAAACATTCATTGAACATGTCACAATACGCATCAGGATCCACTTACAATAAGGAAAGAATGGGATCCCGAAGGCATTCTGGAGCGATCAATATTTTTGATCTGAAGAAAATAGAAAAAAACTAGTCAGTATCTATAAATACAATAAAAAATAATTACAAAAGTATATTTATGTACACAAGAGTTGCTAAAAAACCTGCGTTTTTGAATCTCAAAAAATACAAGAGCTATGAACAGTTACTGACATATCACAAAAAGGGGAATGACTATTCGCACGTTACTGCTCAACCAGTTTCGCCTGTGCCAATTTAAGAATGTAAATTGAAATGACTATTAAAAACAATAAACTCACACTTGCATACTTATCTAAGTATGTAGTAAGAAACTAGGTAGAATCATAGAATGAATTGTTTTATTTTGAGTGAAATAACAATTAGCTGATATATGTAAAATGAGTTTTATAAAAATTAACAACTTACGTGCTGGAAATCAACACAAATCACAAATTGAAAAGTAATGTCAGTATCAGTATACAACAGCCGATCGTTACCTCAACTCGCCCTAGCAAAATACCAAGATCGACTTCAGGGTGACTTCATGGCAACCCCCCAAGTTTTAAAAAACAGAGAATTTTCTCTTGAGGGCGAGTTGAGGTATTTCAAAAAACGAGTTGTGGCGACCCCAGGGTGACTTCAGGGCTCATTGAACAAAGCTATTAGCATGGTTAAAAACATCTGTTTTCCAAGTGATTGCTAATAATTAAAAGTAAGCAAGATATTAATATGAACATTTCACCTAATATAATGCATGGCAAAATGAATAATTCTGAATCATAAAACCAAAAACTGCGTTAGTAAATGAGCGATATGGAAACAGGGAGTAAATCCAAAGGTATCCTAAAATTTGCTGGATACTTTTCTCAACACGTGAACAGCTGATGAGCAGCTGACTGTGTTTCTCTTTTGCTTCGACTGTGACGTACATAGAGTAAATATATTATATAGAGGAAAAACTTTCGTACGTTCCACGCCTCAAAACCCTCAATTTTCGTTGTTGCTTTGGTATATCATTCATTGTGTTTTGTGTTCTCTTTTGTATATCATTCATTGTCGGCGTTAAAAAACAAAGAAAAAACGATGTGGTGAGTTTTGTTAATTCTGACATTTCATTTTGTTCTTGTTGACAACAACTGTCAGTGAATTGTTGACAAAAAATATTGCAAACATTTTTTTTAAATAAAATTTGTTATTAGTATTTTCGAATGCTGACGCTGAGGGAAGAAGGTCCTCAAAAATGGATTTTTGACGAATGTTGTGACATCAATCAAATGCACTTTAGATTCAAGGACAAGGATTTGCCAGAGAACTTGGTGACCAGTGTGGTTGCTTCTATGCAGGTTTGCAGTTATACCCAGACACCACTATCGTTCTTTTTCATTTTAATCTTTTCGAATGTATCCGCTAGAAGAAGTTCTAACGGCGCCGTACTTAATAAATGAATGGGAACCAAAGCTAATAACTATCCTTCTGAATAAACTTGTTCCAGAAAAATGTCGCAGAAGAAGACTTCATGTATCAATAGAATTAATAATCTCCTTGTAAAGCTGTGGCTTATTTTTTTTAATAAACATTTATATTGAACTTATACAACTTCACCGGATTCTTCAGGATAAAGCTTGTTTCCCCCAAACAAATTCTTATAAAAGCAACACAAAACAAAGTCTTCACAAACGGTATTAAGAAATATTTTTTTATTTTTTAAAAACTTACAAACCCTAGACTATCTAAAAAAAATCGTACTATCCTACTTCATTTTCTGCTGTTTGAGTAGATGATTCCTTAGAGCCTTTTGTTTGTCCTTAAAACTCTTCTTGACCTTGCCACGTGCCTTGTGCCTCATCATAATAAAGTTCTTGCCCTTGCGTCTTTGTAGCCAAACTTATTATTCTGAAGAAAAGTCCTCAAATTCTTGTCCGGACAACGGAGCAATTCAAAAAACAAGTCCAATGCAGGAATAAGATTCTTATTTCGCAGCAGAATCAGTGCCTTAACAAAACAGTTGCGCATAGTAGGATCCAGAGTTGTGGCATGATTTTTCAGCAAATCGACTAAATGCTGTGGAAATTGGATGCAAACATCAGGATAGCATTGAGGGACCTACAAAACAAACATCATATTTATAAAGCATCATTAAATGCAACACTTGCTTTCTTTTTTTTTTAATTACCTTCGCAATAAACATAATCAATTCATCGAGACTTTTATTTTCATTGCTGGGATTTAATTCGAAGCTGCTCAAGAAATGGCGATATTGCTGGGAGAATTCTTCCTTGTATGATTCCGGATCACGTTTTATAAGATTTTGCAATTGTGGAAGATTGTCTGGTAGCTGACCAATAATAATTAATTAATAAAACGGATAAGCAGTTTAATTTTGTAAATAGGACACAATAATTCACGGAGTTCCTTTACTTCGAACAATTTGTGAGAATTTCACAAAATACCATCAACGACGACGACGTGCCTGATGAGAATACTTGATACAAGATACAATTCTCATCAGGCACGTCGTCGTCGTCTTTCGATGGTGGTATTTTATGAAATTCTCACAAATTGTTCGAAGTAAAGGAACTCCGTTAATTATTGTGTCTTTTTTTTAACAAAATTAAACTGCTTATTCGTTTTATTGATGATAATAAGCACAGTTCTTATTATCAGTACACTACACAACACAATACAATATTCACTAAACAATTTGATGTTGACGTCTTAGAAACTCACCTCCACCATACTCCTACAAATCGAGAAGGATGTGTTCGAAATGTATACTTTAAGAGTTAAGGTGATTTTCTTAGGTCTTAGAGCTTGTTTACATGATTCATTTTTTCGGAAGTTTCTTCATTCGTTCTTTTTGCAATTGGGTAAGGGGTGTAAAAAAGTAGGGGGAATGAACTAACGAATGGAAGAATGAAAATGTTAAGGATTTTTTGTGATTGAGCTTTGAAGTTGCTCGTTTGAGAAAGAAAATGCTATGCACGGACTAAAAATAAGAACTTTTGAAATTGAAAACAACTCCCAATTATGTTTTTTAGTCGTAATGGATGGTTTTAATTGTTTTGTTTTAATTTTGCAAATTTCTTTAGAATAAAATAGTATAGTTTGTAGGAAAACATTGGTTATATTCGGGGTAATCCAAATCAGTGTACACACCAACGTACGTGCCTGTCCAAAAGAAGAATGAAGAAACAACCGAAAAAAGAAATCATGTACACAAGGTCTAATTAGTACGGATAAATATAATGTCTACAATTTTCTAATATAAACCAATATAATGTAGTGTTTTTCTTTTTAAGTTTGTAGGATTAATAATTTGTTGAGATTATTTTACCTTGTGTTGAGATTATTTTAACACGGCATTCTAAACACGGCGTTAGAGAACGTCAGACAGAGGGCTATCCGCAGCGCGTTTAATATTTGAATCTTGATTTTCATTTTCTCACTAAATGCCAATTAGATTATTTGTTTCCATTTAAACAATACACTATTAAATGACACAAAATAAGTCAAAAAAATAATTTAATAAAATAAATTTCTACAATAAATTCAGAATGACTTAATTACTAAACACAAAATATTGAAAACAAAATTTTTTTTTGGAACGCCGCGTCAAAGTTATCTCAACGCAGCGTAAAATAATCTCTACGCCGCGTTAAAAATGCGTTCTGTTTAACGAAGACTAAAAAAAAACAATTTGTAAATTATCACAACGCGACGTTTTGACGCAGTGTGGAACTTGACGCGGAGTTGAAAACGTGCTCTATGTGACTTGGGATATGTTTGTTATACTATATATTACAACGCGGCGTCAGAACGCGCTATGTTTGACTAGGCTTCTACTCCTGTGTAAACGCCTATTATATGGTGTGAAGAAAGATAATTTAACGTTAAAAAGTACACCTTTATCGCTACTTTCTATAATACAATCTTGCAAATATACATAGTAGGTGTTCTTCTGACCGAATTTTTGGAAAAATTCATTCTTAGAACAATCAATACACTATCATCAGTTTAGGAATCAGGTAAAATGGTTGAAACTCTTGAATATTATTTAACCAGTTTTAAACGTTTATATAGAGTTTTCAAGCACATAATCTGTAAAAGGCAGGGAAAAAATAATAAAGTATAACAACTTGCATTCGAGTAACTTGCTAGTGTCTCCTCATGATACAAGAAAACAAGATAGTGACTTTCGTATTTTTACGTCATCAGTGACCCTTCTTGACAAAATTAATTTCCGTTTTAGAAAAAAAAACCGGAAAGTAAGTTTTAATTGATGCAGGTTTGGTCCAATGTCTTATTTGATTGATTTAATATACATTTTAAGTCCACTAACACTTCGGATTCTTTCCAAACATGGTAATTTAATTTAGTCAGTTTGAGTCACTGATGACGTCAAATTTCGGGATGGCGCTTTTTATTAACAGTATCTTCCAACACGCCCAATTTCGTGGTGAGAAACAAAAGGGAACTGAAAAGAAGAGGTCAATTATTTGACTACTACACTCTCAATCGGCGTCAATTATTTGACAGTTTAGCACTACTACACTCAATCGGCGTCAATTTTTTGACACTTCAGCACTACCACATTCTCAATCGGCGTCAATTTTTTGACAGTTCTACACCAATACTTATTTGACCAGCTTGTTGGCCTTGTCAAATGAAGGCAGTAGATTTCCCTCTTTATAGTATAGTTACTCTATGGTGACGTACGTGAACGTACGCAATCACATCTTTTGTTCGTTTTTATGTCGAACGTATTGCACTAGAAACAGAAAGCTGTGATACCTCGAACAAAAGAAGGCAGTGTAGATTTCTCTCTATATTGTAACTATATGGTCTTGGGTTAGCTTTAGTTTTACCATTTTTATTTTGCACTTACAATTCGAATTGGCGACTTTTTTTAATTTACAAGATGTTTCCCAAAACTAGTTCATATGTTTCGACAAACGGAAATTATGAGTTCAAATGCATTAACAGTACTGGTACTAAATAGCATGGTTATGATCGTTGCTAAAAAAGAAACATTTATTTTTTTAGATATTTCGATAAGGAAAAGGTTTCATGAGGATGCTTGCACCAGGAACCGCAAAAAATGCAGACTTCAAAACTGTGAAGATCCGTTAGAAGATTGCAGCAGAATTGGAGTAGGTGTGGAGTATAAATTCGAACCATGTTCCAAAAGCACAAAAAGTAATTTTTTAAATGAATTTAATTAATAATTCAAACATTCTGCATCAGCATAACGCATAATTTTTTCAAATAAGCTATCGAATTGAGTACAACAATGTACATAGACCGCACATGTTAACTTCACGCGCGATGTTATTTTTTTCGGAATTAAACGTATTTAAAAAAATTAGGTGAAATGCTAAGTTTTAAGTAGGTATTAATATTTTTGTATATCCAATTTAATGTGAAAAAATATTTTCTTAAACAGGTCTCGACGGAAATGCAGCATTCCCTTTAAACTCAAACATGGCTAACAAAACAAATGAAGCCAATACTCATTTTAAAAAGGAAATAGAATTCGATATTAATGACATTTTCTTAGAACGAATGTTCTCAGAAACGCATGGAACTGGAGTCCAATACTTTAAAAAACTATATTCTGGTGGTATCTTATAACAGTATCATTAAAAAAATACATTATTTGTTTTTTTTTTTTCAAAATACCTTGGATAAAAAAAACTGAATTTTAGCCAATTTGTTACGAAAAACAGACAAATACTGTTGCACAAGACAAAAAAGTCGTAGTTTTTGACAAAGGAGAGTGTAAAATATTTGTCTATCCTGACAATTTCCAAGAAAATTCTTTGGACAGAAAAGTTTCATGTTAGGTCAGTTTGAAATTTAAAAAAGATCAGCTGGCATATTAATAGCGAGTTTCATTAAAATTTCATAGATTTGATCTGAAAATCGAGATTTGCTCTTTCTCTTTTCAATGAAACTTGTTTCATCATTTAATCCTAGTATTGGCCATTCACTCACTGACCAACACGCAGTATTTGATATCACACAAAAATACCAGGCATGTACAGTTGATATATTTAAAATGCCATATTTGTATTTTCTCACTTCAAAAACATTTACATATTTGTTATTTTGTATATTAAATGGATTTTCGTTATTTTTTGTTTGGCTAACCACGGGCTAGCAGGAGTTCAAAACAAATAAAATATTTTCCATTTGACGTTTGATCGAAAGACTATTTACATGTATGTGTGCATTCAGATCAAATCTGCCAACCCATCAGAGATCAAATCTTTCGTGTTGAGATTTGATCTAGATTTGCTCTTTTTCTTGCAATGAAACTCTCGAAATTGAAAAAGATCAAATCTCTTGACAGAAAGAGCAAATCTTTTCTTGGAAACTCGCTATAACTTGAACAATCGAAATACATTGGTTCTAAAATAATGGCGGCCGCTGTTGCTGGTTCAATCAGTTTCGCGCATTACACAAAAAAATGTCAATTGAGAGCAGTGATGGGAACTATATTCTTCTAATGAAGAAGAAATAAACAGAACTTTTCCTTTATTCTCTCATGTCGTTGGTGTACATTTCACGTACAATAATAATTCCTCATTCAATTTAGGTACATACATATTCGTGATTTTGAGCTATCGCTTCGGTACACGCTACATGGCGTTTAAAAACACGGCCATAATTGTTTGCGCTAAATTATGATTTAACTTGACACTTAAACTTTATTTGTGTAACAATAGGTTGAATTTTTTATGAAAATATGAACAAGTGTCGCACTAAATATTTATATATTTGATAGGGTTGAGTTAAATCTATACACATTAATAAAAATGAAGTGTGTTTTAAACATCAAAATAACAGGGGTCGTTTTTTCGAAAATGTATTGTAAGCCCGATCAACGCTAGATGGGCAAGCTAAATAATTTCTGCGCCACTTACTTATACCATTTCCTACCAACCCATTATCCTTTCTGTTAGAAAACAATGGCCGAATTTTGTAACATCGTGTTTTAACGGGCATAAAAATAATAAAGATGCACAAAAACCGAAAAACCGATCGAAATTATTTTTCCTTTTTAACCCCAAAAATTAAAAAAAAACATTCTGAAATTTCCTTTAAATTAAAAAAATGTTCACGACTGGGTCGCACGTACTTGCTCTTATGAGCCTAATTACATTGGAAAGGAAGATTTTGGACGGAAGCAAGTAACATTTACGTTAAAAATAACAGTTTGAACCTATAAAAAGTATCAAAACCACAACATAATAAAGTACGCTATCACACGCCTTAAATAACAAAGAATTTATGAAAAATGTATTTCGAAAATTGTAGGACCGGTTTTGATAAAATCATGTTTTTTGTTTTTAGTTTTTTGAAATTTCTAGTTTTTTGAAAATTTTGTATGCAGTTTTTAGAATTTATTAATATACATGTGATTATAAAATTAAAAAATATTTTTTTGATTAGTTTTAAAAATATTGATTTTTCAAAAAAAAATTCAAAAATTAATTTTAATTAGAAAAAAAGTTATTCAAAATGTTGATATGCGGAATTAATTTCGCTACCTAGATATTCTCAAATATCAAATTTTATTGAAATCCATGGAGCCGTTAATGAGAACCAAAAATTAAAAAAAACCTTATATGAAAGGTACCGTTAATAGACTTCCCGTAAATTTGGATCTTATCAAATAATAGCCAATATCAACAAAAAAAATTCTCAAATTTTATTTTTCAATTCTCTGGGGAATGCCAAAAGAATAACACACCAATTTTAAAGATAATCGCTTTAGCCGTATAGGCTGCAGCTGGTTATACATATTGACAGACAGACAGACAGACATTTTTTCTCAATCACTTTTTTAGACTTCTCTATGATCGTAATGTCATGTTTGATTGTTATCTCAATTTTTTTTTATATTCACGAATCCTAAACTTGCCTTATAGTCCCTATAATCGGAAGTAAAAAATCGTACAATAATCACGAGTAATTTTGTGCACCAATTTAAAAATTGGGTTTATGTTGGAATTTCTCTTTTTTAATAAAAATAAAAAAACGATAAATAAACTACGCTTAAGTGCAGTTTATTTTATTTTTTTAAAGCCAATTTTTGTTAAAAGCAAGAACAAATTAAAAAATAATGTAAAATTTAGGTATGTACATATATGTATATGTATTTATGTATGTATTTATAAAAAACTGCACACAAATATTGTCTGTATATTATATACATGCTCATGCATTCTAACACAATGACGACTCATACCGGTAGCCGTAGAACCATCCAACAATTTAGTTCTCAATCATTATTCACTTATCTAGATTGAAATAAAAACAACTAAAAAATAATAAATGAATAATAATAGTGTTTCAATATTTGTTTATTATTTTTATCTATTTGATGAGTCAATCTTGTTAACTAAATTTTATTTTCCCAAAAACGATGATCGAGAGGCGATAGGTCCAAAATTTTGTCCACTGCCATTTCGGTGAGCTTCGATTGCTTGGTAGTTAATAAACCAAAACGGTTGATTATCAATTGGGAGCCGACTAAGATGATCGATAAGCTGCTGATCGCCTTGAGCGTCCAGTGGTAACCTATTAGTGACAACGGATGGTACGACCGATGTTTGTGTTGAGCCCAAGCTACCACTACTGGATGGTACCTCAGTAGGTGACTGCGACGATATATCCGGATTAAACCTATTACTTAAACCTGTTCCTAAGATTTGTGTATTATTACTCGTTATAGGAATAAAAACAGGTTCCGAATTAACAACAACAACTCCCTGTGGCGGACGCTGGGTAGCACCATTTTCTAAAGCATTTCCTCCAAATCTATTTGCCAGTTCAATGGTTTCTGGGCTTTGAGTTGGGCGGTACTTATCTTTATGACCATTAGGTGGCCTACTGCCAGCGTATGAAGGCCGTTGACATTGCGCCTGATTAAAGAATATTACTAATAATATTGCAAATATTTCCATGTTGATTTCCATGATTTAACAGTAAGAAGTTAAACAAATTAATTATCTTAAATTAGGTAGTTCTGTGTTAACCATCAGATTATGTATATTATTTCAATTCAAAAGACCGACTTAAACTGAGTGCCTCTGTTGAAAATTTCATTTAAATAACCCCGAAATATACGTTCCTTTCTTACAAAGCGAGGGACGCATCACATTCAGGTTCGAAAGTCTAAAAAAAAATAAGATTATAATTTAACCTGCTGTTGTTGCTTATCGTTTGTGAATGACACATAAAGCCAAAAACGTATCTCAAAAAGAAACTTACACCTACTTTGTATGAATTTAAAGTAGTTGGGGTTGGGATTTCCCACCCGCATCAGCGTATTTTTATTTTGATCATTTGTTGTTATTAAGGTATATATAATGTTCATGGCTGATGAGATATTGTACCAAAAGTTCCACGGAATAAACTGTTGCATACGACGATTTTATCGCTTACCCACTCTACTTATAGTTGCAAGTTTATCCCGCTATTGTACCTAAGTATATATTTATTTTTAAGCAATATGATTATACTTAAACTAGCTGAAAACCCGTTGAAAACGACGATGATTCATGTCGCCTTTGAAAGAATATCCAAATATGAATACGCAAATGTTATGAATAACATTAACAACAATAACAAATAATAAATAACATATATGTATGTACATAATGTATGTAAAATCCCATATTCCACTCAGAAACTTTTTTTTTTAAGGTGAAAGTCTGGAATGGTACTATGGCTATAATTGTACCTATTGCGGGACTATAAAGCCACCAAAAAATACTAGTCCAAAACAATCCTAGCAGATATGATACTACCCATCTCGAAGCTAGGGTCAATTCTGTATCTGAACATCTAAAGACATACAACATTTTTTTAATCACCACACGAACATGTCTAAGCCTATATCACACTGCCAGTGAATTCACTCTGACGGTCTGTGACGTCACATAAGCTGACGCGGTTTCTACGGTAGTAAAGCTATTGCTCGTCAGTGAAAAGTGGAGAAAAAAGATTATCAAACTTACTGGCAGGCCTGTGCCTGCTGGCTATCACACTACACTGACTCATGTTGCCAGTGTCGTGTCAGTGAAATTTAAGAAAAATCGTCTGAACAAATCTGCTATCACACTTCACTGGCAGTACAGTTTATTTATTATATTTTTATTCGTCTGGCGTTTAATTCTTTGGTTGCTAGTTTTTCTTTTTCAATACAAAATTATTTACAGAAAAATGTCGGAAATAGAATTTGTTGAGATGGTGGAAATTACTGCGATGGCTTATTTGGCTTCTTGCGTGGTTAACAGGTTTAGGTTTGTTTCACTAATATAATAATTAACTAATTTTCATTGCCTTGTGAATAGAAGTGAACTTTAGACAATGCGAAAAAGATCCAAGAAGTTCATGCATTATTTTACCGGCGAAGGTGAACTAGAGTCGCAATATGTTCGCCTTTGATTTTGTTTAAATATGTATGTATTGTTAAAAAAAAAAAATATTAATCCAAAATAATTCAATGTAAAATTACTTCGGCTGGGGAGAACAGGATAACTGTGGCTCCGCTAAATTAAAACTTTTGAAAAAAAATATTTCAAACTCAACTGATTTTTTTTCAAAATTGACATAGTAGGTTTGTTCGTTGTTCCCCGCCCCAGTGCGCACTGGGGAATGTCAGTGCATTAATAGCGAGTTTCATTCAAATTTTAAAGATTTGATCTCAAAATTCAGATTTGCTCTTTTCAATGAAACTTGTTTTACGATTTAATCGTAGTATTGGTGATTATCTGACGAGCACACACATTATTTTGACGACACACAAAAATATCTATGCAAAGTTGTTGATTCACTCAAAATGCCATTTTGGTATTTTCTGACTTCAAAAACATCTTTTATTACTATTTTGTTTCTTTTATTGCTATTTATTGATTTTATTGCTTAACACAGGCTGGCACAAGTTAACAACGAACAACAAATTACAAAATATTTTCCATTTGACGTCTGACCGAAAAGACTATTTACATGTATGTGTGCATTCAGATCAAATCTCCCACCCCATCAGAGATCAAATATTTTGTGTTTAGATTTGATCTAGATTTGCTCTTTTTCTTGCAATGAAACTCTCAAAACTGAAAAAGATCAAATCTTTTGACAGAAAGAGCAAATCTTTTCTTCAATGAAACTCGCTATAAGTCAAACTGCCAAAAACCTGCATAGCTGCTTCGGTGTTGATTTAACATCGAACAGCTCAGTGCAACATCTCTATTTTTTGACACTTCTTTCATTTAAATTTGTTTTCTTCAAACAGTGGCAAATAAATAGAAGTTAATAAAATGACCCCCGAAAGCAATATTATGTCTATACACACAATAATAACTTACAAAATAATCTACGAAATATATAATATCAAATATCATGAAATAGCACACCAAATTTGCAAATAAATTCCTCTTTTCTCTGAAACGAACTTCTGCCAACAGCTAATTTGAATTTAAATTTTGAATTTTGACAGCAAGAATATCTTACACCAAGAAAATACCTGGGGCGCATGAGTGTGCACTCAGTGCGTGCCCAGTGTTCACATCGAACACAGTGCAAAAACACTGGGGCGAAAAAAGTGTCACATAAAACACTTCAGTGTGATTTCAGGGTACACCAGTGCGCCCCAGTGCTGACATCGAACAAAGCTAGTGTGTAGATACTTAATTTGCTTTGAGTATTTTCTATTCCTATTTTCTTAATATAACAAACGTATAAACTAAGTTTGCGGCCTAAAAACAGTAAGGTAATCCCCGGTCCAATAACATTATAGGATTTGGAGTAGGTGCGAGGTTGAACTATGAGAATAGAATTTTTTTTTAAAACTACTTCTACTTCGAGTGAACATTTTTTATAAAAGAAACGATAAAATAAGGAAAGGCATGAAACATTGCGTCGGTGTTCGAGAGGGGCAATTGTTTCAGCGGCATTTCTATTTCCTATCGATTTTAACGCTCGATTTTGTATTTTATCAAGCAGGTGAAGCGATGTTTGCGTAGCACCTGCCCAGAGGTGGGAGTTATACTCGAGTTTAGGGCGTATAAATGCTTAATAAATTGTAGCCAGATCAGATGAGGAAAAAATACTTCTTACACCGATACAGAAAACCTAAGCACTTAGCAGCATTCTTAGCGATCTCAAATATATGATCGTTCCAACGGAGGTCGTCGTTAACACACATACCGGGTACTGAGAGCTTTTCGGTTTTTGACGCTGCGTTAGAACAGATTATTTTTTGATTTGTTTTGAGAATTAAAGGATTTGTCTAACTGAGCGCGTTTCTTACGCGACGTTGAGAGTATTTAACTTGACGTTGAGATTATTTTGACGCGGCGTTTTAACGCAACGTTGGAGAAATAGTTTATTCCCGATTTTTTCCCATATCTCGTTCTTCAGAACTACATATATATATATATACATATATATATATAAAACAAATGTCAAAACAATAATTTAAATGACTTACGGCCTCGTCAAAAAGAGGGCGTTTTGAGGTCGCGTTTCAACGCCGCGTTTTAATATACAGTAATACATATCCCATGTCACATAGATCGCGTTTTCAGCCCCGCGTCAAGTTCCACACCGCTTCAACGTTTTAACGCCGCGTTGTGATTGATAACAAATTGTTTTTTTTGACGTAGTGTTTTGTTTGTAGTAGTGCCCCGTGGCTTAGTGGTTAGTGTGTCGGACTGCTAAGCGAATGAGCCTGGGTTTGAATTCAGCTCATAGCCGTCTTCTTTTCCGGGGTACTGCCTCTTGCGAGGAACTGACAAAACCTCCAAGACTAAAATTTGTCTCGAAAAAGTGCATCTCATGTAGGCGTTTGGACTCGGCGGTAAACTGTAGGTCCCATCAAATCTTGCAGATTAACAACACAAACACAGGAATGGTTGAGAGTATAAGACCCTAGGCCTTGGCTCCTTAAGGAGCTGTCGCGCCAGTAAATTTATTTATTTATTATCTCAATTTGTACACAGATAATCTATATACATATATATATAAGTATAATATATATATTTATGTGCTCAAAAAAATAATCTTTTCTAACGTGACGTCAAAAAAAATAATTTGTTATTTATTTCAACGCCGCGTCTTTACCCAGCGTATTGACACCACGTTGAACTTCACGCGGCGTTGAAAACGCGCTCTTTGTGACATAGGATATGTATTGCGGTACATTACAACGTGGCGTTGAAACTTGGCGCTAAAACGCGGCTGTTTGACGAGACGATATAGCCCTGGCTAGTCAGCTCATAATTCTCGCATTAGTTTTGCGCAGAAACCTTCATTCTCACGTTGCAACAACCAATTTTGGACCACAATGAACGAATTCTTTGCGGTGGCCTTTGGTTGTTGTCGGAGTCATCGTCACTGCTGCATTCTAATATGTAGGCCGCAAGAATCGCCACCTCTACCATATTTCGTGTGGACATACTTTATTTGACTTTTCACTTTTGCCTTTAATCACTGTAATTGGAAATGTATTATTTATTCTTTTTTTAATTAAATTAAGTTAGGTAATTGAAACACTTCAGAAACTCAGGTCTATATTTAACCAAAACAACCAAGACACAGGGACTCATTTGAGTGATTCCGTGTAATCGTCACTGCTGAAAATGATAAATGTCATAGCCGTTTAGGTCACCGCCAAAGATCAGCTGTTTGAGAGTTGTCACGTAGTGTAATGGTCACTGTTTTGCATGTCCTTGCAGTGACACCGAGATACAGGGACAAGAGGGACACACTTTGACGTTCATTGTATTTTGGGACAACAAGGACAGACATGGGTCATTCGTGTGATAGTCATTGTAGCTAGCTGTGACACAATGGCCTTTGTCGCGGCAGTGACGGTGATAGGACCTATTATTTTCACCAAAGCGATGTAAAGATTTGTTCCACTGTTCGGTGAGATATGCCATCAGATCACCAGTGGAACGGTTGCTGCGGAAGCCATACTGACGTTCATGGAGAAGCTTGCGATCTTCGAGATATTCCTTAAGCTGACGGTTAATCAGCGTTTCCATGACCTTAAAAAAAGGGATGTCAGTGCTATGGGTCGGTAGGAGGAGGGGGTGGATGGGTCAACTTTCTTAGGGACAGGCTGGACAAATGCTGTTTACCATCTTCTAGGAAAGATTCCAGAAGAGTAGGAGCGATGGAAAAGCTTACGCAGTGGCTTTGCCAGTGTGGAAGAACACTTCTTCAAAAGAATCGGGATTTGTGTATATCGAGATCTTTGAGAACTCTTCCTAATGTACGAGTGCGGAAAACAATATGTCCCATGGAAAAATGTCATTCTCAAGTACAGGAGGGCGCAACGTTGCTGTTAGGCTGCGTGGAGCTGGCGGTGAGCAAGTTTGCCTTCTCTGAAGAGTAAAGAATTGGTTTTTTATTGTCGATGAGCGTTGGAACCGAAGATGTTGAGGAGTTTTTAATATTTTTTACAAATGAATTTTTTACTGCCTTTGGGATACTGCTGAATTTTTTGCCGTAATTTTGTCATGCAAAAATTTGGTTCTTTCAATAACGGAGTTGCATGAGTTCCTTGCTTGTTTGTGCTTCTTCCGATTTTCCTCTGTGGGGTTGGTTTTGTAGGATCGGAAACTTCCTTCTTTGAGCTATCAGGCTCACTCAGAATTAAACCAAGACTTTTCTTTAGGCTTGATGCTTTTTACTCTGTTAGGAATAAAAACACGCATCCCTAGAAGAATCACATTTGTGATCATTTCAGCACTGGCATCAATGTAACTATCGAGGAAGCATAGTGACCAGTTAAAGTTTCGGAAAAAATATTCAGGCCGTCTTAGCTGTCTTCCTCGTATTTCCAAACTGGTGGGAGGTTTTTGTTTAACTGGATAGGTGGAGAATGAGAAATTTGCTGAAATGACACAATGGTCGGAAGTGCCAAATGGAGAAGTTACACTAATGGGTGAGAAGAAACAAGTACAGGGTATGAGCGGCTTGCCCAGCAACATCCGGTATTCGCGTTGACACATTAATCATTTCGGTAAGCTGATGTAACCCAGCAAAGAGCTCGACATACCTTCCATTGGGTGTTATCTGACCAGAAAAGCGGAGCCAATTGCAATTGTGTACATTGAAATTGCCCGCAATAACGATTTCAGTGCGAGGACAAAGGGAAACACTTTTCGAGGTGGAATCAGACAGCGCATCAAACTCGTTACAAGTCGAATTACTGTCGAGATTTGGACTCCTGTAAATAAAACAATAATGAATGACATGCTCGCGGACAGTGTATTTGAGCCATAAGAAGTTAAAGTCCGTGTATGAACATTGCCAATATTGGGGAAGGCTCTGGTAAGCAATATCATTCCTAACATAGACCACGCGACCATGATGGGAAAAGAGTAATGGCACCAAGCTATACTCATGTAGAGCAAATTCTTATAAATCAGTATTTACTCCAACCTGGGTTTCACTTAATGCTAAAACAGCTGACCTAAATTGAACAGTGTAGACGTACAAGTGAAAGAAATTGCAAATTGGTTTTTTCTTGTTGTTCGTATCATTTGCTTTCGATTGGTATATCATTTGTGTTACTAATCAAAGGAAAACATGTACAAAAATCGGTTTGAAGTTTTTCAATGATGCATTTCAATGATAGCAATAACTGGCTCCTAAGACAGCTTGCATACAAAAAATCAATTTAAATATTCAGCATAATAGGACAAACTCAGATGCCCTTATCCATTTACTGCAAGCATTAGATGGTCATACGATGCCTACAGTACATAAGAAAGAGGCAGTTAAGCACAAAAGTCTTGGGACAGATAAGAGGATATTTGCTACGCGAGTATGTATTATTTTATTTATGTACGCGAGTATGTATTGTTTTATTTATTTTATTTATTTATTTTTCTTCCACATCGCGAGTGGGCATCTTATCTTTTTTACAACGACGCGAGTGGATATTAATATATTCTTTACAGCACACTCGAGGGGTTTTTTTCCAATTTCTCAAACGAGTGTGTATTATTTTTTTAAAACACTCGGGGTAACAATGCACAATAATTTTTTTTTTTGACTTTTGTTTTAATTATTTGTGCGTGCACCTCGACGTCCGGCCTTGATGAGCTTAAGATCGACACCCAACCATTTATGATTAATTACTTTGCCTACCTATTACATCTTCTTGCATATCAAATTTTATTGTAATCGGCTAACCAGTTCTCGAGAAGTCGAAGAAAATAAAAACGGTCCAATGGGGGACATTTTTAGCCCACCAAATAAATTTTGTTCACCAAAACCAACATAGTACATCGATTTTTTTCATAAAAACTCTCGGGGCCATTTTTGAGGAAAGTAAGCTGGAACACCATGGTGAAAAGTCTACAACTCTACGATGACGCTTTCATCCAACATTGCAGATTTTTCAAAATGGTTGCCCATTATTTGACGTTATATATATGATCATGAGGGTTATCATTTATTATGTTTTTTAGAACGGTAATTTCAAAACACCACCATTATGATGAGATAGATAATGACTGTTTAATTAAATAATCGCTGTCTAAATGTATTTACAATACATTGCAGTGTTGCACATTGAGACTTAATACACATTTCACAAAGGAGATGACCCATTTCTGGGCCTAGGGCGTACACCTATGAGACTAGTATCAAATGGAAGTTTGTATTCAGTTCTATCTATCTGCAAAATATTTTTGAATTTGGCCTTGGGGATTTCGAGATATTTGAGCTTGAAGTTGAACATAGGAAATGGGAAAAATCGGACTTTTTTGCAAATAATTACGTATTTTTCCGAAAATATCGCGCATAGGATAATGATTCGGGTATCAAATGAAAGATAGTTAGAATATCTTTAATCCTAAATAAGAAACATTTTTCAAAATGTCTTATATTTCGAAAAAATCAACCATAAACTTAAAAAAAAAAAACATTTTTGAATGACATTCGGCAGCCAATACCTCGAAAAAACCAGTGATGACCTATACTTTTTTTCAAACCACTGTAACTGTCAGTTAATAACCTTTAATTTGATGTATAATATAGTAACAAAGCATCATAAAAAGCTTGATTTTAACCACAAAAACACAAAAAAACATGGTAAAACTTGGTTCGGGGCAGACATGGGGTGTGCTCATATTCGTAATGGAGTGTACACATACAAATGTGGTATAAAGTGAAAGGTATTTTAATGATGGTTATGTGTGCAAAATATTGTATCGATATTTTAAGGTTAATCTGAGATTTTTGGATTTGAAGTTGATCTCCAAAAGCAAATACGAAAAATCTGACTTTTTTGCAAATAAATACGTTTATTTCGAAAAGTATGATAAAATGATGATTGAGGTATCATATGAAAGATCTTAAAAATATCTTTCATTTCATGTGAAAATCTTATTTTCAAAATACCTTGTATTAAGAATAGAATAAACTAGAACTTGTTTGAAAAAAACATTTTCGATTGACTTTGACAGCCAATATCTTAAAGAAACCAGTGATAACCTATACTTTTTTTTGCACCATTGCAATCCTTAATCGCTTACCTTTAATTTCATATACAATTTAACTATCATTCTATTCTATAAAAAAAATTAAAACAAAACAAATGTTCCACAGTAATTGCATTTTTTTCTGTTATTATTTTTTTGCAATGTTTTTTTTTTTATACAAAAACAAAATATATAAGTATGTATTTTAATAATTAAAAAAAATTAGCTAGTCCTCGTTAACGTCAATTAAAATGCCATCCAAAAATAAAGCCGGTGTTATGCTTATTGTTTCCTTTTTGCAGATAGATAGAACTGAATACAAGCTTTCATTTGATACTAGTCTCATAGGTGTACGCCCTGGGCCCAGGCTCCATACAAAAATGGGTCATCTCCTTTAAATAAATGATCTGGTTCTGGTGCTTGACTCATTATACTTTAGGCATCCTGCTAGCCTCAATAAAATATGACGTTTTTTAACGACCATTATTTATAATTATCAAGAAGATCCATAATTTGAAAGCTATGGACAGCTTTCCAAAAAAACGCATAGGCAGCCGCCTGTTGTCTTATGTCCCAGTGAAACCTTGCAACCTACTTAAACAATGCAGCATAAAACGATCATTCATAAAAAACCGTCGACCAGTGAGTCTAAAAAATATTTAAAATTTTTTTAATTTATTTGATTAAAATTCAGTCAATGAATGCTGTTTTTTTTTGTGGAATGAGTGCTTGACGCTTGTTGTATCATTAATTATATTTTATCATTATATTTTTTCAATGTTCACAGCTAAGTTTATACTTAGAAGGATAAGGTTTGAGAGTAAGTCTACTTACAATCAAGATATCACTTAGTACGTATGTAAATTTGTTTTTTTTTTTATAGAAACGAACATTTTTTTTTATTAAATATGTACATTAATTATAGTTTTTAGGTTTATTAAATGTTGAGCTACTCAGCCTCTGTAAGTATTGGGGAATTGTTTTTTGTAAAAAGGGAATGTAAGCAAGTTATTGTATTCTGGAGGACGTCTCTTAGTAAGAGGTCCATTTCTATCTCCTTTTCTTTTAATAGTGTGTTAATATTTGAGGTGATAAGTTGAAAAATCATGGTGAAGGGGTGGAAAGAGAGGCGATAAAACCTAGGTAAGCACCTGGTTTCTGCGAGTCATCCATCTTCAGGTAAATAGGCTGGTAATTGGAATAACAAATAGTCTAATAAACTCATCTATAAAGTCTGAGACATCGTTGTTGGGTTGACTTGACTTTGGAGCAGGAAGTTTTTGTGGAGCCTTGGTCCTTATAGAACCTCTTAACTTGTCCGCATAGGACACTACATTACCAGAGGCAATTTGTGGTAGCGAATTTAAATTTTGTTTTGTTACGGCCGTTAAAGCCTCATCTTTTTTTTAAGAAAGCGACACGATTCCGGCAACCTTTAAAGCTAGCGGGATGACCAGTTACTTGGCAGTTGACGCAGGACGCCACTGACGATTCCGTTTTTAGGCCGAGGTTGCACTTACCTGGCTCATGATCCTTGAGGCATTTGACACATCTTACCATGTAGCTACAGTAAGCTGCTACATGCCCATAACGCTGACAGCGAAAACATTGTTTTGTATCTACATTTCTTACCGAGTCCCATTTAATTCCATGTCTTAAGAGATTTAAATTGTTTAATTTTTTGGAGGCTTTCCCTGTCCTCCAGAAGACATAGGCGCAAAATTTTAAACAATTAAAACCTACTCTAAATCAATTTTAAAATGGGCGTCGGCTCTAAAAACAAAATATAAAACGAAGGTCGGCTCTATGTTAATTTTAAACGACATAAAGTATACTTTAACCTTAAACAACTTGTCTAACCTTAAAACGAGCAAACCACTTGTTTATCTTTTTAAAGTATACTTTAACCAGACGACATTTTGTAATTTCGTACAAAAAAAAAATAAGAATGTCTTATTCTGTCAATAGTAAGCCGTGTTGTGGTCGATTCCCAATCTGTGAAACTGTGAAATGGTAATTATGTTGACGTTTTGAAATTAAATTCGATTCCAGATGTATGAAAAAAGAAAAACAAGCGTCAAAAACTTTTCAAAATGGTGAATTACTTTTCACAACCAAAACATCCCACGAAGAGCCCCGCAGTTTTGAGATCAAGCAACGATGTATGGCGAAGGCAAATGATGGAGGACCGATTCATTCTACGGCAATTTCCATTCTTTTTTTATTTATTTACTTAATTATATTATTTTTTTTGTTCTTTTACGACATTTGTTAATGTTTAATTACTAAATATTGATTAATAACACTTCCAACGCATTATGATAAGTTTTTACCATATCACATTTTCACGGATCGGGAATTGACCTCCTGGAAAAATTTGTTTACATTACGTTGCATAACCCACACACCACACTAGTTGTCAGGGTTGCTTAACTTGTTTAAAATTGAGAAAATTTTAAACAAGGGCTCGTATCTAAAGAACTTGTTTTACTAGAGTCGGTTCTCTATACTTAAATGAATGCCGTTTAAAATTTTGCACCATAGAAAGTAGTCAAGATGACAGTTGTGACTTTTGGACCATTTGGTCTCAAATCTTTTGAAAGTTACCTTTAACGAGGGGTCCAGCCTGTTAAATTCTTTTTGGATTTCCTCAGGTAAGTAATTAAAGGCCATGCCTTTCAAAATTGTTGTATATTATTTTAATTGTCTTGGCGTAAAAGAGAATGACTCAATATTGCATTCTTTAAATTTCCTTACAAAAAAACTATGAAGCTCAACACTTCTTACTATGACTTACTAACGACCGAAACCGTTCGCAACGAATTTGATATCATCAAGATTGTAATTAGACTTACCCAGAAATTCCAATATGGATTTGGATTATATTCCTTTAGTAAAGATAGGGGAAGGGCACCATGGTTCGGTCTTCGAAGAAATGGTGGGACTGGAATCAATAAGCGTGCCGTTTTTGCGACCGCTACTGTTGTCGCTGTTTATGTTGTTCGAGCTGGTGTGTTTGATGTCGGAATGAATTTCACGACTGCTGCTTGAGTCCATAGCGACGCCTGTATTAAGTTGGGTATCCACTTCATCTTTTTCGGTATCTAAGATACTATACCGGTTGGTGTTATTCACCGCTTCCTTGGCTAACCTTTTTGTGACAATAATGGCCAAAACCGCCTTTAACGCCTCGTCGTCGTTGACAAGAAGTTGGTTGAATACTTCTTCTGAGTTACCGTTGGGGTATAACTGTTTAGCAGCAGTTAAATTGTACTCGTGGCCAATTACAACGCAGCTGCTAATCGGCCTCGCTCCACTGACGCCAAAGCCCTCGGACGCCATTTCCTGAGGTACTGCGCAGTTAGACAATGTCTCCATCTCGCTCGTGTCCCCAGAGCTTATCGGGTCTTCATTATTACAAATCCAGTTACGCGTAACGGATTCCAAATTTTTGTTTGTCTGCTTCACTTAGCAATGAGGAAGGAAATTTTATTTTTTCCGAAAAAGGTCTTTTGTCGGGAGGCACTTTGAGAATTTCACTATCCTCGTCCATCACGATCAATTAAATCTGGAATTTAGGTTAGTAAAACCTACACTGGTTAACTAAATCGATTTTATTTATAATATTTTTTTTTCTATCCAAATTAAAGGTTTTTAACACCAACATTTAATTTTCGCAAAAAACTCTTATTAGACGTAGCCGTGTCTAATAAGAGAAACGGAAACTCCGAATCAAACTGTCTTACAGGTGTTATGCCCATAAGACAGCTTGCATACACAAAATCAATTTAAACATTCAGCACAATAGGGCAAATTCAGATGCCCTTATCTATTTACCGCAAGCATTGTATGGTCATACGGAAGTTAAGCACAAAGGTCTTGGGACAGATAAGAGGATAATTTGCTACGCGAGTATGTATTGTTTTATTTATGTATTTATTTTTTTTTCTTCCACAGCGTGAGTGGGCATCTTTATATTTTTTTCATTTTCTCAAACGAGTCTGTATTATCTTTTTTAACACGCGACAACAATGCGCAAATAATTTTTTTTTTACTTTTCAATTATTTGTGCACGCACCTCGACGTCCGGCCTTGACGAGATTAAGTGTAAGACAAAGTGTATATACAAAGGAAAAATCTGAAATCTGAAATCAAATCTGAAAATTAAAAACAAATTCATTTTCCAAAAACAAATTCAAATTTTTTTCTAAACTTTTTTGACTGGTTGAAAAAAAAATCAATTTTTTTCAAAAACAATTCTAATGTCGAATTCGTTCTTAATTTACAGGTTTGATCTCAGATTTCAGATTTTTCTTTGAAAAACGAACATGAAACGAGATTGATTTTTTTTGTAGTTTGTTGTGTGAGCGCTTTTTTACAACTTGCTTTAGTTATTTTTGACAATCTAAACGGAATTGTAAACAAACATTACAGAAGATATAGGTACCAAAAAATTGGTTTCGAAAGAAAATTTCATTTAAATATATCAATATGAACATTGAAGCCGAATATTGTGTAGTGGCAATGAGAAATATGTGCTTGTTATCATTAATAAAACGGATGAGCAGTTTAATTTTGTAAAAAGGACGTAATAGTTCACGGAGTTCCTTCACATCGACCAATTTGCTTGAAAAACTCACGAAATATCACCATCGGAAGACGACAACGACGTAGATATCGTGCCTGGTGTTAATTCTTGATGCTTCACTCTATTTTAACACAAAACTTTCAAATCTAAAACAAAATCCAAATGAAATGTAAACTTCAGTGACATTTGCGAATTGTCATATAAAGCAGTGTGCGCAAATCGGTAGCTTTGTTCGTTGAACTTTTCCCAGGTTCGAACCAGGTTTTCTTGAATCTCAAAAAACACAAAAGGGCTATCAATTAAGTAACTGACATATCACAAACAGGGTAATGATTATTCGTACGTTACTGCTCAACCAGTTTCGCCTGTGCCAAATTAAGAATGTAAATTGAAATGATTATTAAAAACAATAAACTCACACTTGCATACTTATCTAAGTACAAACTAGGTAGAACGAATTGTTAAATTTTGAGTGAAATAGCAATTAGCTGATTATGTAAAATGAGTTTTATGAGAATTAACAACTTACGTGCAGGAAATCAACACAAATCACAACTTGACAGCTAATGTTCGTATATAACAGCTGATCATTACCTCAACTCGCCCTAGCAAAATACCAAGATCGACTTCATGGCGACCCCAGGTTGCAAAAAACAGAAAATTTTCTCCTGAGGGCGAGTTGAGGTATTCCAAAAAACGAGTTGTGGTGACCCCAGGGTCACTTCAGGGCTCATCTTAAAGCTGGTGTGAATCTCGATAAAAATCCAGATTTCCGAAAAGTAATCTAAATAAAAAAAAGATCGATTTTTTTTTAACGAACATAAAACATATACAATGTCTCAAATAGATTGATTTTTTAAAAACGAATTTGACATAAGGCAATTTGACAATCAAATTGGTTATTTTTTGACTTTTGCGTCTTAATTGTCCATTTCGATGCAAAATTTTAGCTTTTGGCCATGATACGTATATACATTTTCTATAGTACTCTCATGGTGGTCATTTTTCGTCTGGCCATCTTCCTGGTTGATTCGAAACTAACTCTAAATAGTGAAGATGGGAACCTTAACCGATATTTTACCAGTCTTTAATACACTTTTGTTGTCTGTACTTATTCTATATTCACACCAATTGGCAATTTCAGCACGCCTCGTTGCGAAATGATTCAGAACTAAAAAAAATGATGCTTCATGATAGTATATATATACTATAGTCTTTGTATATACACTGCATATAGTACTATCATGGAGCATCATTTTTTAGTTCTGAATCAAGTCGCAATGAGGCGTGCTGAAATTGCCAATTGGTGTGAATATAGAATAAGTACAGACAACAAAAGTTTATTAAATACTGGTAAAATATAGGTAAAGGTTCTCGTATCCACTATTTAGAGTTAGATCTGAATTAACCAGGAAGATGGCCAGACGAAAAATGACCACCATGAGAGTACTATAGAAAATGTATATACAATGCTATAGTACTCTCGTGGTGGTAAATTTTCGTCTGGCCATCTTCCTGGTTGATTCGAAACTAACTCTAAATAGTGAAGACGGGAACCTTAACTGATATTTTACTAGTATTTAATACACTTGTTGTCTGTACTTATTCTATATTATCACCAATTGGCAATTTCAGCACGCCTCATTGCGACTTGATTCAGAACTAAAAAAATGATGCTTCATGATAGTACTAAAGGCAGTGTATATACAATGATGATACACAGAAATACAAGGTATGCTAGTATATAGGCGCATACAAATCACCATCTTGATATTTTATGACGTCACATTCTTCTTTTATTATTATTTTATTTATTAAATGAATACAATTTTTTTTAAATTGAAGGTTTAAACGAATGCTTGTAGGATTATAAAAAAAAACATTTTTTTATAATCTGCACGCACTCAAGGGGTTGTTACTACCCTTATCATGTATTAACACAGTGCGAGCGTTATAAAAACAATAAACATAAAAAACAATAAAAAAAATCAACAAATTAATTCATTTATTTACAAAAATCAGAAGAATGTGACATCACCCGCATAATAAGCCAAAGTGAGCATACCTTGTATTTCTGTGTATCATGGCTTTTTGCTGTGTCAATTAGATTAAAAAGGATATTTTTAGCCATTATTCGCCTTTATTTCCCACATAAATAGTACATTTTTCCTAGAGAACAAAATGTGTCTTGATTAATTAAATACTTTTTATTCGAATAACAGCTTAAAAAAATACCAAGATAAAAATTAACTCAAAAAATTCAATTTTTGCTTGTTTTTAAATAGATTTTTACTGATAATTTTATTTTTTGAAACAACAATCCCAAATCCTTGTAAAATAATTCTGATCGCATATAATTCATTTACTAGACTATGAGCACTTGATTGACGACGAATGACACGAACAACAAATTCATATTTATCGTCTCCTTTTTTACACCAAAATAAACAATGGACACGTCAAAATTTAGATAACTGGCTAAGATTTATGGTGGATTTTCATTGTTCTGCAACGTCTTGATCTCAAGAAAACTAGAACGGAGATATACGTCATTTTACAAAAGAGTGAAGTAATACACATTATAGATACGTATTCGTATTTCTTTCCTATATTTTTGTATAGCTCGTTGACAGAAGTCAAAATCAAACCATTATCTCCGTCCACTAGAGATTCTTCCACCTCGCAGGGACGTTTATCTTATCAATTAAAAAAAATATGAATAATAGTTAACAAAAATAATTTAGTATTACTTACTTTTAAATCTTTTCGTATTTTCCATTTCTTTCCTTGTAATTTGGCAATTATTGAAACAAAATTTGACAGTCGTTAGCTTCAGGTTAATAGCATTCGGAGGCGAAAATTTCAATTTGAACATGAAAATTAGAAAATTGTTGTAAGAACGAGAAAAACTGCTCACCTGAACTATGGAGATTATAGGGACCTCCAAATGCAGAAGAACCTGCTATAATCAAGATGAACATGTTCGTCTTCACCATAATCTTGATCTTGATTTCTCCTATTTCCTATAATATTGATTTATCAAGATGTTCTTGATTTTTATCTTCCTTCTCTATCGAACGAGTATGATTTTTTGCAGAAGTCAAGTTGCAGAATAGTGAAAATCCACCATTGTCATTTTTGATATGGCTTTTTCACAGGCGGCAATATTATACATTTAATACTATTGTCTCTTAATTTTGGCATCTATTTTTCGAATAGTAGTGTAGGCAATGTGCATGGGATAGAGTGAAATAGCCTACAACTCTAAAGTGACGTTAAATTGCGTTCAGCATTTTCTCAGAATACTAAGTCAATTGGTCGTGAGCGTGTATACACGTATAGCACGCTCTGATTATTCTCTGAATGAAAAAAGAAATGGAACTTTGAAGATATGAACGCTCTGAGCAATAAAAGTCCCCTTTTATACACGAAGGCATATGCCGCAGCGTGACACCGCCATATAGTTAGCAGCGCAAAATCACGGATTTCAATTTTTTTTGGCTCTACAATTAGGGAATAATTAGGGGAAATTAAGGAAACGGGTTTCAGAATTTAGGTAATAGTATTTAATTAGTTATTAACAATTAAAGTTTCGCGTATAGTTAGCAGCGCATTGTCACAAAAATAGGTAATCGTCGTTTAGTCAATAATTAACAAAATGTTAATAAATTGACAGCTTTATAAACAATTAAAATGTAACGTAACGTTCTCCAAATCTCTCCGAAAAGCACACAAAACTAGCCCATATACACAAAAATTATGTCCTAATTTATTTGAAGGATGACTCTTTGCCGTGTGATTTTATTAAGGCACTAGTTATAGCAATCCTTTAGGTGCCTGTTATAGTGATCAAGAAAACCCATCAGGAAAATTTGAAACAAATAGAAAAATGATTTTTTTGTATCGAGTCTTTATAGCATTCAGTAAGATTTCGTTAGTTGACTTTCCAAAAAAAAAACAAACCAACCAGCAACATTTTTCTTTCCGTTTGCAAAGTTTATCCGATTTTTTAGTATTGGTGCGCAAATTTTTTAAACAATTTGTTCCACTTTGTATGAGATGATAATTGGCTTGTCAAAAAATGAAATTCCATCAGGAAAATAAATAAATAGATACCTACATACTTAACATAACTTAACATACTTAACAAAAAAATATGTTTTTTAGCGAAATTCAATCTATCTGTAGGAATATATTTTAGCCTACAACCAAAACGGCTGAACCAATCCTTTTCAAATTTAGTGCGTAAGGTTTTTTGAAATTCTACAAAGTTCTTTTTTCATTTTTTTAGATCAAATACACATGTTACATAACAAATGGGTCCAAGACTCTTAATGAAAAAATGTGTGTAATTTTGTAGGTGGACTATGTTTTGTTGAAAAAATAGTAATATGATGAGCTAAGACGATACCTCCCATTTTTCCTGAGCCTCTAAAGAAATGGTTAACTGATTTCAATCAAAACTGATATGCATGAAGATGTAGGTAGCCAAAGTAATTTGGCATTGTATTATTTTTTATTCGAAAAAAACTTTTTTTTTGAAAAATCTATATTTTGACAATGGTTTAATAATTTTTTTTTTAAATTAAGATCACCACGATGTTCTTGAAAAAAATAGTTTAAAAAACAAACTTTGGCTACGATTTTGAAAAAAATACATCGTAACCGTTCATATTTTTATGCTGAAAACTATTTTACTTACTTTTTCCAAACAACCAAAATTATTTTAACAAACAAAACATTGCTTTGTTATAAGTCAAACACCAGAAATTTATCTTATTTATAGTACACTAGCTGACCAAATCAGCGTTGCTCGGACATAAAATACATTTTCTGGATCTCGCCAACACTGCCACATGTCGAGTCCAATAGCAACTAAACACCATTAAATTAATCGTGGTAATTAATTGCCGAAGGTGCTCTAATATTTTCATTTTATATTAATAGATATGGTGTGATTCTAAGTCGAATTGATCCATTAGAATTAAAATAAATTGCACGACTGCATCGCATGTACTTGCTCATATGTGTGGTCACATCGTCGAATACAATTATAAAAATGCACGACTGGGTCGCATGAAGTTGTTCTTATGCTAGATAATTGCTTAGTGGCTGTATATGTACGTACATATCGTTCTTTTATTTTTTTAATTAGTTTAAGAGTTTTTTTTCGGAAAAACTAAGTATGCAATACAGTTTGAAAACTAAATGTCTATCGAGGAAAAAAAATATTGAAAATCGTTCAACCAGTTTTTTTAAAAAGTGTTTTTTTTAACTTTTCGAAAAAATATTTAATTTTTTTTTAGTATGTCATTATAAGAAAATCTGTAGTTCTCATCTGGGAAAATTATTTAACAAAATTCACTAAACCCGTTTTCAAAATAGGTATTTCGAAAACCAATTTTTTTTAGAAAATTTCGAAAAATCGAAAAGTTTTTGAAAATTTTGAAATGCAATGTTAATTGAATTATAAATGACTTCATGTATGCAAGATTTTATTGAAATCGTTTACGATACAACTGAATTTGAACAACAAAATTCGAAAAATTCATTCTAACCGAAAGATGTATTGTTGTGAAAAATTAGCACCCTGAAAGTCTTATCAAAATCGTTAGAGCCGTTTTCGAGAAAATCTAACTTTTTGTTAAAAATTGTATGGCAGGTACCGTTATTTTTCGACCTAGAGCAAAATGAAAAACACACCCCAAAATGCTACTAAATACCAAGTTTGAAACAAATCCGCCCATCCGTTTAGGCAGTAGAGCTGCGAACGGGCAAACGGACGCACTTCTTTCGACTTCTCTTTCATCGTAATGTCATGTTTGATTGTAAAATTTTTTTTTGCACGAATCCATAACTTGCCTTATAGTACCTATAATCGCAAGTAAAAATGCGGCCCAGCGCCTCGTACATGTAATAAAAATGACCTAAGTTACTCCTTTAAATATCATAGTTATATCCCTTTAAAGTCCCATCAAAATTGGTCAATAAATACGAATTTTCAAAAAAACCATAAGAGTGCACCTATTCAAACTTTAAAGTATCACCCGCGGAGCTAGCATTAAGATTGCCTAAAAATTACTGCGGTTTTTTTTCAGATGAGTTACCAGCGATTTGCTGCCGGCTTTTTAGCTGGCTGGACAAACCTCTCCGTTTTCGTCGTTGAATGAGGCTGCACCAGATAAAGGGTCTCATCAACACTGCGGCCAACTTGTAGGTCGTTTTGTCGTCGATGATGAATAATGCATGAAAGTCAATGGTCCAAAACATCGTAACTACGCGACACCTTCATTGATTTTGCCGCAAGCAATGCATTGCATGTTTTCCTGTTCTTAATTTATAGATATCAACCTTGAATTTTCAAGAAAGTAGTTTAAAAAAAAAACATCTTTTTCGTTATCAATAAATGAGAAAATTTTGAAGAAAAAATATTCTCCAAATGAATATTTAATTAAATACAGATTTTGTCATCTAAAATAGTTCTATTTGCATTATCGTTGCATAAATTCATATTCAAATAGTTACGAATCGTAGGTAACTATTTGGCATTTTGGGACGACAAATAGTTAACAATACTTACCGATAGTTAATAAAAGTACGCCCCACTACCCTATGTGTGGAGCCTGTAGTTCTTATGGTTATACCTACTGTTTTATAATTTCGAAAAAGGATAGCACTCTCATATCACATTTGGCTATAAAAAAAAAACAAAACAAAAAACAATTATAAAACACAATTTAAACTAAACACCATTCAATATTCATTTACAAGTCGTTTTTATTCTTTTTTAAAACTAACCATCTCGTCGCCCTACTTGTGTGAAGCAATCCAGTTGTGCAAACAAAATCTATACTCGCATCGTTGTATATAAACTGCAAACTGCACATGTAGCCGTTAATTTGAAGACGATTGGCCCAACCGTTTAGGCTACAGTCCAAATCCAAAATACATCCGTACAGACAGACAGACAGACGGACAGAATTTTGCCAGTAACTCAAATATGTTTCTCTATCATCGTAATGTCATGTTTGATTGTTATCTCAAAATTTTTAATCTGCATAACTTGTATAATAGTACCTTTAATCGCAAGTAAAAAACAAACAAACAATACAAAACATCAATTTCGACCGAAATAGTTTTCTTTTTATTTTAATATGCTTTTATATACAAATAATTGAATGTCGTTCTTTTACTGACGCACAAACTTTCATAACAATCTTTATTCTCATTGCAATAGAATTATTGTCGTTGCCTAACAATTTGAACAAAATCACTATGTAAGTAAAACTAATCCTTCCAAATGCATTTATAACGTCTATACTACCGGTAAAACAAAATCGTGAGTTAGAAGATATAACATGCACAAGATGTTTTTTCCTAGTAATTACTCCTTCGAAAGGAATGATGATCGTGGTCTTGCGAATGACAATCTTCGTCTAAGACCTGAAATTCAAAACAAATTATGAAATTTAACATTCCTTACCACGAATAGTGAAATAACTTTGCGAAAGTTGAATTCCAAAAATTAGGGAGGTGTCCAACGTTTATTCGGGTCATGTTGGTGTGTCATTTCTATAAAATCGTGTCCCTCCTGTGACAAAATGACGGGAGGCTTCAGGCGCTTCCACATGAAAGTGGGCATGGCGAACATTATTCGAAAGTTTGAATCATATTGCGACCAGGGATGCTGGAAATTACAGCAATTTTATTTTCCCGCAATCACTTATAACACTCACAACTGACTGACCAAATATTTGCCACTTGACCATCGCTATTTGATTTTGTAAACACTTCTGGTGTCATATATGCTATAAAAAAAACAACAAAGTTTGAACCTTCAGCAATTTTGGTCTTGTATATTTGGTTTTGTATATTTACCTTGTTTTCCAACATATCCTAGCAATTCGCGGGAAACAGTTGTGTAAACTTGTATTTTTACCGCAGAACAAAAATCACCTAATTTCAGGCTGTTGCTTCCATCAACTAGGAATATATTTGTAGTCTTTATGTCTCTGTGAACTATGCCGTGCTTTTGCAATTTTTTAACACTTGAATTGAAAGCTTGAAACTGTTGAAACTTCTAATCGACCACACGACCACGCTGCATTATATACTTCAGTGACATTTGCGAAAATTTAGGCAAATTCGGACAAACAAGTTTACATGTACGCTCTAAAAATTGCTAATATCTTTTTTTCTACCATTACCTAAATTGTGAAACCTGTTTCCTTAATTCTTTTATCTCATTTTCAAATTAAGGAAACAAGTTTCGCCATTTAGGTAATTGTAGAAAAAAAGTTATAAACAATTTAATTCATGTTAAATGTTAAATAACTCATTTTCATTTTAAAAATTGCTAATATCTTTTTTTCTACCATTACCTTAATTGTGAAACCTGTTTCCTTAATTCCTTTATGTCATTTTCAAATTAAGGAAACAAGTTTCGCTATTTAGGTAATAGTGGAAAAAAAGTTATAAACAATTTAATTCATCTTAAATGTTAAATAACTCATTTTCATTTTAAAAATTGCTAATATCTTTTTTTCTACCATTACCTTAATTGTGAAACCTGTTTCCTTAATTCCTTTATGTCATTTTCAAATTAAGGAAACAAGTTTCGCCATTTAGGTAATTGTAGAAAAAAAGTTATAAACAATTTAATTCATCTTAAATGTTAAATAACTCATTTTCATTTAAAAAATTGCTAATATCTTTTTTTCTACTATTACCTAAATTGTGAAACCTGATTCCTTAATTCCTTTATGTCATTTTCAAATTAAGGAAACAGGTTTCACAATTAAGGTAATGGTAGAAAAAAAGATATTAGCAATTTTTAAAATGAAAATGAGTTATTTAACATTTAACATGAATTAAATTGTTTATAACTTTTTTTCTACAATTACCTAAATGGCGAAACTTGTTTCCTTAATTTGAAAATGAGATAAAGGAATTAAGGAAACAGGTTTCACAATTTAGGTAATGGTAGAAAAAAAGATATTAGCAATTTTTAAAATGAAAATGAGTTATTTAACATTTAACATGAATTAAATTGTTTATAACTTTTTTTCTACAATTACCTAAATGGCGAAACTTGTTTTCTTAATTTGAAAATGACATAAAGGAATTAAGGAAACAGGTTTCACAATTTAGGTAATGGTAGAAAAAAAGATATTAGCAATTTTTAAAATGAAAATGAGTTATTTAACATTTAACATGAATTAAATTGTTTATAACTTTTTTTCTACCATTACCTAAATGGCGAAACTTGTTTCCTTAATTTGAAAATGACATAAATGAATTAAGGAATCAGGTTTGACAATTTAGGTAATAGTAGAAAAAAAGATATTAGCAATTTATAAAATGAAAATGAGTTATTTAACATTTAAGATGAAGTAAATTGTTTATAACTTTTTTTCTACAATTACTTAAATGGCGAAACTTGTTTCCTTAATTTGAAAATGATATAAAGAAATAAAGGAACAATTTGGTGAAGTATAGTTTGTTAATTTGTATGAATTTATATCAGAATAAACAATTTACTAACTATAAAACGCAGTAAATTACCATATTACGTTACGTTATTTCAATTCGCTAGAAAAATATCACATGCAAAACTCTGTGTACCTTACATAGAGCTTACATTTACCTTGCGCAGAGCGTACATGTAAATTTGTTTGTCCGAATTTGCCTAAATTTTCGCAAATGTCACTGAAGTATATAATGCAGCGTGGTCGTGTGGTCGTGTGGTCGATTAGAAGTTTCAACAGTTTCAAGCTTTCAATTCAAGTGTTAAAAAATTGCAAAAGCACGGCATAGTTCACAGAGACATAAAGACTACAAATATATTCCTAGTTGATGGAAGCAACAGCCTGAAATTAGGTGATTTTTGTTCTGCGGTAAAAATACAAGTTTACACAACTGTTTCCCGCGAATTGCTAGGATATGTTGGAAAACAAGGTAAATATACAAGACCAAAATTGCTGAAGGTTCAAACTTTGTTGTTTTTTTTATAGCATATATGACACCAGAAGTGTTTACAAAATCAAATAGCGATGGTCAAGTGGCAAATATTTGGCCAGTCAGTTGTGAGTGTTATAAGTGATCGCGGGAAAATAAAATTGCTGTAATTTCCAGCATCCCTGGTCGCAATATGATTCAAACTTTCGAATAATGTTCGCCATGCCCACTTTCATGTGGAAGCGCCTGAAGCCTCCCGTCATATTGTCACAGGAGGGACACGATTTTATAGAAATGACACCAACATGACCCGAATAAACGTTGGACACCTCCCTAATTTTTGGAATTCAACTTTCGCAAAGTTATTTCACTATTCGTGGTAAGGAATGTTAAATTTCATAATTTGTTTTGAATTTCAGGTCTTAGACGAAGATTGTCATTCGCAAGACCACGATCATCATTCCTTTCGAAGGAGTAATTACTAGGAAAAAACATCTTGTGCATGTTATATCTTCTAACTCACGATTTTGTTTTACCGGTAGTATAGACGTTATAAATGCATTTGGAAGGATTAGTTTTACTTACATAGTGATTTTGTTCAAATTGTTAGGCAACGACAATAATTCTATTGCAATGAGAATAAAGATTGTTATGAAAGTTTGTGCGTCAGTAAAAGAACGACATTCAATTATTTGTATATAAAAGCATATTAAAATAAAAAGAAAACTATTTCGGTCGAAATTGATGTTTTGTATTGTTTGTTTGTTTTTTACTTGCGATTAAAGGTACTATTATACAAGTTATGCAGATTAAAAATTTTGAGATAACAATCAAACATGACATTATGATGATAAAGAAACATATTTGAGTTACTGGCAAAATTCTGTCCGTCTGTCTGTCTGTCTGTACGGATGTATTTGGATTTGGACTGTGGCCAATCGTCTTCAAATTAACGGCTACATGTGCAGTTTGCAGTTTATATACAACGATGCGAGTATAGATTTTGTTTGCACAACTGGATTGCTTCACACAAGTAGGGCGACGAGATGGTTAGTTTTAAAAAAGAATAAAAACGACTTGTAAATGAATATTGAATGGTGTTTAGTTTAAATTGTTTTTTTATAATTGTTTTTTGTTTTGTTTTTTTTTTATAGCGAAATGTGATATGAGAGTGCTATCCTTTTTCGAAATTATAAAACAGTAGGTATAACCATAAGAACTACAGGCTCCACACATAGGGTAGTGGGGCGTACTTTTATTAACTATCGGTAAGTATTGTTAACTATTTGTCGTCCCAAAATGCCAAATAGTTACGATTCGTAACTATTTGAATATGAATTTATGCAACGATAATGCAAATAGAACTATTTTAGATGACAAAATCTGTATTTAATTAAATATTCATTTGGAGAATATTTTTTCTTCAAAATTTTCTCATTTATTGATAACGAAAAAGATGTTTTTTTTTTAAACTACTTTCTTGAAAATTCAAGGTTGATATCTATAAATTAAGAACAGGAAAACATGCATTGCATTGCTTGCGGCAAAATCAATGAAGGTGTCGCGTAGTTACGATGTTTTGGACCATTGACTTTCATGCATTATTCATCATCGACGACAAAACGACCTACAAGTTGGCCGCAGTGTTGATGAGACCCTTTATCTGGTGCAGCCTCATTCAACGACAAAAACGGAGAGGTTTGTCCAGCCAGCTGAAAAGCCGGCAGCAAATCGCTGGTAACTCATCTGAAAAAAAACCGCAGTAATTTTTAGGCAATCTTAATGCTAGCTCCGCGGGTGATACTTTAAAGTTTGAATAGGTGCACTCCTATAGTTTTTTTTGAAAATTCGTATTTATTGACCAATTTTGATGGGACTTTAAAGGGATATAACTATGATATTTAAAGGAGTAACTTAGGTCATTTTTATTACATGTAGGAGGCGCTGGGCCGCATTTTTACTTGCGATTATAGGTACTATAAGGCAAGTTATGGATTCGTGCAAAAAAAAATTTAACAATCAAACATGACATTACGATGAAAGAGAAGTCGAAAGAAGTGCGTCCGTTTGCCCGTTCGCAGCTCTACTGCCTAAACGGATGGGCGGATTTGTTTCAAACTTGGTATTTAGTAGCATTTTGGGGTGTGTTTTTCATTTTGCTCTAGGTCGAAAAATAACGGTACCTGCCATACAATTTTTAACAAAAAGTTAAATTTTCTCGAAAACGGCTCTAACGATTTTGATAAGACTTTCAGGGTGCTAATTTTTCACAACAATACATCTTTCGGTTAGAATGAATTTTTCGAATTTTGTTGTTCAAATTCAGTTGTATCGTAAACGATTTCAATAAAATCTTGCATACATGAAGTCATTTATAATTCAATTAACATTGCATTTCAAAATTTTCAAAAACTTTTCGATTTTTCGAAATTTTCTAAAAAAAATTGGTTTTCGAAATACCTATTTTGAAAACGGGTTTAGTGAATTTTGTTAAATAATTTTCCCAGATGAGAACTACAGATTTTCTTATAATGACATACTAAAAAAAAAATTAAATATTTTTTCGAAAAGTTAAAAAAAAACACTTTTTAAAAAAACTGGTTGAACGATTTTCAATATTTTTTTTTCCTCGATAGACATTTAGTTTTCAAACTGTATTGCATACTTAGTTTTTCCGAAAAAAAACTCTTAAACTAATTAAAAAAATAAAAGAACGATATGTACGTACATATACAGCCACTAAGCAATTATCTAGCATAAGAACAACTTCATGCGACCCAGTCGTGCATTTTTTTAATTGTATTCGACGATGTGACCACACATATGAGCAAGTACATGCGATGCAGTCGTGCAATTTATTTTAATTCTAATGGATCAATTCGACTTAGAATCACACCATATCTATTAATATAAAATGAAAATATTAGAGCACCTTCGGCAATTAATTACCACGATTAATTTAATGGTGTTTAGTTGCTATTGGACTCGACATGTGGCAGTGTTGGCGAGATCCAGAAAATGTATTTTATGTCCGAGCAACGCTGATTTGGTCAGCTAGTGTACTATAAATAAGATAAATTTCTGGTGTTTGACTTATAACAAAGCAATGTTTTGTTTGTTAAAATAATTTTGGTTGTTTGGAAAAAGTAAGTAAAATAGTTTTCAGCATAAAAATATGAACGGTTACGATGTATTTTTTTTCAAAATCGTAGCCAAAGTTTGTTTTTTAAACTATTTTTTTCAAGAACATCGTGGTGATCTTAATTTAAAAAAAAAATTATTAAACCATTGTCAAAATATAGATTTTTCAAAAAAAAAGTTTTTTTCGAATAAAAAATAATACAATGCCAAATTACTTTGGCTACCTACATCTTCATGCATATCAGTTTTGATTGAAATCAGTTAACCATTTCTTTAGAGGCTCAGGAAAAATGGGAGGTATCGTCTTAGCTCATCATATTACTATTTTTTCAACAAAACATAGTCCACCTACAAAATTACACACATTTTTTCATTAAGAGTCTTGGACCCATTTGTTATGTAACATGTGTATTTGATCTAAAAAAATGAAAAAAGAACTTTGTAGAATTTCAAAAAAACCTTACGCACTAAATTTGAAAAGGATTGGTTCAGCCGTTTTGGTTGTAGGCTAAAATACATTCATACAGATAGATTGAATTTCGCTAAAAAACATATTTTTTTGTTAAGTATGTTAAGTTATGTTAAGTATGTAGGTATCTATTTATTTATTTTCCTGATGGAATTTCATTTTTTGACAAGCCAATTATCATCTCATACAAAGTGGAACAAATTGTTTAAAAAATTTGCGCACCAATACTAAAAAAATCGGATAAACTTTGCAAACGGAAAGAAAAATGTTGCTGGTTGGTTTGTTTTTTTTTTGGAAAGTCAACTAACGAAATCTTACTGAATGCTATAAAGACTCGATACAAAAAAATCATTTTTCTATTTGTTTCAAATTTTCCTGATGGGTTTTCTTGATCACTATAACAGGCGCCTAAAGGATTGCTATAACTAGTGCCTTAATAAAATCACACGGCAAAGAGTCATCCTTCAAATAAATTAGGACATAATTTTTGTGTATATGGGCTAGTTTTGTGTGCTTTTCGGAGAGATTTGGAGAACGTTACGTTACATTTTAATTGTTTATAAAGCTGTCAATTTATTAACATTTTGTTAATTATTGACTAAACGACGATTAACTAAATTGCGAAAACGATTTCCTTAATTTGAGGGGAGGGTCCCTGATCGATTCACACCAAAAAAAGCCATTTTTGTGACAATGCGGTGCTAACTATACGCGAAACTTAAATTGTTAATAACTAATTAAATACTATTACCTAAATTCTGAAACTCGTTTCCTTAATTTCCCCTAATTATTCCCTAATTGTTGAACCAACAAAAATCGAAATCCGTGATTTTGCGCTGCTAACTATATGGCGGTCAGCGTGACTTAGTATTTAGGCTAAGGAGTTGACGCAGGGACCGAGAATTTGTTGCGATTCTCTCATTCTCGGTTCGTTATTTTCATTGCTTGCTTTGTTATTATCTTCTTCATTTTGTGGTCAAATGTATGTTTTGTTATAAGTAAGAGCGAAAACGTTGAAATAAAGAAACGTAAAGACATAGTAATGTTTGTCATACACTGTCGCGTAACGCTATTTGAACGTGTGAAAGCTACAGGCGTGCCCAAAAGGGAATTGATGAATCGGCGTCATTTATGATTATGTGTATAAAAGGGGACAAAGGAATACCACTTTTTTGACAACTCAGACTCTGCTCTGAACGAAATGAACGAAAAAAGAAAAACGCCGTTTTGCTACGATCATCTTCTTGAACAAAAAATTTGATTACAATCGGGTACCCATTTTAGAAGTTTGCATTTTTGTAAGCACAAAACTTATGGCTGCTTTTCACACTAATCTCACACGCATTTACATATGTTTGCAGGGTTTGCAGGGCGTGGTCGGTACGAGTCGCAGTTCTTTTTTTTTTTCCTATGGTTGTAGAACATGGTCTGTATGTGTAGCAGTTCCTTTTCTTTTTTATATGGAGTATGGACTACAGGAACAGACAACTTGAATTGGGATTGTAGTGATCTTAGCTTCTGTGACTGTGACAAATTAGACAAATGGAAAAAAAATTGTTCGTAAATTCAAACTATTAATCCAATAGAAGTTTATTATGGCAGGAAATTTTTGGCAAAGTTCCCATGCACAACAATGGATACTGGACCGACAAGACTTAGCACGAGAACGGCAACTTGACTTACAATCACTCTCTGAGGATGAATACCAAAAAATATTTATTTTTTTTGCGAATGTTATCCAAGTATTAGGAGAACAACTCAAACTTCGCCAGCAAGTCATAGCGACGGCCACTGTTTATTTCAAAAGATTTTACGCCCGAAATTCTTTAAAAAACATAGACCCTCTGCTGCTTGCGCCAACTTGCATACTACTTGCATCAAAAGTAGAAGAGTTTGGAGTCATTTCCAACTCTAGATTGATTTCAATCTGTCAATCGGTGATAAAGACAAAGTTTAACTATGCATACTCCCAGGAATTCCCGTATAGAATAAATCACATCCTTGAATGCGAATTCTATCTGCTAGAAAATTTGGACTGCTGCTTAATTGTTTACCAACCTTATAGACCACTGTTACAACTAGTTCAAGATATTGGCGGACAAGAAGATAATTTTTTAACACTTTCTTGGCGTATAATAAATGACTCTTTAAGGACAGATGTCTGCCTATTATACCCTCCATATCAGGTAAGAAAAACAAAAAATAAATTTGATAAACCAATTATGTATGTACATACATCTATTATGTGTTTTTAAGATCGCTATAGGCTGTTTGCAAATAGCTTGCGTTATATTACAAAAAGACTTAAAATCATGGTTTGCTGAACTAAACGTGGATTTGGATAAAGTGCAGGAAATTGTTCGTTCCATTGTAAATCTTTTTGAGTTATGGAAGGATTGGAAAGAAAAGGACGAAATACAGGGCTTACTTGCCAAAATTCCAAAACCGAAGCCAGCTCCTCAAAGATAATCTATTTAATAAGTATTTTTGTCTTTTGTATTAAGTGAAAGAACTTTTTGTTTTGTAATTTTTTTTTATTGAATTGAAAAAAAAAAAAACTCGTGTTAAAACTTATAATTACTTTCCTTCACTTTTCTCCATTAAGTCTGGACAATAAAAAAGGTAGCACCTTAACAAAATCTAGATAGTTTGCATTTGATGTGACCCCGAAAATGGGTTACCCACATTCTCTGCAAATGAAAATTTGTGTTTACATATTTAAGTTGTTTTGGCTTGCTACCTACATGTGAAAGACGAAGCTTCTTTTTTTATGTAAATACAAAGGCCTTACCTTAGGTTGCAACCTGGGTCTTAAACAACTAGCTTTCGGGCCAGCCGGTCCCTATTTTCCTCAAGTTTTCCACGTGAAGTCGGTCGAAGTGGTCTTGCACTTCCGTGCGCCACCTGCGTCTCGGTTTTCTTCTACTGTGCCATCACTCTGGGGTGGAATCGAATATTTTTTAGCTCTATATGACCTAACAATCAGAGGCTGCATTTTTACTCTTTTGGCTAGGACTGTGTCGCTGTACCACCCGTAAAGTTCTTTCTTGTATCTCTTCAACACAAAGGCGCATCATTTAATTTGAAGGCACCAAAACTTGTGTCACACTAGATTAAAATTTGTATGAAAATATGACCACTAACGAGTCACGTCGAGATAAAATAGACTATTTTGCGCCGAAGCTTATAGAATTCCAGCTTTCGAAAATAAATGTACCCAAAAAAAACTTATTTAACATTTATTGGTTTTCTTTATATTCACACGTAAATTAAAAATGTGGCAAGCATACTTTGCCAGCAAATAGCTCGGATACAACTGTAATCCATAATGCCAATACAAACATGATGTACGAGATTCCGATTTTATAGGTATTTGGAAGCTGGTAGGCTTGACCACCAATTTCGTCGACGTGAAAACCCAGCGGGAAAATCACTGCAGCTAAACAGAACAAGACCATTGCCGTGAATCCTACCCATCTAGCATAAGGAATAACATTACGATCCCATGTACTGGATGCCAACAATATAACTGTCGTGGTAACGCAAATACATCCGACAAAGATACAAACTAACGCTAAGAGCCATTCAATTTGCAGTTCAGGAGTAAAACATACTTGTGGTCTATTGTACAAAGTCATGCAAGTCCACATAAGACCTAGACGGATGTCTCCTTATAAAAAACAAACATTTTATTCATACAATTTGGTGTTTTCTTTAGGGAATAGGTACCCGCTTCTTCTGTGACTATCCAATCTGGCATAGCCAAGCTGACTATTGCAAACACATCTGCGAACATAAATAATGTTGCGCTAATGGTTGTAAGCTTATCCATTGAACTTTTTAATATGTGGTAGTATTTATGTATATTTTACTTTTAATAGTTTTAATATTTAATATTGTTTAACGACCACCTATCTTTCATGCAGAGAGCAAGAGCAAATATTCTACCAAACACTCAAACACTCCTCTTCCATGATGCACAGAAATACAAGGTATGCTCGCTTTGGCTGATTATGCGTGTGACGTCACATTCTTCTGATTTTTGTTCTTAGGGAGTGTAAATTAATGTATTAATTTGCCGATTTTGTTATTGTTTTTTTATGTTTATTATTCTTATAATCATAAAAAAATCGTTTAAACCTTCAATTTTAAAAAATAATATTCACTTAATAAATAAAATAATAATAAAAGAAGAATGTGACGTCATAAAATATCAAGATGGCGATTTGTATGCGTCTACTGAGCATATCTTGTATTTCTGTATATCATATCATGCTTCTCTTCCTCTTGTCAGATATCACAAAAAAAACAAATAGAGTAAAAAATATTATAAAGAGGGAAATCTACTGCCTTCTTTTGACAATGCCAACAACCTGAAGTGCGTTCTTTTATTACCTATCGTTGACTAACGTTGTTGTGTCAAACATTTTGGTTAAAATGTCATTGTTAAGCGGGGTTCACATGGGACAATGCAGATGCCAAGACAATGAGACAAGACAATCATTGTTCGATGTGAACAATTGTTTCCAGGACAAGACAATTGTCATTATATTGTCCTCCGAGCTAGCCTGCCGAGCTATCTCTGAGGACAATATCGACATCATCCAACTGCGTTCAAGAAGCTCGTACAACGCTGCTTTAAATATGTTGCTACACCACTTTTCACCACCGTGTTCGAAGCGCCTTCCCGCATTTTGACTAAATTAACAACCATTTTTGGAAAGAATCCAAAGTATTATTGGACTTAACATGTATATTAAATCAAGCAAATAAAACATTAGACCAAACCTGGACTCCTGGACCCCTGTTCTGTAACTTTGTCGATAACTTTTCGCATCGATAAAATATGAAACAAAAAATTCCATACTTATCGCATCTGGAAATATTCGGTGTTCTGTAAATCCTTGCGATAACCTTAAATTTCATTCTTAACTTGACTGGAATTTCCAATGGAAGTCGATAAGTCGAGCTGCCATTGACATTTCAAAAATTAAATATTAAGGTATGTCCACACCAAAGAAACATTTTTTTTTTAATATTTCTGAATTGTTTAAGAAAGTTTTCACGAATATTTCTGATCATAGCGTCGTCTTTTATTATCACGAAAAAAATAAAAAAAAAACTTATCCACTAGACTAAATTGAAATATAAAGACATTTTACGTCTGGAATGAAAGAAGAGAAATTACTCATAAACATTTTAGAAAACCAAAAAGAAAATGAACAATGTAATTTACTGTATAAATTTATTTTATTTTACCCAAAATCACAACTTTTTTACCTTTTTCTTCTTTATTTTACAGTCCCGTTTCGGGTACCCAAATTTATACACTAAAAAGTCCTATACTTTTGCAAGCACTCGCTTGCACGCCCTTTAGAAACAAATTGCTTAAATGTGAAAACAGTTATTTATTAAATAGTAATTGGTTTTTATTAAAAGAATATAAAAGTCAAAGAAAACGATTATTTTATTATAACAGAAAATATGAATGTAAAAACAAACTTCTTAAGAAATAGAAAAAAATAGTCAGCATCTATAGGCGCAATAAAAATAATTACAAAAGTCTACGTACACAAGAATGATGTACGTAGACTTTTGTTAACAATTATATCTATATCACTTTCAGCTGCCACAAAAGATAAAGACAACAAAAAAGACATCCTTAGTTTTACGAGGTTTATTTTTTCACATTACACGGCAAAGTCATGAGATAAATTTACAAGGTTCTCATAAATAAACTCCCATGCAAATTTTGACGGTTCATTTACGAGAATATAAATTCACGTTTTTACCGTTTATGAGGGTTTTCCGCGATTGCATGAAATCAACAGGCGTATTGGTACTACTTTTCCTACCATTTATTTTCTATCTACATCTATTTATTTTGTTTCCCTTGGTTTTCGTTGTTTTCATTGTTTGTTTTGTTTTCTTTTATTTATGTGGTTGTCTGTTTTTCTCTTATGCTGGAAGTGAGTAGAGTGTGTGATTCTTGAGTAAAATAAAATATAAGTACAATAAAATACATTGATTATTTTTTTTATTAAATTCAGAATGACTAAATTCACAAACCACAAAATAATATAAAAAAAAAATCTTTTTAAGGGGCCAGTTATAGCTATCATTGAAATGCATCATTGAAAAACTTTAAACCGATTTTTTTATATGTTTTCCTATGATAAGTAACACAAATGATATACCAATCGATAGCAAATGATACAAAGATTTTTTTTTCCATAAGAACAAATCAATTTGTACAAATATTTTTTACTAAAAATGTATTTATCTGTTTTCCTGGTGCAAACTCATTTTTCGTGTCAGCTGATTGTTTTTTGACAGAATATGGAACAACTCGTTCCACTGATTTGAGTACCAATTTCCTTCAGTTCCAATGACAGATTTGTATACGAAAAAAATGTTCGTGTGTATTTCAACCAGGAAATTTTTTCCAATGACAGAAAATTTCAATGATTGCTATAACTGATCTCTCGAAAAAATTCCAATGATTTGTTTCAATGATGCTTTTCAATGATAGCTATAACTGGCCCCTAACGCGAATGATCCCACGGATAAATTTTGACAGGTTAAGTTAGGATATTATTTAACCTGCTACAGAGCAGGCTAAATTTTAGTGAGTCGACTAAATTTTGACGTTAACTTTGCTTGTGTTGGTGTAAAAGAGAAGACGATAAATATGAATTCGTTCTTCGTGTCATTCGTCGCCAATCAAGTGTTCATAGACTGGTAAATAAATTTTCTGTGATGGGAATTATCTTAGAGATTTGGGACTGTAGTTTCAAAAAATTAAATTATTAGTGAAAATTAATTTAAAAACAAGTAAAAATAGAACTTATTGTTAGATTTAATAACAATATATAAATTTTATTTATTTAATTAATGATTTTAACCCTAGAAAGATAATCTACGTCTGAGGGACGTATGGCGCCGAAAAAAATTGTTATATTTTTTAAATTATAAACTGTACTGCTTTGGCTTTTTAGATATGCTCAGGCCTTGGTCAGAGCTTGAATGGGGCATCAGTTACACCCCCTTAGTATCCGTGGGGGCTAGTAATAGCTATGTTATACGTCCCGGAGACGTATGATTATCTTTTATGAAACTTTTGTGCATAGTACAAAAGTATATGAACAAAAAGAAATTTTTCTTAAAAATTACTAAAACTAATTTAAACTGTTAGCCTAGCCCCAAAGGATCTTATTAAGCGAATATAAAGATTAAAAGCCAACTCAAAGCTTCCTTTAAAAAATAAAATAAGTTTTTTGGTTTGTTTTTAAGGTGGTTCATGCTTTTTGTTAATTTTGTTAAAACTGTACTTCATTTGTATTAAATTATTGATTAATTTATCATAAAAGAACCTTACTACATAACTAAATTACAAATATATGTTAAAAAGTAAATCGCTGTGCTTTAATACGCTTACAAAGTGCCATACGTCTCCGAGACGTATGATTATCTTTTCCTTCCCAAAAAATATGATTATCTTTCTAGGGTTAAACAATAATGGATTATATGTGTCTTTACTATTCACAGTTATAAGGAAGTGTTTTTGTTACGCTTGTTCCTGATAGATTTTTAAAATACAAAGCCTACTTAATACATTACATTGGGATTGAAACATTAACCCATCACATCTTCTGCCAGGACCCCTGTTCTGTAACTTTGTCGATAACTTCTCGCATCGCTAAAATATGAAACAAAAAATTCCATACTTATCGCATCTGGAAATATTCGGTGTTCTGTAAATCCTTGCGATAACCTTAAATTTCATTCTTAACTTGACTGGAATTTCCAATGGAAGCTTTGTATATGAAACCTATAGTAGTATCATGAGGCAGCTTCTAGTTAAGCGAGGTAGAGCCACCACGTCGCTGCAATAGGTTTTTGCTTAACACGATATACATTTGTATGGGTTTTAGAGAGTAGAAAGAAATATAATGATGACAGAGTAGGTTGTATGGTTTGTTTGAAAAAAGTCTTTAGTTAGAACGAGTACAAGAACGGGCACAAATAATGAATAATAAGTACGAGTGAAAGGTTCAAAAAGTGACACTAGACCATATGGTATGGTTGAGTAAGGGAAACAAAAATTAGTGGATTTCTCTTTGATTTTTCGTAAACAAACCAAGATTGTGCGTCTTCAATTATTATTTAGAATTTTGCATTTTTAAAGAAATTTTGTTATTTCTGTATTTTCTGTATGTCTTATACCAAAGTCAACTACCAATGTTGCCATATTCGGATTCGACTTTTTAAAGTTTTAATATATATTGTTCAATTTCGAACGCTAGTTAAATATAAAACTGGTGCCAGTTGGTACTATGTTGTTGGTACAATAGTATTTTGGTACTAGATTTTTAGTACTTAGTACTAGAATTCAGTACTATCGTAGTATATTTGGTACTAGATTTAGTACTTAGTAGTATATTTAGTACTATATTTTGTAGTAAATAGTAGATTTAATACTATATTTGGTAGTTAGTAGTATATTTAGTACTAGATTTTTTGACGTGATAAGTGAATATACTCTAAAGCAATAACATAGTTACAAACATATGCAAACAATGTGTTTTATTTGTAAAATAAGTAACTAGGTAGGTACTTCAACTTAAATTAAATTTTTGCAGACTTAAAAAAATTGATATAATAATCAAACATGGTAACCATTCAAAATTGTACACAAAAAAACCAAACCAAATATCAAATTTCAACAAAAATCGTTAAAAAGGTAAATTTCATCATGTTGCCGTATTTATAAAAAAAACCCTACCAAGAACAGTGTATTTTCAAGGCAGAAATGAAAACTCCGCACATACCTGTCTAAATAACTATCTTTCATTCTCTCATTATCGCTTATTTTAAGAAAATGGTAATGAAATAACATGAAAAAGTGTTCATGGTTTGTTTCCTTCTGACTGCTATTACTTTTTGTCGTTCTGTCTTTTTCTAACATTGCATATGTGTTGAGTACATTTCCCCGACTAAAAGTCTACGTTGCAGTCTCCACTCAGAGAAAAAACTTTAGGGAGATGTAGACGCACTAGATGGATCTAGTTTTCGAACACTGATGGTAGTACTATAGGTTCTATATACAAAGATGGAAGTCGATAAGTCGAGCTGCCATTGACATTTCAAAATTTAAATATTAAGGTATGTCCACACCAAAGGAACATTTTTTTAAAAAATATTTCTGAATTGTTTAAGAAACTTTTCACGAATATTTCTATCATAGCGTCGTGTTTTATTATCACGAAAAAAATAAAAAAACTTATCGACTAGACTAAATTGAATGATATAGACATTTTCCCAAAATCACAACTTTTTTACCTTTTTGTTCTTTATTTTACAGACGCGTTTCGGGAACGCAAAATTTATACACTGTAAAAAGTCCTTTACTTTTGCAAGCACTCGCTTGAACGCCCTTTAGAAACAAATTGCTTAAATGTGAAAACAGTCATTTATTAATTAGTAATTGGTTTTTATTAAAAGAATATAAGTCAAAGAAAACAATTATTTTATTATAAGAGAAAATATGAATGTAAAAACAAACTTCTTAAGAAATAGAAAAAAATAGTCAGCATCTATAGGCGCAATAAAATGTAAGATGTACGCTGCCACAAAAGATAAAGACAACAAAAAAGACATCCTTAGTTTTACGAGGTTTATTTTTTCACATTACACGGCAAAGTCATGAGATAAATTTACAAGGTTCTCATAAATAAACTCCCATACAAATGTTGACGGTTCATTTACGAGAATATAAATTCACGTTTTTACCGTTTATGAGTGCTTTCCGCGATTGCATGAAATCAACAGGCGTATTGGTACTACTTTTCCTACCATCTATTTTCTATCTACATCTATTTATTTTGTTTCCCTTGGTTTTCGTTGTTTTCTTTGTTTCTTTTGTTTTCTTTTATTTATGTGGTTGTCTCTTTTTCTCTTATGCTGGAAGTGAGTAGTGTGTGATTCTTGAGTAAAATAAAATATAAGTACAATAAAATACATTGTTCATTTTTTTATTAACTATTTATTTCATAAGTATAATCACACAAATTGCAGACCTAAAAACAACAATTATGATTTCAGAAATGTTTCGCGAAGCGTCGAGACCTTAATAAACATTTCAGAACCATTTAAATAAAATTTCTGAATATTTAAGAAATGTTTCCTTGGTGTAGACACACCTTCAAAGCCAATTAGGAAGAGATACATATTGTTTTTACGAATCCCTTTGATTTGATTTTTGGGCCTTTGAAGACTTAAAAATTACAATTAATATAAATTACATACAAAAAGATATTTGTCTGCTCTTATTTTCGTTACCTTTTTATTTAATTCCATTTTTTCAATCTTATCGCCTGCTCACAAACAAATGATAAAATTTGACGTTTCCAAGGAAAAACTTATCGCATTTGAAAGATACAGAACACCGTTTTATCGCATTCTTCCAGTATTTCATTCCGATACATTCCAATCGATAAAATTATCGCCTGTCAATGTTGCAGAACCAGAATGATGCGATAAAATTAATTTTGTTCCAATTTTCAACGTTTCTCGATCAATTTTATCGATGCGATAGTTACAGAACAGGGGTCCAGGCATTGTATATACATTTTCTATAGTACTCTCATGGTGGTCATTTTTCGTCTGGCCATCTTCCTGGTTGATTCAGAACTAGCTATTAATAGTGGAGACGAGGACCTTTACCGATATTTTACCAGTATTTAATAAACTTTTGTTGTCTGTACTTATTCTATATTCACACCAATTGGCAATTTCAGCACGCCTCATTGCGACTTGATTCAGAACTAAAAAATGATGCTCCATGATAGTACTATATGCAGTGTATATACAAAGGTCCAGGGATGTAATATATGTGATTTTCCTAAGCTGTTATTCGTATAAAAAAGTAATATATTTAAGCTATATAAATTTTGTTCTCTAGAAAAAAATTATTGTTTTATGTGGGAAATAATGGCGGATAGTGGGTAAAAAATATAATTTCTATTCCAATTTACAAAGCAAAAATCTAAAAATGTGTCCATTTCAATGCAAACGTCAATAATTTGCAAGGTGATCAAATTTAGCCAGCATTTGAACGGAATTAACACACAGCCTAAAGGGATTTTCTTCATCGTTTTCTTTCTTCTAAATTTTGTCTTCTTTTTGACGAAAACATATTTTCAATTTTTCACATTGTTCGTTTTTCGTTTGTTCTCCGTGAGTTCGTGATTTGCATTTTACACAAGAAAATAAAAAGTAAAAGAAAAAATACATATTTTCAGGTTGGTGCTCAGGTTACTGAATAATTAAAACCATAAATGCAGTATATTAAATTGTATTATATAATTTTAGCTCAAGTTCTTTAAACAAAACTAATACGCCCCATAATGGATTTCGGTGACGATTTCGAACCAAGGGAAATTGATCCGGCAGCAGAGTTTTTGGCTCGCGAGCAGAGTGCCTTGGCTGGTATAGAAGATGAAGTTTTACCAAATGCACAAGACGCTTTGGTACAAGATAATGCTAATGTGGCTGTTGGTCTAGAGTCATCAACAGGAAGTTTTGAAATTGTTCAAAATGTGGGTGACACGTTGGAAACCGTTTCCCATCCAACAATTTCTCGTGTCGAACCAGAAAAAATTCGCAAGTGGCGGGAAGAACAAAAAACTCGTTTAGAAGAAAAAGATCGTGAAGAGGAACAAAAGAAAGAAGAACTTCGACTTCAGGCTAAAGTCGAACTGGAAGATTGGCTCAGACAAACTGAAGAATCAATTGCTAAAACTAAAGCCGCAAGTCGTGGAGCTGAAAAACAAGATTCATTTGAAAAAGAGGAAATAGAACCAGGAACAGAGTGGGAGCGGATTGCCAAATTGTGCGATTTTAATCCGAAATCAAACAAATCTGGTAAAGACGTCTCGCGAATGCGATCTATATACCTCCACCTTAAGCAAAATCCTATTCATACACAAAAAAATATTTGAAACAAAATTGGTATTGCTTATCACAATTTAATTTTGTTTAGCATTCCATAGAGAATTATAAATAAAATACAAACTTTGAATAGGAAAATACCTATCTTAAAGAAACTGTCAAAAGTATAGCTTTTAATCGGTTTCATAATTTTTCAAACTAAAACCATTGTATATACATTTTCAGTGTATATACAAAGCTAGAACTAGAATCTCTATTTTACAGATTTTAAATAATTAGGAAAAGAAGGTAAACTGGAACCCAGGCACTCGGCTTCACAGTCCGACACACTAAGCCGGGGTTACTGCTAGAATATATGTAGATCTCATGACGTATTGGGTTCTTTTGCACTTCTAGCGCATTGGAAGTGACCGAGTAGTAGTCTAGTACTCGATTTCACCATTCTGGAGATTTTCTGTTTTGGTTAGTTAATGCAATAAAATTAAAAAGTTGAACGTTATTGTTTATAAATTTATTAAAAAGCTAATACAATTAAAAAATAACACCGCGAATGCTCCAACTAAATTGGCTCACAAAATGCTAAATGCAAATTGATTTTACACAAAAATTTAATACTAATCGATTTTCGATTGCAATGAGAAATAAGTTTTCAGGGGTTTCAACTTTTACTGATGATCGTTTTCCGCTATCGCTATTTGTAGAATTAAACTAAACAATGATCATTTTACTTAAAGACGCCCCCGAATGCAGAAATACGTGTAAATAAAATTTATTATATTTCGTCAAATGGAACATGTTTTATTATTTGTTGTTTGTTGCGAACTTGTGCCAGCCCGTGCTTAACAATAAAAAAATATTCATTTAAGAAACCAAACAAAAATATGTTTGTGACGTCAGATAAAACCAAAATAGCATTTAGATTTTATCATTGTAAGCAAATATTTTTTAGTGACAGTAGAAATTAAATTCTCTGTTTATTTATGTGTGGATTTGTACTATTTATTTGAGTGTTTATCTGAATTTTTTTTTTAAATAATGAAATAAATGAAAATTTGGCATGCATTCATTTTACTTTGATTTTTTTTTTTTTTATTATAGGACTTTGTTTATTCAGTGATTTTGATTTTCATTTTCAACAAACTTATTGGTAAATATATTAAAAAAAGAAGATTTTCGAATGATGGTCTGCGTCCAGCTGCTAATAATTCAAGTATTATATATGGACCGCTAGTTTAATGTCAGCTTCATACAACAATTGTCAATAAAATGTCGCCAAAATTGAGAATGCGATGCTAGCTCTCCTGAAACGACTTCAGGAAAAAAATAACTACTTAAAATGTTGACATAGAAGCTCTCGATATGTGTTTTAAAAATTCGAAAAGTCGCATTTACCGGTAAAACATAACTGACACTTTTGTTTGTATGCTTTTTGCTTAGTTTACTGCGCATGTACAGGAAAAAAAAGCCAAACATGAAATAATTGAGTATCTTGTTTCGCTTAGCTGAGGCGAATAATTTTTTGTTGGGATTTATACACGATCCAACATTTTCATTTCTTACATTTTTTATTTATATGGACGAGAACTGGTTCTTACATACGTAGGTCATTGACCAAACTTTTTTTTTCGAATTCTTTAGGATTTTCAAGTTTTGTACGAGCACTGGTACTACTTACCTATGTATATACATATTTGTCATCATTGACTTGATTCGAATTCTTTAGGATTTTTAATTTTTGTTTATTATTAAGGTCTTCAAAAAATGTAGGTACACATAATGTATGTACATTCTTGAAGTTTAAACACAAACTTACTTCAAGCTGTATTTATTTATACACACGTCCTTGCAGAAATGGATTTTTGTTTAGAATTTTTCATACATTGTATACATATTATATTATTATATGGACTGCTAGTTGCCTACTTCAAGTTGGTTCCATCTTTGTATATACACTGCATATAGTACTATCATGGAGCATCATTTTTTAGTTCTTAATCAAGTCGCAATGAGGCGTGCTAAAATTGCCAATTGGTGTGAATATAGAATAAGTACAGACAACAAAAGTTTATTAAATACTGGTAAAATATCGGTAAAGGTTCTCGTCTCCACTATTTAGAGTTAGTTCTGAATCAACCAGGAAGATGGCCAGACGAAAAATGACCACCATGAGAGTACTATAGAAAATGTATATACAATGGTTCCATTTTAGTTTCAGTTATTTTGGGCGACACTAGCCCTCCCGAGTACTAGCGGGGAAAAAAATTAAACCTCAATTTTGACATTTCATCCAGTAATCCCAGACTTTGGCAGCAGGTTTTCCCACGTTGGCATGTTAAAATTTCCTATTTTCTCCCCGTGTTATTTAGAATATCCCACAATTAATTAATAAAAAAATCCTTTTTTTCCTTCTAGTGCTTTTAGCTTGTCTTAGGCACAAAACAATAAGAAAAGGAAGTTGTCCACGATCTAAAAAACAAGAGGCAAAATACCAAAGATGTCGCACACTTCTATGAATGGAATTCAAAAGTCTCAGTTATGTTTACCGGTAAATGCGACTTTTTTAATTTTTAAAAACAGATGTCGCGAACTTCTATGTCAACATTTTAAGTAGTTATTTTTTTCCTGAAGTGGGTTCAGGAGAGCTAGCATCGCATTCTCAATTTTGGCGACATTTTTTTGACAATTGTTGTATGAAGCTGACATTAGACTAGCAGTCCATATGTATATAATACGTCAATTATATATACAATGCGTACGTTCACGAACATAACTTATGGGTTGGTTACCTTGCTTGTGTTTGGGTTTTTTTGTGAACGAACTATGTCTGCTATTAGACGATGAAACTAGATACATGCACCCTGTTCGAATTCTTCTTTGTTGTTTCATCTCTGTCGCAAGTGCCATTACACGATGAATTGAGTTTCATGAAACGAGTTTGACAGTTCTCTTTCATTTTCATTTTCAATAACCATTTGCAATGAATCTACTCTTTTAACCCTATCGATGTAATGACTATGTTCAACCTAATACACATTTTTCCTGGAATCATATAGACATAAGATGTCCAAATTAGGTACCTTAAACCACAAAAAATTACATTCCACTTCAATTTCACTCATTTTTTTTCCTTTACTTTGAATCTTATCAGAAGTTAACTCTGAGCACAACGAAACTAAGTGATAAAGAATTAAAGAAAGCGAACAAGAGAAAAGAAAAACGTCAAACAGATTCTTCGAACATGCTACCCGTGCGACACACGACAGCTTTTTTCCTGTCTCATCTTTTCGAATTTTTTCTCCCTTTTGCACTTACTATGTTCGAAGAATTCAAACAAGGTGCATGCATCTAGTTTCATAGTCTAATAGTCTGCTATTAGACGATGAAACTAGATGCATGCACCTTGTTCGAATTCTTCGAACATAGTAAGTGCAAAAGGGAGAAAAAAATCGAAAAGATGAGACAGGAAAAAAGCTGTCGTGTGTCGCACGGGTAGCATGTTCGAAGAATCTGTTTGACGTTTTTCTTTTCTCGTATTCGCTTTCTTTAATTCTTTATCACTTGGTTTCGTTGTGCCCAGAGTAAACTTCTGATATGATTCAAAATATAGGAACAAAAATGAGTGAAAATAAAGTGGAATGTAATTTTTTGTGGTTTAAGGTACTTAATTTGGACATATTATGTCTTTATGATTCCAGGAAAAATGTGTATGTGGTCATTACATCGATAGGGTTAAAAGAGCAGATTAATTGCAAATGATTATGGAAAATGAAAATGAAAGAAAACTGTCAAACTTGTTTCATGAAACTAAATTCATCGTGTAATGGCACTTGCGACAAAGATGAAAAAACAAAGAAGAATTCGAACAAGGTGCATGCATCTAGTTTCATCGTCTAATAGCAGACATAGCAGAAATAGGTTACCTCTCAAAATTCGAAGCAAAAGAGAAACACAGTCAGCTGTTCATCAGCTGTTCACGTGTTGAGAAAAGTATCCAGCAAATTTAAGGATACCTTTGGATTTTCTCTCTGTTTCCATATGTTCTTCAATCAGCTGGAAAACAGCTATTTTTAACCAACAAAAGCATTGTATATACATTGGGGGCGTTCTGTATCTCATAGCTTCGAAATGGAAGTAGCGCATTGTTGTTGTAATACGTGTAAAAAGAGAGCTGATCAACAGCTGATGACCATAACAAACAACGAAACACAAGTAGCGATAAATTTCTGGTATACTTAGCTATCGTAGGAACAGCTGACTACGAAATCAGCTGTCTTGTCAAAGTTGTTTCTGAAGTTGTGCTGTGTGCTGTCTGGTATCTAGTGTTTTTATGTATTTTATTATGCATTTTATGTGCATTTGTGTATTTCTAAGTAATAGAGCGAAAATTATAATCATATACAAAAATATTCATTATGAGATTGAAGACAGTGAGGATATCTGTTACAAAATAATATCAGGTAATTTGTATTTGTTTAAAAATTGTTTCCATATGTACCTACATACATATTTCTTCTTTGAATAAGATGTGTCCTTTGCCGGACAATATTTGCTCCTGAGTGGAGTGCAGTTGCAACCAGCTAAATGGTTCTTTATTCCTGATTCATTGTAAATCTATATTTTATATTTTTGCTTGATTTAAAAAAATTATATTCAATTTCCATTCAACAACAGCTGATGACCATAACAAACAACGAAACATGACTTCCAAATCGAAACACAAGTAGCGATAAATTTCTGGTATACTTAGCTATCGTAGGAACAGCTGACTACGAAATCAGCTGTCTTGTCAAAGTTGTTTCTGAAGTTGTGCTGTGTGCTGTCTCGTTTCTAGTGTTTTTATGTATTTTATTATGCATTTTATGTGCATTTGTGTATTTCTAAGTAATAGAGCGAAAATTATAATCATATACAAAAATATTCAATATGAAATTGAAGACAGCGAGGATATATGTTACAAAATAATATCAGGTAATTTGTATTTGTTTAAAAATTGTTTTCATATGTACCTACATACATATTTCTTCTTTGAATAAGATGTGTCCTTTGCCGGACAATATTTGCTCCTGAGTGGAGTGCAGTTGCAACCAACTAAATGGTTCTTAATTCCTGATTCATTGTAAATCTATATTTTATATTTTTGCTTGAAATAAAAAAAAAATATATTCAATTTCCATTCACTTTGAGCTGAAAGGTAAAAGTAAACAATTGGTTTTTTTCTCTGTTTTGACTTTTGACAGAAATGGTTACAAAGGTATTGGGTTTTATGCGTTCACAAACACAGAGTATATTTCAATAGCATTATAACACAAAGCTATACGGCACCGAACGCCCTCATTTTCTATAGTACTCTCATGGTGGTCATTTTTCGTCTGGCCATCTTCCTGGTTGATTCGAAACTAACTCTAAATAGTGAAGACGAGAACCTTAACCGATATTTTACCAGTATTTAATACACTTTTGTACTATCATGATGCTTCATGATAGTACTTATAGGCAGTGTATATACAATGACAATGTTCAGAACTAAAAAGTGATGCTTCATGATAGTACTATAGGCAGTGTATATACAAAATAAAATGGTGGTCACACCATGAGAGTGCTATAGAAAATATATGTACAATGATTTTGTATGTGAAATGAGATGATTTGGAATAAAATTTGGAAATTTGATACGAAATTAGCTCATTTAGCCTAATGAAAACGCAGTATTAACGCGTTCTGAAAAGAACGAACAACGAACATGGAACCCCGAATGAAAACCGAAAATGTACAGTCAGCTTTAAACCATCACAAAAACAAATTGACCTGACGAGAGAGAAGAGACGTAAGATAGGTAATTCTCTTTTTAATTTAATCTTTGTTCTAAGATTTGGCTTATTTTTTATTTACTTACATCATCAATATTAAATGAATTCATACTTTTCTGAGTGTTTTCTTGACAAATAAAAATGTCAAAGATCATATATTAAAAAAGTAAATTGTTTTTCCAATTCAAGCTATGGCAACTACTTCATCGCTCTTTAAACAGTATCAAATGGAGCAGAAAATTGCTAGTGAACCTTGGCCTAAAGATGCTGTACTCTATCAGCCTTACGAGGTAGAGCAGATTTTGTTGGCTGAAAACGCGAGCTGCCTTGCCGTTAAAGTTTATTTAAAGATGTGCAATATACCATTCACTGTACGCTCATGTGCTAATGCCGAATTCATGTCGCCTGGTGGGCGAATGACCAAGTTACCATTTATCAAGGTTGGAGCTTTTATTGTGGCTGAATTTGAACCCATCGTTAATTTTGTTGAACAAAAAGAATCTGTCGTTATCGGCCGGTGGCTAAATGAAGATGAAAAGTTTGATTTGCGTTCATACGTATCACTTGTGGAAAACATTTTCACCAACGCAGAGTTATATATTTCTTTTTTGGATAACGAAATTTACAAAAACGTAACAGAGCCACGCAACGGATGCGTTTTTCCTTGGCCATTAAACACTATTCAAAACATTAAAAAACGGAGAAACGTCTTAAAACAACTTAAGGTATACCAATGGAGCGATATGAATTTAGACGACGTCTTAGAAAAAGTTGTCAAGTGTTGCGATACTCTCACAACCAAACTCGAAGAAAGTGGTGGCCCTTTTTTTTTCGGAGATGAGCCGACCGAGTTGGATGCAATAATTTTTGGTCACCTTTATACTATACTTACCACAGGACTTCCTAATAATCGACTGGCACAAAGTGTTCAAGGCTTCACAAAGCTGGTAGATTTTTGTCAAAGAATAGATAATAAGTATTTTCAGCTTTCGTAAAAAATGTCATTTTATTCATAATTAAAAATACAAAATTTCAAACGCAATTTTACACAATAATTGTTTACGGAAGGTTAATTCTAAGGGCACTGAAAACTTTAGCAGTACCTAGGTCTTTCTAATACTTTTTCGAAAAGTTTACGGAGTACTTGTCTGATTTTTTGCACAGTCATGGATTTTTTTTTAATTAATTGCACTTTTAGATTAAATAAACAATCCCAAAAACACAAACTCAACTGTAAACGGATAGGTAAAAAAAACCAAAAAATATACATATTACTGAAACTTGAAATACTATTCGCAATTTTTTTTTTAATTAGCAGTATTTCTGTTTCGATTATATATAAATTTATCGTACCGATATTAATTCTATAAAAAAGAAATAAATTACAAGTTGTTATCACGTTAACAAAGACCCTTTATAGGACATTACAAGTTAGGTCCACGATTGATTTTGCTGTGTTATGTTGTATGAACATACGATTTTTCTCAGATGTAAACAAATATGTAATCACTTTTGGTTAACACTCAGTATGAAGATAACTTAATGTTGCAAATAGTTTTTTTCGGGATATCTTTATTACCACTCCTTTTGATTCCATGTCATATATGCTCAATCGTTCCGCGAATTGGTTTAACGAAAACAATTAATATCTATCTTTATCAACTTTAGTTAAAGGAACAGACAATCGTGTTCGCAAAGAATGAGTTTGCTGGTGACTCATAGCTGAAATCGACTGCCGCCGGGTTATAATTCGGTGAACTGACGACTGCTTTTCCGTTGGCAATAATGCAGCTGATTTCTGTTGCGTTGAACTGGGCTTTTGTTTATTAGACGTTGGATCTAATTGGGGAGAGACATTGTATTATTAAAACGGTTTTATTTAAAGTAAAAAAAAAATATTAACCTAGGGCCATGTCTCGCAATACGTATTGACTCAACATGAAAAGTGCTGCAAGAAAAGTGAGTCGTTTTTCTCGTTCTGAGGCTTTGTTTTTTTACGTATGTATACATTATGTAGCCTACACATTAGCTCGATACAAAAAAAAAACAATAGAAAGAGTGACTAGAAAATGCAATCAAAAGTGAAAAAAAAACCAGATGACAGCCTCCGACTAGTTTTCTCGCGATTTGTGACAAACGTATAATAACGTATAATAATATAAGCCTCTAGTGTCGAAAATTTGGCCAAATTAAGTGTCAATTTTTAGAGTATGAACTTTGAAATAAAATGAGTGAGTAAGGTAATACAACTTGTTATTATTATTAAGAATCTGTTCTTTCCAATTAACATTTCACTAGAATAAACATTACATATTCACTTTTTTGTTTTGGCAGCATTCTTTTCAAAGCGAACATCTTACTACCTCTTTGTAACACCAACTAATAAATTTCCAAATCGTTCTACTGGTAGGTCAGAAGAAAATATAGGTATAAGAATGACCCCTTAGGCGGATATCACCACAAACAGTTTTTTGTTTTAACACATGGACAAAACCAAAGAAGGAATCTGGTTCCCCGATAATACTGAGTGTTTTATAGCACCAATTATTCAAAAGTGTAAATAGATAAATTATTCAAGAATACAATATTTTCTGCTCAGAAAAAAATTTATTGATTTCAAGTTTGTTATTTAATAATTCTATGTCTTTTTTTCCATTGCTAGAAACAGTTTACAATGATTTTTCGAAACTCCTAGCATTCCGTTTCTTCTCGGAGAATTCTGAGACATAATTTCATGACTTCATGTTGCAATTTTTTCGCTCAGCCTAAACAGATGTTCGTCTGGCCTTTGAATGATCATGTTCTTCGCCTGTTATTAATGAATTTGAGTATATGCCTTAAAAACAACAAAAGTCGTATATTTTAAAAAGACGAACAGAATATTTGTTTTTGAGATACAGATCTATTCTGTTGACATTTTCGGAATAGAGAATGAGTAAGACTATCGCCAACTAAGGTAAGCCCTGCCGTACTATTTTTTATATTAAGATGGAAGAATTGGTCAAAAAACTTAAAACAGTTTTATAACGTAAGCCAACTATGCTAATACAACTGATAAATAAACTTTCAGCTATAGTCTTTCATCTAAAAATAATACCATGAATGTCATAATGTAGGAGACGAGACGGTAGAAGGCTAAACATTTCGTCTATAATGAAAGCACAATGCTTGAAGTTATATGAATTTTATAAGTAGTACAGTATGTGAAGTATATTTGAAAAAACGTGTTTTTGTATACAAATAGAACGTAATTAATTTATTTTGGATCTATCATATTAAATATTTATCTGTATAATTGTTATAACTCGAATGTTAATTAATTCTTGAAATAAATTTGCTTAAAGGCACAATCTGAGGTTAATTCAAAACTGATTTTTTAGAATAGAAGCTCTAAATCACGGAGGGAGACCATTATAAATGAAATAATAAAATTATTTATTGCATGTAGCATGTACTCAATTAGGAATCTCTGGAATTGAAAAAAAAGATTGTATTACAATTATGCAGATCTGTCAATTCAAATGGAGTTGTGACAATGAAGTACGTAATGACGACGACGAATGATACGATGTCAAAATTATATATGTATATACAAATAAAAAAGTTACCGAGCCAAAACGTATGAAATGATTTTATGTGTAATGATTAAAATGGAGTTTAAACAATAATATCCACTTACCTTTTACAAGGGAAAGTCTCCTCTTTATCATGGTTTTATGCATTGACGTGTCTGTACTATCTTTTGATGAGTTTAGATCGCTCAAATTATTTTTTGCTGCTGTGCTTTCATTTAAAGGTGCGTAATTCAAATTGCTCTTTAATGCATTATGCCCAAAAGAATTTTTACTTATAGGCGTACTTTTGGGTTTTGGAGGTCGCATTGTTTTTAGGGATTGGTTACTCAATGAGGTGTTCAAGCAACTTTCGTTAGAAAGTCTGCTCTCGATTTGTTTTTGAGGAGATTTCAGTTTTTGTTCGACTTGTTTATGTATACCCACTTTTAGCCAATAATCAAGCTGGCTTTCTCGAGATTCAGATATAAGTTTTTGACCTTCTGGGTATTTACTTAAGATTCCTTGGAGTTTTTGAATTGTTTTGTATAATGTTTCGGGAGAAACTAACCCGTAATCAAATAATGAGCACATATGTAGTATAAAGTTTCGGTATAAATTTTTTTGAATAATCTCTCGGCCCTTTGCATCTAAGAACATATCACAGGCCAGGGGAAGCTGACAGTCACCAACGTAGCCATTCTTCATAACGTGTAGGTTCCATAGCTTCATCAATTCTTTTTCACCTTCATTAACATCGGAAAATTCGTCAATCATTTGAATCGTTTTCTGACGCAACCAAAGCGGGTCACTTTCACCTTCGGAGTCTATATCTAATTCCTTTGGGTGAACAGGCAAGCACGTTTCGGTATGGTGATAGAGCCTTAACAAATTTAACAATAACATAAACGAACAATACAGTTGACGAAAATCACTTACCGGTTATGGCCTGTTATATAGGGTCTCTGGTTTGTTAAATCATCCTCATCTAATACCAAAAACTCATCGAGGCAAGTTTTCTGACGCCGTGGACGACACACAAGAAGGTTAGTTACAGATGTACGTCTTACTGGCCCGCATGTCCTTGCAAAAGAACATCCGGATGGGCTGACTAAATCGTATGGGGATCCAGCATATGAACCATCATAGGAATCATTGATCGTGACATCTATTCGCGCACCATTGCCAGCGGGGTGATAAGTAAAATTAAATCGGGCATGACACAGTTTTAAATGTTTCAACAGAGCATACAACCGCAAACAATCTAGTCCACACCACGGACAAACCACTTCCTGGGTGTATTCAGTTTGTTGGCGTGTGTTATTGCTGTATATAAAGTTATAAACTATCTGAAGTTTTTCTTCCACAACAAATTTGGTCTTAAAGCCGTTTGGTGCTGTACTTATGGAATTGTTATTATGATGTGCAGTGTCATTCTCATTACATTCAGAGCTAGTATCGATTATCACATTTTCACATATGTCTTTGGCGTTAACAAAGTTAGATATTGGCGAGTTAGACCAATTTAAACGAAATTTCAGCATAGGGCATTGATTAAAGACTTCGAACTTAAGTGTAACTGGAATGTAGCTGTCGGGCAGTGCTTCCCACGTTCTTTTTTTTGGCGAAAAGCACTTTAAACTAGTTGAAGAAAACTCCTGAAGTGCCGCTTCGTACTCCCCCTCTCCGATGCAGCCACAATTTTTCTCAAAAACTACTAATTCACATCCGAAATTTGTTGAGCACAATTTGGGCCGCTTTGATGGCATATCTATGGATAAAACAAATACGCATCATATCAAAATGCAGTTATAAGGTAATAATAAAATTGAGAGAAACATAAGTTAGAATAACCCTGATTATACATATATCTTCTGTGTGTGTGTTTGTCAGTTAACTCCTTCTAAGCGGCTGGACTGATCTGCATGAAATGTTGTGTATATTCCAATGGGGCCCTGAATGGTTTGAAAAGACAATTGGAACCAGTATGTGGGGTTGCTTTTGGAATGTCACCAAATTTGATTTTCTGAACAATTGACAACATAATTTTAGGAGGTAATTTGTATTGCTTTGGTAGAAAGAATAGACAATTATAAATTACCGTATTTTTTTATTCATGAAATATTCTATTTTGCTTGCAATAAATACATTTAAATTGTTAATTAAATTGAAAGATAAGATGTTAGACGTAGACGTTATTCAACCAATATTGTGTTGTTAAGGTGGAAGTTAAGGTACGCTGAATAAACTGTAAGGCTGCTAACGATCGTTTGTTTTTAATTATCATTTTTCATTTTTAATTCATTTTTATTTTAATTCAACTTATAACTAACTTATTGCTAGACAAAAATCTTAAAAAAAAAACTAGCTTAACTAACTTACTGGCCCTATGCAGGCGCTCTAAATTATTTATTATTTATCTTAAACTAATGCCTTTCGGCCTGCTTTCAATTATTGATTTAAAAAAAAAATAGATTATTTAAACCAAGAAAATTAGGTAAAAAAACTTGGTGTCTTTATATGTTTTCATTTAAAAAAATTAAAATACCTTAAATGGAACTAAAAACTACCTAACATATAATTAAACCTAATTAAAACTACCATATACCTTAATTAAAACTACTTAATACTAGAACAGCCACAGTAGATATTTTATATATATTTTTTTTTTTTTTGCAATAAATACATTTAAATTGTTAATTAAATTGAAAGATAAGATGTTAGACGTAGACGTTATTCAACCAATATTGTGTTGTTAAGGTGGAAGTTAAGGTACGCTGAATAAACTGTAAGGCTGCTAACGATCGTGTTTTTAATTATCGCTTTGATATTTGTGTTTAATTATTTATACACTTCAAGATCTTCCATTAAAATAAAAACAAAAAAAATTATTGCAAGAATTGTGTTAATAGAGCGGTTCCTATTGAATCTCTTCTATAACCAAAGAAGCGGTATAGAAAAAACATTGCCGGAATTGTGGACTTGGACAATTGGCCAATAAATGACACGACGAGCTTTTAAAAAAATGTTTTTGTGAGCATTGCAATAAAAAAATAACACTAAGATTTAATTCGGTGAGGAACTTTAACAATTGTTTCATTGAATGAATTATAACATCCCAAAACTTCGATCATTGTGAAATTGTGGCTAGGAAACGACACATTGTATATGCAAAAAGCGCATCGAAAGAACTAGCTTAAAATCAAAAAAAATTGAAGAAAGGCAGGACATCTGCAGGGCCGGCAAGAATTATATATGTATATCTTCTATATATGTATATTAAATTGTAAAAAATGTATAGTAATTCATCAATTGAGAACGTCTGAGCCGACTTGGCTCAATTTTTTTCAGTGTAATTGCAAGTATTTTACGAAAAGAAAATTTTGCGAAAACGAGTTTATCTAAAGGCTATAAATTGACGCCACTTAAACCCTCGCCAATATTCTATTTTGTATAAAATTTAATATATTATTTTTTATTAGTTAACTTATATGAAAAAACAAACCTATATTGGCTAACCACTCACCATTATCGTTTTCCAAGTTTGAATTGTTTTTAAACATAGGCAGGACTTCAACTCTGAACAGCACCTTATAAATCGTGTGCTGATCACTCAGCGGACGTAACGCTTGCATTGGAATGCAGACCGCTGAATATTTGTCTACATCGTTCGGCGGATTTATAATGACGCTAGAAAGGTGAGTCTGAAATCATACAATGAAATGTGTCCTTTATCTTTTTGATGTGTTGACTTATTTCTTACTAATATTTCTTGGAAATCAGCAGTGCTCTCCTTCCGTTTGTTTTTAGTTATTTTGTACATTGTCGTATGAACGTTAACAATGTCTCCAGTTTTCCATTCTCCAGTCTCTTCATTTTTATCAAATAGACCCATGAACACAATGTTCAAATAATTGCCTACAGTATCGGTCTGATGTGAAATGGTGTCAAGAATTGTGTCAACTTTAAATGTCGAACGCTTCTTATTACTCCTTGACATTCGATCCTTCATATAGCTTAAAGTTCGGTTTAGAAAAATGGGCTAGAACGAAATATTGAATTTTAACTATTGAAGGAACAACAAAATTCTTACACTTGTGCCATGACGATTTCGGAGAAAACGATATATTTGAGTAGGTTCTAAGAGAAAAAACTCTTTGTAAATCAGATCACTACTATATTTATAAAAGAAACTCTTACTTTCAAAGGCTTGAAGAAATAATTCTTGGTCAGCCTGTATGCCGCTCAGTTTGGACATATCAGAGTCCTTTTCTCGTTTTTTTGGTGGGGGCATTTATACTCAATTAAATATTATTATGTTAACAAATAATTGTGCCAGAAATAATACGAGCCTTTGTTTTTCTCAAATTCAATAAAATATAATAATTTGCTAAAAATCGAGAAATGTTAAAGCGGCGCGAAAATTTGATGGCTGAATGCTGTCCTGTAATCTTATGAGTGACAGCTTCTAAATTCCTACATTTCGTATTTTTTAGGTTCATATTGGTATAACTGATTCATTGGAGAAGAGAAACCCGGAGATTAATATCGATAACAATTAATAAACATGTAAAGCTGGAAACAGATGTGCAGTTGTTCTCATGCATTACTGCGCGCAGAACCACATCTAAAACAGATGTATTGCTGTATTGATGCCAAAATGCAGCGTTACCACTGGAGATTATTAAAAAGTTGCAAGCAATTGTTCTACTGAAGAAAAAATATCAAATTAGAAAATAAAAATTCCAAAAAATCCGGCAAAAATTTAATTTTTAAGTATTGTAATAATATAAGTGAACGAAAAACATAATATTAACATAAAAACTACCATGAAGTATTTTCTTAAAAGTGGTGGCAAAAGTGTCACAGCGGTAACGCTGATTAACTGGCTGAACACAATGACGACGGAACTGGAATACGCATACGGAACTGCAAAGATTGAATACACGTGAACTCAATTTTGCGAACACAATGGTACGTTACTGCATACCGAACTGCATACTGCATACGGAAAGGTTGGTTAACTTTTAACTTTTACGTGCAGTAAATTTGACATTTCATCTGACGCAGAGAGAAATTATGAATCAGAACAAATTTTTTTTCGTCTGTCCCTCCCAAAACCCTTTTTTTTTAGTAAACCTGAAATAACACCAGATAATTCCATTCTACTTGGTGATATTTCAATTCGTTGCACAAAAGTTTATTCTCTCTTTTTTTATTTCTTTTGGTTTTCCATACATCATTGTATTTCTATTCTAAAGTACTATCAAGATGGGTGTTTCACCTAGCGACCTCTAGTTTCGCTATCTCACTTTTTCTTAGTGTAGGCTTTTAGTCGGGGAAATGTGTTCTACACATATGCAATGTTATAAAATGACAGAACGGGAAAGATGTATATAAAATGTAAGCAGTCAGAAGGAGGCAAATCATCAAGACTTGTTCGTGTTATTTCTTTGTCATTTTCTTAAGAATAACTGATAATGAGAGAATAAAAGATAGAAATTTAGACAGGAATGTGAGAAGTTTTCATTTCTGCCTGTTTTTGGGTGGGTTTATTTTATAGATACGGCAACAGGTTGAAATTTACTGTTTTAACGATTTTGATGTACAATTTTGAATGGTTACCATGTTTGATTATTATATCAATTTTTTTACTCCGCAAAAATTTAATTTGAGTTGAAGTACCTGCCTAGATACTTATTTTACAAATAAAACACATTGTTTGCAAATTTGTGTACCTATGTTATTGCTTTTGAGTATCTACAAGAAACGGTTAATATCTTTCGAGTCGTAAAATAGAAATTTGAAAAATAAAAAATTATTCTAGGTGTTTTTAATTTTTTTTGGTAAACATTTTTTTACGGAAACATAGACCGTACCTATGTATGATCTTAAGCAATAAAATGCCGTTTTGAATAAGCATTAACTTTTACTATTCTCTCCTTCAATAGAACTGTTAATAGGAACCTACCTACGTTTAAATAAAAAAAAATCAATTCCTTATTACATTGGAAATTGAACAATATACATTAAAACTTTAAACAGTCAAATTCGAGTATGGTAACTTTGATATGTGATTTCTTTATAAGCTACAGAAACAACAAAATTTCTTGAAAAATTCAAAATCCAAAAAATAATTGAAGACGCACATCTTGGTTTGTTTACGAAAATAAAAGGGAAATCCTCATATATTTTTTTCCCTTACGCAACTATACCATATGGTTTAGTATCACTTTTTAAATCTTTCACTCGTACTTATTATTCATTATTCCTGCAAATGCTTGTTATCATTTTAACTCATACGTTTCTGAAAATATAACAACCTATTCTTTCATCATTATATTTAATCCTACTCTCCAAAACCCATACAAATGCATATAAAAAACTATTGCAGCGCTATTACGGCAGTATCTCGCGAAACTAGATGCTACCTCATGGTAGTACTATAGATTCTATATAACTACAAAGCATACATTTTAAAACTAAAATGTCAAAGTTACTGTACGTGTATTGTGTTCCGATTGAAATTGGTACGTACGACAAATTGGACTGCTGTTCCGTACTTCGTCTCCGTAATGCCGTTCCGATTTTGCACTGTGTTCAGTCAGTAACAAGTTTGTAATGTATCAGTAATGCCAGAGACCTTTTGTTTACACTTTTTTCTTTAGTTGTTGTGGCAGCAATGAAACTAGGCATGAAATTTAGAAATAGAAATATCGTGCAGATTCTGCAACTCTGCAGAATTTTAGGTTGACATGTCCCATAAGAGCCTGTGTAATTTTTTTTAGTATCATATTCATGTACATATGTAAGTGAACGAAAAACAAAACATAACATAGCTGTCGTCAATCAGCCTATAATGTGTTTTTCTTCCAAGGTTTTAATAGCGATGATTGTTCTAAATGAAATTTAGGATTTCTTCTTAATCAGTTTAATCAGCCTCAAAAAACTTTAATGAACATCATATTATTATAATTATACATTTTATAAAATTATATTAGGGAAAATAATCACTCCTGGTTTAAAAGGCGAGCGATTTACACTTGAAAGATGTGAATGTTTGCATTAGTTGCGTTGTTAACTATAACCATAAAAACTATTATGAATTGTTTTCTTTCTTGAAATTCTAATAAGGGTAGCACAGAAAGAAAAGTGGTAGCAAAAGTTACACAGCGGCAACGTTGATTAACAAGTGTGATATGTATGAGTAATGCCAGAGCTCTCTTATTTAAATTTTTTTCGTTTGGTATTGTGGCAGCAACGAAACTAGGCATCTATTTTAGGAATAGAGACATCGTGCTGAGCGGGCTGCATGCACACCTTGGAATGTGGGCTCCATCATAAGTCGAGAATTAAATGGTGCATGTTTGCTTTGCATGCTTGGAGTGCGAAAGGGAAATATAATGAAACAGAAATAGAGGAACCGGAAACATGTACGGGTAAAACTGTCTCTGCAACTTTTTTGACGTTTTTCTTTGTTTGTATTCTTTGTTCCTTTTACTTTGCTTCATATTTGTTTCGGATGTTGCTCAAACAACACGTTACAAGAAGATAAAAACATATGTATGATGTCTGCAGAATGTAAATACGGTTAAGAATTTCCGTTCATTATTCATTCATTCATTTCATTTTCAGTGAATTTTTAATTTGAAAACTGTTAGTTATTTGATACTAATAATTTAAATTCCAAAAGTAGTGTAAAACACAAAAAGTAGTCAAAATAATGAGCAACTGAAAAAAACATGCCCAATTCGAACATGCTTCGTGAAATATCACGTGCATTGCCGAATACAAGCTTAAAATTAAATAAGCAAGAGTTGCGCATACATTTCATGCGCGTGTAATTCTCGAATAAGTACCCTTTTATACACATAATCATATGACGCCGATTCTTCATCAATTCCCTTTTGGGCACGCCTGTAGCCTTTAAACGTTGAATCAGCGTCACGCGAGAGTGTGCGACAGACGTTTTATGTCTTTACGTTTGTCTATTTGAACGCTCTCGCTCTTACTTATAGCAAAATATTCAACAAATTCTCGGTCCCTGCGTGGTTGTTTTCTCCACTACACTTCCTAACTCCTTAGTCAAGAACAATATAAACCAGATTACGCCATGCTGTCAAATGAAAGTTTGGATCTTTTTCTGTGACGTAGGCATTGACTTTTCCCACTTTGTGTGTTCTGATTTTAGTTCTCGGCTACGCTTTAAAATGTTTTAATTTTAGTTCTTGTGCCAATATTAGTATGTGCTTATGTATTAATCATTAACGTTTCTGTGGATTTTTCACTTAATTTTGCCATTTAAAATGAGGCAATAGGTGGTGGAATAGAATAGTGGATTTGGGAAATTTCCACGTTTAGGATTCTTGAAAATAAAAAAATCAGTTAAAAAACAAACATGAAATAACGATCATAGAGAAGCCCAAGAAAATTGATGACAAGAAAGAAAATAATTAACTTTTCCGTAGAAATAATAGACTGACAGACAGTCATTTCTTGTCACAAACTTTTTTAGGCTTCTCAATAGGCGTTTTTCTTTTTTCGTTCAGAGCAGAGCCTGAGTTGTCAAAAAAGAAGTTGTTTTTTTTTTCGCTCAAAGCGTTCAGATATTTAAAATTGTATTTCTTTTTTCGTTCAGAAAGTGATCAGAGCCTGTTCTGAGAAGGCTATATGCGCTCAGAATACATTGACTGAGTATTCTGAGAAAATACTGAACGAAATTAACGTCACTTTAGAGTTGTAGCCTATACGAAAGAGACAATAGTATTATATGCATTATATTGCCGGCTGTGAACAAGCCATATGAGAAGTGTCGAAGAAGTGTGAACGCCTAATGATCGTAATTTCATGTTTCAATTGTATCATATTTTTTTATATTTACGAATCCTAAACAATCCTAAACTTGCCTTTGAGGTACCTATAATTGCAAGTAAGAAAGTGTCAAACAAAATTGGCAAACTTAAGGGCTAACTATAATGTTCGGAAGCAAACGGAAGCTAGTGTCAAAACCGACCGAAACGTTCCAATCCGTTTGTCAAATGAGCACGTCTACCCATAATGGACGGAATGCCGCGGAAGTATATGTCAAGTTTTCGTCCGTAAAATGCGCTTGATACCGCAGTTTACGTCCGTTAGTAAAACTCATAGAAACTTGACGAAATGGAGCAATCCGCTATTTCGGGCGTGAGATACAAATTGCTTGTTCTCGCACATTTACGGACGGGCCCGTCCGCTCCGTTCCGACCATTATAATTCAGCCTTTAGATAAAAACACTTTTTCTGCAAATTTCGAAATGAGGTAATTTCGTCTGCAATGAAAACGTAGTATAAGGCTTGAAAGGGATTAGGATAGGATATATAATATGAGAGATGGGATTAGGATAAGATAGGTTAGGAAGTAGGAGTAGAGCGAATAGGAATTGGCAGAGGAGATACTGTAGGAGAAGTAGGTAGGAGCTGGAAGGTAGATAGGTAGGTAATAACTGGTACTGGTCAATAGAGAAGAGCCTTCCTATCAAACGAGGGAATAGGATACTGTGGCAGGAGGCGGAAGGTCCACTATGGTAGCAATGGCATTGAATCTAGAATACTTTTCCTGGAGTTAGTGGCATAAAAATGTAATAGATTACGTGCGCCCTTAGTGTACTTTCATACGCACATGGTTTTTTCGTGGTGTAAGAAATCACACTTGTCAAAATTCAAGTCAACTATTGGCAGAAGTTTCAGAGGATGAAGACATTTATTTTTCAAATTTGGTGTTTTATACCTGGTAAATATAAGAAGAAGATCATTTTGTAATTGTTAAGTTATTCTAGAGTTTATAGACAAAATGTTGCTTCCGTTGGTCATTTGCATCGATTTCTATTTATTTGCCACTGTTCGCAAGGACCTATAGCTTAAACTTTTTTAAAGAATTAATATTTGTAGCCGGACTCTAAAGAAAGAAATCGCACTACCTCTCCTGGATGTTGAAAGTCAGTTGGCGTCGGCAAAGCGAAAATATCACGCACAAAATAAGTGCTCTTTTTAAAAAATGAAATGTGAAAAAAGAGACATTTTTTTGTTTTCTTAATTTTAATGAAGTTTCGAATTTAATTATTCAACGATGTATATACAAAATATTGATTTTCTGCTTCTGACGATTGGTTTGGGAATCCTTTCCACATATTTTTCGCTTCATTAGGAAACCTCTGTTTTCAGCTGATTCCTTCTTTGGTCCAGGTGTACTTTCGTTCAATGATCTCTAACATTGAACAAAAGTACACCTTTTATCTTTGCAAAAAAAGTCCAGCTAACTTCCACCCATTACTTCTGCTCGTTAAACCTCTATTCTATGGAATACATACATGTATAAAGATAAAACATCGCATGGTGGGCGGGTCTTGGAACAAGTCGACTCCCATCTTTCGAAGGTAACTCCTACAAATTGATCAATGGATTATCTATGCGTTGAGTGTCATTTTTTATGAACTCCCAAAATTAGTTTTTTGCCGTCGGTAATTCATTTTTTGTGGTGAGTATAAATGAATGATTCATGTTGCGTTGCAACATCTTGCCAGGCCATCGGGAACGGCATCGATGTCATGAAAGTAATGGTTTGGTTATAAAGGGGCCGACCCATAGAATCCTTTCGTCCATTGCGTTGCCACATACAACTGACAGCTCGATTAAATACACGTGTTCTTATGGGAGGTGACCCATAGGAATCGCATGTGCCGGGCGCACCGCCGTAGACCAACTTTTAACTTTTCTCTCTGGCAAATCCGATGACATTAAATGTCAAAAGCAATTTGAAGTTTCAATTCTTTTCTAGTCATGGGTTGTTAATTAGCGCAATTTTTGCTGCTACTTATTGTTATTTAAGTAGCAGCTAAGATTGCGCTTGTTGCTACTTATTGTTATTTAAGTAGCAGCAAAAATTGCGCTTGTTTTTACTTAAATAACAATAAGTAGCAGCGAAAATTGCGCTGAGTAACAACAAGTACAGGAAAACGAAGGGGATATAAAATAACAAATGCTGAGATTTTCTGATAGTAGGTACTCGACGTGTGACGGATATGTACATGAAAAAAAGAAATTGAAAATCTCGGGAATCGCTTCCCGTGAGATCAGCGAAATCAAGCATCGTTGCGCGTGGTTAATGGAAAGATGGGGGACCGTCCGAAAACCAACTGCGTGCTGTTGACATGTGTTATGTGTTTTCTGTTTTTCCGTCCTCTTTCTTTCTTCTGTTCTGTCCTGTATCAATGTCGTCTTGTGTGTTGTTTTGTAATTGTCTGGCCGATGGCCTCAGTAGCCAGTGCTCATAAGTGTCTCTGCTTCGTAGATTTATCTACGGAGCAGATCAATATGTAATGTAATGTAATGTAAAATCTCGGGAATGGTGTGTGGCAATATGTACAGGGTGGGCCAAAAGAAATCACCCTATTGGAAGATGCTCTCATTTTTGCAAATGGCCCCCAATGTCAAATCTGTTTTAACATTTGTGGACTAGACAGATGCAGAATACAAATGAACAAGCCATGGAGCGATACATGAACCGACATGAACCGATATTCTGAAGGCGGCGTTCCCGGGTCGCCTCATCTCTCGTTTTGGCGATTTGCACTGTTTACGTGAACAAGCCCGAGACTCTGGAAGCCCTCAAGGCAACATTCGACACTAGTGGGAGAATCTGTCGCCCGAAGTTCTCGCTGAAGTGATGAAAAATGCCATAAATCAATCAATCAATTGGGACGGCGCCCATTTGGCCGATATCATCTTCTCGCCTTGACCAATAAAACTCTTAAGGTTCAAATAAATATAATCAAAAAACAGAATCGAAGCTTTTCATTTAGAAAAAAAGAGAGCCAAACAACATTGGATGGGTGACTTCTTTTGGCCCGCCCTGCACTAGGCTATAATTTATAAGTTATAAGTTAGATATAAAATGTATTAAATTCAGGTAAAATTAAATTTTGTCTAGGTTTTTGAAAAATAGGATGCGGATATTATTTAAAAATGTGTGTGTGGGCTTATGTGGTTGATTCGTTTAACATCGGCAGGAAACAAAGTTTGGCTATAGGCCAATAGGGCGCTTAAATGAAGCTATTGCAGTTTTAATTGTGACAACACGAACCTTGCCATCCGTGCCGGGGTGCATTTCCGTAATTATACCCAGCCGCCAAAGCGTGGGAAGTGTCTTTAAATCTGGTAAAATTACAAGAGTTTACATTGAGTTCATTATTCGGCGTTAGCCACTTTGGACGCTTTTGTAGTCAAACTTAACATTTAGATTTCTACTTTTTCCAAAAATCTTGATGAATTTTCTGCATAAGTTACCTTCTGTTTAAATAAGATTTATTAATTTTTGTTAAATCCCTTTCTGATCCAATTAAAAAGTGTCCTGGTTTCAAGATTGAGAGATCATCAAGGTTAGAGTGCAGTGTCCGATTATCAGTTTTAAATGATACTTCATGGATTTTACATCTGGTTCCCACAGACCGGCAAAATGTGGAGCTGCAGGAGGGTTGAAATTCCATTGTGTGCCATTACTTTGCAGAACTTTGGGATGTCATCTGCCAATTTCTTTGGCATGAAAGTCCTTTCAGCTTCCATCATATTTGCGGCTCCTTTGAAGTTCGTCCCACAGTCGCTATATAGATTTGTATATATTCCACGGCGAGCAGTGACACTTAAAAGCTGCGAGAAATGCGGATGTGGTGCAGTCACTAACAAACTCCAGGTGAACTGCCTTAAAAACATAAAAAAATCGCTATGTACGCTTTGGTCACTTTGCTACATCAACCCTTCCAAGCTTTGAGTTGCACCGGACTAGCATAATGCACTCCCGATGATTGAAACGGTCGCGATAGATTTACTCGCAAGGGTGGCAAATAGCACATTTTCTATTGCATCCCGGTTGCCTTAAATCCAATACTTCGAGCGAAGTGTAGTTATCATCAATTGCTGGCCACCGTGGAGCGTTTTCATGTGGGTGTCATGACTGATCACTCATCAGTCAGGAAATTTTGTGAAGGCAACAGAATTGGATGCGGTTGTGAATAGGGCAAATCAGCGTTGTCCAATTGACCTCCAACTCGAAGATTTCCCTTTTCGTCGATGATTGGGAAAAGTCTTGCCAATTTGCTCTTTTAAGATACTAATTCGCCTTATGTTATGTTTGAGATTTCTTCGGTAAAAAACACTTTCTGGACAAAAACAATCAGTCGCGTTTGAGCTGACGAAATTTGATCAATTTGAAAGTGGTCCAGATACGCGAGTTGATGTCTCTTTTCCCTTGAATCTGAAGTTGGTAAAATAGCGACGCCAATATGGCACAGCTCTTATGAGACGATTTAACGGTGAAAACCGCTCAAATAGAAATTAATTTGTTTTGGAACACCTGAAGTGAACGCAGAGCAGAAAAATATTTATGATGGGACCCAGATGCGATTTTTTAGTTTTGAGATCTCCGATGCTTTTATTTCAAGCTCGGTCGCTTTTATTTCGGATGGTCGATAGTTTTTCATCAAACTCTTAGAAATTCAGGCCCATGGCTTTTGATGATGGCTTTTGATGAGTTCATTCGGAGCGACTCATCTGGATGTAATATCAAATGCCAAAAGAATAGCACACACCAAATTTAAAAGATAATCACTTAAGCCGTTTGGACTGCAGCTCGTTATACATACTGACCTGACAGACAGACAGACAGACATTTTTTGCTATTAACTTTTTTAGACTTCTCTATGATTGTAATGGTTGATTGTTATCACAATTTTTTTTATATTCACCAATCCTTAACTTGCCATATAGTGCCTATAATCGCAAGTAAAAACTGCAGGACTGGATCGCAAGTACCTGCTCTCATGTACGATCAAATCGTCGAAAATAAAGTAAATAAAATAAAGTAAATACAAAAAATAAAAAAAAATTAATATGGTAGGCTAAAAACGGTACCTCCCATAGGACCGGTTTTTTTCTTCGACTTTTTCGAAAACTGGTCATCTGATTACTATCAAAATTGATATTCAAGAAGATGTAGGTAGCTTAAGATATTTCCCATTAATTTTTTTCGAAAACTTTTATTTTGTATTTTTAATAATTTTTTTATTTTTTTTGAAAAATCAATATTTTGAAATAAAATGGCGTTTAAATTATTTCACTCAATATAATTTAATGTACTCTATTTGAACAATCAAAAGTCACAAAAATCGAATAAATGCTTTGATGTTAACTTTAATTTTCTTAAATTTTATTCTAGAATGTGACCGCAAATTTCAATTTTAAGAAAACGTATTTTTTTTTAAATTAAAACGATTGGTAAATATATACATACATACATATGGAGATTTGCTTTTTTAAATATTGTTACGCATTGAATACATACATATGTAGGTTTAAACCGCGTGACATCAATCTCAGAATAAATCGTTGGCTGCAAATTTTAAGAAAATATATTTTGTGATGATTAAAAATACAAAACACAGTTAACAGTAATTGCGTTTTAACCACATTTCCCTCAATCGATTGCAAGTGTTCTTTTCTCACTTAAATGATATTCGTCGAGTCAAATGTATGAATTTGCATTTTTCATTTTAATCGATTTCGAGTCTTCTTTCCACAATCAACATTTCGCCACAATAACCAAATAAATAAAGTTTCAACATGTCTTCAGCTTCAGCTTTCAACAATGGTGGCAGAGTCGTTTAGAAGAGAATCATCAGAACCCAGGAATAAAACAGAAAAAAGAACCACTGGAACTGAAGACCAATTCGGATCTCGCCTACAGCAGATTCGCGACAGAGCTTCTATTTCCAAAGACGCTGAAATTGAAGAAGAACGAAAATTTCGCCTTCAAAAAATTCCCGCCAGAGGTTCATTTCATTTACAGTAAATACAATTTTTTTTCTTGGGCGTAGCAATGTGCGCCGGGTACCGCTAGTTGAATAACTGAATAATATATCATTTATTATTTTATATTTTTTGATATATACTTGTGTGGTTAAGAGGGATTAGTTGCCCTTCTGCCTCCTACCAATATAAGCTCTTCATTGAAATTTTGCTTCCATGTTTGACAAACAGTTGGTTTAAAGAGCTTTAAGAAACCAACGTGAAGTTGGCTCCTTGCAGTCCATATCTATTAGTAGGTCCATGTTTGTTTTTGTGAAATTCGAACGTCGAAAAAAGTACGTAAAATAGTTTTAAACGAAAAAAAAAATTAACGCCATTTTATTTTCGTAAGAAAGATTTATCTAAGACTGTAGCGCCACTTAAAGTAGCTTATTTGAAATCGTTAAACGATATTGATTATTTGACGGATTTCCAGGTTTATAATTTAAGTATTTTGATAATTCAGAGTTAACTTGTCTTATATTTTTGTTCTTTAGAGCTTTAAAAAAACCAACGTGAAGTTGGCTCCTTGCAGTCCATATCTATTAGTATTAGTAGGTCCATGTTTGATTTTTGTGAACTTCGAATGTCGAAAAAAGTACGTAAAATAGTTTTAAACGAAAAAAAAAATTAACGCCATTTTATTTTCGTAAGAAAGATTTATCTAAGACTGTAGCGCCACTTAAAGTAGCATGTAGAAGCTGCATTGGCCAGGGCTAGGGGAGCTTTTGCCCTGACAAGACGGTTGTTTTATAGCAGCCGCCTTGACATCAGGGTGAAAGTGATTTGCTACATGGCCCTCATCAGGCCGATGACTGCCTATGTTCAACGTTGCACCATCTCTAATGGAAAAGATTTGTGTGTTTGAGAGACAGTGTCTTCGCACTTGTCTCGGACTTTACAGAACACCAGAGTCGGAGTACAAACACTATTATTCCAACGAGGTTCTATACAACGGGGCCAATACAAACATCATTAAAATGCATCATTGAAAAACTTTAAACCGATTTTTGTATATGTTTTCCTTTGATAAGCAACACAAATGATATACCAATCGATAGAAAATGATACGAAGAATTTTTTTCGATAAGAACAAATCAATTTGCACAAATATTTTTTACTAAAAATGTATTTATCTGTTTTCCTGATGCAAATTCGTTTTTCGTGTCAGCTGATTGTTTGTTTGACAGAATATGGAACAACTCGTTCCACTGATTTGAGTACCAATTTCGTTCAGTTCCAATGACAGATTTGTATCCGAAAAAAATTTTCGTGTGTATTTCAACCAGGAAAATTTTTCCAATGACAGAAAATTTCAATGATTGCTATAACTGATCTCTCAAAAAAATTCCAATGATTTGTTTCAATGATGCTTTTCAATGATAGCTATAACTGGCCCCTTAAGCTCATTCGCGGACACATTGCAGGAGCGATGGGCTCAACTAATGAACAAATCTTAGCGGCTTACTACCCCCAACATGAATATTTTGAAAGTACACGTTCGAGTGGTTTTATCCTGCCCGAGGCTTTCTTGTACTTAGATATTCGAGGGCTGATTCAGGATAGATCGGCGATTCCGTTGATATACCAAGTCGGCCGCAGAACAGTCGATAGGCGACTCCTTTACGACCGAGACATAGTCGCTGAGAGCGAAGCAGAGCGCCTCCGGTTCAGTAGGGCAGTGCCCGATCCGAAGGAAGTCATAAACCAGGTCCACCAGTTTTTGTTGCTTAATCAGAATCGATAATTTTAGTCGACATCGCTATCGCCTATGGTCGGCTTACATTTATTTTAGGTATCTTTAAGTTAGATAAGGCAGTTACGGCGGCACAAAAAATATATATATATACATATATATATATATATATATATATATATAAAAAAAAAGATTGTTGTGGCTGTTCTAGATTTAAGTATTTTAGGTTTATTTTAAGTAGTTTTAAGTATATATTTTTAAGTAGTTTAAGTTAGGTTAAATAATAAAAACGATCAGAGACCCAGTTTTATTGTTGTGAACTGGTTGAGAGCATTGTCTTCTTAAGGAGCTGTCACGGCAATTAATGTATTTTATTTACACACCAGCATATCTTACATTTCTGTGTATCATGGGTTGAGAGTATAAGTCACTAGGCCTTGGCGCCTTAAGGAGCTGTCGCGCAGGATAATTTCTTTATATACATATGTATATTTTACATACATTCATGGTTTGTGTACAATGTACATGATGACTTTATGAACAAGAAACAAACGTTTAAGAAAACCGTTTAGCCGTTGAGGCGTGAATGCGGAACACACACCTAAACATACTGAGCCCGTCCAATACCGTACACTGACTTTTAGTCAACTAACTTTTAGTTTAAGTGAATGAAAATGAAATTTCGACGAAATTAGGTTGCAATTTATGTAATGTGAAGTCGAACACACCTTATTTGAAAACAATTGAATCACAATTGAACAAGGTTCTATAACAAACGTCAAAGTTGACATTATAACAAGTCAAAGAATTAAATAAAAAAAGTAAGAGGGCACTATTGGGTCGCACGTACTTGCTTTATGTGCCTAATATATATTTGAAAAAAAATAATTAACGTTTACGTAGAAATAATAGAATAAAAGACAGGCAGTCATTTGTTGTCACAAACTTTTTTAGGCTTCTCTATGATCGTAACTTCATGTTTGAATTGTATCTCATTTTTTTATATTCACGAATCCTAAACTTGCCTTAAAGGTACCTATAATTGCAAGTAAGAAAGTGTCAAACGAAATTAGCAAACCTAAATGAAAGCAAGTTTTCGGCAAATTTCGAAATGAGGTAATTTCGACTCTAATGAAAACGTAGTATTAGGGCCAATTGACTAATCAGAGGTTGCGTTTAATGAATTTTAGTCGACACATTGAATGGCATTACTAACAATTACACTTGTAATATTAGTATTAGGATGAACAATAAATTTCAACAATGAACGATCTCTAGCTAAAGTTGTAAAGTTTCAATTTTGAAGTTGTACCATTGTATATAGAATCTATGGTACTATCAAGATGGGTATTTCACCTAGCGCCATCTAGTTTCGCTATCTCGCTTTTTCTCAGTGTAGACTTTTAGTCGGGGAGATGAATTCAACACATATGCAACGTTAGAAATTGACAGAACGTGAAAGATGTATATAGTAAATATACTACTAAGTACTAAATCTAGTTCTAAATATAGTACCAAAACAACGATATTACTAAATTCTAGTAATAAGTATTAAAAATCTAGTACGAAATATACTATTGTACCGGCAACTTAGTACCAATCGTCACCAGTTTTATATTTAACTAGTGTTCGAAATTGAACAATTAAACATTAAAACTCTAAACAGTCAAATCCGAATCTGGCAACATTAGTAGTTGATTTTGGTATATGAAATACAGAAAATACAGATATAACAAAGTTTCTTCAAAAAATGCAAAATCCAAAAAATAATTGAATACGCACAATATTGGTTTGTTTACGAAAAATCAAAGGGAAATCCATTAATTTTTGTTTCCCTTACTCTGCCATACCATATGGTCTAGTGTCACTTTTTGAACTTTTCAATCGTACTTATTATTCATTATTCCTGCAAATGCTTGTAATCATTCTAACTCATACGTTTCTGAAAGTATAACATACAACCTACTCTTTCATCACTATATTTCTTTCTACTCTCCAAAACCCATACAAATGCATATTAAGAACTACTGCAGCGCTATTACGGCAGTATCTCGCTAAACTAGGAGCTGCCTCATGGTAGTACTATAGTTTTCATATACAATGGTTGTACACCAAAATACAGCTTTATAAAGAAGTATTTTGTTTCGTTTAACTGAACATAATTAAGTTGTTGAATTATTACATATAGATACAACTGTAACAGAAACTTGTTGCTTTACTGGTGAAGCTGAATATGAATTATACTACAGCGCTGTCAAAATTAAATATACGCGAACCCTATAACTGACTGAACACAATGAAGACGGAGCCGCATACGCAGCCGCAACCGCAACAGCTGTCAAATATTGAATACACACGAATTCAATATTGAGAACACAATGGAACGCAACTGCATACGCAAATGCAATACGGACATACGGAGCCGCAAAGGTTGGTTAACTTTTAACTTTGTCGTGCGTGATTATTATTATTGGTTGTCAAAACAAACAAAAAAACGCGATGGACGAAAGGGAAGAAATTATAGAGGCCGTGCGCGCAATGGAAGTTTTACGGGATTTAAGTAATAAAAAAATATATAACCATAAAACACAAAGCTGCAGAAAATCTCTTAATTTTTGTTTTGCATTTTAACTTTTATTGACTTAAAAATAATAATTTGCAATTTTAAAATGAACACAGACTTCAATTCAGTCAGATAACATCAATAAAATCTCAAATGTCAAAAAAGCGTACGGCTCCATTGTGGGCAGGTTTAAAAATGCCGTACGACACATTACGACAGCTCTCTGCGGCTCCGGCTGCGTATTGCGGCTGTAAGCTTTAGCTTGAAATTTAATTGTAGCGCAAGTTCACTCAACTTCAACTTGCACTTCATACTTCAGCTTCATTTTGACATTACACAGCAACAAAATAGGCTAGTTCAAAGTTTCTGATCTCTCCGAGATCTCTTTTTTCTCAGATCCATTGAAAATGTCTGAGAAAATTCCTTGATCACTCCGAAATCTCAAGAAATTTGAACTAGCTTAATTAAATGAAAACAAAACGTGTGGGGGAAACATGCAATTATTTATAGAGCTCGTTAAAAAAGAAAATATTTTATGGGATTTAATAACCCAACTATAACAAAAATATTAAAAAGAAAGCGCAATTATGGAGGAATATTTCAATAGAATTTGGGATATATATATGTATATATATTTTGAATATTCTTGGCCATAGAAAAAAGAACTGCGACTCGTACCAAACATGACCTGCAAACCCTGAAATTGTATTATGTGTATGTGAATACGTGTGAGAAGCAGCCAATCAGCCATACGTTTCGTGCCCAATAATATGCAAACATATTAGTAGTCCCATAAGAAATTTGCAGAAATCGGTACACATATGTATGTCGCTAAACGGGTGTTTTTCAGGTCGTAGTCGAAGAGAGAATTATTCTCTCAGTTGTGGATCTAGTTTCTTTTTTCTATGTTCTTGGCAGCAACGATTGGCATTCCGTACTTCACCATTGTGTTCGAGTCAGCTACATTAATTAGCTTCAATTTTGACGAGCTACATTTTCGCGTTTTATAATACAGCTTCACCTTCATCATTATGTTCAGTCAGTTAAATATTCTAATAACTTTTATACTGCGTTTCCCCAGACGATAATCTAGACTGTATTCCCAGAAACTTAAAAATAATCTAGTGATGTTTTCACCTGAATTATAGAGATTAAATTTAACATTTGAAATCCGCTCTACGTACAGTGTTGGCAAAAACATTCCGGATTTTTTTATTTTTGCACATTTTCCATAATTTCTGAGAAACAAGTATTCACAATTCAGAAACTTTTAACTGATATGACAATTTGTGCCGAAATTTGACCTTAATCATACAAAGTTATGGTTAAATCTAAAAATGAATAAAATAAAAATAAAACATTAAAAGAAACTCTTTAACATGTCTGTTCAAAACTAACCGGATTTGTGTCTCGATGTTTAAGTAACGGTTGAAAGCGTTAGTTGTGTAAAGGCTTCGAGTTTCGATGTTTAGTCTCGATGTTTAAGTAACGGTTGAAAGCGTTACTTGAGTCATATTTTTGTTTGCAGTGACATTAGTTGTAAGGATTGGGTATTATAAATTATTTTATGCAAAAAATGGCAAAAACACGTTATAGTAATCAAATTCGATATAAAGTGATGGGATAAGGCAAAATGTTATCGCTCGCATAATGAAAATTCCAACGTCAACTGTTTGTGATATCGTGAAAAAGTTTAAAAGTGGGAAACCAGTTGAAGCAGATCATTTTGGTGGACGCTCTCGCAAAACATCCGGTAAAACTGATCGGCGAATAAAGAATTTCATTTTAAAAGATCCTTTTGCCACTTCAAATACGGTTTGTGAGGAGCTTAATTTGCCCATAGCATCAAGCACGGTTCGAAAGCGCTTGAGAGAATTTGGTCTCTATGCCTTTCGACCAGCAAAAAAGCCACTCCTCACTGCTAAACATCGCCGAAAAAGGTAAGAAAATAAGGTTCTTCAGAAACACTTTAAATTTTTAAATTAAAATACTTAATCAGGGTTGAATTTGCAAAAAATCATTTGAACTGGTCGATAACAAAATGGAAAAGTGTGCTTTTCAGTGATGAAAGCAAATTTTATTTGTTTTATTCCGATGGTAGAATGACAGTCAGGCGCTCAAAAGGGACACGTTTGAAACCAATAAATATGCTCCCTTCCGTGAAGCATGGTGGAGGATGGTGATGGAGCTGTTTCAGCTGCAGGCGGTGGCCCATTACATTAAACCAGTTGTCGTAGCTTCAATACAAAATAAAAAAAAGCTTTATATATTATATTATATTTATCGGTATATCGATGAGTACATGACGACGCAGTCTTGCTCAAAAACAATACTCGAGCTCGCAAGAACAGCATAAAATATACGGGCGCGGCGTCACGGTCATCAATGAAGAATGTGAAGCCTATAGAATATGCAAACGCTAAGGTGATTATTTTTTTCTATTTTATTTATTATTATTTTTTTATACCTGCCAAGCCAATAGTTTAGTTATGACGGGAAAAAAATATTCAGCATAGCGTTTGCATGTTCTCTAGGGCTTCATACTTTCATTAGTATGTAATTTGTAGGGGTCGTCAAACATCGATAGTCTATCGATAGTAAAAAACTATCGGATGTGATGATAGTTTTTTAATACAATCGATAGTTTTTAACCACACAAGTTTACCAGTGGGGAATTTCATTGAAACGCATTGGTGTGAGTTAATTTCTCGTTTACTGGGTGAACACATTGGAGAAACGAAGCTGCTGGAATACGGAGCTGGATCTGTATTAGCTGTCAATGGAGGACGTACGTCCGAAGTTGCAAGTCCCCATATATGATGCTGTGCAGTTTTTTTGACATTAGTCAAATATTATCCAATTCATTATAATACCTTCTTTACATTGTTCCTATTTAAGGTTGTTTCTTAATTTTTTACTTGCGATTGTATGTAGGTACTATAATGCAAGTTATGCATTCGTGCAGATTAAAAATTTTGAGATAACAATCAAACATGACATTACAATGATAGAGAAACATATTTGAGTTACTGTCAAAATTCTGTCCGTCTGTCTGTCTGTACGGATGTATTTTGGACTGTAGCCTAAACGGTTTTGGCTTAATAGTGTTCAAATTTAGAATTTAAGGTTATTTTGACATTCTACAGAGTAGTTTTTTCAATTTTTGTTTAACTCAAAAATTAACGGTACCTGTCATATAACCGTTATGTAAAAGCTTATTTTTCTCGAAAACGGCTCCAAGAAATTTTATGAAAAAAATCAGTGTACTACTGTAGATAAGCATTATATTTTGGTGAAAAAAATTAATATGTTGGGCTAAAAACGGTACCTCCCATAGGACCGGGTTTTTTTATTCTTCGACTTTCTCAAAAACTGGTAATCCGATTACTACCAAAATTGATATCTAAGAAGATGTATTTAGCCTAAGTAATTTCCCACTAATTTTTTTTTCGTATTTTTAATATTTAAATTTTTTTTTGAAAAATCAATATTTTGAAAACGGGTAAGTGCATTTTTTTTTCATTTTGTTTTTAAATGTATATTAATTTTGTGCATTCTTAAATTATTTTTTTTTTAATTTAAAAAAAAAACCGTTTTATTTAAAAACCGTTCCTACGATTTTGAAAAAAATCAAATCACACTTTTTAACACTTCTTAAAGAAATAAATTATTTTACTCAATACAATTTAACGTAATTTATTCAAACAATCAAAAGTCACAAAAATTAAATAAATGCTTTGATGTTAACTTTAATTTCCTTAAATTTTATTCTACAATGTGAACGCACATAAGAGCAAGTACGTGCGATCCAGTCGTGCAATTTATTTTTGTTTGGCTCAAAACGAATTGAATGAGAATTTTGTTTAGGGTTGAGTTTGATTTGACGTTTTTCGTTCGGGAAAAAAAATGCTAGCACGGACTAAAAACATGAATTTTTAAAATTGAAAACAATTCCCAATCATTATCGATATTTTTGAAAAAAAAAACTATCGATATTATTAAAACCTTTGACTATCAATGTTTAACAACCCCTAGTAATTTGTCTATTAAACAAACAAGTGCATTGTTAAAAAAATGCATTTTCAATTAATCATATACTGGAGTAAAATTTTTAAGTCAACCTATTTACAATATATTACTTGACCTTTTAAATTTGATATAAAATACTTTTCATCCATTAAACTGGGGGTGAAGGTCGTTTTATACTTGAATCTTATACTAAGTGAGAGGCACATGGGACGCAATTTAAACAAGCACACTTAGAATTAGGATAGATACCTAGAAAGATATTTTTTGGCATAATTTTAATAATTATTTAAATATCTCCGGAATAATGTCATGCTGCGGGATTGTTATAGAGATGCCGCTTTTAAAATCATCAAATAAAATTGATTATTTGACCGATAACCAAGTTTTACTTGTTTATCGTAAATTTAACATTTACTACTAGCTATGGCGAGTTCGTAATTTTGTCTTTATTCATAGTAACTAACACTAACAGAAGTGCACGCACAATAAATAATAATCATGCGTGTCAAGAGAATTCTCAAAAACAACATACCTGGTGCTCATACTCCTCAACTCATCTCCTTTAATAAATACAAAAAGCGACAAAATTTCGAAACGGAGAAAAGCTTTCCTGTCAGAGAATGAGAAATACCCTGTGGGCTGTGGTGTGGACTGTGGAGGTGCAAATGTCTCCGCTTGTCCGCTTACTATTCAGTTTCAGTCAGTTCGTATAATGTCGCCCGCAATATAAAAGGCAATCCCAATCCAGTGTCGCACATGCCAAAGATATTATTTTTTTAATTATAAAGATTTGTTGTCTCGTCTAATTAAAGTGTCCAAACTTCTTTGGATATTAAATTGTGAGAATTTCAATTATTTATAAAATATGCACTTAAGCTTAGTCGAATTTAATTGACATTGCTCCAAGTGTAACACTACTTTGGGTTAGTTCCTGTGCTTTTGATTTTTACAATAATAAATTAGTTTTTCGATTTAGTGATTTATCATAAAAATGTATTTTTAGATGAGTGGAAAAAGTGTGAGAATATCGTCAAAGGTATTTAAAAAGTGAAAAATGAAAGTCTCTTAAGATAATTTAATCTTTGAATCAGCGTCAAATATATATAAATATATATCTACGAAAAATAATATCAAAATAAATGAATTATGATAAAACAAAAAAACTTAACAAATATAGCATTTAATTCAATTTGTTGTTGAACATTCCGACACAGCTATCTTTTCCAGTGAAAATGTTTGTTAACATTGTCAAATTATTTTAAGTATATATAAAACAATGGTTTTAGTTTTGAATTTTCACTGCGTGACCTTCACTGTAATGCCCAGTTTTGAGTTGCGAGTCAGTCAAGTTATTTTTCTTCTTGACATTTTCAAGTTTTATTCTTTAAAATTTCAGAAACAAAAACAAAAGAATTCTTTTCTTAAATAACAGTTTCGCAAACAGAACTTGTGTGTTTTTAATATATTTATAAAATTAAATGTGGCATACAGTCCAAAAAAAAAACAACCATACAACTGTCGAAATACTTTATTTTGATATAAAAGTGTTGTGGTTTTAATTCTTTTTTATGTTAATTCCTGTAAAAGAATTTGATTTAACATGTGATAGGCACAAATTCGTCGGTGATATCCACTTTGTGCATGTATTTTTGGATATTCAAACTGTCATTGCAGTACATAATATAATATATATATATATATAATAACTACGAGTATTACAATGATACATAAAGAGGACGTACGGCGCCAACTGTTATAAAGATCAAGGACTTCTTTATTTATTTATTTTTTTCAAGAAATCAAAATTATTGATATAATAATTACCTGTGTATGTTGTCACAAATGTATGTTGTCATTTGCAAAATGACATTTAGTAGAAAGAAGAATCAAAAGGTGGTCATAAAATATTATTAATCTGGTTCTATGTAAATGTTTATTAAACTTTTGTTTTTAACAAATTCTAATTCCTTAAACTTAAAAGAAATTATACAAGTACTATTGGTTCTAATAATATAGTTGATTATAAACGATTTAACAACAGAACAACTACTTAAGTGGCATTTTTTTTCTTGATGCTAATAGAAATACTACATAATAGCATTTAAGGTGTAAGGCCTAGCAAATTGTGGCGGGATTGGAAATTAACATTAATTTATTACTCGCATGGCATATGACTTATCATTCAAATAAAAACTTGATAGTGAATGCATATACTTATTGTATTAAGAGGAAGGCTTACTAACTTTTGATTTCATTTCAAAATTTAAATATTGAAAAGGTGTGATTATACATACATACATGCATGTGATTGACATTACATTTTCATTTTTAAATTAATTAAAAATTAATTACCTTAAGAAACAGTTATGAGTCAGTTGAATTTAATACGCGAAACGATAAACATGGAGTGGGGCAAAAAAGAAAACCGCGTCGCTATTATTGCACTGCACAAATGCAGTAAAACTCCCACTGAGATTTTCGAATTTCTGAAACCACTCAAAATATCCAAAAAATTCATCTATCGCGCTATAAAACGGTACAACGAGATCTTCTCTGTTGATGATAGAGCAAGAAGTGGCCGACTTCGCCAAGGTAGGACGCCAGCAGTGATCAAAGCAGTTGCGGAAAGAATCCGAAGAAATCCCCTCCGCAAACAGAAAATTATGGCTCGAGAAATCGAAATACCCACAAGAACGATGTCACGCCTCATAAAACAATACCTAAGGCTTGGCGCTAACCGAAGAAGTACTGGACAACGCCTGACTGAGGCTCTGCGCAAGATAAGAGTGACAAGATCAAAGGTGTTGCTTTTAAGACACGCAAACGGAGGACACAAAATATTCTTTTCACAGATGAACAATTTTTTCACAGTGGAACAGAAATTTAATCGCCAAAACGACAGGATTTACGCCCATAGCTCCAAGGAAAAGTCCAAAGAGGCCATCATCCAGCTTCAGTGATGGTTTGGTGGGGAGTGTCGTATGACGGTGTTACAAATTTGAATTTTTGTGAGCAGGGAGTGAAAACACGTGCTTCCAACTATCAAAGTGATGTTTTAGAGAATGTTGTGAAGCCCTTAACTAACACCTTATTTGCGGGCAAGCACTGGATTTTTCAGCAAGACTCCGCGCCGGCTCACAAAGCAAAAACCACCCAACTTTGGCTTAAGGACAATTTACCTCGGGCAGCCCGGATATTAATCCGCTGGACTACCGTCTATGGAATGTCTGGGAGGAGAAGGCTTGCTGTAAGCCTCACCGAAATATTGAGTCTCTTAAAGCTGATTTGGTGAAGACAGCAGCTTCGCTACCACTGGAAGTCGTGCGTGCGGCGATAGACGAATGGCCGGATCGTTTAAGAAAGTGTTTCAAGGCTAAGAGTGGCCACTTTGAATAATTTCATACAAATTTTTAACGTCAATTTAATACAAAATAAATATCGTAAAAAGAATTTTGATAACTTGTTTATTATTTGAATAAGACGTGTTTGTGTGAGGAACAGAACTTATGGCAGGACTACGTACATGCAACACAATTGGAACTCACACGTGTATATTAACTAGAAAGTCGAAAATTAAAGAGTTTTTTTCTTAAACGATATAAGTAAATACATTTAATAACAACTGTGTAATTATAGTCCGGGAGCCAGGTGAAAATTTGGTCAATAATTTCCTCTCAAGCGATAATTGGTGAAACGCATCAGGGAATAGTATTATAAGACCTCGTGAACGTCAGCTGCGGTTCCGTGGGCGGGATGAGCAGTCCAGAGCGTTATAACATTCAAAGTATCAACTGACGGTCTTTCCACCAAGATACAGCCAGATGACTTGTATATTCATTTATTATAGTTGCGTATAAGCTACCATCAGTCTAAATTTTAGCTGAGAGGAAATCACTGAAAGTAAATTTTTTTTTGCAAGTTAAAGCATGCAGTTTACACATATAATCCGCCTTGTTACAGCCAGCTGACTTTTTTTCTTCAAGATGATGGATTAGCTATGGTTTGACAAGTTTTTAGTCGGTAGGAAATGACAAAAAAAAATTATATTCTTCGTGCGTGCAGCTGACGTTCACGAGGTTTCATAATACTATTCCCTGATGCTATTCAACAATTATCGTTTGAGAGGAACTTGGCCATGGAAATCTGTCGCTGGCTCCCGGACTATTAACTGTTAATAACAACGGTGTACGTATACCAATATCGTTAGCTCCATTATATTTTGTAAATCTTTATTTTCTTTTCCTGTACCAACGATGTTGGTTTTCTCCAGTTTTATATTATTGTACTTACCCTACACTTACGGTGACCATATTTCTCTGAGCAAAACGCGGGATATAAATTTGAAAAATTGAAAAAAAAAAATTAGTTTTATTTGGTAAAAAATCAAACAAATTCTAAAAAAGAAAAGAATATAACATCATAAAAAATGATTAGATTTAATTTGTTTTTAAATTTAGACTTTCTTGAACAAATTCTATGAAAAGTAAACATAAATCACATTTTATCAAGGAGATTATTGTTGGTATTTTTTTTACTGAACAAATGTTTTTGATGTTTTTTTCATTTGCTCTTATAAAATATTTTTTTAATTTCTGAATTTCCACACCAAAGAAACATTTTTTTTAAATATTTCCGAAACACTTAAAAAAATATTTTAGAAATGTTTCTATAATTTCTAAAATGTTTATTTAGGTCTGGATGCTTCGCGAAACATTTCTGAAATGTTTATGAAATGTTTCTTTGTTTCCCCTCCCAAACGGAAAACTTTTTTTTATTTTCAAGCATTTTACTCTAGTTTTTGTTTTTATTTGTTTGTAGGCATTTTGGTCATGATGACAAAACGCGACGCTATGATTGCTACTTTTTTCCAATTCATATTGAAGTACACAACTGGATACATTTAAATGGGAAACAAATAAACATTTCAGAATTTTTTTAAATAAATGGGAAACATTTCAGAAATGTTTTTAAACAAATGTTTCAAATGTTTGACACACCTTAAGAGTTCAAATTATAGTTTAATTTAACCTTTAACATAGGTCTGAGAGTTTCACATTTAAATGTTTTCTTATTTGCACAAATATTGTTTATTACGGAAAAACCTCTTTCGACTGGAGCATTTGAATCTGGCAGATCAGAGCCAAACTCGACAATTAGTAAAAGATTTTTAAATTTTATACTTTTCTTCCAAAAATGCTCAATTTTTTTTTCCGGGAAAGATGTATATAAAGTGTTAGCAGTAAGAGGGTAGCAAAATATCAAGTCTTTTTTGTGTTATTTCTTTGTCAATTTCTGATAAAGAGAGAATGGAAGAGAAATTTAGACAGGTATGTGAGGAGTTTTCATTTCTGCCTTGAAAACACACTGTTTTTGGGTGGGTTTTTTTTATAGATACGTTTTAACGATTTTTCCTGAAATTTGATTATTGGTTTGGTTTTTTTTGTACAATTTCGAATGGTTACCATGTTTGATTATTATATCAATTTTTTAAGTCTGCAAAAAAATTAATTTGAGTAGAAGTACCTAACTAGTTACTTATTTTACAAATAAAACACATTGTTTGCATAAATGTTCGTAACTATGTTATTTCTTTAGAATATATTCACTTATCACGTCAAAAATCTAGTACTACATATACTACTAACTACTAAATATAGTACTAAATCTACTACTAACTACTAAATATAGTACTAAATCTACTACTAACTAATAAATATAGTACTAAATCTACTACTAAGTACTAAATATATTACTAAATCTAGTACTAAATATAGTACCAAAACTACGATAGTTCTAAATTATAGTACCAATTATTAAACATCTAATACGAAATATACTATTGTACCGACAACATAGTACCAATCGTCACCAGTTTTGTATTTAACTAGCGTTCGAAATTGAACAATTAAACATTAAAACTTTAAACAGTCAAATCCGAATATGGCAACATTGGTAATTGATTTCGGTATAAAAAAGCAGAAATAACAAAATTTCTTTAAAAATGCAAAATCCGAAAAATAATTGAAGACGCACAATTTTGGTTTGTTTACGAAAAATTAAAGAAATCCTTTAATTTTTGTTTCACTTACTCTGCCATACCATATGGTCTTGTGTCACTTTTTGAACTTTTCACTCGTACTTATTATTCATCATTCCTGCAAATGCTTGCAATCATTCTAACTCATACGTTTCTGAAAATATAATATACAACCTACTCTTTCATCACTATATTTCTTCCTACTCTCCAAAACCCATACAAATGCATATTAAGAACTACTGCAGCGCTATTGTTATTATTCACATCCCACTTATTGTTTATAAAATGTAGCATTAACCCTATTTTTTATTTAAATATAAATGCTACAAACTATTCTCTTAAAATAATTATAAGCTTGTAGACTTAAGTAATTATAATAAAATTGTAAACGAGAATATAAACAAATATACATACATACATACATACATACATACATATTACGGCAGTATCTCTCTAAACTTGAAGCTGCCTCCTGGTAGTACTATAGTTTTCATATACAATGGTGTCGTTTCATTTGACATAATACTCGTATGTATGTATTTATTAGCCTATTTTGCTCCTGTCTTTCTTGTTTCTTCCGCGATAGTGTTAGCGAAGCGCCTTTGCAATATTTTGCGACACTTGTGCCTTATTAACTCGCTCTTAACAAATGCTCTGCTAAGAGGCCAGCGGTCTGTAAAAACCATCAGAAAAAAATTTCTTTTGGATATTTGCATGTATTAGAAAAAGTTTTAAAGCAAATCACTTGAAATATTTGTTGACGTGATATCGTCTTATAAATCGATGACACGCTACACATGCGAAATAATATGACTCATGCTAACAAGAAAAGTAACGCGTTACACTAACCGCGATACTGTGGTTTTTTCAAACAAAATCAGTAAAAACCATCAGTAAAAAATTTCTTTTTGATATTTGCATGAGTTAGAAAAAGATTTAAAGCATAAAGCTTACGAATCGATGGCAAATCACCTGAAATATTTGTTGACGTGATAACGTGTTATAAATCGATGACACGTTTCACATACGAAATAACATGACTCATGCTGACAAGAAAAGTAACGCGTTACGCTAACCGCAATACTGTCGTTTTTTCAACCAAAATCAATCGCAAACGTATTCTGAGCACCAGCCGAACATCAGATGTATGTATATGTGTGTATGTGTGCCGAGTATGTACTCCTAAACCGCCCAACGGATTTTAATTAAATTTACATTGTAAGTATACACAGTTTTGTCCAGAGATCTTCCGTTGTGAAAGTTTGGTCCCGCTAGCATTATTTACGCATTTCACAATAAAACATGTTTTTCTAGGGTACGGGTACCACGTACCACTAGTTAAATATATGTATAACTGGTGCCGATAGGCACTAGGTTGTTGGTACAATAGCATTTTTAGTACCAGATTTTTAGTATTTTGGTACTAGATTTAGTACTTTATTTAGTACTTAGTAGCAGATTTAGTACTAGATTTTGTTTAACCTGATAAGTGGAACTGTATATGGTGTGAGTTAACGAGCTGTATGTTGGTGTTGGTGTCATCAATGTTTTCTTGTGACGTTATCACGAAAAATTATCGTCCGTAAACCGACTTTACAGACAACTAACTTTTTTTTCTGAAAAAATAATACCGCTTAACAGCATTATTTGTTAAAAAAACATTTATTTATTTTAATGATGAAAATTTGTTTTACTGAACAGCTGATTTTCATTTGACAGAAAAATGAAATATTTCGTACCATGTTCTTGTGGTCCATTTTTTTTACTGTTCCGATCATCATTAAAAAGTTTAATGAAACATTTTGCATCAAACGCCACCTAGTGGGTAGTTTAAATAGCCTAAGTTACTCCATAGAACATCAGAAATCTGTCAGTGAAAGTCCCGTCAAGCTGTTCCCGAGATTAGCCGGAACAAACAGACAGGCAGACAATAATTTTAAAAATTGTGTTTTTGTTATAAGTACTGTATATATGTATATACTTTCATATGCATTTTGTAAAAAGTTGTTACAGTTGACGCTCACAAATTAGAACTTTCGGAAATTCGAATCTTAAAAAAGCTTGATGAAGACGTACAAGGGAATCTTTTAGCTCTAGATGTGAATGTGAGAAAATCTGCTATCAGCTAGGTATAAAAAATCGAAGAAAGAAGAGATATTAGATGTTGTTTCCAACACCTATCAAGAAGCAAGTTACGATTCGTAACTATTTGACAGGAAAACATCCAAAACAAAACATGCATCCAAAATGCATTGTTGAAGTGTCAAATAGTTACGAGTTGTAACTATTTCCAACTCATGTCCATGATATGAATTGAGGTTGTTGATCTGTTAAAGTCAAAGCTCGTTTAGAAATTAAATAAAAATTCAAAATTCATACAATTTTTTTTGGTTTTAGTGGCGTTTAAAAATTAAAGTGGATTGACAATGATTAAAAACATGATCTTATGCAACGATAATACAAATAGAACTATTTTCGATGGCAAACTCTGCATTTAATTAGTATACATTTGGAGAAGTACGTTGAATTTTTTTGTTTGACAAATTAACAATGTCTAAAAATAAATGGTTCCAAAATGAAATCGTAACAATCCCAACAAAGTCTAACAATGACACTTTAACCAAAATTTTTAACACAACAACGATAGTTAATAAAAGAACGCCCTTAAGGTATGCTAATAGACGCATACAAATCTCCATTTTGATATTTTATGATGTCACATTCTTCTTTTAATATTATTTTTATTTATTAATTGAAGATTATTTTTTAAAATTGAAGGTTTAAGTTTTTTATGATTATAAGAACAATAAACATAAAAAACAATAACAAAATCGACAAATTAATGTTGAGTTTATCATTTACATTTACACATGAAAAACTACTTTATTATAAATACCTTAAGTTTTATGTAAATTGTTTTTCTGTGTATGTTTTGATTTTTATATTGTGAATAATTTTAATTTTTCTTCCTTTGATAATAAATATTTGTTCAGAGGAAGTTTCTATCAATAAATAATTATAAATAAATACATTTATTGGCGCGACAGCTCCTTAAGGAGCCAAAGCCTAGTGGCTTATACTCTCAACCATTCCTGTGTGTGTGCTGTGAATCTGCAAGAATGGAAGGGACCTACAGTTTACCACCGAGTCCGAACGGCTACATGAGATGCACTTTTTCGAGACAAATTTTACTCTTGGAGGTTTTGTCAGTTCCTCGCAGTACCCTGGAAAAGAAGATGGCTATGAGCGGGATTCGAACCCAGGTCCATTCGCTTAGCAGTCTGACATACTAACCACTAAGCCATGGGGCACTACATCAATAAATAATTAATTCTTTTATAAAGAACACTTTCGATATTAGATTAGAAGAAGGCGGGGATGTACAGGCTCACATAAACAATATGACCGTATTGTTTGAAAAATTAAGAGACATAGGTGAAACCGAACTTTCAGACAATTGGAGTGTTGCCATGCTTCTAAATAGTTTACCCAGAAGTTACGACACACTCATTACGGCATTTTAAACTCGACAAGAGAATGACTTAACTTTAAGCTTGGTACAATCAAAGTTGTTAAATGAATTCAACCGAAGAGCTGAAACCGAAGTTGATTGCAAAGAAACAGCACTAAAGGTAACAATTAAAAAGGACAAGATTTGTTTCTTTTGTAAAGGTAAGGGACCCTTCAAGCAAGACTGCAAGAAATATAAAGAATGGAAATCGAATGCAATTAAATCAAAATCACATACTGCCAACAAAGTGGAAAATCAAGCCGGATTTTTATTTATGGTGGGAAATAAGCAAGAAGGTTGGATAATCGATTCTGGTGCAACATGTCATATTGCATGTGATAAAAGTTTTTTTTCTGAACTCGATACCAATCATCACGAAAATATCAGTGTGGCAAATTTCGAGCAGGTAACAGCTCAGGGACGTGGAAGTGGAATTCTTAAATTCATAAATCAAAAGAACGAAGAATTTTCAACAAAGTTAACAGATGTCCTGTATGTTCCAGTTGTTGGAGGTAATCTACTTTCAGTACGCAAGCTTAATGAAAGTGGGTTTTCAGTTGACTTTAAAGAAAATATTTGCGAAATCAAGCACGGAGAGAAGCAGGTTGCGATTGCAGAACTTAATGCAAATCTTTTTATTCTTATCTTTAATCTTATTCCGCTCTTGAGCACAAAAGCGATTGTGTTCATTATTGGCATAGAGTCTGCAGCCATCGTGATTCTCAAGTTTGAAATAGGTAAATTATGAATTTTATAGATAGTTGGAAGTGGATATAATTTGGGGGAAGGTATTGGAAGGGATAGGGTAGAGGATGGGAAGTGGTTGTGAAGGTAGGTAGAAGGAAGTGGTAGGACCAAGGGAGTACAATGGGAAGGCACAGGAATTCGGGTAGAAAAGGAATTAAAGATCAATAAGTCGGGTGGGAAGAGTAGGATAGGAAGGAGGGGATGAAATGGAAGAAAGGAGAGGAATGGTGTGGGGAAGATAAAAGCAGGGGGGTTAAAACTGGGAAGTATTGGGGTGGGTAGGACAAACAAGAGGATGGCACAGAAAACCAAAGATAGGTGTATTCATGGGAAGGATTGGAAAAGGAGAAGGGGGTAGAGGATGGAAGGAAATGAAAGAATGTCTGCTAAGGAGGCGATGGCATGCTGGCGTAGCACGGCTAAGCTCGCCGGATATGGGGGGGGGGATCTTGCCCCCTCAGCCAGACCTCACCTATTCCAAAAAAACATAAAACATGCCATACTTAATATACCACCAAGAAGAAGCAGGACCACACCCGGGATACCCCGCTGGTGTTGTTGCAGGGTGGACCTTTTTCCCTCCCTCCTGGAATTCGACGGTCCAAATTTTAAGTGAATTCCCCAAAGTATAGGATATCCTTTTACTAGGCTATGTATGCCACCTTACCGCACCCCCCTGAAACGCGCGCTCAGCAAGCCATCGAGCGTCTTACCCGCTCACCAATAAAACATTTTTTTTTCACTTTAGGCGTGATTTACAGTAGCACTTTTATTTTAAGCGAATCCAAAAAAAAACAATTTCTCTTTCCACAAATCATAAAAATTTTTAACCTTATTTTAACGACGGTACCGCTCGGACAAAGCAAAATTGATAAATTTTGCTGATCCAAAGATAACAAGACAAATAAACAAAAGAATCGAAAAAAAAGTACGTTTCAAAAAAATAAATAGATAACCAAATGTTGACCATAGAAAAAGAACAAAAATTAAACAAGTATGTAAATAAATAATAATACACAGCTAAAAGAAAGTAAATAAATTTTTAAAATAAATAAATCCTAGCAATATAGACGGAACAAAAAAAGGAGCTTATGTGGCCCAGCTTCCTCCCAAAACCCCTCGGCAAGTACAAGTGGGATACTAATTATCTGTTCCCTTACTGATGCTAACTAGTGTCCCCCCAGATCCTACCTTCCAGAGCTCTATAAGGTGTCTCACGAGATTTTATTTACAAAAAAAAAAAATCAAACATTCGTAAGCCGGGGAGTCGCGAGGAAACTTGCCGACGGCAACCCTTGCACAGTCTTTCGTTTCCTTCGAAACACAGAACAAAAAAAAAACTTAACTTTTGGTTAAAATTACATAAAAAAATACACTATTGATGGTCTTTCGATGATCACGCCAAAAAAACAAAAATATATATATATATGTTTAAACAAAAGTTATATGGTAGATATGTATGTGATTAATATTAAAATAATAAAATAATTAATATTAAAATAATAAAATAATAAAAAAATCAGCAACAAAAAAAAACTCTTGCGGCGGTTCTGAGGCGTCCTGAGGAGCCCCTCGATTCTCTTCGCTCCGGAAGATATGTTTCGTGACTTTCTTTCTTTTTTTTTATTAACAGAACCCGTTTTTAATGTATTTGGAGGAACTAAGTTTTTGATGGGTGAATTTCGACACTCATTAATTTTTGGCTTTCGCACTTTTTTTGGTTTATATAAAAAAAAACTTTTATATGAGGCTATCCGCCCCGCTTCTAATAATATTTAAAGTTTACTTGGTAGCCCGGGTTGGTTTGTCGTCACGGGCTAGTTCTTCCAACCAGGGACTTTTCTTTCTCCTGTCTTGCTTAAAAATCGCTCCGACGGCCGACATGAATCACCCGCCAACCGCTCGTCGAAATTCACCTTTACGATAATTCATCTTTATTAGCTACTATTTTTATTTATTTAAATAATTTTTATTTCTTACCCTCCTTTTTTTTTATTTTTCTAATATTTGAATTAAATTAGGGATCCACATTAAAAATCGCACATAAAAAAACTAATCAAAAGGAACAAAAATCAATAATTACATATATACTTTACTTCGACACTTTCAACGAACTTACTAAGAAAGGAAACTTAATTCAAACACAAATTATAGGCGAAATCCACTTTGCTTATCAAGTAGGTCTTTGGTCGTTGACGGCTTGAATTTTAAAAACCTCTTTCCAACGGGCAAATCGTTGGGCCGCCGAAAAAGTCGATTTTTCCGTTTTTCCCACTTTTCCGTTTTTTTTTTATTTACCTACAGAGCATAGTCATGGAGTTCATTGACTTGACCTATTTACTATCCTAATAACAGCTGTTCGCCACATACATAGGTTTGTTCCTTTTCCGAAAATCGCACCTTTGGCCTGTCAACACTACCGACTTATTTCGGAAAAGGAACTACCTTACCTACCCTATGTGCCAAACGTCAACTGTCAAAAAAAAAATGGCTTCCAATTTTATCTCAATGTGCGCGTCTTTTTGCAAATCGTTAACTTTTTCGTGTTTTTTTTTTTAATTCCTGTAGTTTTTTTCGTGATTTTGAAAATTTGCTTAATTGTGCAAGTCCCGGTATCCACTCCTTGCATAGCCTCGCCTCCGTTCCCGAAAGAATCCGTGGTAGCGCAATCGCAACCAGCCTCGACTCGGACGCGTTTGTGTTTATGTGCAGTGTTGTTCAGTATATTATTATTACAAAATAATAAAAAATAAAAGTGCACCAAAAAAAAACAATTTACTGGGTGTTTGATGTTTTAATGTTTGTGCATGTTTATCGGTATTTCCTTGCCTTTCGATTTTAATTGCCCATGGCTCTTGCCCATTCCCAATATGTGCAAGTTTACATATTGTCCATGACCTACGACATTGTATATACAATGCCTACGATGCCGTCGGAGCCGCATGTACGACGAATCCGACTGGTTAAAAAAAAAATCATTTATTTTTTTTTTGTTTGAGCTTTGCATCTGGCATTGGCCCGCAACAAGTTGTTACAGAAATGTTTTCAAAAGGTCTGGTGGAAGGTGTCAATCTATTTAACTGCGGTATGAAGTGTCGCTGCGAGGTGTGTATGGAAGGTAAAACAACAAGACTACCTTTTCCAAAGAAAAGCAAAAGGAAAACAAACTCTCCACTCGATCTTATTCATACGGATGTGTGCGGACCAATGCAAACAACATCGCCAAGTGGAAAAAGGTACATTCTAACTTTTATCGATGACTTCACGAGGTATACTGTGATTTACCTGTTAAAACACAAGTCTGAAGTTTTAAGTAAGATGAAAGAATATACAGCTATGGTCAATACAGAATTTAAGAGAAAACCCAAAGTGATAAGATCGGATCGAGGAGGAAAGTACATTTTTAAGGAAGTAGTTGCATTCTTGAAGAACGAAGGAATCCAGATTCAATACACTGCAGCGTATTCACCTGAGCAAAACGGTGTCGCCGAACGCAAAAATCGGACCTTGGTTGAGATGGCTCGATGTATGCTACTGTATGCGAATCTTCAGAATATGTTTTGGGCAGAAGCAGTAACAGCGGCAAACTATAAACAGAACAGACTTCCAACAAGATGTACAGCGATAACTCCGTAAGGATGGACTGGGTCAAAACCCAACATAAAGCATTTTCGCATCTTTGGTTCAAAATGCTTTGTTTATATTCCTACCGAAAAGAGAAGGAAGCTGGATCGGACTGCGACTAAAATGATTTTTGTTGGATATGATGAGCACTCCAAAGCTTATCGTTGCTATGATCCATCTACTAAGCAAGTTAAAGTGAGCCAGGATGTTCAATTTGCAGACAGCATTTTTATGAAGACAAGGGAGGCCTCGAAGAAATTAATAACTTCTAAGGAGCAAAAACCAAAAGAAGCTTCAGTTCCAGTGCTACCAAATAGATCATATCAAGAAGTCAATCACCAGATGGAGGTGTTGTTCAAGAAGACGGGAACACACAAATAGTAGCATTAAAGCGATCGGAAAGAAAAAACAAGTAGTTCCATCAGAAAGATTGATTGGAATTTAAAATGTAAAGCAAGCAGAAGCTGAGGCTGAGCCTAAGAATTTGAAGGAAGTAATGGCAAGTCATTACAAATTAGAATGGCTGTCTGCTATGAAAGAAGAAATGGAGTCTTTTAAGAAAAATGGTACCTGGGAGTTATGTGAACTACCAAAGGATAAAAATTTGGTCGAGTGCAAATAGGTGTTCAAGAGGAAGACTATCGTCAACAAAGAAACTAAAAGATTTAAAGCTCTCCTCATTGCTCAAGGATTTTCGCAAAAATATGGAATGGATTAATGACAAATTCAACCAAAGTAAAGATGATCCATGTCTTTATTTTAAAAATTGGTGCTACATTTTAATATATGTAGATGACTTGATTGTGGCAAGTAAAACTCAAGAAATAATTCAATCAGTATATGATATTCTATCAGCGAAATTTGAAATAAAAATTTTGGGAAACATCAAAACTTATTTGGGACTAGAAGTTGAAAAAGATGGCAAAGGAAATTATTACCTGAGTCAAAGGAATTATATTAATCAGATTACTATTGAATTTAATTTGGCTGATTCAAAATTTTCAAACGTACCTATTGATCCAAATTACGGAAAGGATGTTGATAAAACAGAAGTTTTAGTTGATAATTTTAAATTTCAAAAATTAATCGGATGTTTACTTTATACAACAGTAAACACTAGACCGGACATATCAGCAAGCATGTCAATTATGGCGCAAAAGGTTAGTCAACCGACACAAAGAGACTGGAATGAGTTAAAACGCCTAGTAAAATATTTAAAAGGAACTTAAAAGAAAATCAAATAGTGGCTATATTTTCAAGGCAAACGGTGGAGTAGTCAGTTGCTTATGTCGCAAACAAACCTGTGTAGCACTTTCTTCAACAGAAGCAGAGTTCATTACTTTATCAGAGGCATACAAAGAAGCATCATGGATTCGTCGTATACTACATGATATAGGAGAAGCAATAGTGGAACCAACACGATAAATAATAATATACGAGGATAATCAAAGCTGTTTAAAACTTATTGAATTTACTTATTTATCCAACAGAACTAAACACATCGATACACGATGTCATTTTGTAAAGGACTATATAAGAAACAAGGTGGTCATTTGCAAGTATTGTCCAACGGAAATAATGTTAGCAGATCTTCTTACCAAACCACTGACGGCAACAATGTTAAAACTATTGAGAAAAAATGTGGCATATCTTTGTGTAAATGAGGCGAAGTGTTGAGTTTATCATTTACATTTACACATGAAAAACTACTTTATTATAAATACCTTAAGTTTTATGTAAATTGTTTTTCTGTGTTTGTTTTGATTTTTATATTGTGAAAAATTTAAATTTTTCTTCCTTTGATAATAACTATTTGTTCAGAAGAAGTTTCTATCAATAAATAATTAATTCTTTTATAAAGAACATTTTCTTCATTTGGCTATACGTGGAACCACATTGAAGAACACCTTTCAACAATTAATACATTTATTTACACTTGTTCGAAAACTCAGATTTCTCGGCTAATAAATATGGTCTGTATTTTTCTTACTTTTATTTAATACGTTACCAAATATCTTAATATCAAACGCTGAAAGAGCCTGATCAATTTGTATTCTAATTTGAATTGAAATTAAATATTCCGTTGTTTCATTTTTTACAATCAAAGCAATAATAATTTTTATTTTTCTGTTTTGCTCAATAAAGCATATTTGCTACTAAACAAAATATCAAGTTTCTTAAAAATACTTAACATCTGAGTGTTTTATAAGCACATGCCTATATCTTTCTTCTCTTAGAAGTTTGTGCATTATATTTCCTGTAGGACTCGTTGGCTTTCATATTTGTGTCGGTTTCAACAACACTCTCTAAAACAAAAATCAGAAGAATGTGACGCATAATCAGCCAAAGTGAGCACACCTTGTATTTCTGTGCATCATGGACTGCACCAATATTAACGGCGAAAGCTAAGTTAATATTTGGTGAAGCATACTTGGGTAAAGATGAAAATGCATTCCGTGCCAGTGATGGATGGTTTACCAAATTTCGGCAGGTATTCGCTACTTAAAAATTGGTGCCGAGAAACTTTCTAGTGATGTTGGCGCAATAACACCGTTATTGACAGATTTCGTGCAAATGTCGCTGAGACGAGGCTAATAGAGACACAAATATAATGCGGACGAAAGGGGATTATTTTTCCGTTGCCTACCAAATAGAACAAAGATACGTCGCTGCTTGTGAAAAAAAGCCTCTGGATACAAAATACAAAAAGAACGCATTTCAATTTTACTAGGCTTAAATACTAATGGCTCACACAAATTAAAGCCATTGGTTTTATCGGGAAAGCAAAAAACCAAGGGGTTTAATAATTCACTTCATTACGACTTTTCGAAAAATGCTTGGATGTCGTCGCGGATCTTTCATGAGTGGTTTCATAAGATATTTATTAAAGAAGTGAGGAGAAATAATGTTATTTCTTGGTTCCATGCTTTTTAAAATATTTTTCGTGTGCATAACAGGTCATGCGCTTTTCAGAAAAAAATAATTTGCCTCCAAAGGCCCTCTTGCTTATTGACAACTGTTCTGCTCATGCATGCATGTGACTATGGAAACAGTTGCATATTTCTTTCCACCAAATGTGACAGCAGCTGTGCAATCAATGGATCAAAATTCCATGAAGTTAACAACATTGATCTACAGATGTAAGCTACTTGCCCAATTAATCGCTGAAGGTGGAGAATTGGGACTCGGACCACTACGACAGCGACGATGATTTGCCACTAGCACAATTGGTGCAAAACAATCAGGAATGCAATGAAGTTCTTCGAATAAATCAATATCTTTTAGCAGAAATTGATCCCAACAATTTCTTCTGTATAGAGAAAATCGAAGAATGGAATCAAGATGTTTTTTAAGGCGCATCTTAAGATGAACTCAGTAGTTATGATGAGACTTCAGATAACGAAGTCGATGTTGTCGATGTCGTACCAATTATTTCTCATTCTACAGCCATTGAAAACGTCAATAATTTAATCGAATGGTGCAAAAAGCGGGAGTTGCTTTCCACTACGCACATTACCAACAAAAATTTGCATGGGCTGATATTTTTTTTAATATTATTTTTATTGAATTCAATCTTATAACTAAACTTAAAGCTAGACAATCTTTCTTGAACAAGCCCGCAAATATCAAAATAGAGGAATGCCTCGATTCGGATTCCGGTGTTCAATGCAAACCGAGACAACGCCGGAGACACTGTCTCTCGAACACCATCTTTACCATCTGAGATAGGGCAACGTTGCATGTGCAAATTTTTTTCATGTCGGTGGAACTGCTTAGAATAGCGACGTTAATTAATGCTGCAAGGAAAATGTTGAATGAGGGCAATGTGGATGTTGTAAGCTCGGTTGTTAGGATTGAGTATAATTTGTAGTAAACCGAAATTGTGTTTTATGAATTTGGTAATCCTAAACAAGGATTCTCAGAGCAAGAGGAATGGGGAACTTACTTATTTCAATCACTTTTAACTGTTTTTTTTTTTTGATCGGATTCTTAAAAATAAATTTATTATTTATTCTAGTGTAAAAATGTATAATTCAAGAAGCAATATGGAACAAGGTGAACAATCCTCAGGTAAATTGATATCCCAATGCATATACATATGTAGATAATTCTTTAAAAAAAAAAAAAAGTTGTAATTTTTTTTAAATAATTTTTTTTTAAACCAATCTGGTTTTTTTAGCTGAGTTAGATGATTTGTATACAAGGTACAGGCAGAGACTAAGAAAATCGCTGTTTATATCAGGCCTTTCCATTTCATTGACAACGTGTATACTTTCCATTATTCTTGGATTACTGAAAGACTGCGTAAATACTATATGCATCGAACAATAGTACAACCAAAGCTTAAATATTTTCTTCTTTTAGAATGTTTTCCACATATCCCTTATAGTCATAGCAGGATTGGTTTCAGTTTTTATTCTCATGGCTCTACAATTTCCTGCAGTTCTAAGTTCCCCTGTTGCAGCGCTAGCCTTTGCGGTAATTACAACATTTTCCCTTGGCATAATAGCGGCTATTACAGGAGAAGAAATGGCACCTCTTCCACTTTTTGCAGTGTTTCTGGTAAAGATGATTAAAATAAGCCCAAACTTATGCCATAACAACAGAAACCCAGATTGATATTTATTCAAACTTAGGGGATTCATACTATGTTGCCGATTTCATGGCCCGTCTCATTGGTATTGGCGTTAGTTATGACGATTTTTCACGTGCTTCATAGAATCGGCACCAGCTCAGGGTTTTCTGCTGATATTGATATGGTATGTTGCATAATTTGATGGGTATACTATATACATGGTGGCGCGAGTATGATAAAAAATCAAATTTAATTGGGTTATTTTTCAAGATTTTGCACAACATATTAGCAGCAACAATAGTAATTATCCTAGTAATGGGAAAATATAACTCGAGCCACCCTGTATATTTTGATGAATCAGATTCATAATTTAAAATCACAAGCAGATTATTGCCGAGGTAGTAATGCTAGCTTCTGCATCGGTTTCCGGTCTATATTACCGAATAATGTCAGACGCAGCTCATAATCGAACAGTAGATGGTACACGTACAGGAATAGAACAAAGGGTCAAACTAGAGTGTGAACGAGAGCAGCAGGAACAATTACTCTTAAGCGTAATTCCAGCTTACATAGCAGCTGAGGTACATATCACTTGTTAAAGAATTTATTTGCAGTTGCTTACCTTTCGTGCTTTAAGGTTAAAAGAAGCATCATGCTGAAAATGGCTGATGCATGCCAGCGTGCGGGTGGACAAGCTTACTCAGCTCGATTTCATGAGCTACATGTTCAGCGCCATAACAATGTATCAATTTTGTATGCCGATATTGTAAATTTTACCCCGCTGTCGGAACAACTTACAGCTAGTGACTTAGTCAAAACACTTAATGATCTTTTTGGCCGTTTTGATCAAATTGCTCAAGTAAGTTTCTATTTACGACCTACAAACATATGTTTATGTTTTGCTTTAACACACATCACCTATTACAGGAAAATCAATGTTTACGAATCAAGATTTTAGGAGATTGTTATTATTGTGTGTCGGGCTTACCAATTTCAAGACCCCAGCATGCAGCTAATTGTGTAAACATGGGCTTGCAGATGATTGACGCTATTAAGTATTTAAAGCAGATTTATTCTTAGAATTATTATAACAAATTAAACACTAGGCGTGTTCGAGAAGCGACAGGGATCAATGTTGACATGCGAATTGGAATTCACACCGGGAATGTTCTATGCGGAGTCCTTGGTCTACGAAAATGGCAGTTTGATGTCTGGAGCGATGATGTTACAACGGCTAATCATATGGAAAGCGGTGGCGTTGCTGGGTATGAATCCTGTGTGTTGTTGAATAAATGTTTATAGATATTTTCAAATAAGGACATTTCTCAAAATAGGTTCAACCTGTAACCTTAGAAAATAAAGTTTTGTTCAGATTCAGAGATATTACCTTATATTAGGATACAGGGATAGTCACTTAACTTTCGTTAGTTTCTGCCATGAAGCGTAAAAATAAAAATAAAAACAAATCATTATTTAACTTTTCAGATATTGAAATGTAATTTAATTGAGCATATTTATATATATTTATATATACTTTTATTAAAAAATGAGGTATTACAATCTGAAATAACGCTAAATCTATTAAATGTCTAATCACGAATTAATTATTTTGTCTTTCCATACGTTTTGCACCGGAACTTATTTTTTTTTTTAACTGTTTAGGATTTCTTTTTTTTATTTATTTAACCTTTTTTTAAATATTTAGTTTTTTATCAAATTAATTCATGTTGATTGTATCATGTACATACAAATTATATGAAGCTTGCTTATAGTATGGGAGGCAGTCGCAGGAACACCTACATACCTCCTCGAGTCAATGGAAAATGTAGCCATAAATAAATTGCAAATTACATAAAATATACGTGAGGCGTACAAATATGGCCGACAAAAAAAATGTCGACTGGACAAATATAAATTTCATCGACTGTTAAAATGCCGACTGAAGTTTGATCGACAACGAACAAAGTCGACAGTTTAAAATCCAGACTCAAATCAAATGCGTAAAAATATCGATTTTCATATGAAATACAGTAAAAAGAGGAATGCTTTCTTATAATGTGTAAACTCAATTTTATTATTAATTCAATGATTTAAAATAAACGATAAACAAACCCGTCAATTATTTATTATATTTTGTCTTAATATTTATTTTACTTAACTTTGTCTTCCATTAAATGACCAGTATTTACAGAATGTTGCAGTTGGATATAATAAAAATAAGACTGCTGATATAAAAACTAACTTTTTTGTCTTTTTGGCGGTAAAATGGGGGTTGCGTTTTTGGTGCTCTTTTACCTCATTTGGAATCGATTCAATGAACAAATAGGGTAACAAATAAAATCTTACACCATCTATGTACATACATTAAGAATCTGCTGATCTGATAAACTTAACATGGGCAACATGCATCCGACCACAATTTAAAAAAAAATTGCTATAAATTCATTTTCCTTAGTCAATATATGTATCAACATTTTTTTTAGACAAATTAATATTGAAAAAATGCGGTCGGATGCATGTTTGGCCCATGTTAAGTTTGTCCGACCAGCAGATTCTTAATATAGACGGTCTAAGCTTTCATTTGATACTCCATTGGTTCGTTGACCCGATGAGGTAGGCCAACACCAAACCGGAAGTGGCCATTTTACCACAAAACGAACAAGAAAGTGTGGCCGACCAGCGGTTTAATGCATTTTATGTAATTTGCCACCTATGTATGGCTAAATGTACCGTTGACTGGATAAGATGGTTTTCTTACAGCCGCTTCCTGGACTTTAATATTATTCAAAGAATTTCAGGATTCAAAAATAAAAACAAAAATCATCAAAATTAAAATTAAAGCATTTCCTTTGTGAAATAATGAAATCAATTGTTTTACCCTAGTCGTGTTCACATAACAAAACAAACTCTTTCATATCTTGACAATGCATTTGAAACTGAACCTGGTAATGGAAGTTCTCGAGACTCCTATCTATCAGACCATAAAATAGATACTTATCTCATCATCCCACCGAAGGTAAACTTACTTTCATTTGTATAAAGGTATTTTTAAATTATTTTCATTTTCACTTCACAGAAAACTTATAACCTTCCACGAGTTGTGGAGATAGTGACTCCATCTTCCCCCAAGGAAATGTCCAGTGAAGTGGTGCAGAATCAAACTTTAATTATAGATAAAGAAAATTCTGAAAAACTAGAAAACAGTCATCCGCGTACATCACAAAAAAAGGAAAATACTACAAAATGTTTAAATCCCACTTTGGAAAGCATACCTTTACATATAGCTGAAAGTATGAGTAAGGAAAACGAAAGTAAAGATACTTCGATTAAAAGGACAAACAGCGGAGTAATTCAAGGTACAATTTCTTCCGATTGCCAGATTTATAAAACAAAATGTATTTTATTTTTTAAACAATAGACGTTAAGGTAGTAAGCAAGTAAATTATTACCATGGACCTATTAAATATGGACCTATCTTAAGAAAAAATGTGTCGACAAAAGCACTAACACCTGAAACAAACCAGTTTTAAAACATTTAATTACAAGAGACTTCATTTTCATAAGCGTATCTAGAATATGTGGCGCTAATTTGGAACCAACGTGAAGTTGGCTCCTAGCAGTCCATACCTATTAGGTCCATGAATATTACAATTAACATACTGCAAAATTACCATGTTTTTCAGAATTGAAAAGTAATTCTTGGATCTTGAAATAGATCCAGATAGAAAGCAGGATCCCAAATTGTTTTTGTATTACGAGTTAAAACTTAATCCAGATCCAGGAATAAAGTATATGAAGAAAACACAAAAATGTATTACATGTCGCCAAATGTTTTCGTTTCCATTCCACTACAGTTAGGTTGAAGTTTGCCCACAAGACTTTTTTATATATTTTTATTAAGTTCTTTTCTCCGAATAAAATTATAGGAATACTTAAATACTCAAATAATGTTTGTATTTTCGTATATGTAATTCAATGATAATTGTTCTATCTTCCTACTTTTCAGGACTAATGACCTTTGCCGATAGACGCCGTTCATCAGGAGCTTTCATGGATAGTAGAAAACACTCCATCGTATATGGAGAAAGTTTTCGTTCCGCTGCTGGAACTGGTAAGTTCAGAATTGTAAGAAATAATAAATGTGGGAATTGTCAATTATTTATATTCTAGCCACACCCGGTGGGCCGCCTACAAGAAATAGGCCATCATCAAAAATTACCAAGTATGTAGAGTGCTGGGGAGCAGATAAGCCATTCGCCAATATAGCGGAATCAAAATTGGCTAAAAATATCGGACTTGCGGTAAATATCCAAAATGTTCATCAAAAATTGAATTCAAATTGTATGTTTGAATCTTAAGAGCGTTGCTATGATAGAGTCTAATCTCTTGCCACCAGAAAGAAGATGTTCAAATTTTAACTGTTTCGGGCCTCCAACGGAGTTGAAGCCTATTACAATGTGGTATCGGAACTCATCTCGGGAAATCCTTTATCGCGCTCAGCCAGATCCACATTTTCGATATGATTTGCTTTGTGCATTTAGTATTTTCTCACTCCTTGCTATTATACAACTGATAGTTTTCGAACTGTAAGTAATATTAAAAAAAACAACGTATAAATCGCGTTTTTTCACTTTCATATCAGGAATGTAGCATTGTTGGGGTCAATTGGAGCAAGTACAATATCTATAAGCGTGTTCCTTTATTTGTGTAATGTAAGGGTATTGGATGATTCCTCGATTCCCGTTTATACTCCAGGTCAAGTTGTTACCAGAAGCCGGGCAATAAGATTGGCTGTATTTTTGATAGTTAATGCGATAATTTCGTTATGTTCGGTTTTCAGTGTGGTATAGCACCTGTTTATATTACATTCTATCTGAATTATTTATTATTTTGATTTCTATAGATTAACTTCTCGGGAGAAACTGCTATTGATGTTGAAATGAGTTCATTTAACTACACGACAACGACACTTATTCCGCCTTTTCCAGTGGTAAATTACTCACCTGCTCCAGCGTATTTACTTTGTTGTGGTCTAAGCCTGGCTTGTGTTTCTGCTTTTCTAAGAAGTGGTTTCATTCTAAAGTTGATGGTTATGATAATAGCTGCCTTGGTTGAGGTCGTTGTACTGGGGAACAGTGATTTGTTTTCTGACTATAATGTTTGGCATACTGAAAATAGCATGTAAGCCGTTATATTGTTGGGGGCTTTTAACATAAAATTATGATTAAATATATTATTTTTTAGACTGCCCCTCGAAGTTAAAGGCTTCTTGTATCTTTGCCTTATAATTGCAGTTTTGCATACCCTTGATAGACAGGGAGAGTATGTTGCTCGAACAGACTTTTTATGGAAAGCAAAATTGCAAATTGAACAAGAAGAAGTTGAAACCATGCGTGGCATCAATAAGGTAAAACTTATCACTATTGAAAATAAAACATCTCTAACAAGCTGAAAGCAAGTAATGTACTTAAAAAAAAACTCTTTCGCAAGTGAATGTCATAAATTACCAATTTTTTTTTAAAAGTGTTCAAAAAACGTTCCAATCCTATGAAATTTAAATGAATCCCCATCTTTTATTCGTTTTCAGATCTTACTTGAAAATATACTTCCAGCTCACGTTGCTACCCATTTTCTTCACCAGGACCGATCCACTGAACTTTATCACGAAAGCTATTCAAGTGTAGCTGTGATGTTTGCTTCAATTCCGAATTACAAAGAATTTTATGATGAAACTGATGTAAACAAACAGGGATTGGAGTGCCTTCGGCTTCTCAATGAAATTATATGTGATTTCGACAAGGTATTATATATGGTATTATTTAGTCATATTACTTACATAAATATGCATATATAGGTTGGAAGTACTATATAAATCTTTTATTTTAGCTCCTTTTAAAACCAAAGTTTAGTGGAATAGAGAAGATCAAAACAATTGCTAGCACATATATGTGTGCATCAGGATTGAGGCCAGGAAAGGAAGACGGTACTTCTGTAAGTTACTTCTTGAAACAATCTTAAATTCTAATAGTTTGTACGTGGAAACGTTTCATACGTTTTCATACTATGAGAAAGATTGCAAAAATGGTTTTGGAATAGCAATAGCAAATAAAAAGATCAATCTTGGATTTACATATCTTCTTATTTATATGTATGTCGTCAAAATACAAAACTGAGTTATTTTTTATATTATGTTATATTATGTAAAGGAAGTATAACAGAAGAAATACATGAGTTATAATAAAGAAAGCCATTATTAAAGGTTCCTTTTGCTTTAAATATTAGGAAATAAAAGACGGCGCAACATTAAGGGCAATTTTTTTTTTAATTTGTGCAATAGTTTATAAAAAACAACACTAATTTTACAAGCCAGGTAGTTACATAGGGACTATCGGAGTTCGAAGGTAATGAAAATGAGCTGCATAATCACTCACAACATAGTAGGCGATAGTTATAAAGGAAAAGTCGCTTTTTATTTCTAACACGCTTAACACATATGTTAAAACAACAAATTAATTTTTTTCTGAGCTACTATCCTAAGGCTTGAAAAGTAGAATATTATATTCTAATTTCCAAGCTTTTAAACGTTACATAAAATTTTGTTTTAATTTCTAAGCGATTCTAATTTTCGAGCTTTGCTTGTATATGTATATTGTATATACTTCCCATTAGCTGCATCTAAGATGGAAGAAGTTCCCAACACCACACCAGATCTAGACACAGTTAAGCTGTAATATTAATTCTCTAACCAAATGTTTTACTTATAATACGTATATATTTATAATTCGCTTCACTTATTTTAAATAACTGATTTACAATTTAAAATTTTTTTTTCAGGACGAAAGACGAACTGAAGAACACAATGTTGTTATTCTTGTGGAATTTGCAATTTCTTTGATGTCCATTCTAGATTCAATAAATCGGGAATCATTCCAGAGATTCCGCATGAGAATTGGATTAAATCACGGATCAGTGATTGCCGGCGTAATTGGTGCCCAAAAGCCTCAATACGATATTTGGAGTAATACTGTGAATGTTGCCTCTAGAATGGATTCATGTGGTGTTATGGGTCGACTACAGGTTGGTAAAGAACAATTATTTACTGTTGTCAATCAAACAAAAAATTTAACACAAATAATTCAGAGAACCTATCAAGAGATCAGCCTTTAAATTAAAAACACATCAAGTAACATTAATCACAATCTAACATAAGTGAAGTGTGAGGGGAACTACATAGTTCAGTACGTAATGTTATTGACGAAGTAGATGAAAATGGTAGTTTTAAAAGGATTCCAAGATTAAGATTCCAACACGATTATTTTCACCTTTGCATCAGAGTGGGAATAAAGATATTTGTAAACTGAGATCTTTTTAATAAGCTCAGACATGAATTATTTCTTCTTTAACTCGACTGGCTCCACTCCTTTCCAACTTTTCTGTTTCGCTCTAAGTGAAGTGTCTATCTGTAGGGTCGCCGGGTTGACCATAGAAGCCTACCTGTTTTGGTTTGTTTAATGTCTGATAATGCATGTGTCGTTTTATTTGTTTATTCAAAGAGTTTTAATATTTTTTATATATACATACATTATTTAATTTTTAAATATTATTTAAGAGAAAGACAAATATATTAGATGCCATTACAAACTATTAACCCAGAATTAATATTTAGTCTTATTCATTTCGCATGGCACAAAATATAATTGAATCCAATATCAGCAGTTGATTTTGATAGTACATCAAATTCGTTCTTCCTGTAGGTGCTGTGGGTTAAGAAAATGTAGGTTCTAAAATGTAACAAATCTCAACATAGTTTAATTGGATCCGTTAATTTTGTTCTGGCTATATGTATATATTTACATATAGTACGTACATGCATATACATAGCTTGTCAACCTAAACAGCTGAACCGATTTCTTTCAATTTTTTTATCAGCAACCATAATTTTACGAATTTTTTTAAAGTGCAAAGACCCAACCATAATTGAAAAATTGGAATGTACGTTGCCGTACGAAACAGTTCGAATACATGTAATTTGTATATCCAAGCCGAAATGGCATTGATAAAGTTTCGTCCAGTTTTATATTCTGAATAAAAAAACTGTTTTTTTTATTACGGCTACTGCTCAACTGATGTATTTGACAGAACGGAAAGACATTAGCTTCCTATTTCTTTCGCGTATGGTCGGGACTTTATTGTATGTATGGTCTATCATAATATGGTCAAACAGTTCGTTCAAAAAACTCTATAGAGTCCCTTTTACAAAACGGTTTTTTTTAATTGTTGTCTTAATCGATAATGGCTTACTGGATTCCTACAAAAAATAATATTGGAAAAGATCCAAGATCGCTCGATACATGCTGCATACCATCTAGAATATTTTTTTTCGGGAAAATACTTTTTTCATAAATAAATTATTTGAGATATGCGATAGTTTACATACATACATAACCTGCATATTAACTGATTCTGTCAAAAAGTTGGCTTAATAATATGATGGGTACATGAGAGTAGTACGAGCGAGCCAGTGGTGACCAGTTTTTATTTTTTTAAATATGAATTCATTAGCCAAATATTGCAATTTCTATAATATGTAGAATATACTCAAATAAAATAAGAATTAAAACGGAGTATTCTTTTGCATAATTTTGTTTAGTTTGACTATTGAACTTAATAGTTTGTGTTTGGAAAGGTTCCTTCCGTCGGCTTTTTGGTCACTGTAGTTTTCGCAATGAAACAACTATGTTACATTAGCTTTTCCCGACGTTTCGGCAGGGGTTGCTGCCTTCCTCAAGAGAATTTTTTTAAGTAAAAAATAAAAAAAAAATTAAATTATTGTTCTTTAGTGTCTTCATCGTCATAGTTTTCTTTCTTTTGTTTTTTTTTTTAATAAAGATGAAACTTCATTCGAAGTGTCATATTTTTGTTTAAATTTTTTTTTTAATTTTTTACTTAAATAATTTATTGTTCTTTAGTGTCTTCATCGTCATAGTTTTCTTTCTATTGTTTTTTTTTTAATTAAGACGAGACTTCATTCGAAGTGTCATTTTTTTGTTTAATTTTTTTTAAAATTTTTTTACTTAAAAAATTCCCCTGAGGAAGGCAGCAACCCCTGCCGAAACGTCGGGAAAAGCTAATGTAACATAGTTGTTTCATTGGGTGAAGCTCTCTTATCGAAAATGCGTGCTTTTGGGATCGATAATACTCTTGTTCGTTGGATTAGAAGCTATCTTCTGGACCGTTCAAGTTGTATTGGACGGATTCAAGTCTGATTCCCATAAAATAAATGCTGGTGTGCCCCAGGGCTCTGTTTTGTCTCCGACTCTTTTCCTCATTTTTATAAATGATCTTCTGTCTGTTACTTCTAATCCACTTAACTGTTTTGCTGACGACTCTACCCTCAGCTTTTCATATTCGTTCGATAATTCACGTCCTTCGCCTTCGGACGTACAATTGCAACGGTGCCGTATGTCAAGCTCATTAAACTCCGATTTATACAGCATTGTCAAATGGGGTAATAGGAATCGTGTGGAGTTTAATGCTTCGAAAACTCAATGCTGTCTTCTGTCGTTAAAGCTTAACATACCCCCAATGCCATTGTCCATGAATGGCACTTACATCGAAGAAACCGAAAAGCTCTCAGTACTCGGTATGTGTGTCAACGACGACCTCCGTTGGAACGACCATATATTTGAAATCGCTAAGAATGCTGCTAAGTGCTTAGGTTTTCTGTATCGGTGTAAGAAGTATTTTTCTCCATCTGATCTGGCTACTCGAGTATAACTCCCACCTCTGGGCAGGTGCTTCACAAACATCGCTTCACTTGCTTGATAGAATACAAAATAGAGCGTTAAGATTGATAGGAAATAGAACTGCCGCTGAAACGATTGCCCCTCTCGAACACCAAGGCAATGTTTCATGTCTTTCCTTATTTTATCGTTTCTTTTATAAAAAAATGTTCACTCGAGGTAGCCAGCTGCATTCCTCCCCTTAAAAGTTTCGCCCGTAATACTCGTCTTGCTAGGAATGCCCATCAGTTCACCCTTGAGCCCAATTTCGGACGTACCATGAAAGATTCTTTTTTTAGCCGTACAACACGACTTTGGAATGGTTTACCCGGCGAGATTTTCCCTTGCCATTTCAATATGCAAACATTCAAAACCAATGTTAATCGACACCTCCTATTTCTCCCCTCCCTTTCTTCCTAATGCGCGCGCAGTGTGTTACATTAAAAGGGAAACAAATAGTCACTTGTGCGCGCGTAATTATAAAAAAAAAAAAAAAAAAAAACTACAGTGACGGAAGGAACCTTTCCAAACACAAACTAATAACTCAAAATTGGTCAATAAAATATTCTTAATTATTGAACTTAATCTGTGTACATACTTGTGTATATTAAATGAACCATGTTTCCTCTTTTCAGACTACAGAGAGTACAGCAAAAATTCTAATTGACGCGGGGTACACATGCGAATGCCGAGGTCCAATATTTGTGAAAGGAAAAGGTACATTGATTACCTATTTCGTCAAGACACCCTTCGATGGAAAACTGTAAAATAAATATTTACTATTAGGAAGAAAGTAGTAATTGAGTTGCAAACAATCAAATTAAATGGTTAGTTTATGTATATTTACCAATATACGCATAACACTTAACAAATTTAAAATTATTGTTATTAAATCATATTAACGAAACTTTTTGTAATAAAACCTCTACAGAAATCCTGTACATACAAAAATATTTTTATGAACGCTGAAATAACTTATTGGCCGTAAACCTACTTATACTGAAGCATTTTGAGGCTTCGTCTTAAAAAGCAATGATGATTTAAGGAACATTCCCAATCTTTAAACAGTAAATAAATAATCCTTCAGTTTCTTAGTGCATTGTTATTGCTTCAAAGGTTTTGTTTGGCTTCCGTGGTTCAGTTTTCTCTCGTTTTTAAATAGGCAAGTTAAGTATTCCATAGCTGCCACTATTTTTATTGACTTTCCCTGACCAGTTTTATAATTTTCCCTGACCAAATGAAGAAGTAATTATGTAACTGTATTTAATTTGTACATGCTTAAAATAAATCACATGAAATTGAGGTACTTAAGGGGAGGTTTCCATACAAAAAATAGTTTATAGCTTCGCGTTTAGCTATGTAACTTCCACAATTTTTGGAATATTTCAATAAAATAAAGTTTTCGATTGTAAATTAGTTAAAAAAATATTATTTTTATTTAACTTAAAAAAAAATTTAAAAAATAACCTCAAATTCTCAAGAGAAAATAAAAAATCCACAATTTTACGTAAGGATTTCCAGACGCACTGGGACGAATTTCAAATAACACAACAAAACAAGACAATAATAAGTATCAAAAATGCATTACAAACTTTTTTTTGTCTAATTCTGTAAAGTAGTCTAAAAAATCAAACAACATATATTACATAAAAAAAGGCGAATTTACTAGAGGATATTGTTTACTCCATTTGACAAAACTTCAATTTTTTTAATAATAACGATCCAAAATTAATAAAACCTAGATTAAAGAATGTATAATCGCTTTTTAGAGCAACAACAAAAATTATGTGTTTTTGGGTGATATTTTAATCATGATCATGGGGCAATGCTTTGTTATTTTGTTTTAATTAATTATAATTTAAAGAAAATATGTTAATGAATTGCACTCCGATAATTTTGTTTTGTTTTTTTGTTCGTAAAAATGTAATTTAATATGAATTTAGAATTTTTGTGAAGCAAATACAACCAATACAATTTTCACATATATTTTTTTTGTTGGTATTTTGTTTATACAATTTAAAAAGCAAAGTAGATTTTTAACTCGGGTTTTTTTATTTTTATTTTAGAAAAGTTATCTATTTTGCATTTTTTAACAATAAATTTCCCTATAAACGCACACAAAGAAGCTGCACTTTTTGCTTTTTGCGAAATTTGAAAAAAATTATACTTTTTTCCCGGGAATAACGAATTAACATAGAAACATGAATGAATAGTCAAAATGTAAGAAATTTTGGCCTCTACATACATAAATAAATAAGTGGATACCGTAGGACGTGAGAAGAAAAAGTTATTGATGAAAAACCTAAAAACGGTCGAAAAATGTTGGAGTTTTCCCCCCACCCTTCCCCTTTTTGCACAAGTCCTCGAGTTTCAAAACCGGAGAAAATGTTAATTAACCATCTCTGAATAACGTTTTAAAGTTTTATTAAGTTCCGATTGTTTTCCATCTAAAACTACATGTCGACGGTGAGGCCATGCAAGGCAAAAAGGCGTTAAATTCTGATTGATCGGTACATCGGGTCTATTTTCTGAGCTTATGAATGACATACAAATTCCCATAAAAAATAAACAGTAAAAAAAACTTGTAAGTGCCATTCATGGACAATGGCATTGGGGGTATGTTAAGCTTTAACGACAGAAGACAGCATTAAGTTTTCGAAGCATTAAACTCCACACGATTCCTATTACCCTGTATAAATCGGAGTTTAATGAGCTTGACATACGGCACCGTTGCAATTGTACGTCCGATAATCTTACTTTCACCAAAGCGATGTAAAGATTTGTTCCACTGTTCGGTGAGATATGCCATCAGATCACCAGTGGAACGGTTGCTGCGGAAGCCATACTGACGGTCATGGAGAAGCTTACGATCTTCGAGATATTCCTTAATCTGATGGTTAATCAGTGTTTCCATGACCTTAGAAAGAAGGGATGTCAGTGCTATGGGTCGGTAGGGGGAGGATGGGTCACCTTTCTTAGGGACATACTGGACAAATGCTGTTTTCCATCTTCTAGGAAAGATTCCAGAAGTGTAGGAGCGATGGAAAAGCTTACGCAGTGGTTTTGCCAGTGTATAAGAACACATCCTCAGAAGAATCGGGGGTATACCATCCGGGCCAGCGGATTTGTGTATATCGAGATCTTTGAGAACTCTTGCTACTGTACGAGTGCGGAAAAAATCTGTCCCATGGAAAAATTTACATTCTCAAGTACAGGAGGTGCAACGTTGCTATGCGGCAGCATGGAGCTGGCAGCGAAATGGTCGGCGAGCAAGTTTGCCTTTTGATGTAATTTTTGGTCATGCAAAAATTTGGTTCTTTCAATAACGGAGTTGCATGAGTTTCTTGCTTGTTTGTGCTTTTTCCGATTTTCCTCTGTAGGGTTAGCTTTGGAAGAACGGAAACTTACTTCTTTGAGCCTGATAGCTTCTTTACACTCAGAATTAAACCAAGACTTTTCTTTAGGTTTGATGCTTTTTACTCTGTTAGGAATAAAAGCACGCATCCCTAGAACAATCACATTTGTGATCATTTCAGCACTGGCATCAATGTCACTATCGAGGAAGTTTCGGAAAAAAATATTCAGGCCGTCCCAGTTGGCTTTCTCGTATTGCCAAACGGTCCTGGTGGAAAGTTTTTCTTTAACTGGATGGGTGGAAGATGAGAAATTAGCTGAAATGACACAATGGTCTGAAGTGCCAAATGGAGAAGTTACACTAATGGTATATTTATCAGGGTGAGAAGTAAGAAACAAGTCAAGAGTATGGGCGGCTTGCCCAGCAACATCCGGTATACGCGTTGGCACATCGATCAGTTGGGTAAGGTGATGTAACCCGGCAAAGAGCTCGACATACCTTCCTTCAGGTGTTGTCTGACCAGAATAGCGGAGCCAATTGGAATTGTGTACATTGAAATCGCCCGCAATAACGATTTCAGTGCGAGGACAAAGGGAAACAATTTTCGAGATAGAATCAGACAGCGCATCAAACTCGTTACAAGTCGAATTGCTGTCGAGATTTGGACTCCTGTAAATAATACAATAATGAATGACATGCTTGCGGACAGTGAATTTGAGCCACAAGAAGTTGAAGTCCGTGTTGTAACATTGCCCATATTGGGGTAGGCTCTGGCAAGCAATATCATTCCTAACATAGACCACGAGACCATGATGGGAAAAGAGTAATGGCACCAAGCTATACCCATGTAGAGCAAACTCTGATAAATCAGTATTTACTCCAACCTGGGTTTCACTTAATGCCAAAACAGCTGGCCTGTATTGAACAGTGTAGACGTACAGGTGAAAGAAATTCTTTCTTATACCACGAACATTGGAATACACGACACAAAAATCACTTACCATTTAAAAATACTTACACACAAAACACAATTCTGACTAAGTCGAACCATGCAGTGAAAATCCAAATTAATCTCTGTAATAAACAAACTGTCTTAGGTGTTATGCCCATAAGACAGCTTGCATACAAAAAATCAATTTAAATATTCAGCACAATAGGACAAACTGCCCTTATCCATTTACGGCAAGCATACGATGCCTACAGTAGATAAGAAAGAGGCAGTTAAGCTAAGCACAAAGGGTTGGGACAGATAAGAGGATAATTTGATTTGTTATGCAAGTGTGTATTATTTTTTTTTCTTCCACAGCGCTAATGGGCATCTTATCGTCTTCCAACGACGCGAGTGGATATTGTTATTTTCTTTACAGCACACGCGAGGGGGTTTTGCCAATTTCTCAAACGAGTGTGTAATATTATTTTTTTTAACACTCGCGATAACAATACGCAATAATTTTTTTTTTTTTGACCTTTGTTTAATTATTTGTGCGCGGCCTCTATGAGCTTAAGATCGACACTGATTTGCAATGCACTTTACTGAAATTGTAGCTAAGAGAAATTTGTATTGCAGTTTGCAAACAAAGCTTGTTAAATACAAGTTTTAGTAAACAACATTCTATGCACTTTACCCAAACTCCAGCAATTTGTTGCAGCAACTTCATCGGCCGATTAGATATTAATTCATACACTATTGAATATTTTATTCGAATTGTTTATTTCATTGCTTATATTTACATATATAAACTATATAAAAATTGCTTTAAATCAAAATGTTTACGAAAAGAATTTACATTTGCGAGTTTAATTATCCTTATTTTATTTTTTACAAGTATTCTTTATTACGCATTTTTTGTAATTTAAAAGATAGTTTTAAACTGTAAAAGACTTAAATTCTTCTGAACAAATAATCTATAAAATCTTAAAGATTCACGCATATATGTAGTTCTTACTTCTATTTTTTTTGTTAAAGAATTATTTTTATATTTAAAATAGAAAAGCTTTTATGCTTCGGAATATTAATAACTATATTTTTGTTAAAACCAAATATGCACTTCTTTATCGTACAACACACGCTTAAAATTTATTGCGAAACTTCGTGAAAACGTTTTTGACGTTCCAAACTTTCAACTTCCGCCCAGGAGCTCCGCATATTTCGAAATAGCTTAAATGGAAAGAAATAAATTTTATTTAAATTATGTTATTTTTATGAAAAAAAAATTGAATAGTACATTTTAAATATAAATATTTATTTAACTTGATTTTGATATTTAACTTTTTTCTGAATTCAAAGATGGATTAAATTATTAATTTTATATAAATAACTCATTTGCTGAAACGAAACATAAATACATACTTATGTAAGTGCAACTTTAAAGTTTATGTTCTACTTTTTCCTCTGCATAAACTGTCACATGAGCGCTTAAGTTGAACATAAATATTTAAATAATTAGCCAATTCACATTTCTTGAGATTTCGGAGTGTTCAAGAAATGTCCTCAGTCACTTTTGATGGAGCCGAAATATTTATGTGAACACAATTTCTCAGCAAACGCTTTGTATCTCTTTTCTTCTAACATAGTTCTCCTTTACAAACTAAAGCTAAGCAAGCGAATCCAAAAAATATTGGGATAATTTTTTGACAGGAAAATAGAAATTTTCATCTGAGAAATTGTGTTCACGTTTCTGAGAAAACGGAGATCTCGGAGCGCTTGGAAACTTGAAATGGCTAATTGTATCAGCAAACTGGCCTACTATAATCTAACTACAAAAATTGGAAATTTATAAATTTGTTTTTCAGTTCGAGTGAATGTAATTCAGGTGTCAACGAACATCTCACATTTGAGACAAAAACAAATTTGAGTTCCATGGAAAATAATTTTAATTTTAATGTTTAGTTCGCCATGTCGTCTGCACTTGCACTTATTTTCACATAGAAAATTTGTTCGAAAATGGAAATCGTTATGAAAATCATTCAAACATTAAATAAAACTAATGTTTATTCGTAAACACCTGGTACAATATTGCCATGTTACCATTAAATTAAGTTTAAGTCTTTAAAAGCCCGACCCTTGCGTACGGTTGTGCGTTCCGTTGCCTGAACTTTTTACTGTTGCCGGATTGGGGTGTCCCAATGAATACGTTGTTTCAAATACACATTTCAACCCTTAGTGCTTAGACGGAAGGGATTTTTCTTGAGACAAAAAATAAAGTTCAAAATTTTAAACCTCCAACAAAATTTAATTCAGTGTTAATTCGAAAAAATTGTTTAATATTCAATTCACATCTTTCATTTCATTAAACATTTAGCTCGATTTATATATCAATCGTTTACCCTCAAAAAATACCTTATTTCCAAATAAATAAATTAAAATTTATTGGCGCGCCGAGTTTGCCAGTTTACCGCCGAGTCCGAACGGCTACTTGAGATGCACTTTTTCGAGACAAATTTTACTCTTGGAAGTTTTGTCAGTTCCTCGCAAGAGGCAGTACCCCGGAAAAGAAGATGGCTATGAGCTGGATTTGAACCCAGGCTCATTCGCTTAGCAGTCAGACACACTAACCAGAATTTTAAATAAAAAAAAAATTGTAAAGTTAAATCGAAAGTAAATAATAAAATGACCTTACAATGGCCTAATAAAATGCTTTCCATAACAATTTTTTATTTCATCTGCACTTAATTGATCCATTTCGTTTAGTTAAATTAATTTTTTTGACGTCTTAAAAGTTCCCTATTCTGATCCACAAAGCGTTCTTTTACTTATGAGCGAACTTTATCATTTTCTGACAGTTTTCATTCCCACTCTTCAAGGTTGACAGTTTTCCTAAAACATTTCAAAAAGTAGACGAACGGACCTAATGTGTGTATTTAATAAAGTGCTCAGTCGAAAATTACAACTCAACGGACGTACGGATTCTATGGGTCGGGCTCTTTAAAAAAGTTTTTTTTCAAAAAGTGGTGCAATGTACAATAATACAATTTACCGTTGTGTTTTGATCAAAACAATTTTTTTTTCATTTAACGCTTTTGAGTAAATTTTAAAACATGTATGTATGTATGTATGTATGTACATATGTAGATGGGAAATTTTGCCTATAAATTCACCGTTTCGCAATTTTTACCATGTATGTATGGCTTGTGTTACCTTAGTTTTCTTAAATAGAGTTTATTATCAATAAAATCTATAATAACTTATGTAATGAACAAAGAACCACAAAATGTAATTGATCGTTCTAAGCCACTAACGATTGTTTCAACAAGAGCAAGTGTGTGCGATTTTTGTGCGCTTTTTTTAATAAGTGGCTTACCTCATCTACCCAGTTATTTTCAGCCAAAAGATCATTTAAAATGTCCGTAGAACTTTTTCCAGGTAGCTCTTTTTGATGATCACCAACACGTCTTGTACAGATGGCAAACAAATTATATTTTTCATGAGCAATTTTGTGAAATATGTCCGCTCTTGCAGCACAAATTCGACAGAGAAGTATATCCTTTAACCGATATTATAAAAAAAATTATTTATTATAACTTAACAAAATGGAGACTACCTTTTCATAGGCAACTCTCATATCCACTGGTACCGTTTGCATAGTGTTTGTATTATATGGATGCCCGAACAACAAGAACCTTACTGAAATACCAGGCTGATGACAACCTCCGCAGTTTTTCTGATTAACATTATTTTGACCCCATTCTGTGAACACGTGACATTGTGGCCATGTCTCTATAGAAACAATAACACTGCGGGTCCAGGGTGTTATAGAGAGTAATTTCCTTTTACAGTTTTCCATTATATCATCGATTGTCCTAACACTCGATAAGAAATATTCGTCTATTCGCAAAAAAATGCCTTTAGTAAACTAACTAATTTGAAATGATTTCAAATACAAATTTAACCTTTTTCTCTATTGATTTCTGAAAAGAAACTTGGATCTAACACTTGTGAGATCATCGTCTGTATGTAAATTTCAAAATGATCACGGTATGTTAGATAGTCTTCCATTACTTTTTCGATAAATTGTTCAGTATCATCAGCAAGCAATTCAGAACGCATAAATTCCACAATCGTTTCGGTATGGGATTGTACTTGAATTCGTACCGGTGCTTTTATGTACAGTTTCTTTGTATCCAAATTCCATGATGCATACTGCTGATCAAATAACAATAAATCAAAATATTTTATTTCATAACTTGATGCACTTTACCTTTGACATATTGCGATAGAACATTTTTCCATTCTGACAAAACGACTCGTATTTTTGTAAAATACATTTGGAATCAACCTGCCAAATGATTGGCCAATCATTTACTAAATCCGACCGGAGAACAATGAAATCTCCCGTCTTTGTTAATAAAAGCATAAAAAGAAGTTAAAACCATAAATCACTTGATTATATGATAATCATGATACCTTAAAGTTGTCGCAAGCATTTCCAGAAGTTGTTTCGGAAATATTATTTGTTGATGATGACACTAGTGTCATTTTATTGACATTTTCGATTGACAACGGTGCATTGTCTCTTGCAGTCAGGATCTCTTTCTTTTTCGAGGGAACGTTAGGTTTCATTCGACGGTTTTTGCGCTTACCACCAACATTTCCAGACATACCATCTTCACTCTGAGGTTAAAATTATTAACAAACAAATATTTTAAAGCAACAATCTTTTTACATCTTCGTCTTGAGGTGTCCATACGGGATCTGCATCAGAATCGGCGAACTCTTCAGGCTCATCGCGGTCAGTTACTGCAGGAGAAGCTTGCATTATCTCACTAATACCACGTGCTTTTGCTTTTCGTAAAGATTGCTCCCGACGTGGTGGCAAAGCCAAGGGATCTGAAGAAAAGACAAAAAATCTCTTTATTTGTTTTTTTTTTTATTTCCACTTATATGTTAAAAATAATTAAGTCTAATTAAGTTTGTAATATAAGCCTAGGTAAACTTAACTCAAATTTAACGATAAATGTTCTTGAGTATGGAGTTTGATAGAAATGTGTAGTGGTTTGTTCCGTGTTCATTTTTATTACCAATACAAATGAATATTAGAACACATTTGTTCTCGATATTTAACTAAAAAAAGAATTTTAAATTAAAAAAAGAACCTTATTTAAGAGTTTAATACTTTTTTGAGGCACAAATATTGAAAATACAAATGTTACTTTTTTTAAATGCAGCCTAACATTTGTTTGTTCTTAATAGTAATAAACTTTTATTAAACCTTTTCCGAATTTCCAAAATAGCGAGAAATCCCAATATATGTACTATGAATAATGAAGAGTGGATAATTAATACAAAAATACCCTATGTTGTATAGTTTTATTAAAAAATACGTAGTTTTAAAATCGTTTTCACTTGTAATGTAACGATTTTACAGATTATATATAAAGATTATATTTGCAGTTAGTCTTATGAAATAACAATGTGAATCGAAAAATAACATAACATGTACGTTTACAAACATTTCATTTTTAAAATATTTGTGGGGCTGCAGATTTCAGTGAATTTCTGTAATGCAAAAACGGAACACCTTAACCTTAAGACTGAACAAAAAAAAGAAGAAATGTCACCTACCTTGATGGAAGTTTTGAGTTTGCTGCTGAATTTGACGGTATTGCTGCGATTGCTGTTGTTGTGAGACCCGAATCTGTTGTTGTTGTTGCTCTGGAGCTTCCTGAGAATTGCCTGGGTTTTGTTGATTAACTGCTGCCATATTTTGTGCCTGTGGTCGTTTTTTGGGAAGAATCTGGGTTTGACTAATTATTTTTATCTTATGGCCATCATCTGCCGCGGTAACACTGCCTTCGTTATTGTTAACAATCTTTGCGGAATTTTCGATTGCCGGTGTGATTTTCTCTGCATTTGTTCCAGATGATGAATTATTAGATGACTGATTGTGATCATTTGATTTTCTCTTGTTACTGTTAGCATGATCCTGTTGCATGCATGGCTTTTGGTAATTATATTTCCTACCGGTTTTCATGAGAGGAGGAGGTGATTCATCACGCTCACCTTGCAAAAATTTAAGGTAGCTATCCATAAAAGCAGATTTTTTGCCTGGCCGATCTTTCTTTTCAAAAGGTTGGTACGTGTTTGTGGCTTCTACTGATGGTTTTTTTAAATTGCATTTGAGATTATTAGAATCTCGACCATAAAGTGAATTGGTTTGTACTTTAGCTGATAATTTGGGATCGTCAGTTGTAAGAAAATGAAGTTCGTCTTCTATATTGGGCACTATAACCTTGCAGGACAAAGTGTCTGCTGTTGGTTCTGGCTGCACTTCCTCCGAATTGTGTTGTTGTTGTAATGTATTTTGTGTACTTTGATGAACATTCTGCTGCTGCTGTTGATGTTGTTGTTGTTGTTGTTCCTGCTGGGATTCTATTCCTAAGGGGGTCAAGTTGTAGAGGTTTGTATTCTGGCTCATACAAGCAGCGTATTGAGTTGACACATGCTGCGGAAACGCCGGATAGTATTGTGAAATTTGAGATACATGGGGGTGCGTTTGAGAGGGCTGAACGTGTGCTGGTTGTGGTACAGGGTTCGTCTGTTGGGATTGCTGGTTATTGCCAAAAGATGGAATATTTATATTATTTTCCACTTTTGGCTGCATCCAACGGTTATTGTAATCATAAAAATTGCCATTGTGTTGCTGCTGCTGCTGCTGTTGTTGCTGCTGGACTTGTTGAGACTGATGATGTTGAATTGGCTGCTGTTGTTCCTGTCTCGGAGGTTGCTGAATTGATTGATTATTATTGTTTTGCTGTGATGTTCGGGAGAAATCATTGTTTTGTAATAACGTTTTTTTGGGTTGTCTTTTTCGGGGGGCTTTTTTTGTTGCGACTGGCTTTTGAACTTCTTCCACCTGAAATTATATTTGTATTAAATAAGTTTATTCACGTATTTATCATTATTATGTCGAGTTATAATCTTCTTTTCTTATTATTATTGGTATAGATATGCGCAATAATTTAATGCCGCAATACAATATATACGTATTCTGTTTATGGCTGAAGATTTATTGAAAACAAGGCGTTACAGATTCAAAACACTGCCTAATTTTAAAATAAAGGTAAATATATAAACAATTTATTTTACTGTAGCAAACAATAAGTTTCTGGGTTTTGAATATATAAAACAAAAAAGAAAAGAAGATTGACTTCATGGGCGGTAACTTAAAAAGATTACAAAAATAACAAAACTAAAGAAAGAAAAAAAATAAAAAAACATGTAGATACAAACCTTGGTGGTATTTTGAATCTGTGACGCTTGCGTATTATTTGAGGCCAAAACGTTTTCAACTGAGTGTTGTTGCTTGCTTTGTTGCGGCTCTGTCGACTGTATATGGCTACGAGGTTGTTGTTGCTTTTGCGCATCTCTTTGTGAAGACATAACGTGCAACGCATTTTCGACCATTTGTTGGTGAACCTGAGGAGAAGCTTGTGACAACTCACGGTTTTCCTGGACTGTTTCTATTATCGTACGTTTTATTTGCAAGGATGGAGGCAATATATATATATTATTTTCTTGCGAATGAGGGGAGTGGATAGTATAAACCTTCTGATCATGTTTACTTATATCAGATAGCTTGCTGGCACTGCTACCTGGCCAACCTACAGATTGTTGCATTTGATGATGCTCTACATGCATCTGTTGCTGCTGTTGAGCTTGAAAGGCGCTTGTTATCACAGAGGAATATCCAACACTTGTTGTAGGCGAAAGAGAATTATTGCTTACACTATTTCTCGCAAAACTGTTAGGTCGATTGTTATTGCTATTAGCAGCACGTCCAACGTTTGGCACGTCAAGAGAGGTTTGAGCTTGTTGTTGAGCTTGTTGTGTTGGTGTGTTTGATTTGTACATATTGTTATGGCTCGAATTATTAACCGATTCATTAGTGTGAACGCTGTTCCCAGTTGGGGGTGGTGACCCCACAGAAGAACATAAGGAAGGACTTTCATATATTGGGTAAGCTGGACTAGGAATTTGCCTTAAGCCTTGCTGTAGAGTGGGGTGATGACTTTCGCTAGAGCTCTGCTTTCTCGGCGCCACAACCTTAATCGAGGAGATTGGCATTTTATTGGACAAAGAAGCTGAGCTTATTGCAGCGGCAGGAATGTTGTATGACAGTTTTCCGTCAACAAATGTGTAAAAGCCCTCTTCAGAACGAGTGCAGTCTTCTTCTGAGACGGCTTGAATTATTTGATTATCTAGCTGAAGAGTGCTTTCTTGGTGCTGCTGCTCGTGATTTCCAACATAAATGAGATCTTCGTAATTCTTGGAGTGAGCCTTTATCTGATTTTGCTTGGAATTGATTACCTGCGGTGAGTGGGATTCCAATTAGATAATTTCTTATTGCAAAAAAAATCAACTGCAGACATTTTTTTTTTAAACTTATTAAATATAGTATAATGAAAACATGTGGATACAAAGCTAACGACGACAACTAGTATGGAAGCTATAAACTGAAATAAAGTGAAGTTGCTTATTTAATAGCGTGATGACGTAAAGATATGTTTATTTGCGCTGGAATTACAACAATAGCTTTTCCTTTTGAAAAGTGAAAAAGAGTCACTTGAATAAAGATACATATAGATCATTTTACAAGCAAAATAAGTAAAATTTTGTATACACGACTTTGTATGTATAAAACTCCAAAAAAATGTATTTTAATTAATATTTTATTATATTATATTTACATATATCGTAGTGCCCCATGGCTTAGTGGTTAGTGTGTCGGACTGCTAGGGGAATCGGGGTTCGACTTCCCCTTCAGAGCAACCTTTTTTTTCCGGGGTACTGCCTCTTGCGAGGAACTGACAAAACCTCCAAGACTAAAATTTGTCTCGGACTCGGCAGATTCACAATGCACACACTGGAACGGTTGAGAGTATGAGTCACTAGGCCTTGGCTCCTTAAAGAGCTGTCGCGGAAATAAAAATGTATACATATATCAGAATCAGAAGATCAGGTTGCTGACTCCTGACTCTCATGATAACTTTATAGGTAAAATGAAGAAGAATAATAAAGCCACAGCGGGATATAAGCAGTAAAAAAAATATATATATTTCCATGCGGGCTTCAGTGGTGCAGCAGATAAATTGTTTGCTTTGCTAACCCAGAAATCATGGGTTCGAAACTCAGGAAGCAATTTTTGAACTCCTAGCTAGAACGGTTTCGTTCTACTGCGCGGAAAAATATCTTTCCTACCTTTCTAATTCTTTTAATTTAGTGTCGTGCAGCATCCTTATGCATATGCAACTGCAATGTGCATTACAGATTTATAGTTAAACATAAATAAACATAAAATTTATGCTGCAGCATTATCTAACGTTTTTAGCGAGTTTGAAGAAAGTCGTTGTATGCACTCATACTGTTACCTGGGTTAGCCATAATTCCATCGGATATGTGGCGGTGATTCTGATAGTATGTAAGTGGGGCGTTCTTTTATTAAATATCATTGACAATCGTTAACAATTGTTAACTATTTGTCGGTCCAAAATGCCAAATAGTTACGTTTTGGAACTATTTGGCAGGAAAACATAGTTCCAAAACGCATTGTTGTTGCAAATAGTTAAGATTTGTAACTACATATTTCCAACTCATGTCCATGATATGAATTGAGATTGTTGATCTGTCAAAGTCAAAGTTCGTTTAAAATTCAAAATTCATAATTTTTTTTTTGTTTTCGTGGTGTTTAAAAATTAAAGTGGATTGACAATGATTAAAAACACGATCTTATACAACGATAATGCAAATAAAATAATTTTCGATAGCAAAATCTGTATTTAATTAAGTATTCATTTGGAGAAGTACGTTGATTTTTTTTTTAATATTTGTTTGACAGATTAACAATGTCAAACAATAAATCGTTCCAAAATTAAATCGTAACAATCCCAACAAAGTCCAACAATGACACTTTAACCAATTTTTTGACCCAACAACGGTAGTCAACGATAGTTAATAAAAGAACGCCCTAAAGGTCTTAATCTTATAACGAGACTACTTGGATCGATTCCCTAGATTGGTCAATGACTTTCACCATGTGTGTCTATTTGCTCTACGATTAAGTGTATATTTCTGTTATGAATTGTTTTTCTGTGTCTTGACTACTTTCCAAACAAAATCCACGTGATTGCAAGCTACCTTGTCTATCACGCTGTGTTTTTCACGTAGGCTACTAGTAGTAAACCTTAGTAATTAGAAGTCAAATTACTTACTGAAGATTTTCCAGCTTGTAGCACCATAGCCACCGGGTCGACGGCATACCTAGCAGGCAGCTACTACCGAAATAACTCGAGTAATTACTTTAGCTTCCCTGCTAACCGCTGTACCCAAATATATTCTGTGGAAGGCTACATAAAAGTCTAGACATACGAGTAGTACAAGCCTATTTAAAAAGTCTAGACATTCAAGCCTATTAAAGACAACAGTTCCGGCAAAAGTAGCGGAAATAAGATGATTTTCACTAGCTCTGTTTATTTGTCCATAGCCCGGGCTAGAGCCTCAGCTGATGAGCGATTTTTTTTAAGTTTTTAATTTAAGAGTATTGGGGGAGTTTTAAATAAATAATATAATATAAATACATAATTAGTGTAACTGACGATAAAAAAGAGCTTTTTTCCTTTTTACTAATATTTGCGCTACCATTCCATTCATCCGATTACGAAACAACTTTGGCATCGTATAGCCTGCACTCACAGGGAACGTTTATAACCGTTATAAAATAAACCTGCAATAGAGAACACGTGAGTTGTATATTTATTATATATTATATATTGCGAATTTCTATAGGAAAGGGGAAAATATGAAACTACCTAACACTAGAAGAAGTTCTGAGCTTAGTTTGATCATGTCCCATATGTGACACTACTATCTAAAAAAATGTGGAAATATAAGAACTTCTATCAAAACTCGATCACCAGGAAATGTGTTTTAAAGAGATATGCTTAAAAGAGCGGCAGCGTGTGCCGGCAACCGGGTAGTTTTGATAATTTTTGTTCTCTTTAATATTTGGTTGGCGAATATGTACTTCTATCAAATAATAATTTTAACCGTAGCCCTAGCAATAAAGTTTTCTTTTTTGACTTTTTTATCAACGGCAAAATGAGCCAGTTTTTATCAAAATTGGTGGAACAAGTTTGTTGTAAGACGATTCACTTGAGAATAAAGTATTTGCTCAAGAAAGTGCCATACAACCGGAAATGAAAAATGTATTTTCTCGATAACGATTCTATTGATTTTGTATTTTTAGATTCGTACTGTTTGGAGAATTCTAAAACAAACTGCATCCCAGAATTTTGAAACAATATTCACTAACCGAAAATAGTTTTGGCTTTCACAAGAATTAAATCTGCATTTCAAAAGTTGTATGTATATGCTTCGGGAGAAAATTTCTCCAGGTAAAGAGGACCTCGATAGACTTCACGTGCGAAACTGCTGGGTGATAATACAGAATTGTAATATATCAGATGGACTCTAAGGAACTAAAATGTAAATGATTAAAATTGTGCTTGGTTGGGGTTGAAACAATAGTTATCCCTGTGGAAGTGACGCGACTAATATGGGTTGTAAGAAACATGATACTTGCCTTTTCCACTTGATTTATAGTTGCCTGTTGTTGGGCTTGTTGTTGCTGGTGCATAGTGAGAAACGTGTTGGCAGACATTTGCTGGGGTGTGCCAATTACTGGGGTATTCCAACTAAGAGTTGTCGATGAAGTTGCACTAGCTGTCGGAGAAGGTGAAGCACCACTCGAAGAAGAGTTCTCCCCATAATAGCTAGATGTTGGTATATTGATGGACTGATTCGTTGTGTATCCTAGAGGAGCAGGTTGTGACCGGCAGATTTCTTGCTTTTCACCAGATCCAGTAAGACCCAGGTGGCGGTGTGTGGTACTTACAGCAGAAGAAGCGTAATGAGCCGGCTTCGGCTGGACCGCAGCTTGAGCGGCATGGTGATAGATTTGTTGGAAAACTGGATTGTATCCACCGATTGGAGTAGGTGGCACGAAATTCCCACTTGTTGCATTGAAACCAGCGATGCTTGAGTGAGCTGCTTGCAAAAGCAGAGATTGCGCCGAAGACCCAGCGGCGGCTGAAATTTGTGCCAAATGAGTGTGCTGAAAATCGTCACTGGAACCTGATGCTGAAGGAACAATTCGGTTATATGCATAAGCCCACGGACTGGAATTCGGATCCATGGCTGTTTGATTTGTTGGTTAAGATTAGATTTTTATTTTCAATAGTCCCCATTCATATTTTGTTTTAAGCAAATCATTTACATTTAAAGCACTGGTCGAAGGTTTTGATATTATTTTTGATATTTTGTTTGTAATTTGAGCAAAAAAATTAAATTTTTTTTACAAAATTAATATTTTCTTGTTTAAGTCTTAAAAAAACAGAATGTGTTTATAGTAAAGATTAATATTTCTTGTTTTTATATCATACAAAAACACTTTAGTCTGCGGTATGTGGTATTAAATTGATTGCTTTTTGACAAATTCAATAAGTTTAGAGAGTTTTACAAATAATTAAAAGTATTTTCAATAAAACTTTTCTCAATTTTCTTTCAAAATAAAGCAAGTTGCAAATTCCTTTTTTATCAAGTTCGCCATTTTGTTTTTACATCATATAAGCCAGGGCTGGTTCACAGAAGTACAGAAGACAAAACCGAAACGCAAGGTACGTATTCCCAAACCTGTCACAACGAATTCTTTGGGACCTGTCATCCTGTTTCTTTCAATATGTTCCTGTACTCAATACCCTCTTCACACCAAGTTATTTTTTCGTTTGTCTGTCTTTTTTCAGTTTTTTTTTTTTTTTTAAACAGCATTGCATTGTATATAAACTGCTAGGCATTGATAGTGATGCTAAATTTCACAAACATATCAATTCATATTGAAACTTAGTTTGGGAGCTTTTTATCAATTCCAGCTTTTGTATTATAAAATAAATTTAAGAAAACAAATGGAATTACAATGGCGCAAATTATAGACAACAAAAACCCCTGCACTAGTTAAAATCAAATTTGGAAGTTTGAGAAACTTAGGGAAATTTGTTGTTATTGGATTTAGGCAGGGTTTGTTTGTATTTTTATTTTCAAAATGGCGTTTTGTGAGAGCGAGCAGTCATTCTCTGTGAGAGTTTTTAGTGTGCTTTTATACGTTGACATGAAGAACATGATTGCAATAGAGATAGTAAATTCGAAAGTTAAGAAACAAGTAACATTTTACCCTGTGGGTGGAAGGCATAGAGTAACTATACTATAACTGGCTGAACACAATGCAAAAACGGAACTGCATTACGGAGACGGAGTACGGAACCGTTGTCAAATTTGTCGTACGTACCAATTTCAATCGGAACACAATGCACGTACAGTAACTTTGACATTTAAATTCAAAAATGGGTGGAATACCAAAAACAAATCATAAAAAAGAGAAGAAACTCTTATACAACTTGAAATATCATTAAGAAGAATGGAATCATCTGGTGTTATTTCAGGTATACTAAATAAATGGCTTTGGGAGGGACAGACGTACGAAAGATTGTTCTCTCTTTCATAATTTCTCTCTGCATCAGACAAAATGTCAAATTTACTGTACGTACAAGTTAAAAGTTAACCAACCTTTCCGTATGCAGTAACTATTGAAACAGGTTCGAACCAACGATCTTTTGTTCTTTATGAAAGAATAAATCCAAAACTTATTTTATAAACACATGTATTTAGAACAAATTAATCTTGCAGAATAAACTAATTTTCTTGAAAGAAAAGAAATATGATACGCAACGGTAAATTGATTTGAACAAAAAAAAAAAAATAATGCAAAGTAATAGTATTAAAGAGTGTTTGAACGTTTTATATTCCAACACTCCTCCTCGTTCAAACATCTAAATAATTTTACATTTGTTTCTCAATTTAACGTGTCTTTCTGGTGGCAAAGGTTTTGTGAAAATATCCGCAGTCATTTCTTCCGTAGGGCAAAATTTGCAGGAGATATGTCCTTTGTAAACATGGTCTTTTACAAAATGAAACTTTGTATCAATGTGTTTTGTGCGATTGCTAAACTTTTCTTCCTTGATGATTTTTATGCAGCTTTGATTATCCTCAAATATAATTGTCGGATTTTTCATATCCTCGTGTATATCTGCTAGCAACCTTTTCAACCAAATTGCTTCTTGACAGGTATCGGATAATGCCATGAATTCTGCTTCAGTTGAAGATAACGAGACACAAGTTTGTTTTCTGCATGCCCAATAGATGATACCTCCATTTAAGAAGAAAACGTAGCCGCTGTTTGACTTCCGCGTCTCCTTACCTTCTGCCCAATTAGCATCCGAGTATCCAATAAGTTCCTTGTTGTCGTCTTTTTCGTTTTCGCTGAGTTTCAGTTTTAATGTAGAAGTTCCTCTGAGGTATTTCACCACTCTTTTGAGTTGCTCCCAATCATCCTGATTCGGACTTGAAGCTTTCTGAGCCAAAATGTTGACACTTGCTGTTATATCCGGTCTTGTATTAATAGAAATATACAAAAGGCATCCAAATAATTTCTGATAATTCGTGTTGCTCATCATTCTGCTCAACGACTTCAAAGGTGATTTATAATATCCAATTTCCATTGGCGTTCTTACTACTTTGGCGTCTTGCAACCCGAACATCTTGGCAACCTGATCAATGTATTTTGTTTGGCACAATTTAAAATTTCCTTCTTTGTCCTTTGTAACTTCTATTCCTAGATAATGTTTTATCTCTCCTAGGTCTTGCATTTCGAATGCTGCCGTCATTAATTTCAATATAAACTTAATTTGTTTTCTGTTTTTGCAGGCAACTACGACGTCATCTACGTAAATCAATACGTAGCACCAATCATTTTCTATCCTTTTTGAATACAGGCATTGATCGGCCTTTCCTTGGATAAATCCTCCTTTGATCAAAGTCGAATTAAATTTTTCATTCCAAGTTCTTGCTGCCTGTTTGAGTTCATATAAACTTTTTTTCAGCAAGCAAACCTTGTTTGCATTTTCAGAGTTAAAACCTGGTGCCTGATTCATGTAGATGGTCTCCTCTAAAGAACCGTTAAGAAAAGCTGCTTTAGCATTAAGATGATGAACTATCAAACCTCTTTTTCCCGAAACAGACAACAGAGTTCTGAATGTTGATTGGCGAACAACTGGTGCAAAGACTTCATTGAAATCTATTCCAAATTTTTGGGAAAAACCTTGGGCTACGAGACGTGCTTTGTATCGTTGTACATGTCCATTTTCATCCTTTTTTACCTTAAATACCCATTTACATCCTATGGTTTGTCTTCCTTCTGGTAAATCCGTTAGTTCCCACGTGTAGTTCTTTTCAAGTGACTCCATTTCCTCTTGCATTGCAGTTACCCACTTAGTTTTGTCTTTGCAAGACATCGCTTCTTCAAAAGATTTGGGTTCATGTGTTTCTTCACTTATCAAATTAATTTCTTCGATTAATCTCTTAGCTGCTTTACCTTTTGTTGACCTTGCAGACACCTTTTCCGGGATTGGCTCACTCAGATGAATTTCACCTTCTTCTATTTCTATACATTGTTCTGTTTGGATCTCATTGTTCTCCACTAAAGGTTCCTTTTGCTGTTTCTCGTTGCTTTTGTTTATATGAGAATGTAAATCAACATCTATTTCTGTAGACGTTTCAACTTCTTGACAAAACCTGACGTCACGACTTATTTCAACTTTGCGTGTTTCTGGATTGTAGCATCGGAACGCTTTCGATTCGCTGTCAAATCCGAGGAGTATCATTTGACTAGCTGTGTTATCTAGTTTCTTTCTCTTCTCCGTCGGTACGTGAACAAAGCATTTGCTGCCAAAAGGATGAAAGTTAATAAGTGTTACCCTGCTTCCGCTCCACTGCTCGTACGGGATTGACTCAGTAGCTCTAATGATGACACGATTTTGAATATAAACTGCAGTTGATACTGCTTCACCCCAAAAAGAATTGGGGAGTTCCGCGTCTATCAACATGCAACGTGCCATTTCCATAATACTGCGATTTTTTCGTTCAGCTACTCCATTTTGCTGGGGCGAATATCCTGCTGTTAACTGAGTCGTGATCCCCTCCGATGTGAGATACTGTTTTAGCTGATTTCCTGTATATTCTCCTCCTCGTTCCGATCGTAAAATTTTTGGTCTCTTTAGAAATTTTGTTTTCGTCATCTCCACAAAATCCCTGATAGATTTTTCGACTTCGTTCTTATGAGCCAACAGTTTTATAACTGTGAAGCGCGAAAAATCGTCTATAAATGTAATGATATAGCGCTTTCTTCTTGGGGTTGCTGTTTGCATAGGTCCGCTGACATCCGTATGCACAAGATCTAGCACAGCCTCACTATTATTTAAGGATTCCTTTGGAAACGGCTGTCTTGTCATTTTTCCTTTTGCGCAGGTTTCGCACAGTTCCTTGATTCCACATTCTTTGATCTTGATCCCATCAACAAGTCCTCTCTTGGTCATCTTTCGTATTGCTTCTGTGTTTCGATGCCCCAGTCTTTTGTGCCAGTTGTGAATGCAATTGTCGTTATGTCCCGATTTCAATTTGTTTACACTTTCAGGCAAGCACAGTTCGTATAAATTATTTCTACGGTCTACCACTGCGATTTTTTCGTTGTTCTTACCAATTGCAGTGATTTTCTTTGATTATAATTTCAAAGCCATTGTCGGCCAGCTTACCAACTGACAAGACGTTCCCGACCAACTCTGGTGCAAATAATACCTCATGTGCAATAATATCCTGGACTTTTCCACTTTCATTCAAAAAGGTTACCTTGCCACTGCCTATGCCGACTACAATAATTTTGTCGCCATTTCCCACCTCAATGGTCGTCTTGTAAGATTCGTCGAGGGTATGAAAAAACTGATTGCTGTTGGTCATACCTAGTTGCTCCTGAATCAAGTAGCCAGCTATCTCTACTCTTCTGGTTCACTGAAAAAACAAAGTCATATTGCTTTGAACTTACTGAGTTGACTTTGTCCGCATTTTTCTTATTTGATCCAATTTCTTGTTTCCTTGTAATCCATTTTTTGTATTCTGCACAGTCCTTTTTCATATGGTTTAGCTTTTTGCAAACAAAACATACCATACCTGGTTTCTTGTATTTTTCAGCAACTTTCAGCATTGTCTCCGAATTTGAATTTCCTCCCGCGTGGATGCGCCGCTCATATTCCGCAATCAACTTTTGCTGTACAAAGGCAAATGTCAAGTCGTCTTCGTTTCTGGCCTCAAGTGCACTGATAAGAGTATCATAACTCTTGGGCAAGCTACTAAGCAACATTGCTACACTCCAGGGTTCTGATAAATCTTCATTGCTTATATCCTTCAGTTTCACAAATAAATTGCGCATCTCGTTAATGTGATCTGTAACCCGGCCATTTTCCTGCATTTTCAATGAACAAATCATCCGCATCAAATGAACTTTATTACTCAGTGTCGCCTTTTCGTGGTACTGTTTTAAACTATTCCAAGCACGCATCGATGTAGTTGCACTCCGAACATGAACGATCTGGTCATCTTCAATCGACAAACCTATCAAGGAAAACGCCTGTTCGTCAATTCGATCCCACTCCTCCTGAACCCGTTTTCTTTCCTCTTTTTCTTTGTCCTGAGCTGAACTCGCTAAATCTTCTGGACGCTTCTTATTTATCGAGGTCCACAAAAGCTCCTTCTTCAGCAACAATTCAATCTTGAATTTCCAGTTCATGTAATTCGAGATATTTAACTTTTCGATTTTTCCTTTGTAATCTGCCATGTTACTTTTAATGAATTTATTCTTTCCACGTTATCTGGGCCTATAACCTATTGAAACAGATTCGAACCAACGATCTTTTGTTCTTTATGAAAGAATAAATCCAAAACCTATTTTATAAACACATGTATTTAGAACAAATTAGTCTTGCAGAATAAACTAATTTTCTAGAAAGAAAAGAAATATGATACGCAACGGTAAATTAATTTGAACAAAAAAAAAAAATGCAAAGTAATAGTATTAAAGAGTGTTTGAACGTTTTATATTCCAACAGTAACGTACCATTGTGTTCGCAAAATACAGTTCAGGTGTATTCAATGTTTGCAGTTCCGTATGCCTATTCCAGTTCCGTCGTCATTGTGTTCAGCCAGTAAAGAGGGAAATCTACTGCCTTCTTTTGACAATGCCTACAAGCTGGCCAAATAAGTATTGGTGTAGGTTGGAAAGAATCCGAAGTGTTAGTGGACTTAAAATGTATATTAAATTAATCAGATAAGACATTGGACCAAACCTGCATCCATTAAAACTTACTTTTCCATCACGGAATTCACGGAGTTCCTTCACTTCGAACAATTTGTGAGAATCTTACAAAATACCACCAACGATGACGACGTGCCTGATGAGAATACTTGATACAAGATACAATTCTCATCAGGCACGTCGTCGTCGTCTTCCGATGGTGGTATTTTGTGAAATTCTCACAAATTGTTCGAAGTGAAGAAACTCCGTTAATTATTTTGTCCTTTTTAGAAAATTAAACTGCTTATTCGTTTTATTAATGATAATAAGCACATAGTTTGCTGTAATTGTAATTGTTAGCTGTTTTCCAGCTGATTGAAGAACATGGAAACAGAAAGGTATCTCAAAATTTGCTGGATACTTTTCTTAGCACGTGAACAGTTGATGAACAGCTGACTGTTTTTCTTTTTGCTTCGAATTTTGAGAAGTAACCTGTCTGGTTGAATTTGTTCGTTCACAAAAAGAAATAACACAACCAATCCAAAAGATACGTACGTGAACGTACATATTGGTACTTATTGGGTTTTTCGCGCTCACAAACGCACAATATATTGTTCGACAATTTATCAGAAACCTTATGAGCTCCGAACGTAATCATATTATGGTCGTCAGCTTTTAATCAGCTGTTATTTAATACGTATTACAAAAACTAAGAAAATATTGCACTAGCAAGCGGATGTTGAACGTCCCTATTAAGTTTGATGTTGGAGGGCAAACCATTGAATAGGAAGTACAGGAAGACGTGTTTTTGAAAATAGATGAAGTTTAAATTAATTAACTCAAATTATCAAATCAAACAAAAACAAATCGCGGGGGGAAGTCTTGACATCATTTTTATTCAATTGAAGTATTTCCAACCATTTTTCTTTCCTCCGTTCGGCTTCAGAAATCTGAATATTTTCCCGAAGTCATTTGTGCTCACCAAAACACCGCTGGACCTAAATATAATACAGATAAGTTGATGGAAAGGAAACTTTCGTGCCACGACTTGAAATATCACCAAGAATGGAATTATCTGGCGTTATTTCAGTTTTACTTAAAAACGGGTTCGGGAGGGATAGAAATAAGAAAGATTGTTCTCTCATTCATAATTTCTCTCTGCATTAGATGAAATGTCAAATTTACTGTACGTAAAAGTTAAAAGTAGTGCCCCGTGGCTTAGTGGTTAGTGTGTCGGACTGCTAAGCGAAAGAACCTGGGTTCAAATCCAGCTCATAGCCACTTTTTTTCTGGGGTACTGCTTCTTGCGAGGAACTGACAAAACCTCCAAGAGTAAAATTTGTCTCGAAAAAGTGCATCTCATGTAGCCGTTCGGACTCGGTGGTAAACTGTAGGTCCCTTCCATTCCATTCTTGCAGAGTAACAACACACACACAGGAATGGTTGAGAGTATAAGTCACTAGGCCTTGGCTCCTTAAGGAGCTGTCGCGCCAATAAATGTATGAATGTATGTATGTATGTAAAAGTTAAAAGTTAACCAACCTTTCCGAATGCGTATTGCAGTTCCGTATGCAGTAACGTACCATTTTATTCGCAAAATACAGTTCACGTGTATTCAATCCTACAGTTCCGTATGCATATTCCAGTTCCGTTGACATTGTGTTCAGCCAGTAAACAAAAAATAAATTATAAATAACCAAACTAAACTCAGAAGCATGATCAGCATAATAAGCTGTAAAAAATACTAACAAACATAACTTCATAGTGCATGTGCTTAACGTATTGAAGCGCCTTACCAAAAAACAATGAAAAAATGCGTCCCTGACTTCAACTTTGTCGTTTGACAGATAGAGAGTGTAGCCATTGAAGTTACATTTTTTATTTAGTGTGAAGTTAACGTATTAAAAAAAGGTTGTCTATAATTTTGCGCCTCTGTTTTTAAAGTTTAAATATATCTTAAGTTCAAATCAACCGCTCTTATCGGCAGAAAGTCCTGGTAGCTATTGCCGAACAATTATTATTGATTGTGTAATTTATTTACATGTTTAATAAAGTTATAAAAATAATAATAATATACTGTTTAATATGTTCGCAAAACAAAATTATCCAAATTCGAATCACTTTTTTTAATTTACCGCCTGACCAAAATGACAGATAGGGATGGAAATTACTACTCCGTGTATAATGGTGAATTTTCACTATTCTGCAACTTGACTTCTGCAAAAAAGTAGGGTATAACATATAAAAATCATACTCGTTTGATAGAGAGGGAAGATAAAAATCAAGAACATCTTGATAAATCAATATTATAGGAAATAAGAGAAATCAAGATCAAGATTATGGTGAAGACGAACATGTTCATCTTGATTATATCAGGTTCTTCTGCATTTCGAGGTCCCTATAATTTCCATAAATCAGGTGAGCAGTTTTTCTCGTTTTTACAACAATTTTCAAATTGTCATGTTCAAAATTGAAATTTTTGCTTCTGTATGCTATTAACCTGAACGCCACAAAGCCAACTACTGTCAAAAAAATTGTCCAATAATAACAAGGAAAGAAATGGAAAATACGAAAAGATTTAAAAGTAAGTAATAATAAATTATTTTTATTAACTATTATTCATATTTTTTTTATTCGTAAGATAAACGTCCCTGCGAGGTGGAAGAATCCCTAGTGGACGGAGATGATGGTTTGATTTTGACTTCTGTCAACGAGCTATACAAAAATTATAACAAGGAAATACGAATACGTACGTGTATTCCTTCACTCTTTTGTAAAATGACATATCCCCCCCTTCCAATTTTCTTGATTTCGCAGAACAATGAAAATCCACCATAAGTATACTTCTTATTCAATGGTACGAATCGCAGTTCTTTTTTCTTTTTTCTATGAAACCTTAGAAAAAAGGATACAATTCTCTCTTCGCCAACAAACTGAAAAATGTCCCGTTAGCGACATATGTATGTGTACCGGTCCCTGTATATTTCTTAAGGGACTACTAATCCCTCTGCACTTTGGGGAGTAGGAAACGTATGGCTGATTAGATGCTTCTCACCCGTATTCACATACAAACAAAAATTTAAGGATTTGCAGGGCATGGTCGGTACGGGTCAGTTCTTTTTTGTTTTTCTATGTATTTCATTCATAAAAAGTTTTATCTCTCGTTCATACTTTCTGTGAAAAATTGTTCTCTCTTTGTGATTTTGTTTATTTTCATTTCTTCTTTCTCTTTGGAAAGTTTTCTTTTTGATACAGAATCGAACTAGATGTTAATATTAATATTTTTGTATCTTGGATTATTATGTTTTGAAATCTCACAAAATTTCGTTGTTATTAATATTTTGAGATGGCAATGTGGTGCTGCACAAATGATCTCGACGAAAATCAATATCACTTGTAGAGAAGTATATTTGAAACAAAAGAAAGTTCAGAGAGTTAAACATGACGGAAAAATCAAGTCAGAAATTGATTTTACTCAGTTCGGAATCAACATTAGCTGCATTGCCAAAGCCTGCTGTAGATGCACAAATATCTCGGTGCGAAAAACCATCTACTACTACAACTGATTTGGATTGTTTGGTAGATCAAGAGAAAAAAGGACTGGATCCACAATTCTCTAGATTTGCTGATTACTTTGTGATATGTGGCTTGGACTTAGACACTGGTCTGGAACCAGATCGTTTTGCTGGTAAGTTTATACATGTCTAACGTGTTCAATATTTTTAGTATTTGCTTGCAAATATATTGTGTGCACGTCACCATTGTCCAGGCGCCGATTTTATAGTAGCATAGCTCCGCTAGTTCTTATTATATACATAGCTCTTGTTAAAGAATCTACCATGCTACTAAAAGAAATAAGCCTATAACTTGTCAAATTATTTACTTAGGTGATTTCAAACACCAACGTTTCTTGGTAGTATTGTCTCTTAAAAAAAACATAAAATCGTAAAATAACCGTATATAAGGGTACGGTAAGTTATGTTCTATTCACGAAACTTAATTTAGAAGCAGCAGTGCCTGCCGAGACATGAGAATTATACTCAAGCCATGGGCCATTGTTCGTGTTCTAGATTGTAGCCAGATCTAACGGGGGAACATGTGTCATATGTGTTTTCGTTCCAAGAAGGATTGTGGTTTCCTCGATACAAGCGCCACACGGATAGAATCGTAGGGGATATACTTTAACGACAGACAGTATTGAGTTTGAGAAGTAATAATTTCCATGGTCAATAAACAGAATTGTAAATTTGGAAACGAATATGAAAGGCTGAATGTAGTGTCGGCGGTGACTGTAAATATCAGTTTGGAAACCGTTCAAAAATAAATGAAAAAAATGGAAAAATTGAAGAAATAGACCATTTTTAGGCAGCGATTTTAAATCTTCTTAACTCGCAATTTGGTATTTAAGAATTTGCAGGCAAGTACTTGCATTACTATGTAATATTACTGTAATATTACTAGTAGAAACCCGGCGCTTTTCTGCCGCTCTGTTTGTTTATATAGAACGCCACCTGAACGGCATTATTCGAACCAAGCAAATATTTTCATTATGGGATCAGGATTCATTTTCCCTCTTTCTTATAGTATTAATATCTTTCTATTGCTATTTAAAATACATGTTGCGGTATGAATTGCGCTACGACCTGCTGGAAGTTTATTTTACAACTCAGTATAACTAAGAACAAAAATTATCTTTGCTTTTCTTTGTTCAACAGCGCCAACTACCTATAATTATATCCATGGACGTATTATATATGGACTGCTAGTCCACACTTGGATTTATTGTAATTATTTTTTTATAGGTAGCTTGGTAAAGTACAAGTTCGTTAAATCTTTAGAACCTAAGCTTTGTTGCGATTTTGGACTGTCATAATTAACAAAAGCGTAAGGGTGCGACCACACCAAAGAAACATTTTTTTTAACATTTCAGAAACATGTAAAAAACCTTTCAGAAATGTTTTTTTTTCTTTCTGAAAACATATCTGAAATGTCTATCTGTTTTCCCTTCCGAAGGGAAATCTTTCTTTATTTTCATGCATTTTAGTCTAGTTAACAGGTTTTGTTGTTTTTATTATTTGTTTGTCTGCTATTAGACGATGAAACTGGATGCATGCACCTTGTTCGAATTCTTCTTTGTTATTTTATCCTCTGTCGCAAGCACCATTACACGATGAATTAAGTTTCATGAAACCATTTTGACGTTTTGTTGTTCTCTTTTATGTTCGTTTTCCATAATCATTTGCAATGAATCTGTGTTTAACCACATGCACATTTTTGCTGGATTCATAAAGACATAAGAATAAGAACTCCAAATTAAGTTCTTTAGTCCACAAAAATGTACTTTCCACTTTATTTTCACTGATTTTTCGTCGTTTACTTTGAGTCTCATTAGAAGTTTTCGCTTAGCATAACGAAACCAAATGGTAAAGAATGAAAAAAAAAGCGAACAAGAGAACAGAAAAACGTCAAACAGATTTTTCGAAGATGCTACCAGTGCGACACGCGACAGCTCTTTTTCTGTCTCATCTTTTCGATTTTTTTCTCTCTGTTGCACTTACTATGTTCGAAGAATTCGAACAAGGTGCATGCATCCAGTTTCATGGTCTAATAGCAGACTTTGTGTTTTGTTCATGATGACAACACGCGACTCTATGATTGCTCCTTTTTTACATCATGAAGTACAGAACTGGACAAATCAAATAGGAAACAAATAAACATTTAAGAAATGTTTCAGAAATTTCTGAAATGTTTCTGAAATGATTTTTAAGCAAATGTTTTTTTGTTGTTTACACACCTTTATAGTCGTCACAAGGAATAGGTCTCAACCTCTGGCCATTTTGTCAGGATTTTTATTAATTTTCTCTTTTATCATAATTTATGAACAAATAGTTAGAAGAAAGAAATAAAAATTAACATTGGTCTTAAAAGACACATTGTCTTTTAGAACGCAACTCGAATTTGGACGTATGTTGTTTGAAGAATAAGAATGCAAGAAAAACATGTCAAAACACCTTATCTACTGCCTTAGTAGTGTTTTAATTGATCATAATTCATTAGTTTCTTTTAAAATCTTAATAAAATCAGCAATATTTGAAGAGATTTGAAAATAACCTAAAACCCCTTTTTTCTACGAGATTTTAAAGTCCTTTTTCCTTCTAGTGCTTTTAGCTTGTCTTAGACACAAACCAATAAAAAAAAGAAGTTGTACACGATATAAAAAAACAAATTTGAATTCGACATTGGGAATTCGTTTTTAAAAAAGATCAATATTTTTATTTGATCTGAGATCATTTTTTTTTTTGATCTGAGATCAAATTTTATGTTCGTTTTTAAAAAAAGATCAACCTTTTTTTTTTTGATCTAAAATACTTTTTGGAAATCTGGATTTTTATCGAGCTTTACACCGATTTGCACACACACTACTTTATTTGACAATTCGCAAACGTCACTGAAGTTTGTATTTCTTTGGTATTTTGTTATTGATTTAAAAGTTTTGTGTTGATTAAAGTGAACAAAAGAGTCAAGAATTAATAAAATATTAAATAATTTTGTAGTATTCTCATCAGGCACTAATCTATGTACGTCTTTGTGTCCGTTTTACAAAATTAAACTATTCATCCGTTTAAGTAATGATAATGATCACATCGTTCTCATTGCCACTACACAATATTCGTTTAACAATTTGCCATTGAATATGAAATCTATAGTACTACTATGAAGCAGCTTCTAGTTTAGCGCTGCAGTAATAGCCGTAATAGCGCTGCAGTAGTTCTTGATATGCATTTGTATGGGTTTTGGAGAGTAGAATGAAATATAATGATGAATTAGAATGAATAAAAGCATTTGTAGGAATAATGAATAATAAGTACGAGTGAAAGGTTCAAAAAGTAACAATAGACCATATGGTATGGTAGAGTAAGGGAAACAAAAATTATTTGATTTCCCTTTGATTTTTCGTAAACAAACCAAGATTGCTAACATTTTATATACATCTTTCCCGTTCTGTCTTTTTCTAACATTACATATGTGTTGAATACATTTCCCCGACTAAAAGTCTACATTGCGAAATAGCGAGATAGCGAAACTAGATGGCGGTGAAACAACCATCTTGATAGTACTATAGATAATATATACTTATACAATGAAGTCGGCTAAATTTTGATGTTTTTGCTTGTGTGTTGTAAAAGAGAAGACAAATATGAATTTGTTGTTCGTGTCATTCGTCGTCAATCAATGAAGTCGGCTAAATTTTGATGTTTTTGATTGTGTTGTTGTAAAAGAGAAGACGATAAATATGAATTTGTTCGTGTCATTAGTCGTCAATCAATTGTTCATAGATTAGTAAATAAATTATCTGTGATGGGAATTATTATATTAGATATTTGGGATTGTTGTTTCAAAAAATTAAATTATTAGTGAACATTTATTTAAAAACAAGTAAAAATTGGACTTAAGTGAGTTAAAATTTGGTTTTTTAAGCTGTTCATCGTATGAAAAAGTAATGAATTTAATCAAGATAAATTTTGTTCCCTAGGATAAATGTACTATTTATGTGAGAAATAAAGGCGAATAGAGGGTAAAAATATAAGTTGTGTTCCCGATAGTTATTCGCAGAAAATTCGCAGCTATCACATTTTTGATTAGATATTTTCTCTCTTTAAGAGATTTCTACGAAAAAAGTACGGGAACGCTTTAAACCAAAAAAATTTGAGGAATTCTTTCCTAGTGTTGCTTAAGCATCGATAGTAAGTATTTATTTCCGATATTATCGATAGTGTTGAGAAAAATATCGATAATACTATCGATATATTTATCAAATGAATAGGCAGACAAATTTAAAAAAAAATTAAAATACAATTAAAATTATTCATAGTTTGTAACTCTCTTATGAAGACATCAAATTCAATAGGCTTGTTCAGATTTTATAGATTTACGACCGCCTATACTTACAACAAAAGAAAAGCTTACCACGTTTTTTGAATCCCCTAATGTCTTTCAACTAAATTGTAAAAAGTTATAATCAAAAAGATTTAGACAGCACGAGTGGCGTTCTTCTGTAATAGGATTTATTCGCTTCTTAACAGTATCAGTTAACTTCTTAAGTACATCCCTGCCTTCAACAGTTACAACCTTCACATATAACGCTATCAACTGCGGAAATTCCTCGTGTAAGAGGAAATTGTTACGTATTTTTCACTGGATATTGTTGTGTTCAAAATTTCAAAGCAGTCAGGAAGCTGCAAGATTTTATCTATTGCCTGAATATGTTTGGCTGTCAGTGCAGCAAGAACGACACACTCTCATATCTCACATAGCTTAAACTCACATCGAAAACCTGATAATCGTTTAAGAATATAGTATGAGCTTTTCCAACAGGTTTCCATCTCTTGAATAAGCTCAAGTTCGAAATGTGAAGGTAAGTTTGAATTATTTAAACTATCGATAGACGTTCGATTGTTTTTTAAACTATCGATGTAGCCGATATTTTTCACTATCTATACCATCGATAAACTTTCGGATGTTCGAGCATCACTACTTAAATGTCAAAAGATTGGTGGAAAATAAAAATTATTGCGAAACGATTTTTAAAATGTTTTGTTTATTATTTCAAGAAAAATGTTTTACCTATTTGTTGAATCAGCTCCGCCAACAAAACAATTAGTAGTTTTGTAGGTGCTTCCACGCTTCCAGCAACAATTCTTCTCTACTTCTTCTTGCAAACAGCTGGCTTCAGAGGACTCAACTCACACTGCTCTGTAACAATTGCCTGACCCCTGAACTAAATCAGGTACCTGGACTTCGTCAACAATATTAATGGAAAAGTTCATAGAACCACCCGTTTTTTATGATTGTTTTTATAAACTTTTAAATATAACTCCAATCTTTATCAAATGTGTCGTAAATTTGATTTATTTATTGTCTTTTTTCAATTGTCAAGCAGACGTTTGGCTGCTACTTTTTTCTGCCTTCAAAAATTTCTTGAGCAGAAATTCGCAGGGTGGGGAAATTATTTTCTCTCTCACAAGCTCTCTTCTGGGAATTTTTACGAATTTTTGGTGTACGGGAACAGGATTTAGCAGAAATTCGTGAAAATTCCTACGAATTCGCAGATTGTGAATAGACATATAATTTTTAATCCAATTGACAGCTAAAATCTAAAATTGTTTCCATTTCGATGCAAACATCAAAAATTAGCCAGGGGATCAAATTTAGCAAGCATTTTAACGCAATTGACATTGAGCCTATCGCAATTGACACACGGCCTAACTCTCGAGTTGAAAACCGAAAGCGGAAACTGGCAACTTCGAGTGAAAAAAAAGCATTCTGAGCATAGTCTGATAATTATCTGAACCGAGAATGGTCTGAGCGCTAAGCAGATATATTTTTGAAATACGTTTAAGCCCTTGGCTGTCACAAATTGAGACTTTTGATATAGCTTTTTCACAGGCGGCAATATTATGCATATACATAATACTATTGTCTTTTTCACTTTGGCATCTAATTTTGGAAGAGTGGTGTAGGCAATGTGCATGAGATAAATGAATTAGATTAGATTATTTTACTTATATCATATTGTTGTTTGCATAATCTTTTAATTGAAATTCTTAATTATAATTTACTGTCTTTGGTTTTAAAAAATTGGGGTTAAGATGCGGTGTTGCTTATCCTCTGTTGTGTCCGTTGCTGGTTCTCTCGTATAACGGGGCTCCGTCATTGTTCATTATATCCTCGAATCGATCGTCTGTGATGGCTCGAATGTTGAGGTAGCGATGGCTGGGCTCTTGTTGCTGGAGTAGTTGCTGGATTTCCAAGTTGGGGTGGTCCTCCAAGTTCCTCAAAATATTTTTGGAGAGCTGTGTCATGAACTGATTTATTGGGATCACTTTGCTGCCTTCCTATAGCTTCTTGTTTGGGACATATTTCCTTGTAATGGGGTTTCGTTGTAGGCCTGTACAGCTACGGAGTATCTTCCTTTCAAAAACTTCGATCTTCTTCATATATGTTGGTGATATGGTGAACCAAATAGGACAATACGTCAGAACTGGACGGATCAGCTACTTATAGATGAGGAGCTTGGTATTAGAACTTAGTCCGTTTCTTCTCCTAAGAAGCGGGTGGACCAGATGTAGGGAGAAGTTGGCTCTCTTAAGCATAAATGATGCGTGCTTATTGAATTGGAAGCGGCTAGTGAAATTCACTCCAAGGTATTTTGCTGTTGTCTTTGTCCTTATCACTGTGTTGCCTGGTAGCTTGATACTGATATTATCACAGCGTTGTTGGGGTTCTGAAGCAGATAAGCTCGCTCTTATCGCTATTTATCTTTAGTCCCCATTTAAGGTAGTAGTCCCACAAGTTTCTTATGTGACCTTCAACTCTCCTGGCTGCGATTTCTGCTGAAATAGATGTTGCATATGTTAAGGAGTCATCGGCATATAGCTTCGTTTTCGTCCCTGGGATGTTAGTAGGCTGGTCCTTTATACAGCTAAAGGTTGAAAAGCGCTGATCGTCTTTCTTTCTGAATATTCTTTGTTTACCTGTACATAAAAGGATCTATGGGTTAGAAAATTTTTGATTAATCTTACCAAGTGTTCAGGTAGTCCTAGACTTGACGAATGAATATTAGTCCTTTTATCCAAACTGTGTCGAAGGTCTTTTCGATGTTCAGTAAACAGGCGACTGTCGTCTCTTTCTTGTTGAGTCCGTTTGTCACGTCGGAGTGCAAACCAAGAAGCGGATGGATGGTTGAGTGTCGTGCTCGGAAACCATACTGACATTCCGGTATGAATTCCCTTTTCCTGAAGAAATGATGAAGCTTTCTCAGGATAAGTCCCTCCAGGATTTTGCTGACACAGCATAAAAGCGAAATCGGCCGATATCCAACGACACTAGTCCTGTTGGTTTTCTTCGGACAGGGCACCACTTTTGCCGTTTTGCATGTTTCGGGGAAGTAGCTGTTATTAAGGCAGTTATTGAAGATTATCATCAGCATTTGGATAGCGAGATTTGGTAGCTTTTTAAGCACAGTTAGAAATCCCATCCCATCTGACTTCTTATAATTTCCTCCGTGGATTATGTCAGTTACTTCCTCGATGGAAGTAAAAGCATCTCCAGTTGGTCCAAGTGCAGGATTGTCCTCATTAAAGTTGGTGACTGAAGTATTAGAGGCTGCAACTTCTTCAAACTTGTTTTCAACTTCTTCGATGAATTCAGGAAGGTGATTGGGCGGGCGATCCTTGAAGGTCTCTTCAAAATGCTTAGCGAGGGCTTCTGCTTTTTCGGTTGGTGTTGGTGCAGTATATTGCCCGTGCATTATTGTATCTGGCATCGTGCTCTTTTTCCCAACGAGCTGGTTAATTTTCTTGAAGGCATCGGGTCCCGGTTTGATTTTGGCAAGTCTTTTCCTGAATTCATCCTCCTGTTGATGTTTCACTGCCTGGTTGAACATGGTGTTGGTGCATTGAAGTTCGGAGTATATGCGTCTATACTCGTCGTTCTCTCTGTTGAACAACCTGTGGTATATCCGTTGAAGCTTTTTGCGGAGTCTCTGTCTGTGAGCATATATGGCCTGTATATATTCCGGCATATTCGCATATCGGTCTATGCTGGTTTTTGCGGTCTTGAGCTTTTCCAAGGCGTTGGTAACTGTTGTCTCGAATTGGAGTATGGCACTATAAATTTCGCTGTTTGAGAGATTGCTGCTGCTTGGGACTTCCGGGAGATCTCTTTCAATTTCGGTACGGAATGCTCTCCAGTTCACCCTGTTATACCTTATGTGGAGCTCTTGTTCTGGTTGTTCGCAGAATATCCTTTGATTAGGTCGTACCCTAACTTCTACTGCCAGATGGTCGGAATCACTATCGTGTGCTACGCAATTGTAGTTCCGTAGTTCAGGTAGGATGTTGATGAAGTTCGACGTAACCAGAAAAAAATCCAAATGAGATGGAGTTCTATGGAATGTTGGTTTTGGTTGAGACACGACAAGCAAAGAGTGATGCTCGTGATTTTCTTGTAGCCAGTCAACAATTGCTTTGCCTTGGCGAGATTCCGCGATATCCATCCATAGCGGGTGCCGACCGTTGAAGTCTCCTCCAATGACACAAGTTGTGTATTGATTAGCAATGCTGTTGATGATGTGGAGATCGTGATGTATGTCGCTTCTTGTTGAGTTGCACTTGACAGCAAAAGCGTCTCAGACTCGGTCAGTTTAGTGACGACTGTCGTTGTTTCCATGCATCTAAGCCCAGTTATAATTTTCTTTTTGCTCCTGAAGTCCGATATGAGAAGAATTGCTGTTCCTCTGCCGCTCGCCCCTTTGTCCTCTCTGTAGGATGTGTAATGGTAATGGCTTAAAGTTGTTCTTTGCTATGATGTTGGTTTCCTGTAAGAAAATAATGTCTGGTTTTTTGATTTTAAAAACAGAGAAAGAAAAGGCTGTGGAATAAATAGAATTAACGTTATTTTTATTTATATTATAATTGAAAGTTGAGTTTTTATATACATGTAAGGCTTGTGTTGGGAGTTATGGTGAGGGCGTTTTTCCTGGCTTTTGAGCTGGTTTCGTAGGTATTGGTCCAACGGATTTGGGAAGATAAAGTGAAATAGCCTAACACTCTAAAGTGACGTTAATTGGGTTCAGGATTTTCTCAGAATGCTCAGTCAAAGAGCGTATACAGCGTTCTCAGAGCACTCTCTGATCATTTTCGGAACAAAATCTTTTTTGTTGCATTTCTTAATGCAAATTTGAAGATCTGAACGCTCTGAGCGAAAAAAGAAATACAACTTTTTTATGTTCAACTTTGACTGAACAAAACGGCCCTAAAAGCAATCAATCGAACACCATGAAAAATGCCACACACATTTTTTTTTTCACTTCAAGACTTTCTTATGCTATAAGCCTTGTTAAAACTTGCAACTTATTGATGCTGCAGCATATCAACTTAAAGGATTAGGTGCGATAATAGGTATATAGGTAATTGGCGCTATTAAACATAAAGAAAAGCAAACATAATTTTCTTTCTTTGTATAACTAAGTGTTGTAAGCATAGTAAAATAAACTTCCAGCAGGTGGAGCGCAAGTTGTACTGCAAAATGCATTTTAAATAGCAATAGAAAAATACCAAATAATGAATTACTATAAGAAAGGAGGAAAATGAAATGATCCCATAACGAAAGTACTTTCTTGGTTCGAATAATGCAATTCAGGTGGCATTCTATATAAACAAACAAAGCGGCAGCAAAGCGCCGGGTTTCTGCTAGTAATTTAATAAAATTAATAACAATTGAATGATTCAAGTAAATATATTATATTAAATATATTCGTAAATGAATAAACAACCAATGGAAGAAAAGATGGTATAAAGAACACGTTCATTCTTGAAAATAAAAAAAAAATCGCATATTTCAGGAAATATTTGGTTTTTCATTTCGACTAATTCCGACCTTATAACTTTTTTCAGGAGACAACTTACATTGCTCTCCTTTGGACAGAGCCTACAAAAGCAAACCACTTGCTCACTATCCCGAACATGTTGCATGGAATCCATTTGATTCACATGGAATATGCATGGTAAGATAAATATGTATGATCTAAAATGAAATAAAATGATTGAATATTAAAAAGTATGATACAAGCACAAGCAAGACAATTATTATTTTACGCCCGTACATAAATGTTTACAGACTCAGAGTAGTTCCTAGGAGTGAAACACAAAAAAGTCTTCATTTAGGGAAATGATTTAAAAACATAAATATAAATAAAAACTACGCATCCTTATAATGTTGGTTTTAATATTGTTCTAGTTCTAATCCAGAAAGATATCGACTGAAATTACAACTCCCACTTCACCGTTGGGTTCCATTTTTTTTAATAACTTTTGACACGTGCTTTCATTTTTACTTACGATTATATAAGTTATGCATTCGTGCAGATTAAAAAATAATAAAATATGATTATGATGTTCATTTTGCTTCGTCCATACGGATGTATTTTGAACTACAGCCTAAGCGGTTGAGTCAATAGTCTTCGAACTGAGAACTTATAAGATTATATATATTTTGATACTAAACAGAAGCCTGATTTCAAGAATGTTTATTAAAAATATTGGTACATTATTGTAGATTGTAGTTATGGGTCATGTTTTGTTAAAAAATAAATAAAGATGATAAGCTAAAACCGGTACTTCTCTGACAGAACGGTATTTTGTTAGATTTTTTCGATGACTGGTTACCTACATAAACAATTTAAACAAATATAGGAAGTCCGTGTTATTATTTTGTAAAATGGTTTGTTTTTAATATTTTTTTTAATGTTTTAAAAAATAAATATGTACCTATTTTGATTTATTTTTACTTGCGATTATAGGGACTATAAGGCAAGTTTAGGATTCGTGAATATAAAAAAATTGAGATAACAATTAAACATGACATTACGATCATAGAGAAGTCTAAAAAAGTGATCGACAAAAAATGTCAGTCTGTCTTTTTGTCTGTCAGTATGTATAACGAGCTGCAGCCTAAACGGGTTAAGCGGTTATCTTCAAATTTGGTGTGTGTCTTTCTTTTGGCATTCCCCAGAGGGGAAATGGAAATTTAATTTTAGGTTTAAAAATAACGGTACCTACCATATGACCGTTTAGGAAAAGCTTATTTTTATCAATAGTATCTTAAAGGTACCTTTCATATAACGGTGTTTTTAATTTTGGGCTTTCTCGGTAACGGCTCTTTGGATTTTTTTTATATTTGAGGAGATCTAGGTAGCCAAATTAATTCTGCATATCAAAATTATGAATAACTTTTTTTTCTAATTAAAATTAATTTTAGATTTTTTTTCAAAAATCAATATGTATTCTGAAAACTAAGCAAAAAAATATTTTAAATTTTACAACCACATGTATATTAATAAATTCTAAAAAACTGCATACCAAAATTAAAAAAAAAATTGTTTTCAAAAAACTATAAAAATGAAAAAACAGGATTTTATCAAAACCGGTCCTACAATTTTCGAAAACATTTTTCGTAAATTCCTTGTTATTTAAGACGTGGATGGCGTACTTCATTTTTACTAAAAACCGTTAATTATTGTGGGTTTTAATACTTTTTATAAGTTTAGACTGTGTTATTTTCAACGTAAATGTTACTCGTTTCTGTCAAAGATCTTGCTTTCCAATGTAATGACTCAGTCGTGCCCATTTTTTAATATCGTTTTTAAAAGTTGGTAGGTCATCTTTTTTCAATCGAAAACAAAATGGAAAATCAAAGAATCACAAGAAGTACAAGTGGTATATTTTGGGTTATTTACCTTGCTTAAAAATCGATTTGATACTTAAAAAAAAACGAGTACTTGGTACTTGTCGCTATGTATGAACTTAATTTAATGATTTTTTTAAATAAAATTATGTATGTACATACATATGTACATATTATTTTTAGCTTTCCTTGCCTCAAGGGCTGCGATTTCGCACGCAAAAAAACAACTTGGATCCAAAATTTCATTCATTTGCAACAACCCGTGAAGATGGAAAAAGATGTCATGGATTTAGTTTAATATTTTTTGAAGAAGTAAGGAACAGAAACATATGCAGCGCGATGCACACTTTGCAGGTAAACTTATTTAAATGGATGTAAATATGTAGATATGTATATTTTAGTAATTTTCATGGTATAACTTTCCGTTTAAGGCAATGTTTATAACTGAATTGTCAAATGGGCAAAATACGTCAAATTTGCGTCGTGTAAGAGAAAGCCCAGTTAGCAAATCCCTACCAAGACACTTTAAAGTGGCCGGACAAGCCCCTCAGTCTGCTCTAAGTTACTATGAAATAACTAAAGACAAACTCTATGTCGCGAAAAGCATATCCCTTATATGCCAATTTCCTTATGCTTTTGCATCGGAAATATTTTTGAAAAATCTCTATAAGTGTCTTCCTCGACAAACTGGTGCAGGTCTGAGTCTCGAATCATATGTGTACAACATATTATATGAAGTGATATTACCTAAGCCCGGCAAATCAATTCGAATATACTTGCCACCAGAGGATCCGCAATTTCCGCCAACCGCTTTGGTTCTTCAACGTCCGTTGCCAAATGAAGAGCTACCCCTGTTGGACTTCTCATTGCGTTTGCTTTTTACGTACCTTGGGGTAGAATGTGTCATTCAACTCCTCACTTGTGTGCTGCTTGAAAATCAAATACTTCTACGTTCCAATGGTATTAAAAAAATTAAGCAAAAACTTATCTTTATATTAAGCTTGAATTTTCAGACTACCAAAAACTAATGGTTGTTGGGGAGTGCATAACCTCAATTATATTTCCGTTTAAATGGCCCCATGTATATGCCCCTATTCTACCTGCAGCTCTTCATCATTTTCTAGATGCACCAGTACCGTTTGTCATGGGTCTCCATGCCGATTGTGAGGCAAGCACAAAGGTTGGATCAGAGGCTACACTCTGTTATGTCGATATAGATAAGAAAGTGATTCAGCTTCCAGAAGAATTGCCTGCTTTCCCACACAAAACTGATTTTATGGCTGAAATTATATCAGTGCTTGACAAATTCAATATTGAGCGCGACAAAACACACGAGCCTAATATAAGACATGGCTCAGTGAGCAGCAGTAGGCGAAATGACTATGATGCCATGACGTCAAGTTGTACTTTACCATCTGGAATGCAAGCTAGACGTAAACAAATCATGTATGAAGCTATGAATACTCATGAATCCAAAAGCCATCCTCACGTTGAATACCAGCCTCTTATTGCGCATCCTAGACTCGAGCATGTTCCTAGAGTTGCTGATGTCCTAAGGCGAAGCAGCGGTGTAAAATCGGATATAAGCGTAGACACCATGGACAGCATGCCCCAAAACAGCCGCAAAACTAAGGAATCTTCTCAAGTTCCAATAAGTCTTCAGGAACAGTACAACCAAGACCAACGAATTAACAATTGCATACGAGAAATATTTTTAAATCGATTCGTTCAAATGTTCGCCGCATACGAATACTTTGTTATTTATCCAAACCAGGACAAAAACGAATGGTTGTCAAACAGGGAGTCCTTGCAAAATTTCGACAAGTCTTCTTTTCTTTCAGATCAACCGGAACAGCATATTGCGTTTTTGTCTCGGTTTTTAGAATCTCAAATGTTTGCCACTCTGATTGACAATAAGATTATATCAGTGTGGGAAACTGATCCAGACCCATGTTTAAAGCTGTTCGATAACCGTCTTAAATTGCTAAGGTAATATTAATTGTATTTTTTTATAAATGATATGTAATTTATTTCACATACTTCTGATAATTTTTTTGTTAAAATTCAATAAATCTGTTTCTTTTTAGTAAAAGCAGCTTTTTTAATTTTTTTTATTTTTTTTTTTAGAAAAAGACACGGTGGAGAAAGTATGATTCGATCTGCCTGCTACGAGCCTTGTGTACTAAGTCAGGAAACTCAGTACATCCTTGAAAAAAGACTCAACACAGTTGACATGGAGGTTACCCCGCCCAGTGAAATCTTATCAAATAGACCTGCATACTTTCGAAGTTTTCCTATTTTAGAGAAATCCGTTCTAAATCAGGAGTGCACTTCGAGGTAGAAAACATGTTAATCGCGAAATTGATGTCGAATTTTTTAGTTGTGTTAATTTTATGTTTAAATAAGAATTGTATGTTTTACTCGTGCATATCTTTTCCATTTATTTATATATAATTTACTTATATTAAAACCCCAATTTCATAAATAGGATTTGTTAGTGCCACAGCTATATAATATTTTCAAATATATTTTAGTGAATAAAATATTGCATGTGTTGTGGAAATAAATTAAAATACAAAATAATGTTAAATGTAGCAGTTTTCAATTATATATATTTTCTTAAATCAACTTCATACAATTTTTGCAAGGAAAATATTTCCAATTTTCAGAGGTAACAGTTTGCGTCGTGTAAAAAATGGTACGAATTGGCGTGCAAAAGACATTCCTTTGGATGGTAAACCTACGACGAACCGAAACTCAGCAAACCTATCTACTACAGAAATGAGTCCAGCTCTGATTGCTCAAGCTAATTGGACTTTTGTTGAGCGTCTTTTGAAGGTCTGAACCAAGTTGTTGAAAATTAAATAAAATAATATGTCGAATCTATTTTAGGATATAAAAGCAAAAACAAAACGTATGCTTCTGGAGAAGATGGGAAATGAAGCGTTTGCACTTGGTCTTAAAGGAGATTCCTCATCCAGTGGCGTAGAAGAAAATACTATTATTGCATCACTTTGTGATTTGCTTGAGAAAATCTGGGCACATGGATTGCAAAGTAAACAAGGAAAATCAGCTCTTTGGTCCCATTTGCATGCTTATCTTGAGTTACAGGAAGCTCGCAATCCATCAAATACTGTTTTGACTAACACCTATCAAACAACACCAGGCAAGTACAAAAAATATAACGTTCCAGTACAAAAGGATGCTTAATTTAACAAACTTTTGTTTTTATACCGGTAAATGAAATGTATTTATTTGGTGCGAAGTTTTGAACAAAAAATTATTAAATGAAATTTAAAAATATAATTACCGAATAATTTCACTAAAACTTTTATGAGTTGCAATATATGATCTCATATTTGTTTCTTATGTGAATGCAATACTCCATATTTATATATTTGAAAATGAGTTCGATTTAAAGGTCTTTCGGAATTGGAGCTTATAGCGATCCTTAAAGAACATCTGATTTAAAAAAAAGAAATATTGTTATTACATAGTTTTAATTTTAGAAGCCTTTAACATTAAAACAACATACATTTATTGGACATTCCTTTTCTAGCACTAGCTTGGAGCGTCATGAGGAAAAGAATGGATTGTAGGTTAATTTGTTGTTTGTTGTTTGACCTATATAAATTTTGTTTTTGTAAAATTTACTTTTTGTATTTTTTTCCTATTGTTCTTTATTTTGCAAAAATACCCAGCAGTCGTTAGTTATGTATCTTGATATTTCTAGTGTAGTAGTTAGCTTCTTAAGCTTAAGATGTGTGGCTTTGGCTTTGATATTATGTGTAGTGAACAAAATAATAAACCAAATATGTATTTCTAAATCAGATCTATCTACTATTCGCGTGGAACCGGATTCTCCGCAGAGCCCTAACCGGAGCCGATCACAAGACCGAAAGAATTCTGTTGTTTCAGAACAACTATGTGCACTTCCGGAATCTATTGAATTTGACATTAAGTATGCTTTGCAACTATTCATTTCGTATTTTATTTTTAATTTATTGAATTTTATTTCAAGAAACGTCTTAGCAATGACTGATATAAAAACGCACATAGGTTATACCCGAGCTTGGGTTCGATTGTCATTAGAAAAGAAGCTGTTATCTAGACATTTTCGTACTTTGCTTTCTGAACAAACATTGTTAAGAACATTGTATAAGAAATCTGCATTCTTGCGCTGTGAGGAGGAAAAGGAGCAATTTCTTTATCATTTATTAACACTCAACACTGTTGATTATTGTTCCTTCACCAATACCTATCCCAATTCTAGTAGGTATAAAAATTAAAAAGAGCCTGATTATGATAAATATTTTGTTTTATAGAGCTCCCGTATCGCGTGGTAATATTTCCATCAAGAAAATATGGTAGTTATCAAACTTCAAGCAGCGTTTGGATTCGAATTTCCGGCACTTTGACAGAAACTCAATGCATTCCAGTTCCTAAAGGTGCACTTGAGTTCATTTTTCACGTAAGGCCTACATACATTTTTTTCTGTAATTAAACTCGTAGTTATTCTCATAGTACAAAAACATTGGAATTCTTACGACTATGCGAATTGGACATGATAACACTGGACCTTCAAATAAATGGATGGTTGATCTAGTGGTAATTCGAAATGAAGTCACAGGACACACTTACAGGTAGGCTGTCTTAAGCGTGACGATTAAAATATAATACATAACTTATGTAAACTTAGATTTCCCTGTGGACGGTGGCTTGGAAAAGGTATTGACGACGATTCAACTGAAAGATTGCTGGTGGGTCACCGTGTTTTAGAAAATCTCGAAAATGTTGAGCTCTTGCACGAGTGCAAAACCCCACCTAGAGCACGAAGTCCAAGTATTCAAAGAGTTGAGATGTCTTCTTCACAAATTCAAAATAAATTAGGTACGTGTGTTAATGTCGTGGTCAAATGGCATTACAAACCCAGTCGGGAGAGAGATGTCGGATCGTTAACAAATCTTTTGTGTGGTGAAGATGGCCTAGTTAAATGCTTGGAGCAGGTCTTCTTATTTGGATTCCGATCCTCGCGATTTTTTACTCGAAATATTTATATTTGGGATTTTCTATGTAAGTTAAAAAATGTTTACAAAAATAATATTCTCACGTTTTTTGTTTAAGTGAAATGCAAAGAACATTTCGAAGCGAGTTTATCTCAAGAGACTGAACCATGTAACCGCATTCAAACTGTTTCGCCACGTAATGAAATTGCAGCTATTTGGCGATACTATATTCATCTACTTGATGAAATTAATGCAGCTGGAAATACTCTTGGAAAAGATGGAAAATTTCAGTTATTTATTTGTCTAAGTTTAAGGTATTTTAAACAAATATTGCTAAAAAAAAGTAACAATGACCAATAATATTTTTTTCCAGAGACCATCTTTTAACACGTGTTATTTTTCCCCTATCGTTAACCAAAGCTACGCAAGAAATGTATGAAGAAGAAAGTTTTTTTAGGCGGAAAGGTCTTCTGACATTTTTGGTGCATATACTAGAACCACTAGATGATTTCCATATAGTTTTGGAAAATACAATCACGCAAGGAATTTCATCTAATCCTTAGGTTTTTTTATGCCAAGTAGAAAGTTATCTCAAAAACCTCTTAATACTCTTGAAAAAATGTTAACGCGATAAAGCCGAAAATCCCACAAAAGGGAATTGATTTTGGCGTAACTTATAATTATACTGTGCAACTAGCTCTAGTCGTTTTAAAAAATTCATTTCAATTGCAATTTGCTTTGTTTTAACGAAACGTTTGTCTCTCTAGAATTCCAAAGATTACTTAAAAAATCGAATATATTATGTGAATATGTATTTTTGTGTATATCAACGCAAATAAAAGCAAGCCAAATGATATTACTACAATAATAAGTAATAATTAGCTTTTTTATTTTTTATGAAATAATTCTAATTTTGGGTGAGAAACAGAAAAAAACATTTACAAATTAATTTTGATAACGTAAAATTTCATTGGAATGAGGTATCGTTTTTGTTTTTACACAATTGAGCGTTTGGATTATATACTGGAGAATGCTGAGTGTAAAGATCTTGGTTCTTTCAATTGCGAGCAACAATAACTAGTTGTATTGGTGTTTTATGAAAACCGAAAACGAAACGTTTTGAAAGCTCTGGAGGCTGTCGAACGCCACGACGATATTGCAGCTAACCACACATATTATCATTTTTGGTGTCTCGTAACCAGTTGTGCGGTTTTTTTAAATTTATTTAAATAAAAAGAAAAACAAATAAATAAGGAATCTTTATAGATGTATATATTTTAATTACGTTTCAAATAATCCATTACAGAAATACATATATTTATGAAAAATCCTTATTTAATTTACATTTTCCTTAATTAAAATCAGTGTTGGTAACTACAAAACGTTTCCAATAGAATATGCATGTTTTGTTTTAAATATTTAAAGATAAAAGCAAAAATTCAGGGGTTCTCTTGCAAAAAGAGGGGCAAGAAAAACGCAACCCGAAAAATCTTTGTTTTGTAAATAGTGCCATCTCCTGATTTTATTTCTTTTTTTTTCGGGGCGCCTAGTTTAAAGTAGGAGAAAACAGATTTGATTTCTATTTACTTGCTGTTGTTTCTGGGCGCCTGTTGATTCATTAGAAATGTTGACCTTTGCTTTGTCAGATTGATCAGGAGATGGCGCTTTATTGACAAAGCAAAAAACAAAATTTGTTATGAATGATTTTTGCTGTTGTTTCTGGTGATTCAAATTTTAATCTTTTTTTTTATTAATAAAGCGCCATCTTCTGATTTGATTTCTTGTTACTTGATGGTGTTTCTGGGTTCCTTGTGATTCATAACAAATTTTGTTCTTTGCTTTGCTCCTTAAACCAGGCGCCCACAAACAATAATAAGTAAAGAGAAATCAAATCAGGAGATGATGCTTTATAGACAAATAAATATGATTACAATTTTATGTGAATCATCATTCCCCAGGCGCCCAGAAACAGCAGCAATTAAAGGGAAATGAATTAAGAGTAAAAGTGAGGTATTGCCTGATGCCTGAAAATGTTGAGAAACCAAATGGCAGTAGTGCGATAGTACCATTGTATATACATTTTTATTGCAGTGTATATACAAAGATAGTACATGAACAATGTTGGAAAGAACGAACAAGGAACAGAACACCGAATGAAAACTGTAGATGTAAATCCAGCTTACCTCTGAGCCATGGCTGAAAGTTGTAAGTTGTAAGAAAATAAATTGCACGAGTGGATCTCATTCTCTTATGGTGCGGTCACAGTGTCGAATAAAATTTGAAAAAAATATAAAGGGATTTTCAAAGCTTTTATCTTCTTTTTTTTGGGACTTTGGATGTTCGAAAAAAGTACGTAAAATAGTTTTCAGGGAAATAATTTTAACGCCATTTTATTTCTTTGAAACATGTAAATAATGTGTGATTTTCCAAGATCGTAACAGTTTTTAAATAAAACTGTTTTTTACCAACTTTTTCTTAAGAATTGAAAAAAATGATTCAAAAATGCAAACTTAAGCATAAAATAACCTCTAAAAAAACTCAAAAAAATCAAAATATGTATTGATTTTTCAAAAAAAAAAAAAATGTACAAAAATTATTTCGAAAATATTTTAATGTGAAAAATACTTTGGTTACCTGATTTCTGAACATCAATTTTGATTGTAATCGGTAACAAGTTCTCTAGAAAGTTTAAGAAAAAAAAACCCTCCTATGGGAGGTATCGTTTTTAGCCCACCACATAAATTTTTTTCATTAAAACATAGTTCACACCTGCAAGAGTACACTGATTTTTTTCATACAAATTTTGAAGCCATTTACAAAAATAAGCTTTTACTTATCGGCTATATGACAGGTACCGTTAATATTTGTGCTGAAAAAAATGTTCTCTATAGAATGTCAAAATAACCTTATTTACTGTTTTGGCTGTAGTCCAAAATACATATAGGCAGACGGAATTTTGCAAGTAACTCAAATATGTTGCTTTATCATCGTAATCGCAGTGCCTCGTAGCTCAGTGGTTAGTGTGTCTGACTGCTAAGCGAATGAGCCTGGGTTCGAATCCAGCTCATAGCCATCTTCTTTTCCGGGGTATTGCCTCTTGCGAGGAACTGACAAAACCTCCAAGAGTAAAATTTGTCTCGAAAAAGTGCATCTCAAGTAGGTCCCTCCCATTCTTGCAGATTAACAATACACACAGGAATGGTTGATATTATAAGTCACTAGGCCTTGGCTCCTTAAGGGGCTGTCGTGCCAATAATTTATTTATTTATTTATCATCGTAATATCATGTTTGATTGTTATCTCAAAATTTTTAACTTGGACGAATATATAACTTGCATTATAGTACCTATAATCGCAAGTAAAAATATGTTATTTTATTAACAATTAGGTAATATATTGTTATTTATTTTACTAACAAAACAGAAAGATAAATAATTATTTCTTTCTACACAAACTTAAATAAAGAGTCGCCATTGGGCAATCTGAAATCGTCCAATGAGATTGATCATTTAACGGATTCCAGGTTTATAAATTTATAAATTTTGGTAATCAACGAACGTATCCAAATTGATCGCAGTCGAATGAATGGTGTTTGGTCATAGCGACAGCTCCTTAAGGAGCCAAGGCCTACTGACTTATGCTCTCAAACATTCCTGTGTGTGCTGTTAATCTGCAAGAAATGAAGGGACCTACAGTTTACCGCCGAGTCCGAACGGCTACATGAGATGCACTTTTTCGAGACAAATTTTACTCTTGGAGGTTTTGTCAGTTCCTCGCAAGAGGCAGTACCCCAGAAAAAAGGTGTCTATGAGCTGTATTTTAAGCCAGGCTCATTCGCTTAGCAGTCCGACACACTAACCACTAAGCCACTGGGCACTAAACTTCAGAAGATTTTCTATGCAGTACATAGCAGACATTACATATACCTATACCCATATACATACCTACCTACAATTTGTTTTCCAACCTTCAAATAACAAGAATTTCCTGCATCAATCATTGAGTGTGCACAAACTGTGAAATTCTTGCAATACCTATTTTAAATTTGTATAGGTATACCTACCTAATTAATTTTACGAGTAATTCATCTTTTCTTTTTAAAATATACCTACTTATTTTTTCTACTTTCAAGAACTGTTTTTACCATTGAATAATACATTGTTGATTATTGCTTTCAATATCCAATTCCCAATCCAACCTACAATTCCCATAGAGCACCACGACCGTGGAAAATAAATGGCATTATAACCGTCGCGTCGATTTCAAGTTTGTCCAAACTGTAAAATTATTCGATTCATGACGTCAGTGCCGCGGATAAATGTTGTTTTAAATTTAAAACCATCAACAAATGTGGTAGATTGGATTCCTATGTTTTCATTTATCAAATTAAATTTCTCTTTCTACATATGTACATACATACATACATGTACATATGTATTACTATTTTTAAAGTAATAAAATCCATTTTACTCCTTTTTTTAATTCATTTTTAATAACTTCTACTTAATAATACAACATTTTATTCCTACATATCTTAAACAATGCCGAACCCTATGCATAAGTCTCCAAAATTTAAATTTTTCAGATGATCAATAGACTTGAAAAGATAAAATAATGATTAATTTCACGGAAATGTGACAGTAAATGTGTGTGTATGTTCGCTATAAGTTATGATGATACTAAATGATACCTATTATTTTTTTTAATAAACAGAGGCTTACCAACTATAAGCCGAACATTTTTGCTGATATAAATAAATACCTAAATACCTACTACATAACTATTCGATAAGTTTGAGCTGAGAAAAAAGTTTGCGTATCATCAGATCTTACGAACACATAAGATCTCGTGACTTGTTAGAATTCATTATTCACATCAATACACTTGACCTTGAAGAGCAAATGGCATTCAATTATCATTTACAGTGTTTTCTGAATCTCGACGACCCACTTCTCCATTTTGGATCACACTACCAAGTACCAACCTGTTGTATACAACCTGCAAGCTACAACATTATTATCTTATTCTTATTAACCGACGATGGCAATGAGGAAAACTAATGTACATGTACGTACATCGACATCGTACATCGTATTACGTAGACGTACACAACACATCAAAGCGATTTGGTGATTCTTAATGTTAAGGCTCCTAGATTTCTAACGAAACAAGATCGCGTTGATGTTCAGTTCTATGCCCTTCGGATTATTGCGCGATCCACAATATCGCAATCACCCATTAGGGAGTTTGCGCGACACTTAAAAAAACAACTTCGAATAGGTATCACAAAAAGTTTTTTCCATCAACAATAACTTTAATGCAAAGCTTGTTTGGGTTAAGGTAGTTGTTGATAATAATATATTAAAATATTCTTATAGAATACATTAGCAATATTTCAGTTAATGAACTCTATAGGTATTCAAGAAATCAAATAAGTCTGTTCAATTTCAAACTCAGTAAGTCAAAGTGCTCTGGACTTTACAAAGTGATCTTGAAAAAATGCTGTTTCATTTTATATATATATATATATATATACATATATATGTGCCTATTAATATAATATTATAATAATATATAATAAATACAAATACACCTCAGCATAGTAAACTCATGCATGCATCCCTGTAACGTATGTATGTAGGTACCTACATTATATAAAAGAGGATGTTTCTAATTTATTGTAGGATTAAGTTTGAAAAAATAATAGCATAGGTAAGGGTACCCTATAGAATTATGATATTTAACAATACCTACATATGTATGAAATGTATAGCTTTGTTGAATTCCATAGCAAACAACGACGTGATGTTGCAAAAAAAAAACATTTTGTATATAGGTACCTACCAGCATTTTGTGTTTATATGTTAATATGTGTCCATTTTATTAAATAATTATTTATTAATTATTAATATTAATAATAAATTTAAAGTATTATTTAATTATGTTTGTTGAAATTTTTTCACAGTTATAGAAAATGGTCGATAAATATTTTTCTATGGAGCCTCCAACGCAATAACAACATTTTATTTAAATAATTTTTCAATTGGTAATACAAATGCGTAAGAAACTACGTGAATTTTTTGGTATCTATTAATCAAGTGCCGAGCAAGTCATCCAGCGCATAATTTGTAACTCCAAAAATTTGCATCATAATTATTACCCGTATCAATTAAGAAAAAAGTAGAGAATATTATTAAAAATACAAAAAAAAAAAGAATTCGACAATATTTTAAAATAAATTACTTACATAACAATTACACCATCTTGAATTTTTTTTCACCAAAACATAACCTACACCTACGTACACTGATTTTGTTCATAAAAATTCTTGGAGCCGTTTCCGAGAAAAATAAGCTTTTACTTTAAGGTTATACCTGTGACAGGTACCGTTAATAACGAGTCCGCCATCTAACGTTTTTTTTTTCAACTAGTGCTTATTTCGTGAATGGTATCATTTAGCTCATGTCTGATTTGACAGATAATTAGTTTTATCCTTCCGCTAAACGAATGTGGTTGTGTATACGCTGGGAAATATTGCGACATTATTGCCAAAAAAATCATCTTTTCAGATGAAGCTCATTTTGATCTTGGCAGGTATGTAAACAAGCAAAATTGTCGCATTTGGGGCACAGAAAACCCACACGCATACATTGAAAAGCCGATACACCCAAAACGAGTCACTGTTTGGTGCGGATTTTAGTCCAAAGGCATAATTGGGCCATCTTTCGAAAATGAGCAAGGAGTGGCCGTTACAGTCAATGGCGATCGTTATCGGGCCATGTTGAACAAATTTTTGTTTTGAAGAAGAGGATATTGGCAACATTTGGTTTCAACAGGACGGCGCTACGTGCCACACAGCCGAAGCTACACTCGATGTTGATGAAGCATTTTCAAAAAAAAAGGAGTTATTTAGCGGACCCTTTATTTGAGGTTACAAAATTATTATGTTCCAAATTTGAAGACGATTGGCCAAACCGTTTAGTAGGCTGTAGTTCAATATACATCTGTACAAACGGACAGACAGACAGACAGAATTTTGCCAGTAACTCAAATATGTTTCTCTATCATCGCATGTCATGTCATGTCATGTCTGATTGTTAGATTTTTTTACGAATGCATAATTTGCCTTATAGTCCTTATAATCGCAAGTAAAAAATCAATTTTTGTGAACAATCCTTCATAACTTTTTTTACCTCACCCATTTGAATTCACGATTTTTTTATTGTAATCTACGCAAAAAAAATAACAAATTAGCAAAAAAAAAGCAAACAAACATTTTTCAACTTTTCCAGCTTAAAACAAAACCAGTGTTAGTATTACCAAATACTTATTAATGGCATTTTTTTTATTAACTTTTCAAATTTTTTTTTAATAAATCCGCCGTCAAAATGAACATTTAAGAAAATGGGCACGACTGGGTCGCACGTACTTGCTCTTTTGTGCTTAATTACATTGGAAAGCAAGATCTTTGACAGAAACAAGTAACATTTGCGTTGAAAATAACACAGTTTGAACTTATAAAAAGTATTAAAAACAATACTTAACGGTTTTTAGTAAAAATGAAGTATGCCATAACACGTCCTAAATGAAGAAGAATTTATGAAAAAAGTATTTCGAAAATTGTAGGACCGGTTTTGATAAAATCCTGTTTTTTATTTATAGTTTTTTGAAATTATAATTATTTTAAAATTTGTTATGCAGTTTTTTAGAATTTATTAAAGTACATGTGATTATAAAATTTTAAACTATTTTTTTTGATTAGTTTTCAAAATATTGATTTTTCAAAAAAAAAAAATTCAAAAATTAATTTTAATTAGAAAAAAAAGTTATTTAAAATTTTGATATGCAGAATTAATTTAGCTACCCAGATCTTCTTAAATATAAAATTTGCCAGAAGTCCAAAGAGCCTTAATCGAGAAAGCCAAAAATTTAAAAAACCGTTATATGAAAGGTCCCGTATATGTGGTTCTAATCAAATAATAGCCAATACCAACAAAAAAATTCTTAAAAACTTTCATTAAAATCGATGGAGCCGTTTTCGAGAAAAATAAGATATTCCTAAACGTTCATATGGCATGTACCGTTATTTTTAGGGCTAAAAATAAAATTTCAATTTCCCCTCTGGGGAATGCCAAAATAATAACACACACCAAGTTTGAAGATAATCGCTTAAGCCGTTTAGGCTGCAGCTCGTTATACATACTGACAGACAGACAGACAGACATTTTTTCTCGATCACTTTTTTAGACTTCTCTATGATCGTAATGTCATGTTTGATTGTTATCTCAATTTTTTTAATATTTAAGAATCCTAAACTTGCCTTATAGTCCCTAGGTATAATCGCAAGTAGAAAATCATAAAATCGGTCCAGTTTTGAATTTTCACAGCAAAAAACCAGGTGATCGCGAAAGTGTATCCCTGAAAAGTTTCAAAAATTGGACAAAAGTACAAAAATAATATTGGAACGAAAAAATATTGAATTGCAGTTTTAATAAATCACTTCACAAAATCAAAAATCATACAATTTTGGGTTCTTTAATATATTTTTGTTGGCGTTTAAAAAAAGTGGCTAAATTTGTTGTTCAACGCGTTAGTTTACTTTTTTGCAGTTTCAACATTCTCAGAGAGATTTCCATTCCCACTCTTCAAATTTTGGCAGCCTGCCCAACTTTGCCCAAAAAGTAAACATACTTTACTAATATCATTCAACTTCGTCATTATGATCCCCAACAAATCTTTACACAATATATTAATATAAGGTACATAGTATATTTGTATATTATACCTACTTCAAATCTCCTATAGTGTAGGTAGGCTGTAGGGCAACATGGCCCCTATACATACTATACTCAGTCTAAAAAAATATCAGAACATAATAGGGATTATGCATGTCTTTCACCTCTCACTTTGACTGAAGTATGCAGCCAAATATTAAATTAAGCTGTAAGAAATGGACTTTTTTACACGGTTTCCATAGAGCACAATATAGATGAATAGTTTTAAAAAGTTTTAAAAAAGCACCAGTTCTAAAAGCTCTTTAACAAAATAAAAACAAAAAATACACTATGATTTGCATCAACGTAGAACTCCAAAATGTGCTTCATTTTCAAATCATACATAAAGGGTTGTTTGCAACAACAATTCGTGTGTAAGCTGGTTGTTGACTTTTTAATTTTATTTCACCACTAACTGGCACCATTTGTAAAACTTAAGCTCTCCGATAAGTCATGTACTGACTGATCAACGGTTTTTCTGCTTTTTCAATAATTTGTTTTCTTTAACTTTTTTTTAACATCTAAAGTCAATATTTCAGAAATGCTTGGAAATAGCTTTAATTTTTTTCCCCTGAAGACTATTTTTGTAAGTTATTTTTTTTCGAACTCCCTTTGCAGTTCTACATTAAAAAAAAATTTTCACAATGTGTTTTTTTAAGCTAAACCAAAATTTGATTCAATATTAATTTCCAATCGATAACCATTTGTTTCATCAAAATCTTCGAGCAATTGCTAGCACTATATTGCTAGCACTATGGAAGAGAGCTTTTAAACACACTGGTACCTGCAAGTCAAACATGACATTACGATTAAGAAACGTATTTGAGTTACTAGAAAATTATGTTTGTCTGTCTGTACGGATGTATTTTAGACTACAGCCTGGTCGATCGTCTTCAAATTTATAACATAAGATTATTTTGACATTACAGAGGCCTTATTTTAATTTTTTTTAGCTCAATTATTAACGGTACCTGTCATAAAACCGTTAAGTTAAAGCTTTTTTTCCTCGAAAACGGCTCCACGGATTTGTATGAAACAAATCTGTGTACTTTTGGAGTTGTGGTTTATATTTTGGTGAACAAAAATATAAGTTGGTGGTCTAAAAACGGTACCTCGGAAACTGGACATCCGATTACAATCAAAATTGTTATTCAGGAAGATGTAGGTAACATAAGTAATTTTACTTTAAAATATTTTCGAAAATTGTTGTTAAAAAACCGTTATATTAATAGTTTATAGTTTTCTTCTGTGATTTATTTTTACGTTAAAAGAGATTAGGCCTTCTGGGGAACTCTTAAAAAACTCACCTACTATCTTACTTTTTGGTGGTGTGGAAAAAGATAGATTTAATTTAATTTAATTTTTTTTTAGATTTAGTTTACATTTTTCTGTTTTTATAAAATTTGAATAAGCAGTTGGTAACCATACCTACATTTGTGTGAGAATTATACTAATTTATAAAACCCAGTATGGCAACCATTTGAGAGCTTTAAAATGGAGATAGCTTATTGAAATCCATAACAGTAAGAGTGAAAGGCAAATATCCTATCTTTCCTGTACTGAAAATATAAATTGAACAGAGTATACACTGTTAATCATTACATAAGATAATACATAAATAAAAATAGACAATAAGGGTCAAAGATATTAAATAAATATTAATCTTCAAAATACCCAAATACTAAACGCCACACATAATGTATGTATGTAGATACATAGTACAAGCATAGGTGAGTTCATGACAGAACAAAGAAAGCAACAAGGAGTAAATGACATCTCACAAAGTTGAAACATAATGTAGGAACAGCGGCGTACCGAGGGGTTTTTATTTAACAACTTTTGTTAAAAAAATAAAAAAAAATTATTAAAGAATACAAACTTTAGCACAAATTAACCTTAATTTAATAACAAAATAAAAAAAATCACTTACGCGTTTTCAAAATATCGATTTTTCAAAAAAAAAAATAAATTATTAAAAATACAAAAAAAGTTTTCGAAAGTATTTTAAATTAAAATTACTTAAGGTCTTCCTGAATATCAATTTCGGTTGTAATCGGATAATCAGTTCAGTGGGCTAAAAACGGTACTTTCTATTTTTTCTTCGACTTACTCGAGAACTGGTTAACCAATTTCTATCAATTTGATATTCGGAAAAAAAGTAATTTAACAAAAAATATTTTCGAATAACTTTTTTTGTATTTATAACAATTTTTTTTTATCAATAATTTAAAAACGGTTAAGTGGATTTTTTTAATTTTGTTATTAATTGTATGTATGATATTTTTTTGCTTAAGTTCGCCTTTTTGGATTATTTTTTTAGTATTAAAAAAATTGTTAAATAAAAACCATTTTAATTTAAAAACCGTTCCTACGATTTTGAAAAAAAAAAATTCTCAAATTTTCACTGAAAACTATTTTTCGTACTTTTTTCGAACAGTTAAAATTCACAAAATTTTAATAAACATTTTAAAGTTACCTTTATATCAACAATTTTATCGGTTATAACTTTTTAATTTTCCATAACCCAATGCCGACTTGCATACACTTATTAATTGGATTTGCCGATTCTTCTTTTATTTTTAACCAATTAGCTATCAATAATTCAGAATTTCGGAAAGTTACACCCTTAAAAATGCCGACTTGAACACTTTCACACCCATTTTCATTTAATTTTGTTAATCTTTGAAAATCTTGGGTTGTATTGATACTAGTCGATTAAATCTTAAACTCTCAAATTTATTGATGTATGTAGGTTCCTTAATATGCCGACTTATAAAATTCGTGGGGGGGAGGTGGTAGTCCCCCACTTCCCCCGGTCGGTACGTCTCTGTATAGGAATATGTTTAATTAGAATTTTTTTTTATAAAATTAAAATTACTTTAAAAACTTAGAAATAAACAAAATATATAAACAAAAAGAAAAGAATAAATCCAATTAATTGAATAGAATTTTCAGTTGATTAAATTATATGAAAAAATAATCTTGTTAATTCTAGAGGCAGATGTGCACTCCAATTCAATAAATAGTCACTTATTCTGCTAAAATTGTTGTTTTATTTTTTTCTAATTGAAACACAACAAAGAAATTATTTATGATGCTATATAAATTATATATATATATATGTAGGTATATATCCAGTCTAAAAACGAAACAAACGATGAAGTATCTTAGAAATAATCTTCAAAAGCTTTGCTGTGGTTTATAAAGTCGTTGGTTTGATTTGAATCTCTAGTTGTAGTCCGATTGTCACTATGTTCGGTTTGAGTGCGAATTCAATCCTCAAGTTGTGTTGAAGTAAGACATTTTAGTTGTGCGCGCAGTTAAGTCTTAAGTTTGATAAGTGGGTGAATGTTGTGTCAAGTGAAGCGGGGCGAAGCGAAGCTGACTACTTTTCAACCGATGCACTCACTTACTTGTTGTTGTGTCATTCTCATTATTGTCTTCTAATTACATTTGTATCTAGATAGCTACTTGGATTGCAGTGCTATGAAGTGAAAAAATTCCTGGCTATTGAAAAATACAAAAACTTAATCCAATATTCTTTAAGTTGGAATTTAAAATTGTGAGTTGTTTAATAATGCAATGAGATTTGTATGTCCTTTTAGTTATTTTTTTTTTAATTATGTGAAAACAAAATAGACGTAGAGAAGGATCCGGCTGATCCTTACCCATTTAAGTGTCGAATTTTCACACTGGGAAGTGTTTAATTATTTCGCTAAATATTTTATTTTTCTATGTAAATAGCTATAATGAAACCATACAAAAATGTTGGAATATAAACTAAATTGTTAATCTTTTTTCAGTTTTCTTTTGTTTACTGTATTGTGCGGTTAATGCAAACTACTGAATCCTTGAATTTAAATTATTAGGGTTTCTTTCTTATTAAAAATAAAAAAACGTACATATAGATACGAGTAGAAAATCAATACGAGAAGTGTGTGCAACATTGCTATATATTTTCATAATGTTATTGCCAAGTTCAAGTCGTCATTTGTCTTTGGAATACAAAAGGGTTGCGAAAAATTAATTAAGAGATGAACTCTTATTTTTGTTATAAATAAAATATAAAATAAATTGGTGTAAAGAAATAAACATATCGATATTTTCCAGATTTGAATATGCAGACTTTGTTTGTTTTAATAATATCAAGTTGTATCTTCCTGACGACCAAAGCTGGTGATCCAATAGGTAAAGTAACCAAAATAAATAGATTTAGTTAATGTTTTTATAATATGTGTACAAATGTTTAAATACAGTTAATATGTTGTAAGGGAAAATAACCGTAACAGATTGCAAATTCGCATTTCATATGAATGTGTGTTTCGTGTTGTTACAAACTTTGAATTTTTCACCCATAGGCTTATTCGTCTGTACTTTTTAATAATTTTATTTCTTTTAATAATGGTTACAAAATTGTAGTAATAAAAGTACCTACCTTACATTGGCCATTTTACTTGCGATAGGTACTCATTTACATGTATAGATATGTTAATTATGTGGGTACCTACTATATAGGCAAGTTAAAGGATTCGTGGATATACAAAAATCGAAATAACAAGATAGCTTTAAACAGCTGAAGTGATTTATATAAAATTTGATAACTGTGGTTCTTTCATACAGTTATTTATAGTTTTTTTTTCTCGGTAACCGTTCATTAAGATTACTACACAATTTCCTATTTGAAAAAGACCTTGGTTGCTAAATAACTTCTGCATAGCTACTACCGTTAAGAATGCATTTTTCTATCTATAATTTATTTTTCAAAAACTTTTTTAAACTTCAATAGTTTCAAAACTTATCACAAAAAAATAAATAACCAGCTTGTTGATAAACTTAAAGAAAAGCGCTGAAGAAAATCTTTAAAATATTTTTTTCAAAAAGCTGAAAATAATCCTATACCTACTAATATTATAAATGTGAATGTTTATATGATTGGCCTGGTTAATGGATGAGATGTTGGTGTTGGATTGAAAACTAAGCTATACTTCTTATCCCGGTAAATGCACCTGTTCCTGTAAGAGAGACTTAAGTGTGAAATGATGTATGGCTGGAGGTTGTTTGTTATACTTCCATGCTTCGACGACTGCATGAATTTGTGAAGTTTTGGTAGATAGAATAATTCCAAGATTCACTTAACTCTACACAGACCACATTAATTCCGCAAACAATATATTGATCGTGTGAGAGATATCTGAATATTTTTTCTAACGGGTTTTGTTTACAATAAAACATTTATGGCGGATAGAACTTTATTATAAATTAAATAATTATTAAAACTTTCGAAGTTCAGATCCTCGTATTCTTTTATACATATTAAAACTATCGCCATCATCATTGCACAACTTCTTTTTCAACAACGCGAAATGTATTTGAATCTATGCATTTTTTTATTTATTTATATAATGTACATACATGTGTATGTATATATTGGAAGGCAAGATCTTTGATAGAAACAAGTAACATTAACGTGCAAAAATCACATGTTCTGAACCTATAAGAAGTAAAAAAAGTACGCCATCATACGTGTTAAATAACAAAGAGTTTATGAAAAAAAGTATTTTAGTTTTTTGAATTTCTTTTTTTAGATTTTAGTAAGCTGTTTTTTACAGCTAAACATAAAATTTAAAATATTTTTTTATAATTAGTTTTTAAAATATTGAATTAAAAAAAATCAAAAATTAATTATAAATAGAAAAAAATAAATATTCAAAACTTGGTATGCAGAAATAATTTGGCTGCTTATGATATGATAATATGACAGAAACCCAATAAGCCGTTACCCAGAAAACTTAAAAAAAAAGTTGTATAAAAAGAACCGTTAATAGAATTTTCCGGTAAATTTGGTTTTTACATCTACAAAAAAATCTCAAAAATTTTCATCAAGATCGTTGGAACCGTTTTCCAGAAAATTAAGCTTTCCTTTACTGTTATATACCGTTATTTTAAGCCCTAAAATAAAATTTCAACTTCCCCTCCCATAAGATACACACATACAAGATTTGAAGGTAATCGCTTAAGCCGTTTATGCTGCAGCTCGTTATATGTACATACATACATACAGACGGACAGACATTTTTTGTCACAAATTTTTTTAGACTTCCCTATGATCGTAATGTCATGTTTGATTGTTATCTCAAATTTTTTTAATATTCACGAATCCTAAACTTGCCTTATGTAGTCCCTATAATCGCAAGCAAACATATTTTATTAAAATTAACTTCCATAGAACGTTTTTTTCGATTTTCCTATTTAGGGCTAAACGAATAATACATAAAAACGAATATGATCTAATGCTTACCCACAGTAGTACACTGATTTTTGTTCATAAAAATTCTTGGAGCCGTTTTCGAGAAAAATAAGCTTTTACATAACGTTGAGAACCGTGAGTTCTAAATTTGAAGACGATTGGCCGAGCCGTTTAGGCTACAGTCCATTCGTACAGACAGACACACGAACAGAATTTTGCCAGTAACTCAAATATGTTTCTCTATCATCGTAATACCATGTTTGATTGTTATCTCAAATATTCAAATATTCAGGAAGATGTAGGTAGTTTAAGTAATTTCAATTTAAAATACTTTCGAAATTTTTTTTTTGTATATTTAATAATTACAATTTTTTTTTGAAAAATCGATATTTTGAAAACGGGTAAGTGATTTTTTTTTATTTTGTTATTAATTTAAGGTTACTTTTGTGCTAAAGTTTGCATTCTTTAATTATTTTTTTTAATGGCGTCTAAATTATTTCACTCAATACAATTTAACGTACTTTATTCGAACAACGAAAAGACATAAACATCGAATAAATGCTTTGATGTTAACTTTAATTTTCTTAAATTTTATTTTACAATGTGACCGCACATATGAGCAAGTACTTGCCATCCAGTCGTGCAATTTATTTTTGTATAATAACATAATGTATACGGTTAGTTATCTGTTACAAACAAAAAATTTGTGTTAAATTTTGTTCTTTGATCTTATAATGGAACCTATTTGCCTTTGGGCCAATGCTAATGATTAAATTTAAAAAAATTGCGATCCAGTCGTGCAATTTATTTTTGTATAATTACATAATGTATACGGTTAATTATATGTTACAAATAAAAAATTAGTGTTAAATTTTGTTTGTTGATCCTATAATGGAACCTATTTGCCTTTGGGCCAATGCTAATGATTAAATTAAAAAAAAATAATAATGTTTCGTTTTAATTAATTAAAAATAATTATTGACTTATATTCACTTTTTCGTTGTCGTATCTTAAGGCACTGGTGGGCCAAGTTTGGTTGTAGAAGGTAAAGATGCGTTACTAACCTGTGTAGTTACAAAGCCATACCTTAACAACACAGTCTTATGGCGAAAAGGCTCAAAAGAAATTATTTCCGCCGGAATGAACCGAGTCACTACAGATAAACGTATAAGTGTCTTACATGACGAAAGTAAGATGACAATATTTTTTTCCGTATAGTTAGTTAGCTATGCAAACAATTATTTTCTCCTAGATCCCAAATCGAAGACCGGAAGTGGTGGTGATGTGTGGGTTTTGGTCATTAAAAACACAAAACCAACGGATTCGGATGTTTATGCTTGCGAGGTTAATTCCGATCCTGTGGTTCGTAGTTTCCAAAGCCTTACAGGTAATACGAAAAATTTAAGATTTCAAAAATGAGCTTAATAAAGTTAAAAAATCTCAGTACGACCCTCCCTCAAAAGTATGCCTGATGAGAAAGAAAATGAAAATCAAACCGAGAATACTCAACTTGAAATAGGTTTGTAGAGGCTTTTTTCTTTTTCTTATACCTATTGAAGTTATAAAATTTTCCCCAGCCCCTTCAACGCAGCAGTTATCTCATGACTTCACTGATTGTTGTGAAGCACAAAATGTTTCGAAAGATTGTACTGGATTTTGCAACGTGCATAATATAATCGATGGAACCACCGGAGTTGAGCCAGAGGTGTGTGAAAAAGACTTTCCAAGTATCGTTAAATGTATGGCTGATGGACGTAATCATATACCTTGTTGTGAGCGCAAGGGAATTCCTGACATATGCCAGGACATGTGTAGAGGAGAATATACACCCTTTACAGATTATCTAAAAACAAGAGTTTCATGCATACAACACACTCTTCCTGGGCTGCAATGTATTTTGCAAGGTATTACAAATCTCCCTAGTCCACCTGTTGATGTTACAGCAGAAACAATGACGGATACCTCACTCGAGATCAGTTGGTCGCCTCCTGAAAAGCTTGGGGAAACTGTTACATATTACACAGTTAATTTGTCGGCTTTACACAATTTTGACCCGGACATACTTCCAGAGGACAGACCATCGCCATTGGTGAACATCAAAGTCACCCACGATTTTAGATCCTATGTTGTGTCTGACTTAAAGCCCTATACAATGTATTCAATCACAGTAACAGCTCACAACCAGCATGGAGAGAGTTTACCAAGTAATCGAATACGTGCCTTAACTTTTAGTACAGAGGGTGACACACATAAAATAAGCAATGTGACAGCTGTAGTCCCAAAGCTACCTAATATACGAGGTTGTTGTGAAAAAAATGGAATGTCCCATAGAATGTGTTTGGACAAAATGTGCGATCCAAAAAGAGCTAGTTTAGCCAGCTTACCAGATTTTATGGTGTGTGCTCCATGGTCAAATGTAACATTTAAATGTTTAGCAAATAATATAGATCACACTTCGTGCTGCAAAGCAAGAGGAATACCATCAGCATGCCTTCCAATTTGTTCTGGGGAAATGTCATCTCTTACTTTTGGTTTATTCAAGTAAGGTGCTTTAAATTTTAAAATTGTAATATTTCCAATAGATCGGTTTGTCTACAAAATTATATAATTTAAGATGTTTACGGTACATGCCTGACTTTAGTAATTGTCTTCTACACGGCTATGGAGTTTTGCCGGGATATCCAACAAGATTAAGACCCATAGAGGTTTCATCAACTTTTGCTATTTTTAATTGGAATGCCCCAAAGACACGTCCTGAAACAGTTTCACAATATACTTTGTTCTTTAGAAGATTAGGTGCAGAATATGAATATACAGCAATTCAAAAGGTTTGCAAAATACAATATGTATTAATGCAAAGATAATTTAAATATTTCGCTTAGGAACGCCCACCTTTGATACTAGATGGGTTAGATTCAGGAACGTATTACGAATGCTATGTAACAGCTTTGAATGCTCTCGGAAGAGGCATGCCTTCCTCAAGGCTTGTATTTCGCACCAAATTTATGGTAGAAATTAAATTATTTGTTGGTATACATATGGCTTTTTCACTGATTGTACAATTTTTAATGATCAGGAAAATATAGAACAAACATCAGCCTCTTACAACATGAGCAACTGCTGCAAATCGTCCAACCTCCTTCCGCAGTGTTTGCCGCTCTGCTCATACAATATGAAGCTAAGTGATATGCAAACACTAGGAGCAGTATGCCAAGCTCAAATGGGTTAGAACTAAGAAATAAGCTATACAAAATTATTTGGGTCTTATTAGATTCTTGTTCCAGCAATAATAGTTAAATGTGCAGCAGGAGGTCGGGACCATGTTCCTTGCTGTAATCGAAGAGGAGTATCACCATTGTGTACATCTATTTGCCGTGGCGTTTTGCCAACAGCTTCGACTCACCTTACTTCTTCCGAATGTCTGTCTTACGCAGGGAATATATTACAATGCCTTGAAGACGGTAAAATAAACTCAAAAGATCCAACTTAAAATATTAATAAGAACTTTTATATTGTCGGAAGGTACGGAAAACATACCAGGTCCGGTAGAAAATGTCCGGGTGACAGATGTGACAAACACCAGTGTATCACTAGAATGGTCGCCTCCAACTGAAATGACTGAAAACACAACAATGCCATATGAATACATAGTCCAATATGGAAAAGTTAACAATATGACCATGTATGAGACAATAATTAAGCTAGAAAACGTAAGTAATCCTATGTTCATAGACACATTTTAATTATTTTCTTCCAAAAGGAAATACACACCAACGAGACTTCATTAGAGCTTTCATCATTAGAGCCATCATCCCTCTATAGAATACTTGTAATTGTTAGTGGAGTGCATGGAACTTCTTTGCCATCTTCAATGGTTGTAATAAACGTTACTGAGTTTAATACGTTAAGTGAGTGAACTACATACAAATTTCGTTTTCTATGAATTCAACTCTCTTCACAGATAACTCGAGATCTACATATGGAGTTCCATCACCTCCGCATTCTCTACAAGTTTCCTCACACAGTGCCAACTGGGTTACAATATCATGGCAACCGCCAGAATTTTCACACCCACATGAAACTGTTTCATATAGGTAAGCAGTTCGTATTATTTGTTTTACTAATAGTTTTTTTTTTATTAATTTTGCTTAGAGTATATCACAAGGCGATGTTATCAAATGGCTTTTCAGTTATAAATACTAGAAACTTATGGCAACGTCTAGAAAATTTGAGACCTAATTCCCAACACATTGTATATGTCGAAGCAATCGGTGAAAAAGGGGTGTCGCTAGCTTCTGAAACATTGGTTGCATGGACAGATCCAGCTTTGCCGGCATTTGTTGAAGTACAACAAAAGATATAATTTATTTTTTTAATCAATTAAATTCATATTTGATTCTAGGCTCCTACTGTACAACCTTCAGACATTGTTGCGGAAGGTGGATCCATGACAGTTCTTTGTTTGGCGCTTGGAAATCCGGCACCTTTGATTTCATTGTACATTGGTGGACATCTAGTACGGCAAGACAAATCAAGGCACATGGTTACCGTGATCCATAATGTAACAACAGATATGGAACATGTATCTTGCTATGCCGATAATGGGTTTGGAATGCCAATGCAGGCGACTAGAAAAATTAGAATAAGTTGTGAGTTTCTTAACAGTTTAAAAACGTTTAACAAAAAAATTCTAAAACCAAAATTATAAGTTTAAAATTATAAATATACTATTTTTAAGATGCACAATTAAAAATTTTACAGATAGACCTAAAATTCAAGCTTCCGGTATAACTGTTGCGAGTGTTGGGGATTCTGTAGACTTAAAGTGCACCGTGCGATCAGTTCCTCATCCGAAAACTATGTTTTGGCGGGATCAGGAAGGTCGTGTTGCCGTCGTTCAAGGGGGAAACTATGATATATCAGTAAAGAATAATGCTTCAAATCCCCCTGAATACATAATGAATCTGCATATCCTAAGTTTGCAAACATCAGACGCGGGAGACTATTTTTGCCATGCGGAAAACGCAATCGGGTCAGCAACAAGCCCAGTTTCAGTTAGGGTTCGGAGTTCTCCTTTCACAAACAACATAACTGAATGTTGTTCAAGTCAAAACGTTTCTAGTCCCTGTATGATAGCATGTGGATTTTACGTAGATATTGATGCAGTTATCAACAAACCGGAATGCATTATGGACTTCAATAAATTAATGAAATGTGCTGCTGACGGATCCGACCACCGAAAGTGCTGTGCAGATAGTAATGTCCCACGAAAGTGTCTTAATTGGTGCAGGGGTGAATCAGTTCTTAACGCAGAAGTATGCAGTCTACAACACACAAGAGTTATAATTGGTTGCTTTGAATCCAATCGGGACAAATTACCAGGACCTCCTCAAAACTTAGCAGTTTCAGTAATGAATAAAAATGAAGTTAAAATAAGGTATGTGCTTCCTTTCAAATTTTTGTTCTACAGTGTTAAATTAGATCATTCAAAGTTGGGACCCTCCATCGAAAAATCCAGACTCTGTGGACGGTTACAGGATATTCTACCATGAAGCTGCTGTATCTGAAACATTAGAACAAGCATTAAATGCAAGCGAAGTGAAAAGAATCGACGTAACAGATACAAGTGTTAATATCGATGGGCTCAAAACGGATGTTTTGTACGAGTTGGTTGTTAAGGCTGGTAACACATTTGGTATGTTAATAATTTTAAAACTTTTGCGGCTTATAGCTTAATTTAAATTTATTATAAAGGTGCCAGTATTCTTACCGAACCGTTTCGTTTTACTATTGGCGAGAACGAATTAACATCATTATCTCACTCTAGTACCGCAGGAACAGTTAGTGGAATCATAGCTGGAATTGTTGCTATTACCCTAGCAGCATTAGGAATATTTTTCTATAAAAGAAGAAGAGCTGGTGACAAAGCTGCGAATGCAGTTGCGTTTGAAAACCCAAGCTACCTAAGAGGAATAGAACAGGTTCAGGTTTGTGTCGCTAATTGAATGTATAAACAGAAGTCGTATGATTTCTTTAGCTATGAATTTCATTTAACGTTTAAAATTTGTTTTGATTTTTTTCAAATATAGATAGCCACTGCCCAACCGAATTCTACATCATCTTCCATGGCACAAACGCAACCAAAAACTTCTAGTCCCTCTACAAAATTATCAAGTCCTGATAATTCTAAGAATCGCTTTGTAGCAGCTGTACAAACGATAGGAAGCAGTAGCCCACCCTATTATGAAGAATTGAAGTTTGGGCAAGAAGGTATTTTGCAAAATAATTATTACCCTTAACTTCTTCAGAGTTCAGACCTGCTCAGTTAAAGTACTTAATATTGGCTTTTGCTACAAAAAATTATAATTTGGGTAGAAAAAATTTAAAATCATTTTTCTAAAACTAACAAGAACAAGTCTGAAACAATGATTATACATTTAAGAAAAAAAAAGAAATTTATTCATATGTTTTAAAAATATATATGTATATTTCATACTTAAGACGCTCTTAGAGTTAAAGTACAATGGGTGAGTATTTGACTATTATTATTATGTTTATATATTATGTTTAAATAACTAACATATGTAATGATTGTGATAGGAATATAAAAGAGAAGATAGTTTTTCTTTTTTTCATCAAACAAATATTATTTCATTGTCACATTTGCAGGCTTATGAATTTTAACACAAACCAAGGGTTTCTAGTCACGCATTATATAACCTGTGGTTGGTATTTTTTTGATTATATTACAAAAAAAGTAATTTGTTTAATTTCTAGAAAGGACACACAAATATAGCGAAGTACATACATATAAATTGCAGATGATCAAACAAAGCCATTCGATATTACAATTTTTTTTTGTAAACAAAGTAATAAATATAAAAAAACGGTATTGGTTATTTATAAAAGGTTATATATATCTACATATTTTTTATATAAAAGTATTATTTAAATTTTAAATAAATTATTTCAAAATGGTTTTCTTCATTTTATTTATGTACTAACATTTAATTCATTTTCTAAGGACAAAGGTGATACAAAAAGCATTCCGCATTGCCTATTTTCGAAAAGCCTTTAACTTAATGTTTTAATTTTGTACAACGGCGAGTTTGGCCTATTATTACCAGACTAAAGCGTCACTCGTCTTTTCAAAATCTATCCAAATAAAACCAAGTGTTTTTTTTTTAATTGAAAAATGCAAGTACACATTCATATATGAATGTACATAAATACATATTATATATAAATTATTTATAAATAGGTACATACTTTACGCGGCTCAATCTATCTTTTCCATTACAATTTACAAACATTTAAAACCAATGTGCATCGGTACCTCCTTTCATCTTTTTCCAATTTTCCTAAACGCTCACACTGTGTTAATACACGATAAAGGTAGTAACAACCCCTTGAGTGCGTGCCGATTATATAAAAAAATATATACATACATATATGTACATAATATATTTAAAGAACATAAATGTGTGTTAAAGCTTAGTTTAATTTTAATATAGGTATTTTATTTATTGGCGCGCCGCGACAGCTCCTTAGGGAGCCAAGGCGGCCTAGTGACTTATAATACTCTCAACAATTCCTGTGTGTTGTTAATCTGCAAGAATGGCACTACAATTCTATATAATAAAATACATACATACATATACACACATATATATATACATATAATTACATATATATAAATACATTATATAAGTACATATGTATATATTATATAAGTAGATACATATTATATAAGTACATAGTATGTGGATTGATTCTTAATATTTTTTGAATTTTATTTATTTATTATTATTATTATCACATTATTGGTCCTGGAGGCTGGCACAAGGGACTATTTGTTTCCCTCTTAATGTAGAACACACTGCGCGGGCATTAGGAAGATAGGGAGGGGAGAGATAGGAGGTGTCGATTAACATTGGTTTTGAATGTTTGCAGATCAAAATGGCAAGGGAAAATCTCGCCGGGTAAACTATTCCAAATTCGTGTTGTTCGGCTAAAAAAGAATCCCTATATTTCACGTTACGTCCGAAATTGGACGCAAGGGTGAACTGATGGGCATTCCTTGCGAGACGAGTATTACGGGAAAAACTTTTAAGGGGAGGAATGCAGCTGGCTACTTCGAGTGAACATTTTTTTATAAAAGAAACGATAAAATAAGGAAAGACATGAAACATTGCGCCGGTGTTCGAGAGGGGCAATTGTTTCAGCGGCAGTTCTATTTCCTATCAATCTGGTTCTGGAGCGATGTTTGCGAAGCACCTGCCCAGAGGTGGGAGTTATACTCGAGTTTAGGGCGTATAAACGCTTTATAGATTGTAGCCAGATCAGATGGGGAAGAAAAATACTAATACTAAGCACCTAGCAGCATTCTTAGCGATTTCAAATAAATATATGGTCGTTCCAACGGAGGTCGTAGTTGACACACATACCGAGTACTGACAGCTTTTCGGTTTCTTCGATGTAAGTGCAATTCATGGACAATGGCATTGGGGGTATGTTTAGCTTTAACGACACAAGACAACATTGAGTTTTCGAAGCATTAAACTCCACACGATTCCTATTACCCCATTTAACAATGCTGTATAAATCGGAGTTTAATGAGCTTGACATACGGTACCGTTGCAATTGTACGTCCTAAGGCGAAGGACGTGAATTATCGAACGAATATGAAAAGCTGAGGGTAGAGGCGTCAGCAAAACAGTTAAGTGGATTAGAAGTAACAGACAGAAGATCAATAATTATAAAAATGAGGAAAAGAGTCTGAGACAGAACAGAGCCCTAGAGCACACCAGCATTTATTTTGTGGGAATCAGACTTGAATCCGTCCAATACAACTTGTATTGAACGGTCCAGAAGATAGCTTCTAATCCAACGAACAAGAGTATTATCGATCCCAAAAGCACGCATTTTCGATAAGAGAGCTTCATGCCAAACTCTATCAAATGCCTTGGAGATATATCAATAATAATACTTTCACCAAAGCGATGTAAAGATTTGTTCCACTGTTCGTTGAGATATGCCATCAGATCACCAGTGGAACGCTTGCTGCGGAAGCCATACTGACGGTCATGGAGAAGCTTTCGATCTTCGAGATATTCCTTAAGCTGACGGTTAATCAGTGTTTCCATGACCTTAGAAAGAAGGGATGTCAGTGCTATGGGTCGGTAGAAGGAGGGGGAGAATGGGTCACCTTTCTTAGGGACAGGCTGGACAAATGCTGTTTTCCATCTTCTAGGAAAGATTCCAGAAGAGTAGGAGCGATGGAGAAGCTTACGAAGTGGCTTTGCCAGTGTGGAAGAACACCTCTTCAGAAGAATCGGGGGATTACCATCCAGGCCAGCGGATTTGTGTATATCGAGATCTTTGAGAACTCTTGCTTCTGTACAAGTGCAACGTTGCTATGCGGCAGCGTGGATTGCAGAGTTAAGTTAGATTGTGTGGGTAAAATTTCTTGAGATTTTATCTCCCAATCAGTATGAGGCTTGGGTTCACTATAGGATTTGGAGTATGTGCGAGATTGGGTTTATGCAAAATCAAAAAGAAACGTTGCACATATACAACCTTGCACCTTCTCCAAATCCTATAGTGAGCCTAAGCAGGGGGATTGGGAGATAAAATCTCAAGAAATTTTACCCACACACTCTACCTTAACTCTGCTTTACAGTCACACAAAAGAAGCAACGCAAGCAGCAAGCAACTCGAATCTCATTGAACTATCTGTAGTCACAGGTACTTTGCTCTAAGCTTTGGTGAGCAAAATATATACTGACTCAGACATTGCTCTACAGATCATTCTGTGGTAGCATACAGTTTGCTCTGAAATAATTCTGAATTTGTTAAGCAGTATGTAGTTCAGCACAGTTTGGCAATACGCGGCCCGGATAATAGCCCTGCTTTTATTTTGAAAAGGTGTTCTTTAACTCTGGCAAAACCATTGCGTAAGCTTTTCCATCTGTCCTGTCCTATTCCTCTGGTCTCTTTCCGAGTGGATGGAAAACAGCATTTCTACAGCCTATCCCTAAAAAAAGGTCAATCTTCCTTAAACTATCGACCAATTGCACCAACATCCCTTCTTTCTAAGGTCAGGGAAACGCTGATTAATTTTCAGCTTAAGAAATATCTCGAAGAACGAAATCTTCTTAATGACCGGCAGTACGGCTTTCGTAGCAACAGGTCCTTTGGTGATTTGATGGTATATCTCACCGAAAAGTGAAACCAATCTCTCCACCGTTTTGGTGAAAACAACATTATCGCACTTGATATTTCTAAGGAATTTGATAGATTTTTGCATCAAGCCCCTTTATCGAAAATGCGTGCATTTGACCTCGATGAATATCTTCTTCGTTGGATTAGTAATTACCCTTCGAACCGCTCAATACAAGTTGTGTTGGACGCATTCAAGTCTGATACTCACAAAATAAATGCTGGTGTGCCCCAGTGCTCTGTTTTGCCTCCGACTCTCTTCTTCATATTTATCAACGACTTATTATCTGAAAATACTAATCCAATAAATTGTTTTGCTGACGACAGCACTCTCATATTTCATATTGGTTTCTAGATTCTCACCCTTGTTCTTCGGATTTGGAACTACAACGGCAGTGTATGATAAGTTCATTAAATTCTCATCTTGACAAGCATTGTGCAATGGGGAACAAGAAATCGCGTCGAATTTAATGCTTCAAAACTCAATGTTGTCTTTCGTCGTTAAAGCGAAACGTACCTCCTATGCCACTATCCAAAAATGGTACTTGCATCGAAGAAACCGATCACCTCTCAGTTCTAGGAATGTGTATTACGGACCATCTTATGTGGAACAGCCACATATTTGACGTCACAAAGAATGCTGCGAGGTGTTTAGGTTTCCTTCAAAGATGCAAGAAATTGTGTACCCCTTCTTATCTGGCTATAGTCTATAAAGCGTATATTCGGCCAAAACTTGAGTATAACTCTCATATTTGGGCAGGTGCTCCCATAATCCACTTGAGTTTCTTGGACAGAATTTAAAATAAAGTTTTAAAAATGATAGAATAATAACAGAAACATTTACATCTCTTGAGCACCGTCTTAACGTCTCTTGCCTTTTGCTTTTTTATCGCTATTTCTATAAACAATGCTCTAGTGAAATAGCCAGTTGCATTCCTCCCCTGAAACAATTCAACAGTAATAATCGCACTGCAATGAATGGTCCTCAATTTACCTTTGAGCCCAACTTCGTACGTACAGTCAAATACAGCCGAGATTCTTTTTTAGTCGTACTACACGAATGTGGAATGCATTGCCCGCCTCTGTTTTTCTCTCTCATTTTAAAATTCAGAAGTTTAAAACGAATGTGCATCGGTACCTCCTCTTACATCCTTCCCTATTTACCTAACGGTCCCACTCTGTTTAATCAACATTATAAGGATAGTCATAATCCCTTTAGTGCGGTATAATTACACAAAAAATCCAAAATGGGCATAATAACAAATAGTTGCAATAAAATAAATAAAATGCAAATAAAAAAAAATCACAAAAAAATACAAACAAAAATATAAAATTTAAAAAAAAGCTTGATGTAGCTGTTCTGGATTTAAGTATTTTAGGTTTATTTTAAGTTATTTTAAGTTTATTTAAAGTTAGTTTTTAAGTAGTTTAAGATAGATTAAGAAATCGATAAAATAAAATTTTGACATTCTATAGAGGAGTTAAAAAAAAATTATCTCAAAAATTAACGGTACCTGTCATATAACCGTTACGTAAAAGCTTATTTTTCTCGAAAACAGCTCCAAGAATTTTTATGAAAAAAAAATCAGTGTACTACTGTAGATAAGCATTATATTTTGGTGAACAAAAATATTAATATGGTGGTACCTCCCATAGGACCGGTCTTTTTTCTTCGACTTTCTCGAAAACTGGTGATCGGATTAATATCAAAATTGATTTTCAAGAAGATGTAAGTAGCCTTAGTTCGCATTAACTTTTTTTCGAAAACTTTTTTTGTTTTGTATTTTTAATAATTTTTTTTAATTTGTTTTTAAATGTATGTTAATTTTGTGCTTAAATTTGTATTCTTAAATAATTTTTATTTAATTTTTTAAAATAAGTTGTTAAAAATAAACCGTTCCTGCGATTTTGAAAAAAATCACACTTTTTAACATTTCTTAAAGAAATAAAATGGCGTTTAAATTATTTCACTCAATACAATTTAACGTACTTTATTTAAACAATCAAAAGTCACAAAAATCGAATAAATGCTTTGATATTAACTTTAATTTTCTGAAATTTTATTCTACATATATGAGTACGTGCGATCCAGTCGTGCAATTTATTTTAATTTGGCAATCATTAACGAGCATCCTCAAAGAGAGAGAGGCACAAAGTATTCACTTAAGTGATTTTTTTATTTGATGAATTAAGTTCTTGTTAAGAAGTAGAGAGCACAAGCACTGCAGCATAGAGCATAAGCGGCATCACGATTCACTGTGAATTCGTTAAATTCGTAGTGCAAATTCTAAGGATTGTTTTGTTAAATGTGCTCTAGATTATAGAGGATAAGGATCTCAGTAACTGATGTTGGCTGAGGTCTATTCCGTAGTGTAGTTAATTGAAATTTTTAAATGAGATTGCTTATTGAACGGACTTCTATAGGTTTATATTTTTGTTAATTTGACAATCGTAAAAATGTATTTTATTATAGTAGTTATGAATTTAATATGTTTCAATTATCACATAACTAACACGTTTTTCTTACCTTATTAAGTCACGCAGAACTCAAAGACTCAGCATTGTTGTAGGATATTTATGTATGTATATACACTCGTCTTATATATTTGTAAGAGAGAGGACTTGGAGGTTCAAACAACAAGGACTAAATAAATATAGGTAACCATAAAAATAATGAAATATGTACGTATGTATTTTGTATAATAAAGCCCACAGCTAAATAATAGAAGTATAATAGTGCAACTGAGGTTAACATTTTCCTCAGGACATAAAACCTGTTTCGCGAATAGCCCCAAAATCGGAAAGTATATAAGCCAACAGTATGCAACAGAAGAAGAAGTACATTTACTAAATGGCATAATCTTAGGGTGACGTGAGTCCTACAGGCAAATGAAAACGATTGCCTCTTTTGTTTGAAATCTTAAAAAATATTGTTTAAACACCTAAAAACAATATCGCAAAATTATAGATCCATTAACTTAACACTAATTAAAATGTTCGGTATTAGGTTTTCCTGAATTATATAAAAAAAGAATTAAACTATTAAAAATCAAATTTGAAAGCTTGAAAACTTGGGGAATTTCGTTGTGAGGTATTACATTTATGCAAAATTTGTGTGCAGATTTAATTTTTTAAGATTACGTTTTATGCGGTAGCAAGCGGTCTTAGATAATTTTTAGATAATTGTTTTATTTCCATTTGTTTTAGTTTCGGGTTTAAGCGTTTTATTAAAAGTAAAAACACACATTATTCAATAGGTCCAAGGATATTATCGGTAGGATTTGCAGTTAAAAAAAAAACATTAAAGGTTAACTATTGCAATTCAACATGTAGAAGAGTTGTTAACAGCTAATTATTTACATACAGGAATCAACAACAAAAACTAGAAAAGGCAATTAAGTAATTTTCTAAAACGATAAATTCCTTTCATCACTTCAAGTGCTTAAGAAAGTATCATAACTTTTGTTGTACACTGTATCTTCATACCATATAATATGTACTGTACATATTAATGCAAAACTCCAGCACGATTTTCCCACCTTTTTGTTGGATTGTTCTGGTTTCTACTCCTTTTGTGACCAAAAGAAAACTGTATTGGTTATTAAGGGTGTCTGCTGGCAATTGAGTTGACGGGTCATCGAATGCGACCACACAAAACAGAATTTAGAAAGTGGCCAACCGGTGAAGTAAGCCTTTTATAAAATACGATGCATTTTAAAAATTTTGTCAAGTTTTAACATTTTTGTTTTTGTGTTTTTGAATGTGGGTACATTTTTTTAATAATCTGAAGTTTTGAATGAATAAAAAATAATAAAAAAAAAGTTCATTGAGAGTCTTCTTCATACGGAGGTTCTGGCCATGCCAAGCAATCCTGAACAATTAAAAGAACAAAGTTTGGCGACATCCAATAAAAATCTATCGGAATCCGAAGGATTTAAAAACACTAATGACAATTTGAAAATTGATAATAATTCAACGGCAGCAACACATACTATTTCCAATATGACCGAAAACTCATTGGATATCCCCAATGCAAACAGCGACGGGGAGGAAGAAGCATTTAATGGTGGAGAAAAGGAGCATACAAATAATGACACTTCGCCTGTTGTGGGTGGTGGTCTTGCTAGTATTGGTGGTCCCATTGGAACAGCCGTTGGTGCTAGTGTTGGAACAAATGCCGAAGCGAGCGACTATTGGAATCGCAATGGACATCATAACCGAGAAGTTAGTCCAAGTGTGATGGACAACATGAGTGAAATTTCTTCACAGCCGCCAGTTGTGCCATTGATACGCTCAAAATCTCGGCCTGAATTATCATCGTCCAATCAGATAAATAGTGTTATGAGTGCAGTTAGTCGATATTCAAATTTGTCATATTGGAAAGCTAGGCGAGTGGTATTTTATCGAAATGGTGACCCTTTTTTTCCGGGAGTAGAGTTGAGATACCGTCCTGGACGGGACATTACCTCACTAGACAGTCTTTTAGACAAAATTTCTCCAAAATTGGATTTACCTAGAGGGGCACGTTATATATTTTCTATGGACGGAGATCGCAAGTATAGTCTCGACGAGCTCGAGGATGGAGCCAGCTATGTTGTGTCCTCATTTAAATCATTTAAAGTGAGTAAATTTGTTTAAAAGTTCATATTTTGTTTGTATGCACTTTTTTTGTGTTAAATCATTAGAAAGTTAGAAATCAATAGCGAATCTTAAGGCTTTGTGTAGTGGTTTTCTGTCATACTGACCCCTAGCGATACCTTTATGGTATGTTTGATATTTTCAAGCCATACAAAAATCGATAAAATTTAAATATTTTCCTTGGACGAAATTGTTACGTGTTTTGGTTATTACAATCGCGCTCTATATACAAATATTGGCAAGTTGGAGTGTATTCACTTTCATTATAATGTAAGTATCCTTGATGCTTTTAAAACTATAGTCTAGAATCGAGATCTAGCTTAATAAGTTTACAATTGTGATAATTATTTTAAATTAATTGCATTATTCCATGCACTCTTCAAAAGTAAGAATGTCTTTACTAAGTACTAAGTTACAATTATTAATTTAATTCCATGTGGTATCATACATAGTTACCAAGATTTTAATGTTTCGTGATAATGTACTTGAAAATACTTACATTTTGTGGATACCTACCTCCTTTCCAACTATTGCTGGTATTTCTCCTTAGCCCAAAGAAACACATTTGTGGTCTAACAATTTGAATATTAATGTTTTTATATCTTATGACCCAATTTTTTATTTCTTTTTTATTCCAAAATTGTAATGATGTGGCTAGTTCTAAGGTAAGTGAGTTATGATGTTTGTATTATATGCAAAGCGATAGTTAAGAAAAAAGATTTACTGCCACGCGTATGGCGTCCGCAATATGAAATTGTATATTATGAATATATTTCATAGAGTATTGCAATTAATCACGATGTTGACCTAATTCATTTATAGTATTTTCACATGTTTAAGCCAGTGTAATTTATAAAAGTATTGACGTTTTTTCACTTCACTTTTGTGGTACAAAAATTAATACCTTCTTGGGGTTTATGGGTATATCGTATATAGTAAATCAAGATAATAATCAAACATTACATTATTACCGTGATTTAGAAAAGAATTAATTGGTTCATTTATATACGTTAATACATATGCATATGAACGATGTACCTATGAACATTTTCAACGCAGGTATGTAGGTAAATATTTACTACAACGACCTTCAAAATTACCCAATAAAGGGTTTTACTTGTGTTATTTTGCATAGGTAATACATTGCAACAAAAAATTAAGGTAACAATCAAACATGATATTTCTATGATAGGAAGCATTAGAATTAGTTGCAAATTTCTGTCTGGTCTATCTCTATGTCTTTCTGTGGGGATATATTTTGAACTACAGCCTTAACCGTTAAAGCCAATCGTTTTTAAATTTAGAACATAACACACTTTACACTATAGAGAGGACTTATTTCAGTTTTTTGTTAGACTTTCTCGGGAATTAATGTTACAAAAAAAATTCAAAACTTTCATAACTTTATGTGGAAACAATGAACCTATCCAACATCGTAGCGTCATCGGTTAGGCCTCCCGGCTTTGGATTTTTTTTTATGTCGGAGGACTAAATTCCTACAGATGTTCTGCTCGAAGCTCGACACGGCCGGCCAGACAGAGGCCGGATGCAGGATTTCTGTATTAAATATTAGCGGTTTTTTTTTAACACAAACGGGTAGAAGCTGCATTTATCTGTAATAATGTCACTGTCACTAGAAACAGCGCAGAAATTATTAATATGAAATAACCGTTTTTTGAGCATTTCGAATTGTTCAACAAATATCTCATTTGTTAAACCAATAAATTTCTGGTTTTGAATTCGGCCTTATCTGTGACAAATTAACCCTGGGAGTTATTCCAAAATGCGCGGCGGATGGCTTTGGAAGGCGCATTTTTATTTTCTTATTCCCAAATATGATTCGTTTTTTCATTCGACCAAAAGTAAAGCGAAAGCACTTCCCAATGTCATTTTTGAATTGAAATTGAAAGCGATAGGCCTTCAGGTGACGGATTGCTGGTGGATTACTTGGGGATCTTTAAAAAATGTAAATATTTAATAATTAAGTTGGTTAAATCTTTAATTTTGTATTTAAAATGCCTTTTTAATAGAATTTATAATAATTTGGGTGACGTTTTTTTTCTTTCTTCTTCATGATGTGTAGTGTTTTACTTAGAACTGAAACATAGCAATGTGGTAATCCTGTCCAACAATCTTGATATGCTAGGAATTTAAGTAAAGTGGGCAGTTTCAATATGGGACTTAGGGGCCAGTTATATGTAGCTATCATCGAAATGCATCATTGGAAAACTTTAAACCGAATTTTTACATGTTTTCCTTTGATTAGTAATACAAATGATAAACCAATATGTAGCAAATGATTCGAAGAATTTTTTTCGACAAGAAAAAGCCTATTTGTACAAATATTTTTTACTAAAAATGTATTTATCTGTTTTCGTGATGCAAATTCGATTTTCTTGTCAGCTGATTGTATTTCGACAGAAAGTGGAACAACTCGTTCCACTGATTTGAATTCCAATTTCGTTCAGTTCCAATGACAGATTTGAATCCGAAGAAAAATTTCGTGTGTTTTTCAAACCAGGAAATTTTTTACAATGACAGAAAATTTCAATGATTGCGATAACTATAACTGATCTCTCAAAAATTCCAATGATTTGTTTCAATGATGCATTTCAATGATATATGTATCTATAACTGGTCCCTTAAGGAGCTCCTGTTGCTTCCTTTAATTTCTTTTTATTATTAAATGAAAATTGAGAGTCACAGTGCAAAAATTGAGAGAATCAGACTTTGAAAAATTGAGAGGCAATGAAACAAGTGGAAATGGATATAGGAAAATTGTAATGATCATTTTTGCCCCATTCGCATTTGAGAATACCCAAAAACGAGGACGGTCGAAATTGAGGTATCACTTTCCGCTTCGGTTTAAGAAATAACCCTACTGGATCATTTGTAAAGCTATAGTGCTTGAAACATTCAGGATAGTGTTTTTCTATTTTTACTCTTTTCCTGATTCTCATGGTGAGTTACAAAAACAAAAGTTTTACACACAAAGGAGTTTCTCGAGAGTACCTTTTATACGTAAACAATATGAACAAGATGTTTTTAATATTCTAACTTACATAGTGATACGTTTCGATGGAAATTTAAATTGCAATAAGTAGGTAGAAATTCAGAATTCTTTATCTAGAAATGTATTTTGATTTTTAATTTTATCTTTCCATTATTTTTATGTCCCCTTGTACGTAAGGAAATGGTAGCTCATATAACGTAATGACAGTTATGGTGGTACTTCTCATGAGAACGAATTTCTTAAGAACAAGTTAACCGATTACAATCAAAATTGATAGATATTCATGCAGATGAAGGTCGCCATATATATATTTTTTTTATATCAATATTTTGTGTGATTTTGAGTAATTTTTTTTATTTTATTTTTAAATGTAGGATAACATTATTGTGTCCAACTTTGCATTCTATTGAATTATTTTTTTTTTATTAAAAAAAAGTTCTTAAGAAAAACGGTTTTTAGCGTTTTGGCGTTTAAATTATATTCCTCTGGAAAATAGAATACAAAATTTGAAATCTATACTATTATACTATTATATAAAGACGTAACAATTATGTTGTTTGAATTGTTTTGAATTGAATTGTTTGATTTGTTTGAAACAATTTTTTTTATATTTTTTATTATTATAAGATTGTTTATGATTTCTTTTTTTCGAATAATTTGTTTTTAAAATATGAATGTAAGTATTTTTTTTAACTGCCCATTTTTGTATAGGTTTCCTTACAAAATCACTTAAATCTTTTCACCTGTTTGATATTTTACAAAGATGAAAATTGTTTGATAAAAAAACTCAATTACTTTATGGAATAGCTATGGTCATCATTCGATCACTCCATAGAAAATGGGGAATGTTTTACGTTTTTCATTTTTGCTCTAGGTCGAAAAATAACGGTACCTGCGCTACAATTTTTAATAAAAAGTTTGATTTGAATCGAATTTTTCGAAATTTGTTCTATAACGGTACCTCTCATGGATCCAGTTTTTTCCAATGTGGTTTTATCGTAAACCATTATCCCGATTTCAATAAAATTTTGCACACAGGAAGTCATATTCAATTTATATTGAATTTCAAAATTTTCAAAAACTTTTTTTTTTGATTTTGTAATTTTTCTAAAAAAAAATTGGTTTTCGAAATATGCATTTTGAAAGCGAATTGAGTGAATTTTTTTTAAATAATTTTTCCCGACAAGAACTACAGATTTCATCTGTTGCCCTTTCAAGAGTGGGCTCAAAAAAAAAATAAAAATGATGTCTATCCTGAGGCTTTGAAATTTATTTCTTTAAAAAGTGTTTCCCGTGAAACAGAATCGAATTCCGAATACCTACTGTAAGCAGATATACATCTTTGGTTGATTTTATGATAGAAACTAAACAATGTTTTCATATTATATATGTATATATATATATTATATAGGTAATAATATTTATAGTAAACACAAATTTGTCTTTAAACTTTGCGAAGCAACGCGAGTCCAGATGTGCAATTTATTTTGTATTGACAAATTTTCGAAAGATCTAATCTCGAGGCAAACCCTTGGATACACTCTAATTATGTGAAAAAAAATGTTAGCTCAAGTTACACAAGTGCGCTCCAATATCATGAAGAAACTTTGGTTTTTTTTTTGAGACAAACAATTATTTTCACATTTTTGTTGCATTCAAAAAAATAATAAAAATATTATAAAAACAACACATTTGGAATTCGTTCTTTACTTTCTCAGAGGCATTCTAAAATTCTACACCAAAGTTAAGGAATACAGATAAGACACACATACATACATACATATGTACCAAGTACCAAGGTCCAAGGGCTTATCTGAAAATAAGTTGTGCTCACTTTCTTAGGCTCGGGTATCGGGTTATACCTATCAGCTTTGTTTAATTAAATCAAAATAATTCCATGTCAACACCCAGTCTAAAGTATGCATCAGAATCAACAACTCTTGCTTTCATTTCATACTAATAAAATGGAAAATATTCCTTAAAAGTGGTAGAACAGTCCTCCGGCAATGACTTAGGTACTCGTGGTGGGTATGTCAGCCTCTACCACCTTATTGCCTATTAAAAAGGGTCATTGTTTTGAAAGTTCTGCTTTGGTTTCTGTTAACACCAAGCAACCGATATGAACCTACGTTAGACCAGAAGTCATATCATAACTCACCTTGTTTCATTCTTACGTTGCGGCTGGGTGGTTGGCGCGTGTGTAAGGTTAGATATAGCGATACGAAAGTACTTTCTCAGCGGTTGGTAAAATGTTCAATTGAAGAAAGGCTTGTCAGTCGACTAACTTGTATATACATAAGCTATAACACGGAAGAAGAAACGACTTTTTGCTTTAAAAAACGAAGCGTGACATAACGAATTAAAATCCTATAAATTTATTATTAAAAAAACAACTTTTTCAACTTTTAGTTCTGGCCAAAATAATTTATGTGTTCTTTTTCATACCAAAAATTAAATGTTTGATAGCGATGAAGACTCAATTTTTGCGGGGCTACCCCCAAAGAAGTGGACCGTAGGCTGCTATTTCTGTTTAACATATGTACATATTAATAATAATAGCAATATTCTTTATATTTTTGTACAGCCTGCAAGTTACGGTAAAAAAAATGGCATGTGGTATGCTTCTCCAGGAAATCAGGGTTGGGGCTCCAAGCCAATCAGTCGGAAGCCCTCTATAATGGAAGCTGATCTAGGAACACTCTCAACTACGTCTGGTTCCATTAAGCGCAGTGCTGGGCGAGTAATACGAATTATCAATAGTTTGGATCATTCAGTTCAAGTGAGTAGATAGACTGATTATAAGCCGTGTTGCTTTAATTAAACAAAAATACCTCAATCGTGTGAAATACAAGGCCAAAGATTTAACTCATATTTGGTTTCCATTATTATATCTGCAAACTTTTATAATGGCGTGAGACCGTGAGAATCGCAAAAAATTGATGAAATGGCATCACTTAGTTGGTTATGGAAGTATCCTTTAGCATGAAATGAAGGTCCACCTAATTCATATATACACACCACCAAATTGTTTAGAATAAAAATAAGAAATCTAGGCCAAGCACGGGTCTAATTTGTTAACATCAACCGGATGTTGCGTGACACTAAGTATACTTACATATTCTTATTATTTCAATTTTTTTTCATTTGCTCCACATTTGGAATTAGTTTGATGGTAATGTATTACAATGTTCGACCTGTATTATGAGTATGGGAACTGTTTGGTTGCAATTTAATCCCAGCTTTTTTAAGAATTATAAAAGCCTGTCAGAAAGTTGTTGAAAACTCTTGTTTAAATTATAAAATCTCCGTAAATAAGTTTTGTTTACTAATGTCGGTAATTGTAAATTTATTTTGTTTTAGTGCCGGGTTCTTCTAAATCTGCGCACTTCACAACCTTTCGAAGATGTTTTAGAAGACCTGGGACAAGTTCTGAAAATAAATGGAGCAAAGAAAATGTACACAGGAACAGGACAAGAAGTAAAATTTTGTCTTTTACTTTGGAAGTGTTAAATGAGGAAACATTAATTAAAATTGATTTCAGGTTCGAAGTTTTTCACAGCTTCGAAATGAATTTGCAGATGTTGACACCTTTTATTTAGCGACTGGGACCTCAATCATTGCAGGTTCCCCAATCCGAAGGTCCCGATCGCGACCTTCTGTTGCAGCAGCACCAATTTCAACCGATGAGCTTCCAAAGGTTCCTGTCCGGGGTGCAAGACCTAGAAGTAAAAGCCGACCGAGAATCTTGTATGCTCCGGAAAGTGAAATTCTCCGACCAAGTGGCGAATATTCCGTATTAGATATTATGAAAGAAGAACCTACCAAAGTGACTATAAGAGGTCTTAGAAGAACGTTCTATCCACCGATTCATCATGCGCCAGCTGATAATTCTCCACCGGATAAAAAACTACAGTTACAATGGGTGTAAGACTTTTCGATAGCTGAAAGTATGCCTATATTTTCGATAAAATTCTATTAATTCAAATACTATAGCCATGGTTATCGGGGAATCGATGCTCGCCGCAATCTCTGGGTACTTCCGTCTGGGGAGCTGCTTTATTATGTTGCTGCTGTTGCCATTTTGTTAGATCGCGAAGAAGAAGCCCAACGACATTACACTGGTCATACTGAAGATATCATGTGGTAAGCCATTGATTGATGAAAAATTAAGTGGAAAACTCAAAATTTTGTTGTCCAAGTCCAAATGAGTTAGTTTTCTCGTGTATTTGATATTTTTTCAACACCTTATTTAATAAAACATCTTTTATATGTTATGTTATTCTTAAAAAAAAAAAAAACATTTGTATGTATGTATGTACATAAACATTTAAGACATTTTCAATCAAACAATTTTGTGGTTTTGTATTATTTTTTTTAAGCATGGATGTACATCCGTCAAGAGAGTTAGTAGCATCTGGACAAAAAGCAGGACGCGATAGAAAGTCGCAAGCTCACGTTCGAATTTGGAGTACGGAGTCCCTTCAAACTCTCTATGTTTTCGGAATGGGTGAATTGGATACAGGTGTCACAGCTGTAGCTTTTTCGCAATTGGTAAGCCATCTAGTGTGTTATTATCTCAAGTTACTCATATCATTCATTTGTCCTTATCACTCTGTTTCACAACTTTACAATGCTTATATGCTTGTTTTTTTTACTTTAGCCGATATAAAAATGTAAATAGAAAACAAAATGTAAGTACGTTTAGAATTGCTTTGTCTGTTATATTTCGCATGCAAATTAAATGTTGGTCGTATTCATTATAGCATATTAAAGTTTTGTCAAATAAAATACAATATAAATAAATATCATTATCGGATCATTTTTAGAACGGTGGCAGTTACATTTTAGCTGTCGACAGCGGTCGCGAGAGTATTCTTTCTGTCTGGCAATGGCAATGGGGACATCTTTTAGGAAAAGTTGCGGTAAGATTAAGATTTAGCGTCTCTTCAAATTAAGCATAAATTGTAGTTATTTCTTATTTTGATTAATTAGTTTATTTTAATTATTCGTACATTTTACGTAATCCTAATTAAACACTATGAAGTGCATTTTCGGAATATCGTATTAGTGCAAGCGGGCCTTAAACAATCGAATGTTTATTCTGTCTTAGGGGCCAGTTATAGCTATCATTGAAACAAATCGTTGGAATTTTTTTGAGAGATCAGTTATAGCAATCATTGAAATTTTCTGTCATTGGAAAAATTTTCCTGGTTGAAATACACACGAAAAATTTTTTCGAATACAAATCTGTCATTGGAACTGAACGAAATTGAAATTCAAATCAGTGGAACGAGTTGTTCCACTTTTTGTTTAAAGTTTTTCAATGATGCATTTCAATGATAGCTATAACTGGCCCCTTACTCTGTGTTGTGTTATGTGTGTTCCTTTCCTAAGGGGCCAGTTATAGCTATCATTGAAAAGCATCATTGAAAGAAATCATTGGAATTTTTTTGAGAGATCAGTTATAGCAATCATTGAAATTTTCTGTCATTGGAAAAATTTTCCTGGTTGAAATACACACGAACATTTTTTTCGGATACAAATCTGTCATTGGAACTGAACGAAATTGGTACTCAAATCAGTGGAACGAGTTGTTCCATATTCTGTCAAAAAACAATCAGCTGACACGAAAAACGAATTTGCATCAGGAAAACAGATAAATACATTTTTAGTAAAAAATATTTTTGCAAATTGATTTGTTCTTATCGAGAAAAATTCTTCGTATCATTTGCTATCGATTGGTTTATCATTTGTGTTACTTATCAAAGGAAAATATATAAAAAAATCGGTTTAAAGTTTTTCAATGATGCATTTCAATGATAGCTATAACTGGCCCCTAAGGTGGAGCTACAGTCCGGGGTCGACCTGAGCCTCAACCAACAAGCTTCGGCCTTTAGTTTTGCACGTAAGGCATCTCAAGGCCACCTTCCACTTGCGTGCGCCACTTAAGTCTCGATATTCCTCATCCACTTTGACAAATGTCAATATCGTCGGCGTTCAGAGGGTCTCCTTTCTTAAGGATCGGGCAAAAGAAAAGAGTTGGTTGTCAGTAAAGTCGGTTTACGAACGATAATTTTAAGTTATATCGTCATGAGAAAACATTGATGGCAGCAACACCAACATACAGCCCGTTAACTCACAGCAACGAACCCTTAGTTAAATCCACACACACACACACACACACACACCAATATCTACATCTACTTTCTACTTTAACAGATCTGCGCCTATTTTGTATTTCATTTTCTCTTCTTGTTCTTTTTGAATTTGAGTGGAATTATAAAACAACGCTGAAATTTCATTCATCGAGCATGCTTTTTTCTGATTATATCTTGTTTATGAGTTATTGGCTTATTGCAAATGTTTGTTCCGAAATCATGCCTCAATGACTAAACAGATTTGGATGAAATTTGATGAGGTGCTGGATTGAAAAATAAGCCACCGAAAAAAGGACGTTGCTGTGGGAGCGGCTTAGATGTGAAATGATGTATGGTTGAAAGTTTGTGTTATGCTTCCATGCATTTTCGAATTTCGATTTGGTAGATTGATAGGTTTCAGGATTCATTACACTACTACGCAGGCTACATTTATTATATTGGGAACAACTAAAATCCAAATGCACCAAATAAATAATCCTAGATTTAGCTAGAAACGGTCTGAATATGAATTAATTTTCACTTTTTATACATGCACATACAGAAACAGAAAGGCAAGGAATTGATATCAGATTTGTATCTGGATATACTAACAACTTAAGATAAGTGAAAAGTGTGAATATATCAAACACCCTCTGATCTCCAAATACTGTCATCTCATGACATGACTACAGGTTTGAAGTTGTTATTCGTCAATGCATTTGGCCTTGAGAAGCGAATAACATTTAATTATCATTTATTTCTAAGTAATTCTCTGGCCAGTGGCGACCCACATCTCCATATCGGATCTGACTGCCAACCAGTTGTTTGCAACCTGCAACGACATTAGCTTATTCTAAACTATGCATTTCATTAGGGTGTAGTTTTGTTAGTAAGTTCTAATAGGCGCATGTGGGCATCGATATCGAGATATTAAACAAAGAGTACTTTAGTTATAGATATTAATAAAAATAAAATTACTAGAAGCTATGACAAATAAGTTTTTTTTTATTAAAACAACGCTTTAGTTTAGTTCATTTAAATAAAATTATTGCTGCTGAGTTGCTACAAAAAACAAGTTATTGTGGCAACAATGAATTCCTTCTTGCTGATATCAATTATCGTGATAAATGCCTAAGCATTGTTTAACTTAAGGTTTTGAACTCTAAAATAAAGAGAATGTAATAAATTATAACTTTTTTGTGTTCTTGCATATGTACGTATGTATGATATTAGATTTGTTATTATTATGTCAAGCAAATTTAGCAACTCAAGTCAGTCGTTATACATTTTAAAGTAGATTTATTGGACTCTGTAGTTTGCAAAAGCCATAGATTGAAGTATTGCACCACTCGCTATACAGAAGCGTTTCTTGGTTTTAAACGATATGATAGATTTAGAAACCTTCGCTTTGAAGACGGGATTCAATAAGTTTTGCAGATCTAAGGAACTTGCTAAAAGGATAGAAGTTTTGGAAGTATTACCGTCAAAGTTTCCCTGTATTGTATTGTATTTGTTATGAATCCCCGGGCGCTCAGAAACAACAGCAAGTAAAGAGAAAATAAATTAAGAGATGGACCTTTATTGAAAAAACAAAGATCAAAATCTATATTTGTTATAAATAACCAGGTTTCTGTGAATTTGGTAACAAATTTTGATCTTTGTTTTGTCAATAAAGCGCCATCTCCTGATTTTATTTCACTTTACTTGCTGTTGTTTCTGAGATACTGGTGGTAAATTACTGGTGGTAAAGCGCCATCTCCTGAATATATCTTACTTCCTGTTGTTTCTGGGCGCCTGGTGATTCATAACAAATTTAGATTTTTTGCTTTGTTAAGCGCCATTTTCTGATTATTTCACACTTGCTGTTGTTTCTGGGTGCCTGGTGTGATTCATAAAAAAATTTGTTCTTTCCTTTGCTTTGCTCCTACTTACCAGGCGCCCAGAAACAATAATAGGTAAATAGAAATCAAATAAGTAGATGGCGCTTTATTGACAACGCAAATACCAACACTTGTAATGAATCACCAGGCGACCAGAAAAAGCAGCAGCGTTTTATTGACAAAAAAAAATCAAAATTTGTTACCAACCACCAGGCCAGCAAGTAAAAAGAAATCAAATCAAATTTTTGATCTTTGCTTTGGTAATAAAGAGCCATCTTCTAATTATTTCTTACTTGTTGTTGTTTCTGGTCGCCTGGTTATTCATAACAAACTTTGATCTTTGTTTTGTCAATATAGCGCAATCCTCTGATTTGATTTTTGTTCTTTAATTGCTGATGTCTCTTGGCACCTGGTGTAAGTAGGAGATAATCGATTTGATTTCTCTTTACTTGCTGTTTTCTGGACGCCTAGTGATAAAACAAAGACCAAAATTTGTTATAAATCACCAGGCGTCCAGAAACAACAGCAAGAAAAGAGAAATTAAATCTTTGTTTTGTTAATAAAGCAAAATATCCTGATTTAATTTCATTTCACTTATAGTGTTTTCTGGGCGCCTGGTATAAGTGTTACTAGGAGAATACCGATTGTATTTCTCCTTACTCATTATTGTTTATGGGCGCCTGGTAACAAATTTAGTTTTTTGCTTTGTTAATAAAGTGCTATCTCCTGATTATTTCTTAATTGCTGTTGTTACTGGGCGCCTGGTGATTCATGACAAATTTTGTTCTTTGCTTTGCTTTGCTTCTACTTACCAGGCGCCCAGAAACAATAATAGGTAAATAGAAATCAAATCAAGAGATGGCGCTTTATTGACAAAGCAAATACCAACATTTGTTATGAATCACCAGGGACCAGAAAAAGCAGCAGCGTTTTATTGACAAAGCAAAAATCAAAAATTGTTATCAACCACCAGGCGCCCAGAAACAGCAGCGAGTAAAGAGAAATTAAATCTTTGTTTTGTTAATAAAGCAAAATCAAAATCTGATTTAATTTTATTTTACTTAAGTATTGTTGTTTCTGGGCGCCTGGTTTAAGTAGGAGAGATCCGATTTGATTTCTATTTACTTATTATTATTCTGGATACCTGGTGATTCATAACAAATTTAGATTTTTGGTTAATATAGAGCAATTTTCTGATTATTTCATACTTGCTGTTGTTTCTGGGCGCCTGGTGATTCATAACAAATTTTGTTCTTTCCTTTGCTTTGCTCCTACTTACCCGGCGCCCAGAAACAATAATAGGTAAATAGAAATCATATCAGTAGATGGCGCTTTATTGACAGCGCAAATACGAACATTTGTAATGAATCACCAGGCGACCAGAAAAAGCATCAGCGTTTTATTGACAAAGCAAAAATCAAAATTTGTTATCAATCACCAGGCGCTCAGAAACAGCAGGAAGTAAAAAGAAATAAAATCAAATTTTTGATCTTTGCTTTGGTAATAAAGAGCCATTTTCTAATTATTTCTTACTTGTTGTTGTTTCTGGTCGCCTGGTTATTCATAACAAACTTTGATCTTTGTTTTGTCAATATAGCGCAATCCTCTGATTTGATTTTTTTTCTTTAATTGCTGATGTCTCTTGGCACCTGGTGTAAGTAGGAGATAATCAACTTGATTTCTCTTTACTTGCTGTTTTCTGGGCGCCTAGTGATAAAACAAAGATCAAAATTTGTTATAAATCACAGGCGTCCAGAAACAACAGCAAGAAAAGAGAAATTAAATCTTTGTTTTGTTAATAAAGCAAAATATCCTGATTTAATTTCATTTCACTTTTAGTGTTTTCTGGGCGCCTGGTATAAGTGTTACTAGGAGAATACCGATTGTATTTCTCCTTACTCTTTATTGTTTATGGGTGCCTGGTAACAAATTCAGTTTTTTTGCTTCGTTAATAAAGTACTATCTCCTGATTATTTCTTAATTGCTGTTGTTACTGGCCGCCTGGTGATTCAAAACAAATTTTGTTATTTGCTTTGCTCCTACTTACCAGGCGCCCAGAAACAATAATAGTTAAATAGAAATTGAATCAAGAGATGGCGCTTTATTGACAAAGCAAATACCAACATTTGTTATGAATCACCAGGGACCAGAAAAAGCAGCAGCGTTTTATTGACAAAACAAAAATCAAAAATTGTTATCAACCACCAGGCGCCCAGAAACAGCAGCAAGTAAAATGAAATCAAAACAAATTTTTGATTTTTGCTTTGGTAGTAATAAAGAGCTATCTTCAAATACCAACATTTGTAATGAATCACCAGGCGACCAGAAGAAGCAGCAGCGTTTTATTGACAAAGCAAAAATCAAAATTTGTTATCAGCCACCAGGCGCCCAGAAACAGCATCGAGTAAAGAGAAAATAAATCTTTGTTCTGTTAATAAAGCAAAATCTTATGATTTTATTTCACTTTACTTATAGTATTTTCTGGGCGCCTGGTGTAAGTAGGAGAATACCGATTGTATTTCTATTTACTTATTATTGTTAATGGGCGCCTGGTAACAAATTTCGATTTTTTACTTTGTTAATAAAGCGCTATCTCCTATTTGATTTATATTTACTTCTTATTATTCTGGGTATCTGCCTAGTGATTCATAACAAATTTAGTTTTTTGCTTTGTTAATAAAGCGCCATCTCCTGATTAGTTCTTACTTCCTGTTGTTTCTGGGCGCCTGGTGATTCATAACAAATGTTGTTCTTTGCTTTGCTCCTACTTACCAGCGCCCAGAAACAATAATAGGTAAATAGAAATCAAAACAGTAGATGGCGCTTTATTGACAAAGCAAATACCAACATTTGTAATGAATCACCAGGCAACCAGAAAAAGCAGCAGCGTTTTATTGACAAAGCAAAAATCAAAATTTGTTATAAATCACCAGGCGTCCAGAAACAGCAGCAAGTAAAGAGCAATTAAATCTTTGTTTTGTTAATAAAGCAAAATCTTATGATTTTATTTCACTATACTTAGTGTTTTCTGGGCGCCTGGTGTAAGTAGGAGAATACCGATTGTATTTCTATTTACTTATTATTGTTTATGGGCGCCTTGTTACAAATTTTGATTTTTTGCTTTTCTTGCCTCATATTGCACATGCACATGCGCAGTAAACTAAGCACGAAACATAATACTAAAAACCATAGAGTAAATATATTATAGTATAGTATAGTTACTCTATGCTAAAAAACATGCTCTTTATTCTCTCTCTCTCAAACAAAATGTATCTACACTAGCGCTCGAAGCGGCTCGTGAAGCTAAGATTTTTTCTCGTCTCATGATAGTACTATAGGCAGTTTATATACAATGGTGCTACCTTTCTTTCTATCCCTTCAGTTAAAACGTACCCTATTGTATTTTCTGTACCCGTAATTTGTGTACAAACTTAAACAGTTGGATCGTTGGATGAAGAAGAAGGCGGGTGGGATTTTGTTAAACGGCTTTGAATGACGGAAATTGATATTGGTTTATCAGGTTTAACATCTGTCGAAACTTTTGTTGAGCTACATATTTGATATCTACAAGATTATATTATATTATTATATCCAATTATTATATTGTAATGCAGAATTACTAAATAAATTATTTTATATTTTATTTGTATAAGAGGAAATAAACTTTGTTCATTAAAAAAATCTTTTTGTTCAATTTTTTAAAAGACTTTGCAAGAAGGACTCTTGGGGGCGGCTTTTCATCCACTCGATGATAATTTAATAATAACACATGGGCGCGGTCACCTTGCGTTTTGGCATCGACGAAAAGATGGATTTTTTGAGCGTACCGATATAGTGAAGCAACCATCAAGATCTCTTGTTACAAGTGTACAATTTGAGCCAGATGGAGATGTGGTAACAGCCGACTCAGACGGATTCATCACAATTTATAGTGTGGACTCCGATGGCGCATATTTTGTGCGTACAGAATTTGAGGCTCATAACAAAGGAATTGGATGTCTTATTATGCTTGGCGAAGGAACTTTGCTTTCTGGTGGTGAAAAAGACCGGAAAATAGCAGCTTGGGATTCCTTACAGAATTATAAGAAAATTGCCGAAACTAAGGTAATTAATTCATGATTATGATATAAAATCATTTTTTGCGTAATTCCACACAACACATTTTTATCAGCTACCCGAATCTTCGGGAGGAGTACGAACAATTTACCCCCAACGCCCAGGAAGAAATGATGGAAATATATATGTGGGAACTACGAGAAACAACATACTTGAAGGTTCACTGCAGAGACGATTTAATCAGGTTGTTTTTGGCCACGGGCGCCAACTATGGGGTCTTGCAGCTCATCCAGAAGATGAAATATACGCCACTGCCGGCCATGATAAGCACATTGCACTTTGGCGAAAACATAAACTTATTTGGTCATTTCAAACGGGCTATGAATGTGTTGCTCTAGCCTTTCATCCTTTTGGAACTGCTCTAGCAGCTGGCAGCACAGAAGGTCATCTTCTTGTCATAAATTCCGAAAACGGTTCGGTTATGCTTACATTGCGAGTTTGTGGATCACCCTTAAACTGCATTGCATACAATCAAGGTAAGGAAACGTTTACGTCTTTAAGGCTATTCAGAAACATCTTATCAAAACTATTTATTTTAAGTCGGAGACATGATTGCAATGGGCTCGCAAAATGGAAGCATTTACTTGTTTCGCGTTTCTCGTGATGGGTTCTCATACAAAAAAGTTAACAAAATTCGTGGCTCCCAACCACTGTCACATTTAGATTGGAGCATGGACGGAAATTACGTACAAACAGTAACCATTGATTTCGATCTATTGTTTTGGGACGTAAAATCACTTTCCCCAGAACGCAGTCCCATTGCTATGAAAGACGTTAAATGGCTTACTAATAACTGCACAGTTGGATTTCTTGTGGCTGGATTGTGGAGCAACCGATATTTTAGTAATACATCAACGATAATTACAACTTGTAACCGTTCTTCTATTCATGACATGCTGGTATCCGGAGATGCTGATGGATATTTGCGTTTATTCAGGTAGGACATAATCAACAAATTTAAATAATACTGTTTAACTGAATTTTTTTTACTGAAGATATCCATGCATGAGTCCACGAGCCGAGTTTAACGAAGCTAAGGTTTATTCTGGGATATTGGCTTGTGCAAGGTTTCTTTTTGGAGATCGAAATATTGTTACTGTTGGTGGTACTGATGCATCATTAATGGTTTGGGATTTAATTGATGAATAGCCCAAATGGCCACTGTGGCGGACTCCGGTATCCTATGAAACTCGCTACACTGATTACTGGCGCCGACGAACCAGCATGGTGTCTTCAACTTTCATCGACAGTGATTCAGTAGAATAAGGAGCTTTAAATGGAACGGCATAGTATAAATTAGGTTTTCAAGTCTTACCATTCGAAATTCAAGTCTTCGATTCTTTTTACATAAATCTTATAAGCAAACTTTTGATGGCAAAAATATCTTTTATAAGTAGATCAAACAGTTGCACAATTAAAATTTCATTCGTTTAAATATCTTAATTTTCTGTGTAAAATTAAACACCGAAAATATTTTCTTACTTTCTTATCTTTAACTATAATGTCCCTTAGCACAACATAAATATATTTATTTAGAATAAAAACTAATTTGTAGGTACCTTTTAACTAAATTACTTTGTTATCACGATAATGCCATTCGTGTAACATACATATGTAAGCTTCCTTTAAAAGTTATTTTGGAAACCAACGACCAAAACTTTGAATTTGTTTATAACTTCCTTCAATGCGAAAACCCAGTTTGTTTTTTGTAAACTTTTATCAGCAACAATAAATTATTCTGACGTATTCCTGTGATTGGTGTTTTAACTAAATATATAAATGAGATGTGTAGTCCCAAAATAAAATAACAAATCACATATTATTAGTAGATACTATTTACCGTTCAAGGTCAAGTCTTTTCTAACATTATGTACAAATAACTAAAAGTGAACGAAGTTCACTGCCTATTTTTTCAGGGTGGAGTTAGGGCGGAACCCACAAAAAGGCCAAAGGCAGTTGACCACTAAGTTTATCACTTGATTTGGGGACGAACTCAATTTTTTTGTATGTTAAATAACGTCATATCAAAAACAAGAAAAAATTCAGTTTTTTGTTTATTTTTTTTTTAGATGAACAGCTGCTTTTTTGAAATTAGGCCGAAACGGACAAGTTAATGGTCAACTTCATATTAAATATTAAAAGGAATTATTCATCATCATCATCGGCGCAAAAACCGGGATCCGGTCCAAGCCTCCTTCAACAAATTCTTCCATACATCCCGATTGCTGGCCGACGCCATCCAATTGCGCACCCAAAGGAATTATTGATTTCTATTAATAAAGGGGCGTGACTTAAAAAGGTAATTCTGACATACAACACTTCATTCCATTCCTGGAGGCGCAATACATTATTTGGGAGACTTTTTTTGATGAACCAGTGCAAGAATCACTCAGCTAGTCACTCAAGAAGGTACTTCTGACAAGCAATACCTCCACTCCATATCAGTTTGGTTGAGTGGGAAAACTAACCCATAGAGTATGCATTAAAGTACATACAAAGGCTAAAGAAATATACATTTTTAGAAATTGTAGTAAAAAATGGTGCTTGTTAAATAAATTTTAAAATTATTGCTAGTAATTTATAATAAATGAGGATGAAAACATTACAATTAGTTATAAAGTAATTTTAGCTTGCCTTAACAAATTAATGGACCCATTGTCCGGGAGAAACTAGCATAGTTCTTTTTTTATTTTTGGGGGAACAAACATTTTCGGGTGAACAATTTTCTGGGCGAAACTAACGATACGACTGATTTTCGAGATATATTCTTCTTGTGGATATTGGAGACGGAAATATGAAACCTTTTTTTAACCTTTAACCTTTTACGTTTAACATACATTAAATTTGAGTACTTTTAGTTCTGGTAAGGAAAAAATGTAACTTTAGATCTCAAAGGAGAAAATTACAGAAAAAAACATTGAATCTATGTATGGTTAAATATATTTAAATATATCTTTTTACATTTAGAAATGTTATGTGTTTTAATCGTCTTACCTACAAAATATTTATTCACTTTTTAAACTCTTGAATCTCGACCGAACACTTGATTCTATTCCGATAACTATTACTGATTTTATCAGATACAAACACATTTTCAATGGATTTCATCGAAAAGTGTAAACTATAATTGTTAAGTGCGCGTATCCAGTAATAATAATTGTTCGTGTTGTGTTACTCTTGCTTGTTACATGTTGTGTTTTGCAGATACAAATTATTTCATTGTTTACTATTGATTCTTTCATATTTATATAGTAGGGTCTTGCTTATACTTAACATTCTACACTATGTATATGTATATAAATATTTAAATGTTCGTTTTTACAAACTATTTTAATTTTATTTAAACAAGTTATAACTACATTTATCTGAAGTACATAAAATATGTTATGCCAATTAATGATTTTTAATCACTTTCTATGAACTATATCCTTAAAGTGTGTATGTATGTATTTTGTATTTAATTGTTAAAAATATAAGCGAAATGCAAGTAAACTATTTCATAATAATTATTAGTTTTAAAATATTCACAATATTTTTTTTGCTTTTTTTGTATTTTTTAATTTTTTTTAGTTTTTTGTTTTACCATAAGGCGCTTTTTATCTTAATAGTTTAACTAATTGTAAACCTAGTACTTTAGTAATAAATTTTATTTAATTAGATTAATGTCTATTGAAAATAATTATAGAAGCCGTTGGTACCTTGGCCAAGCTCTCTGATTGCAGCAAACGGATCTTTTTCATCGCTTATACCATGCCCTTGGGAAGAGTGATGAAGCTGATGAAGTTGAGAGTTTGGAACGACATTTCCTTGACTCAGCACGGCTGCATACGTTGTGTTGCGGGGTTCTCCATGGTTATGCAGCTGCATTTGATTTTGCTGTTGCTGTTGTGGATGCATAACGGAGATATGATGCTGCCTTGGCTGTTGAGTGACTGCACGTTCGTTTCTCATGTCTAAATCGTTGAGTTTTAATGGAAAATTATTGTAGAACAACTTTTGAAATGAACTGTTTTGATAGGCAGCAGCCGCAGCGGATATATCGTTAGATGCAGAGGTGTTGAAAATAGTGTCTATAAGATTTCCAGATGAGTGAATTTGATTGTTGCTGCCAATACCACTATCTAATAGGTTATCAGGTGTCGAAGAGGCAATAGAATGAGCAGTTGACGAAGACGAGTTGGAACCGTGATAGCTTGAATTGCCATTGTTTAAAACCTGACGACGGTATAGAGGCACTGACTCAACCCGAGGTGTTGAAGTGCCAGGGAGATCATTCCCCAACAAAAAATCTAAATGCAGACATTTCATGAAATAAAATACTAATCAATATTTATAGTCATATATTACCATTGTTACCAGCCATGATGTTTTGTTGATTTGGAAAAAGGGGCGAGGCAGCTGTCTTTTGTTGCAGAGCAATAGGAAACTCTTTACCAATCATGTTCACAGTGGGCGGAGTATTGACTGAATTCATGTTTCCACTAGGCGCAATACTGTTATTGCTACCATTCACTCCACTTACACTGCCCACCATTCCTAAGATTTCTCGGAGAATTGGTTGACTTATATCATTGCCATTCATTAAAGAATTAAAAACCATATCGATTTGTTGATTAAAATTCATAGAAGGCTCACTGGGCGGTGGCGGAGTACTACCACGATTCGTTACCAGATTTGTTGGTTGCGCTGCGAAACCACCTGATGATCTGGGCATCGAGACTGGGTGTTGTGGTTGTTGTTGCTGTTGCTGCTGCTGATGATGATGATGATGGTGTTGTGACATTTGTAAGGGCAAGTTTTGTTGCTGATTTGTTTGGAGAGAAGAGGCACTGTTGGCTTTCGAATTATGCATTATCCCCATTGCCTGACGTAAAATTTCGGTAAACTTGTTTGCAGACTCTTGCCCATGAACTTCCAAAAGCTTAAGGTACCACTTGTATTGGGATTCTTTTGGCTCAAAAGCCATTTCATAAATGGTCATGTTGGGAGGCAGAAGGGAGCTGTATTCCTGAAAGGTTGGCATATGAGTTGTAAGATTTTGGGCAGGGGCAGCTGGTGGTGCTTGAAACAAAGAACCCCCAATATTGACGGGAATATGTACGTTATTTAAGAACTGAAAGTCTTTCTCCTTATGACCGCCACTGTTATTAGCGGCGATGAGATTGTTTTGATGATGTAAGTTAAGAGCAAGATTTTGATTCTGTCGCAAGAATGGCTCAAGAACAGGACCGCTAGTTGCGGGGCTTATTGGTCCGTTCGAAAATGAGTTGTTTAAGCGATTATTTAAGAGAATCGGTTGGTTTATTGTGTTGTTGTAGCCAATATTAGCAGAAGGATTGGGATGCTGGTACAAAGATTTCTTTATGAAGCCCATTTCAGCATTTTGTCCACGAATCGGAGGTTGCGACTGATTTTGAACTTGCAACTGTCCCGCGTTTGACAGCTGATGTTGTGGTAGTGATTGAACACCTGCTTGACTGCGTGTTGCATTAGGCATAGTTATATTATGAGAGGAATTTTGTTGCGGCAACACCGAATTTGGCATTTGACTTGGCGCACGATGATTTGGGTTCGGAATTCCTGGCTTCGGTATCACCCCCCAAGGATTGTTCTGCGGTGGTGGTCCCCACAAACTGGCATTGGGGTTTTGGGTTTGAGGTGGTTGAATCGGAGGCTGCTGCCCGGGATAATTCGGCCGCATCATTTGGTTGGGGACATTTGAATTTGATTGTTGCTGCTGAGGTGGTTGTTGCTGAGGCCAAATCATGTAAGGGGGGAATTGTTGTTGTGACTGTGGTATGTGCGTTGGCGGCCTATTTTGGGCTGGCATGCCGAACGTTGGATTGTGTTGCGGTGGACCAATTGGTCGCATGGGAATGTTACCATGATGAAACTGGTGATGTGCAGATTTTGCAACTTGAGATATTTGAGATTGGTTCAGCATTGGATAGGGGCCACCTAAATTGCCGTACATGGATGGAATTTGATTATTCGGTTGATGATGAGCGCCTGCTATATTATGCTGATTACTGGCACCTAATAAATACATTGCAGTCTGGTCACGCAAATAAGCTTCTGGTTGCAAAGCACGCGGTATAAATTCCGGAGCTAGGGGATTAAGTACATAGCTGCGTTTTAATTCAACTCCGTCTAGCTGTGAGCGTAAATACGACCAAGTAATTCCGAAAAGAGATTTGTTTTCATTGCAAATTTCTATGAATCTTTCCCAAACCTTACGACATCGACCAATTGAACATAAGGCAACTGGATCTCCTACTACGGCCACGAGACTCTGAGCCCTAGTTATGGCCGTGTTAAGCAGTTTAGAATTGCTTAGAAATCCGTAGTCGGCGTCGTCACTAACTGATGTACTGGAAGATTTGTTATTAGGCATGCAAGTACGACGAGTTCGAACAGTTGAAAGAAATATTGCTCGAAACTGTTTGCCCTGAACATTAAGGACGCGTTCCACGGATATTCCACCCATACGACGCTTTCTAAGTTCTGACCGAATACGAAAGACTTGATCAGCATATGGTGTCATGATGCCAATACTCGCATCATTCATTTTTCCCCAAGAACTAGGCCACTTTTTGCGCAGTTCACAGACACGTTCCACCACTTCATACACCTCAGAGTTATTGTAAAAAGCTGTTGAGTTTTTGTCTTGAACATCTTCGCCTCTGGTGGTAAAGAATGTAAGTGGATAGAAACGATCGTGACGTGGTTGCTTTCCAGACGCTATCAGTTTTTGCTCGTAAAAAAGTTCAGATGTAAACTTAATAATAGCTTCATGAGCTCGATAGTTTTCACATAACAAAATTTTACATGGGAAATTCGACGGATAATGATCGTACAGACGCTCTAGCAGTGATATATGAAGTTTGCGTTCTTTCGCGAAATTGGAAAAAAGTTCTGGACTCATCTGCATGTGATCTCCTGCTAAAACTATGCGTGTATTCTCATTGGCCAATGCCAGAGGCATAATTGCTTCGCATTCCATTGCTTGAGCAGCTTCGTCAAGAAATATATGCGTAAATAAACCTTTGGGTAGGCCCAATGTTGAAAGCTCCATAGATATACTCAGGGTGACAACAACAATGCGATGCTTCATTATATCTTCTATTGTCGGGCGTCTAAAGTTACCAGCACCATCTGTTATGCAATACTACAACAAAATTATTTTTAAAACAAGTTAAAAAAAAAAAAAAAAAATCTCACCTTCTGAACAACACTGTTGACTGTAGCGACCCAACGTTTGTGATAGTATACCCTCAGAGGTTTAGCTTCTTCCATTCCACTTTCTATCCACGGATGTAGATATTCCTTGATGTAAAGATCAGCCGCCGAGTTGGAATGTGTGCATATTAAAATCTTTGCCTCTGGTTGAGTTAACAATTGCTTAATAGCTTGAGCAAGGGTGTATGTTTTTCCAGTTCCAAACGGTCCAATGAGTAGAATGGGTGGCAGCTTTACGCCTAATTGTGTGGTAATAGCATTCACTGCTTCCCTCTGCTTAGCGTTCAGTCTAAGATCACTTGCTTCTGACCACTGTTTTTTCGGCGTCCAAGGTATATTTGGTTCAATCTCCGTGTCTGGAAATATAATCTTAAAATCCGTAATTTTGTCTACAGCATTGTGCCATTCGCAGTAGGGCAATCGATTCAATTGAAACTGAATGTCAACCTCTGCCTCAGTATCAGCTTTGAGCCCCATATTTTCTACACATTTGGCCGATAGCTTCAAATAGATGACATTCTTGCCCTTATCCTCGATAACTGCCTCATAGACGTCACGCTTTTTTTCCGTTTCTTTTATTTCGTTGCCTTGCAAGGCGGAAATGTGCACACTTGAGCAATTCGATAAAATTAAGCGCCCTGCTGACGTATCCTCTGAGATATCTTTGCCTAATGTCATAAGAGCAAAAAGCTCCCCAGATAGCGAATACTTGGCTGTACTCGTTGCCATTCCGGCCGGTGTCAAAATGTAATTAGAAGTTATTTTTAATTTTGAAGTGAGATTGTATCTTGCAATCTGTTCATATCGGGCGATCTCTTCAATGTAGAGTAGTTCGTGGATGCGGGAACTATAGTTGTTTTGGGTTAATCGTCTCTCTACGATTGTCGATTGAGTAAGAGTAAAGGTAGCTGCTCTGGGACATGGATATCGTTCAAGCATATCCTTTTCGTGTTTTAGATCACTTAGAAAGGCTTCAGTCTTGAGATGCGTTCCAATTGTTGTCTCAAATTTAACTAAATTTGCATTTGAATCATCCCATCTGGTTGATGATGAATTGATTATGTCTTTTTTAATTTCTTCAATTTTCTCTGCATCCCCAACTGGAACCACATCAACACACAGATGCTTTACTAACAGTGGCTCTGCACCGAAGTCATAGCACACGGATTGCCGAAATGTGCCATATATATCTGTGTTAAATTCAATTGTGATCTTCTGTTCGAAACGATGCGAAAAATCTAATGACTTCAATTGATTTTTCTCGCTAAACGAGGAAGCCACCCATTCTTGGTCGGATTTCAACTCAACAGGTTTTTTGTCTACCCAAAGGATCGATTTAATCGTAAAATGATTGCGATGCGCATCTTGCAGCAGCGCTACTGCTTTAAGTGGTTTGGGCGACTTTAATCCAAAAACCCATTCGCGTTTAGAAGATTTTGAACTTATACTTGTTACAAGTTCATTGTTACACACATCTTCTACATCATCAATTTTCTCGCGCATTATGCGGTCTGGACTAGTGGCTTGTATCCATTTTTCGAGTATTTCTTCCGTGTAACTTTTACCGTAGAGTTCCTTTTCACAGGCTCGTTGCAATCGCATTCTGCGGTATTCGAACCTTTCTTTCCATTCATTAAGCTCTTCCAACCCGTGAGCTTCAACACATTGGTTACCATAATGACATGATTGCGACTCGGAAAAACTCTCACACAAAATATACGTGTCCAGAGTAAAGCCACGAGGAGGTGGTCTCCACTTCCAATCACGCCCTACAAAAAAAACATCTCTTATAGTTAAACTATTAAAATGTGGCCAACAAGTAAGCTTACCTTGGTCAGACATGATAACGTTCTGGTGGTTTTCAGTTTGGCAATGTTGCCGCAGTTCATTTTTACTCATGCATGATATCGCACAATAGGAGCATGAAATAGTTCCATCAATATTTTCGATCTTTATGTTTTCGAGCATTTCTGTAGCCTTTTGAATAATGGTTGGGTTTGCATTGAATGTGCTTCCAGTGCTGTTGCTGCTATTGCTGCTGCAACTACTACTGCTGTTGTTGATTACTCCATTGTGGCTACTGTTTTCACGCTTCTTAAGTCCTTTATTACTTAAGAGCTTGCTGAATTTATCCAAGGGTAGATTGTTTGTCGCCCAATGATCGAGTTTAGTGTCAAGCATGGACATTTCATCATCCAGACGCGAAGATGGAATCTTTTGATTAGTTTTCTGCCCACTGACCATCTGGATTATTGTTCGGTATCTTTCTATTGTTTTGGATATATCTGCGAAGCTAGGTTGACCAGATATTTCACTTATCCATTCTTTTGCTATTTGCTCAGCTTCCTATATTGGAATGACATATAAGAAAACAAAACTTCAAAACGTTTTAATCTTACCGTGTATTTTCTGAGTTTACATAGGGAATGAATCAACCATCTTCGAGTTCTCGAAACACTGGCTATACAGTCATTTTGATCGGCGGCTAGCAACGTTAGAACCCTGCGAGCGTCTGTAAGACAGTTTTCATATTTTGCTAGTTCAAGCAGGCATTCGCAACGCCCAAGAAGACATGCAATTTGTCTATCTTTCTGTGATTTGGTTAAGGCTGCAGTGGAACTAGATATTTGGGTAAGTATTTGGTCGTAAAGAGCGATGGCGCGCGACCAATTACGCCGGCGCACCATGTCGTGCGCCTGCATTTCCTTTTCTGTCATTGCTTAACAATGTTTAATTCAACGGCAAATCGTTTTCTAAATTATGTAAGGTTACTTAAGGACTTGACACGCTTCCGGCAAACTTACGCTTCAGTTGTACCCAACTGTTTAATATTTGCTGGGATATAGTATGCTAAACAAGTGATTCCTTTGGAAAACTATAAATTATAATCTAAAAAAGAAGTACATATATGTATAAAAGTTAAATAACGTTCATAAAATGCCAAATATTAATTATTATTATTTAATAATCTGCAGATACACTGTCAAAGTTATTTGAGCACTGACTGCGACTGGTTACATTAAATTGAGCGCTCTTCCCAATTCTTCCAAATCTTTTTTTGGAGAGAATTACCTACGAAATATGTTTATGAAATGAACTTAGGTTGGCCCTACACAAAGAACGCTAATTTAGAATAAACAATACACCAAGCAAATTGGTATCCCAAACGGAGAACAATTTTTTTCCGAAAATATAAATTTCCCATTGGAAGAGAGAAAGGTATTCAAATGCCAATATTGTATACCATTGTCTTTGTTTTGTGAAGAAATATCGGAGTAGAAAAATTCTGCGAACACATTTTTTTTTTAACGAATAAAAACGAAAACTTGTTACAAATATTTGATAATTATAAGTAATTTTTTTTAAATCAGACCTTAAAACTGAATACATTTATATTATTTTTGTGAAAACTGCAACAAATTATTCGCATAAAAGGTTACAAATACTCAAGAACTGTCATCGGTATATTTTGTGCAACTGTGCCACACAGCTGTCATTTGCAATCACATTTTGTACACATTTTCGGGCATAAAACTTGATTTTTCGGAGTTGCTTTTAATTTTTGTTATTATTTCTAAAGTTAGAAATACTCACCATCGTTTAAGGGCTAAATATATGTTTAAATAAGAATAATTTACATTTTTTCAAGTAAGCTTCACGGGTGGATTGCAAACAATTTTTCAAAAAAAAAACACTTCGCTAGTTCGCTATTTTTTCATTCATTGTTGTTTTTGTATGCTAGAGGAAGACAAAAATGGCCGAAGAAAAGGTAAAACGGTTCATTTTTTTGACTTTCGTCATCGGGATATGTTCGGAAGGTGAAAGTCAGTCGGCACGGTAGTTTAATAGAAAACTATGGGCAGGGAATTATTTCACACAAAATAACAATACATAATTTTTTTCAATACATGCTAAAATCTTTGTATATACACTCTGCCCTATTTATTAGAAATGCCGTTGAGCGGTTGATTAGTTAGGCAACGTCAAATCATTTACTCGGCCTTTACTCAACGTTGAGTAAATCCTTATTTATAAAGAATTTTTAACTCATATTAGTTACTTAGAGCTCATGTAATGCAACGTAACGCAAAATCCAAAAAAACGTCTCATCCAAAACTCTGGTTATTATAAACATCAATTATTGTAAATCATTCTGGCAAAATCAAGCAAATTCGATAAATGGAAGTGGAAACCAAAAAAATCTTCATTTCTAAGCGTCATATATGATTAAAACGATTTTTGTAATGCTTGTCTTCTTGTAGTTAAAGCATTTATACCACTTAAAAATATGAATAATTTGAAGGAATTTTGTTTTAAAGCAAAAGAACTCGGGTAACGGTTTTGGAATTTTTATTTCAAAGGATGTTTCGATTGTCTGACATTTAGATGCTAATATGTCCTTACGCAGGCTCTAATCAACCTATACAGTCATTTTAACTTACTCAGCCTCTAATCAACGTTTTTTTTTTATAAATGACGATTTCTTGATTAGAGGCATAATAAAGGCTGCGTAACTTTACACAATCGTTAATATGAGTTTATAAATAAGGCAGCTGCCTATAGTACTATCATGAAGCATCATTTTTTAGATCTGAATCAAGTCTCAATGAGGCTTGCTGAAATGGCCAATTGGTGTGAATAAAGAATAAGTACAGACAACAAAAGTGCATTAAATACTGGTAAAATATCGGTTAAGGTTCTCTTCTTCACTATTTAAAGTTAGTTTCGAATCAACCAGGAAGATGGCCAGACGAAAAATGACCACCATGAGAGTACTATAGAAAATGTATAGGTATATAATGCTAAAAATAGAAAATAACGTATGGTCACGTAAGCATAACGACTATGTGGATGGAACGTCAATCTAGATTTAAGATCGCGTAATCCCACTGATAAACGAGAACGAGTAGCTAAATCCTGGAGATCACGTTCAATGTGTACACTAACTTTTAGTCAACCTACTTTTAGTCAAAGTGAATCCATTGAACGACAAGCTGTCACCAATTGGCAACGCGGAAACTGTCAGTTAAAAGTTATAGCGAGTTTCATTCAAGAAAAGATTTGCTTTTTCTGTCAAAAGATTTGATCTTTTTGAATTTTGAGAGTTTCATCGCAAGAAAAAGAGCAATTCTAGATCAAATCTCAACACGAAAGATGGAGTGGATGATTTGATCTGAATACACACATACATGAAAATAATATTTTCTGGCAATGTAAATAGGGATGCAAGCGATACATCGATGTTTTCAAAAATCGATGTATCATTCATAAACATCGATGTCGTAACATCTATGAAACCCAGTTAAACATCAATATATCGTTCTTGCTTTGTATATACACTGCATATAGTACTATCATGGAGCATCATTTTTTTAGTTCTGAATCAAGTCGCAATGAGGCGTGCTGAAATTGCCAATTGGTGTGAGTATAGAATAAGTACAGACAACAAAAGTTTATTAAATACTGGTAAAATATCGGTAAAAGTTCTGGTCTTCACTATTTAGAGTTAGTTCTGAATCAACCAGGCAGATGGCCAGACGAAAAATGACCACCATGAGAGTACTATATAAAATGTATATACAATGGTTCTTGGTGAAAGCTTTGTATATACACTGCATATAGTACTATCATGGAGCATCATTTTTTAGTTCTGAATCAAGTCGCAATGAGGCGTGTTGAAATTGCTAATTGGTGTGAATATAGAATAAGTACAGACAACAAAAGTTTATTAAATACTGGTAAAATATCAGTAAAGGTTCTCGTCTCCACTATTTAGTTAGTTCTGAATCAACCAGGAAGATGGCCGGACGAAAAATGACCACCACGAGAGTACTATAGAAAATGTATATACAATGGTGAAAGATAATAGTGCCATGTGTGCCGAAAGGTCCGATCTCTGAACAAGAAAGCGTAGTTATTATCTTAAATTAAGTTAGTGAAAGTTCGGTAATTATACACTTTCGCGGTCACCCAGGTTTTTGGCTGTAAAAACTTCAATACTGGACCGATTTTCAAGATTTTTTTTAAATGTTCGTGTTTACGGCGGATTTTCGATAAAAAAATATTTAAATTATCCCCATGTCAGATTTTAGCTTTGAATGCTGAAAAAAATCAATTTCTATGAACAATGCTTCGTAACTTTTTTTACATCACACAATTGAAGTCACGATTTTTGTATTGTAATCTACGGAATCTACGCAAAAGTAAGAACTTTAACATCGAAACTTCACATTTTTAATATTAGCAGGAGCTTGGAAGAAGGATATGCTCATGAAAATGCCGCAAGCAGATGCAGAGCCATACAATATGTATTGTTCTGCATGGACACATTTATAAATACAAATATTCGTATTTGTGGCTTCTTAACCACTGTAACATTAGCTCTGCTTCTAATTATTAAAAACTGGAAAAGAAACACGTACATACGCTTTCAATTCTAATTTTTATTTAAGGAATGTAACATTTAAAAGTTTTTTTTTATAGAATATTTGAGTAAAAATTGATAAATATAGCTTAATGTACTTATATAAAATAATAATTATTTTGTTTCATTCGGCGATTTTAACAACAGTTATATATTTGTACCAAAATAATAATTATTCATCAGTTACAACAAATTTCAAATAGATTTGAATACAACTTATAAAAGTGTGTTTGGATTTTCAATAAAAAACATTTTTTTTAGTTAGGTATATATAAGGAAAATAACTTGAAAAGCTATAGATTTCTTGTTTGTAAAAGTTTTAACGATTGCGTACTAATGTTTTGATTTAGCAAAATACATCTTTACAGTTTAAGTTGTAAATGTCTACTTATTTAATTATTAAATAATTTGATCCCTTTTATGTTGATAGTTGCAATAAAAACCAGGTACTCTATAGGTACGCTGGTGGCGCATCAAAATGTTATATTAGATTTGTTATTAAAATTGATAATTAAAGCTTGGATTTGCAATTGCAATATTCTTTTTTTAAAGCATCGTTGACTGTTTTCTAATCGTAACTATTTTACACAAATTCAACGCAAAAAAAAAGAGTTATCACTGAAATTAATTATTGTACCTATCATTTACAAATAATATAAAAGTAAATGCCCTAGGACGGATAGGCAACGTAGATATATGTATATATACACAAAAATAACACAGTCTTTCTAATCATTTTAAATAAATCGATTAAAGGAAATAAATGTGTATTAACATTACAATAAATTATTATATCCACCAAAATATGTGAAGAAAATTGTAAAAAAATATTTAAGCCGGTTAAGAATAATTGAAGTTCCTTAATAATTATTTATATAAGTTAAATGTATATGATAGAATACTTAAAAGTATATTTTTGATAATTAAGTGGTTTTTTAGTCTGCACGAGTTTTGTTCTTGGGCAGTGCGTCTTTTTGTTTCAATTTTGGAACCAGCATTTTCGAGTCGTGGTCGGATGGGTCTATATCGCCATCGTCATCTTCTGAAGCTTTACGAGTACTTTTAATTTTCCCAACATCTGCTTATAAAAAAAGTAAAATCATTAAAATCGATAAAAATTTTTCATTAGTTAATTTTTATGATTCATTCCATAATTTTTGAACAAAAAATTGAAGTTTATCTAAAGCAACGTTAGAAAATAATTAATTCACTTGAAGAAAGTTATATGGAAGACAATGGCACCACACGTCTTAAAGAACAAATATTTTATGAAAAAAGGATTTCAAAAAACAATTGTGGAACGGATTTTGATAAAGTCTTGATGTTTTTGTTTTTTAAAAAAATATATTTTTGAGATTTTGGTTCGCAGCTTTAAAAGCAAGACAAAAATTCAATCTTAATATAATTTTTAGTTGATTTAGTTTGTAGGTATTTGGTAAAATGCATTAGTCTTATTGAATAACACCAAAATGACTAAATGGACTTTTTGTGGTTGTTTTTTTAATAAATCAATTGGAATTTATCTTACTTTCATCCCCACAACTGGGTAAAGCTCCATTTATCGTTTTCGAGTCACAGGGAGAATTTACTAAGCTCGGCCCTTCCCCACGTCTTGCTTGTTCACATAATCTAAACGCTTCAAGAAATTCATTTAAGTCCACCGATCCATCTTTGTTTATGTCCATCATTTTGCACATTTCTAGTAATTGTTCACGTGTATCAGTGCCCGGCAAATGATGTTCAAGCAAATCACATGCCTCACCAAACTCTTCCAACGAGATGTACCCTTAATAATGAAAGTAAACCAAAAAATATAAAATATAAAAAATGAAATTACCTACTTAAACTTTAACTTAATATCATACCAGAGTTATCTTTATCTAAGATTCTGAAAATTGCCTCAAGACTGCTTTTGTTCTTGTAAAGGGAATCAGCCACTGATGTACTCCCAGCTTGGGCAGTTTTCTTTTAACGATAAACACATTTAAATTTAAATTGAGATACATATTACCTTCGCATCAAACTTACGATAATATCAGTGTCTAGAAGTTCAAGTGTATTCATGTAATTGATTTCAGTGACGTTGGTCGTCTGCCCCGAGGCGTATGCTGTACCCGCCTCTACTGTAGAAGGTGCCAGTTTTTCACGTAACAATCTCCATGGTAAGCCCAAATGAGTAGCTTCTTCCATTGCCTCACACCATTTTGAAAGGCTTATCTTACCTTAAGATAATTTTATTTTAATCATCTTCTATTTTGTACTTCTATTTACCACCCACCTGTATCTTTAGGATCTCGTTTTTTAAACTCTTGTTCTAATTCTTGGCGTCTATCAAGCAACTTCGCTCCCAGCTCCTGCAAGGCAGAACTTTCAATTAGGCCAACTCTTTGACGAAAAGTGAGTTTTCTAGTTTTTGATGCCGCTGCTGTATATTGCACGAAATGGGTGTCTAATTGCGGATTTAGCTTAAGATAGGCACCCTTATTAGATCCAATGGCATAGTAGTTGGAAGCCGAAAAAATGGTTATAACCTAAATAAATGGATTTAATTGAACAAAATATTATAAAATGCTTATTTTGTCTCACCTTGCCCGAATGGGTAAGTTCATGCCCATCTGGTTTACATTCATGTGACCGGACTAAGAATGAGAGTTTATACTTTTGCAAAAATGTTTGTGTAACATCAGGCCCAAAATAGGTTCCGGCACCTCGGAGACTATTCGGTTCACAACCATCCAAATGCTGCGGGTCACTCCACATAATATCAAACACCTTGGATAACATAAAAACTTTCATATATGTATACATATGTACATATCTACCTAGATAAGAATTTCGTTTTGAAAGATCAGCCTAGATTTTATTTGTCAAATGACATATACATAAATAGTTTTCAGCGGACAAAATTAGCGTTACGACTTTTTTCAAAAAGGTAGAAAAAACGTTTTTAACGAACTTTTTTGTAATGCTTAATTGCAGATAATTTAATGCTCTATTGCGACTGTCGTTACCTGCCACAATTAGCGATCAACCGATATCTCTGCCTCTGTAACAAACACTTTTGAAGAATTTTTGGAATCTAGTTTAGTCTGTAGTGTTTTAAGATACAAGGTGTTTGAATTTAAAAGACACAATAAAACCCGTGTAAGTATTCTTGCTTCACTCGGCTTACTTTAAACTTACATATGTACAAAATATATTGCAACAACAAAAACTATTGCTAGTTGTTTGTTGTTGTTTTTTTTGTGGAGTTTTTGTTGAATTAAATTCAATAAAAAGGTTTTCTGTCCTTTACTCCAAAAAGTGTGCGTTTCGCCCAAGTATGAACGGTGGGCTCATCAGTTAGGCCGTTCATGCTCTTCTAGTTCCAAAGTTACCTAAAAGAAATATAATTCACTATTGCTTTCTGCAATGTGTTTTATGAAGAGTCGATAATCATCGACCTATTTGTGCGTCTTAGAAGAGCATGAACCGCCTAACTGATGAGCCCCCCGTTCATTCTTGGGCGAAACGCACACTTTTTGGAGTAAAGGACACAAAACTTTTTATTGAATTTAATTCAACAAAAACTCCACAAAAAAACAACAACAAATAACTAGCAATAGTTTTTGTTGTTGCAATATATTTTGTATTGACTTTGCTGGTCCACGTGCAAAACACACAGATTTAGGTGCATAACTTTAACCAAAGTTCCCTAAAAGAAATATAATTCACTATTGCTTTCTGCAATGTGTTTTATGAAGAGTCGATAATCATCGACCTATTTTGTGCGTCTTAGAAGAGCATGAACGGCCTAACTGATGAGCCCACCGTTCATGCTTGGGCGAAACGCACACTTTTTGGAGTAAAGGACACAAAATCTTACATATGTATATAAAAACTGAAATACGCACTCACCTGCTTCCATTCTACTTTGTCAATGCCTTCTCCAAGAGCAACACCCCCTTCAGCGATTGGCGGTCGAAGTATGGACACATACTGAAATTTACCAAAATTGTAGTTGAATATTCAATACCTTATAAGATAAAAAATCACTTTTCCTCGGTCTAAACTCTTGATCAGGTCCAAGTTAGTAGTATCTGATATTCCACCATGTACAATCAAAACTCTATTATTGACAATAGTTCCCAATGGTAGCCATCGATAGACTTCTTCAATTGATTTTAAAAGCTTCTCTGAATTATGCTAAACCAAAAATATCTTCACTAAGCTTTTCTTTTTTTTATATAATACAACTGTACCTTATACTTCTGTTGCACTTCCTTAATAAAACCGTACCTTGCGTTCATGACTGTATCTTCGTGGTTACCTCGGTTTAGAAATACTCCTCCTGGGAAGACAAGAAAACAAGAGAGCAGCAATAGAAATACCTCGAGTCCTTTTTTGCCGCGGTCAACAAAATCCCCGTTAAAAACGTAAGGATTTTCCGTTGAAGGAAGACCATTCTATTTAAATAATTAATTTAATTCAATAATTAACATCACACTAGATAAATCCCTAAAAGTGTAAGTCAACCAGTGTCTTCTTTACCTTATGAAAAACAACCAAAAGATCATCCAACTTTCCATGCAAATCGCCACATATTGTAACCTGTTTAGAAATAGCAGTCGATGCCGGATTCAGATTTGGAAGACGTTTTAGTCTATTTGATGCCTCTTTTAAGATTCCAGCAACATATTTAGCATGCAAACGGTTATACTATGTAATAAAATTATGCAATTAAAAAATAGTTGTTTCGTATTTAAAAATTAAAATTATACTTTTTTCTTGCGAAACAAATCAATAAGAGTATGGACATCCTTTTTTTCCAAGGGAAATTTTAAATGTGGACCACGATAGGTTTTTTCAGAAGAATTGCCTTCATTTTGATCTCCATAGTCATCGGATTCATCGGAATATTTTGCATCTAGGTTATCTGAAAGCGATTATAAAAGATGTTAAGTTGTAAGACTTTGGAATATTTTGTTTAAGCATACCAGTTGAGGATGCTCTTGACGTTGCTTGCGACTCGGAAGTTCGTCCAGAAGCATCTGGTATATGCGTTAGAAGTGCATTGAAGAAATTGTAAAGCTATCATGAAATAAAGAATTATTGAAAAAGACCAAAAACTTATATTTAAATATGACCAATTTAAACTAATAATCCTACATGCTAAGAAAAGAATTATCGAAACTTTTCAAATAAAAGACATGCATGCAGATTGTAGATATAGCAAACAGCAAGAAGTGTAAAGTTTTAACTTAAAAAAAAAAAAATTGCCTGACAGCTTCACGAGGAGGCAAGTAGACCTTTACTTTAGCGTTTAATATATGAACTTTTACTGTGGGGAATAAATAAAAGGAACCTACAGTTTACAGCACTTTTCAAAGAAAACATCTACGTTTGGTATAATAATTGCAACAGTAGCTTGATATTTTTGAAATATAAACATTTGAAACAATGTTGACTAAAACCATATGCATATATCTCCACCTGAATATATTTTTTTCAGGTAAATGTATAAAAACTAATTTTACTTTGCTGTATAGAAAAAACTTTACTTGTATACTTATTTATGCCAATGCAATTATTGTAGGTTTTTAACAAGTTATATTTTGGGTCAGTTCTTTTTTAATTTCCTATTTTTAGAAACCACAATATTAAAAAAAAAATCTTTTACTGACGAAATATTAATGGTAAGAGGGAGATAGCCCACAATGCCTTGAAGCCATAAAAACGAATTTAATCAATAATTTATATTATTTTATATATATATAGTACTTGATGTTGATGTGGGCTTGGTGGTGGTGCAACGTAGGGTTAGGTACCTTAAACAAAAAATATCTTACCTTTACTTGATCCTGTTCACCAGCATACTCAATACTCTGAAAAATAGTCCAAGTATATCGACGGCGAACCTCCATTCGAGCCAAATATCGCCGATACCAACGCTGGATCAACAAAGCCGCTTTCATGGCTGAAATTTTAAATATTTAATCGTCATTAGTTTTTTTTATAAATAAAATTTTACATTTAGCCGCAGCAGGCTTTTCATGCTTTATTGGTAAACAACCCATCATTTTTAAATTGGTTTTGAACTTTGAAATAATACTACATTGAGGATCCATTAAACTAATAATTATATTTTCAAAAACACAGGCTTATTTCATATTGCCTACACTGACACATGCACAAACGGTTATTAAGGAAAGCAATATTTCGATTACTAAACAGCGTTTAACGATGTTGTTAAGACAGAGAGAACCACATCCAAAGCCAAACTAATAGCCAATTTTTCTGGCCTAATATCTTTTTAGTTGTTGAACAACACTAGGGTGGATTATGATTAAAGGGAGGAAGGGTCTACTATAATTGTCTTTGTGTACAAAGTCTTGTAACGACGACATGTGGTGTGTTGACATTACGTACATGCGTACATACATACATATGCAGTGATGATAGGCCACTGGACTGGCGCTTGAGTAATTGTTTTCGAAACCCTACCCTACCGAGTGCCAAGTCTGATATGGCTCTTTTATTTACTCTTTATAAGGGTAGAACAAGTGAACATTGTCATTTGTTTTGTATGAAGAGCGTTTAACCATCCCATTTGCGCAACGGGTGGATTGTTGGTGTTTGTAATTCAATTATCTTTTCCCACCAATGTTGTGAGCTCACGGAATGGCAAACCCTGAGGATTTATCGCATTCGTAGGATCTTTTATTATATTGCCGCTGCTATTTAAAAAATAATAAACTGTTTTAGTGTATGATTTAATTAAAGAATTTAATGAAGGTAATTTCAGATTACTACTAACTGAAAGTTTTTGTTTCTGTCACCATGTTGTTGATATGTTTAAGAAGAGATAATGAAAACACGATTTAAATGAAATAAAATATTTTCTTTAATATGAGTTTTTTAGATTTTTATAATTACTTTAAATTATTGAACAACATTTATTTATTAACTTTATTTATATTTATTAATTAATAAATAAATGTTCAATAATTTAAAATAATTATAAAAATCTTGAAAACTCATACTAAAGAAAATATTTTATTTCATTTAAATAGTGTTTTCATTATCTTTTTTATCCTACATACTTGTTACTCAAAGTGCTTGTTTGCTTTAAAGGGTTTTATCCGACTTGTTTGCCGATTGCCAAATTTATAAAAGAAAAATTATTTTACTAGTTAAAGGAAGAGGTTGTTGAAGTATTTAACCAACATTTGTACAATAAGCCAGCGAATCGAACAAGCTTTACAAGACTTCGTAACCAAGATCGACCAGGAGGCAAAAAACCTGGGGCACCAATTACATGGTGACTGCTTCTGCGTGAAATGTTGGTACAACAACCAGGATAGTTGAACTTGAATTTGAAATAGTGCAATCTTCTAACAATCGTTGGTCAAAAGTATAGCTGTCGATAATACTATGGAGGAGGGCTGCTAAAATCCAACAGAACGTTCTATAGTCTGCTGGGACTCCTTAAATCCAGAAATTTTACCACTAAACTGCTGCTATACAAGACTATGGTCTTACTAGTACTCAAATATGGATCCCAGATTTGGGTGCTTCCTAAAACGACAGTCTGATCTCTTAACTGCGTTGTAGAGGAATTGTTGGCCTCGTGTGCAAGGAAGGACGATTCCGAAGAAGATATAGTCATAAATAAATATGGGCTGGGAACCTAGCTATTATAAAAGAAAAGGAACCAGCCCGGAAAATCTTTTCGGGTTCTTTTTATGTTTAAAGGAAACGATAAACTTGATTTTATATTAGACAAGTGGAAATGTGGATTTGTCTCACATGATTAGAAAGTTTTTTAACTGCTGTGCTGCTCCATAGTATTAGTGCGGATTAAAATGGAATTAGTGCGTCAAAAATGTGAACTATATAACCTTTTATTAAGGGATATGTTGTTATGTCTGTTGCAATTTTTCAAATTTGTTTAAGGTTTATTTGTATCAAATCTTTGCAACTTACTTCTTTCAAGTTTGGTCATGCTCATGCCTCTTCCCGGTTTTCGCCATTTTCGATACCATCCCTTTGAATTAAGAAGTTTTAATAAGCTGGAACTAGAATGTTGTGCTCCATGATCCCCACCACCTCTTTCAATTTCTGACGACCGACACGATGATGAGTCTTCAAAACTTGAACTTCGACGCTTATCACGACGAAAACATACACAACTTCTTAACATGACTTTGGCTAACAATCTCTCTTTTTTCTTAATTTTATTTCCAAAATTGATTCCAAAGATGATTTAAACCAATCCAAATGCAATAGTTTATGTTGTATAGATTTTAAAATTGTTAGTCATTGCTTTTGTAATAATTGACTTGAAGCGTTGATAGAAGTTCAAAGGAACATTCTAAGGATACAAAAAAAAAAAAGAATCTACAAAAAGCCAAAATAGGAACATGTTATCTTCTTGGGCTAAAAATAAACTAGAATAATACACACGAAAAAACTGTTTCACAGTATTCAATAGCTCATATCACGAATTAAAGCCGAATAACTCCGTTTTGTTTTGGTATAACTACAGGAAAGAGTAACCCATAACCTTAACTTAATTCAACCTAATTAAAAGAATAAAAAGTAGTTTATTTCTCTACCCTTCTACTACTAAACGGCATCAGAATATAACTTCTATTATTTCTAAAAAATCATCACGTGAAATACATACTATACACATAAGCCTACATACAGGTTCACGAAATAAAACAAGCGAATAATTTTGTATAAAATGGCAAAACTGTACAAATACTGATTGTTCGGGTGTAATGTCATTGTCTTAAATGTTATTGACTTATAATTTAAGACTTCCATATAAACAAACAAAAATCTTTATGGCTTTCTTCCTTCCCTGATGTCTGTGCTTTTATTTCCTGCCAATTGAATTACCTCTTAATTTTGCTTTTAAGTTAAAAGCAATAATTTGATTGATATCCCCCAATAGATATAAAGCGTACTTCAACTAATGGAGCTCCAACAAAAATATTTTCCCTTAAAAAGTTGCGTCAAAATAAAACCAATGAAGTGAAAACTTGGATAGAGTGAAGCTCCAGATGACACACTTTTAATCGTCATATGTTAGGTATACCAAGGAAGCTGTCTATATTCGCAAAATGAATTGATAAAATTTTAAGTTATTTTTTTAAATTATCTTAAAATATTGTTATTATATATGTACATAGATGTACATAGGTACACACTATCTACTACAAATAAAAAATACCTAATTTATTTTTAGCCGTTATAATCTAAATTTTAATTGTGAATTTAATTGTTTTGTCATATAATGTACTTACTTTAAAACGTTTAATAGAATAAAACACATTTTAAATAAAAAAAATTGGCACTCTCCATAACCAAACCATGTCCTGGTTCTATGTGAATTAGGTTGTTCTACTCTTAACATACATACAACATATAAGGAAGAAATAATATCACTTTGAATGGAAATATTGCTTTATCACAAGTAATTGCTTATAGTTAGGTTTAATTTATCAAAGTTTTGCTTTAAAATAAAATGGAAAGAAAAAAGTCTTAAATTTACAAAACACAACTTGGTTTAAAAACGGGTAAAAGCCAATTCGGTTTCTTCATTCACACTGCGCTTTGGAACTCAAATTTGTTTGTATCTATGGATATTTGACAACATTTTACGCTATTTAGCTGTTTCTATTTTCGTACGAAGTTCTCTTAAACGGCACAAGTAATTCTGATTGTGCGCAGTGTTTTGACATTTGAATTGTTTGGTGAACGACGAAATACTTTGATCTATTCTATATCATCATCTGTATTCGTTAAGAATATATAATATACAGTTAGTTAGGTCTTAAACAATAGGAGTTTTTAAAGAAAATTAAAAATGTATTCCCCCGGAAATCTGTCAAACAATAAATCTCATTTGACAATTTCAAATACAGATGTACATATACATAATAGCAACATTTATCGAATACTTTTGTTTTTACTTCACTCAGATGAAGCAAGAAACTTTGTTATTAATTTTATTAATATTAAAAAACACTTGAAAATCTTGAACACCAAATCAATCCTTTTTTTGAGTTAACAATGCTATGGCATGGCGCTGTATCACAGAATATTTTAGGCAGTTATTTTATAAAAACTGACTTCAAATTTTCAAAAACTTAAGCGTCCTGACTTACATATTTGAAATTATTACATAGTAACTACAAAGGAAGTACATATATTATGCACATTTTTGTACGTTTGTAAGTTCTATAAGGGCATGGCATTTGGGTCGGGAACACGAGGGGGGTAACGCATGGATTACCTCCGGGCCGGTACTTTTTCGAAGGCCCAAAGTTCTTCGAAAGAACACGAAAATTACTATAAACACTTATTTTTGTTCTTAAATAAAATGCACGACTGGGTCGCACGTACTTGCTCCTATGTGCTAATCCTTTTTAATTGCAGGCGTCTTTTTGACAAAGATTTAGTTTTAATGTTTTTTGACGTGCAACTTCTTTAGAATGGTTGGGGTTTGAAGCTCGAACGAACATGCGTCACGACAAAGGGATAAACACACAAATATGTAGGATTGTTAGCTTTTGCAGTTTTTTAGTGTATCATCTTTCCACTTGTTGTTTACTGTTTATAATATAATTTGCTAATAGAAAGATATTAAGGACTTTTTTCAGTTTAATTTTCATTTTGATATGGAAAAATTTGAACAACTGGCATAAAGATTCGTAGGGCAATAATGCTAGGTATAGATACCTATATATGTCCCAATAAGAATAATTTACTTTTTGAAATCAAATTAATTAAAATAGCTTAATTATGTTTGATGGATCGACAAACGTATGGTGTGGGTAGGTATTGATGGAATTTACTAATTTAGTGGGTACTAAAATTAAGATACACATTCCAACTACTGTTAAGCGAGTGGGTATAGAGACAATATTAAAAGTTAACACAGTGGTTTTGTTTATTTATAGACAGGTGTAAACTTTTGTTTTCTCGATTGAAATTTTTGCATTCAGTAGTAATCGAATTGTTTTTTTATTTGTTAGTTGTTTTTGTGTGTTGAAAATAGGCTTCCTTATTTATTCTGTGTGCTTTTATTATGATAAAATGCTTTAAAATACGTAGGTATGTATGTAGGTTGTCACCTTCTTTTATGACTAATGGCTAGGGCTGAGCCGAGCAATATGAAATAAAATGTTGGGGAATAATTTTTTTAAAATCAAAAAAAAAACTATTCATAACTTTTTTTTGGAAAAAATGTTGTAAGTCATCTTATTTCTTTTGCTGTTTTCTATTTTATAAATTTTTCATTTCAAAATCGTTCGACCAGTTTTTTCAAAAAAATGTTTTTTTTGAAAAACTTTTCGAAAACATATTTTAAATTTTTTTAAAGAAATCTATAGTTTATACTAGGAGAAAAAATTAAAAAAAAATCTACAGATCCATTTTCAAAATATTCAAAAAACAAAATAATTTTTTTTAAAAAAATATTAAAAATTAAAAAAAAATGTTTTTAAAAAAATTAATAAGCAATATTATTTATATCATAAAACACTACATATTTTGAAAATTTCATCAAAATCCGTCAATTAGTTAACGAGAAAGTCTGATTTTAAAAAGCGGTCATATGGGAGGTACCGCTATAAAACTTTTTCTGAAAAATCCATTAAAACTAAAAGATAGATTTTGCATAGAAAACATCATTTTGAAAGTTTTATCAAAATCGTAGGAGCCGTTTTCGAGAAAAATAATTTTTTCATTAAAAGTTATATGGTTAATTTTGGAGCTAGAACGCCAATTCCAAAAACTGGCGGGTAGAGCACTCTAAAAATACTATATACCAAGTTTGAACCAAATCGGCCCAACCGTTTAGGCTGTAGATATCGATACGGACAGACAGACAGACGGACGGAATTTCAGGACCCACTATTTTTGACTTCATCGTAGAAAATGTCATGTTTGATTGTTAGAATTTTTTTTACGAATGCATAACTTGCCTTATATAGAAATCGCAAGTAAAAAGTACTATCATGAAGCATTATTTTTACTTGCGATTATAGGTACCATAATGCAAGTTATGGACTGCAGCCATTGTATATACATTCTCTATAGTACTCTCATGGTGTCATTTTTCGTCTAGCCATCTTTTTGGTTGATTCGGAACTAACTCTAAATAGTGGAGACAAGAACATTTACCGATATTTTACCAGTATTTAATACACTTTTGTTGTGATTATAGAATTTAAAATAATTTTTTTTGATTAGTTTTAAAAATATTGGTTTTTCAAAAAAAAAATTATATTAATTTTAATTAGAAAAAAAAAGTTATTCAAAATTTTGATATGCAGAATTAATGTGGCTACTTAGATCTACTTAAATATAAAATTTGACAGGAATCCATTGAGCCGTTACCGAGAAAGCCAAAAATTTAAAAAACCGTTATATGAAAGGCCCCGTTAATAGACTTTTCCCGTATATGTGGTTCTAATCAAATAATAGCCAATACCAACGAAAAAATTCTCAAAAATTTTCATTAAAATCGTCGGAGCCGTTTTCGAGAAAAATAAGATTTTCCTAAACGGTCATATGTCAGGTACCGTTATTTTTAGGGCTAAAAATAAAATTTCAATTTCCCCTCTGGGGAATGCCAAAAGAATCACACACACCAAGTTTGAAGATAATCGCTTAAGCCGTTTAGGCTGCAGCTCGTTATACATACTGACAGACAGACAGACAGACATTTTTCTCGATTGCTTTTTTAGACTTATCTATGACCATATTAGATAAAGTTTTATATTTTCGGAACATACCGCGTTATAAGAAATATTTTCTTATTTCTTTCTACTTTCTACCCGACGTTTCGAAGAAGTTACATACTTCGTGGTCACAGGATGAGACTGACGTTTGATTGATGTTGTCTAAGTTATTGTTTTTTAGTTCTCGCTTTCAAGCAGTACCGGTACGTAGATGCACTTGGACTGCTTGTGGGTGGTGGTGGTGTACTCGTTCTAGGTTGTTGTTGTTGCGTTGAGTCGATGTATTTTTGGACACATGCAAAGCTCACGACATCGGCTATAGGTTTTTTGATTTGCTTTACTATGGTTTTGCTTATGAGAGGATCCCACGTTGGCGATAATTTAAAGCTAGAATCTCTATTGAAATTGTTATGTTTCTTAATTTCAATTGCTTCTCTGACGATTCTTGGTATATAAAATCTTTCATTTGCGTAAGAAACATAAAAAGTTTTTATTAAAAAAATCAGTGTAGTAATGTATTATATTTTGGTGGAAAAAAAATAATATGGTGGGCTAAAAACGCTACCATAGGACCGCTTTTTTTTCTTCGACTTTCTCGAGAACTGATCCGATTACTACCAAAATTGATATTCAAGAAGATGTAGAGAGCTTTAGTAATTTCGCATTAATTTTTTTCGAAAACTTTTTTTTTGGATTTTTTGATAATTTTTTTTTTAATTTTTCTTTTTTTGAAAAATCCATATTTTGAAAACGGGTAAGTGAGTTTTTTTAAGTTCTGTTTTTAATTGTATGTTATTTTTGTGCTTAAGTTTGTATTCTTGAATTATTTTTTTTTATTTAGAAAAAAGTTGTTAAAAAAACTGTTTTATTTAAAAACCGCTCCTATGATTTCAAAAAAAATCACACTTTTTTACATTTCTGAAGGAAAAAAAATGGCGTTTAAATTATTTCACTCAATACAATTTAACGTACTTTATTGGAACAATCAAGTCACAAAAGTCGAATAAATGCTTTGATGTTCACTTTAATTTTATTCTACAATGTGACCACACATATGAGCAAGTACGTTCGATCCAGTCGTGCCATTTATTTAATTGTCCTAATGTATATACAATGTCTATATTACTCGCATGGTGTCATTTTTCGCCTGGCCATCTCCCTGGTTGTTCCGTTACTAACTCTAAACAGTAAAGACAAGAATATTACCGAAATTTTACCAGTATTTAACTCACTTTTGTTGTTTGTTCTTATTCTATATACACATCAATTGGCGATTTTAGCGCCACTCATTGCGACTTGATTCGCAATTAAAATATGATGTTTCATGATAGTACTATATGCAGAACATATAATGGGTTTTCGGAATAAGGACTTGACAACAACATATATGAAGAAGATCGAAGTTTTGGAAAGGGAGATACTCCGTAGCTGTACAAGTCTACACCGAAACTCCATTACAAGGAAATATGTCTTAAACAAGAAGCTATATGAAGAAACCAAACTGATCCAAATAAATCAGTTCATGACACAGCTCTCCAAAAATATTTTGAGGAACTTGGAAGACCATCCCAACTTGGAAATCCAACAACCACTCCAGCAACAACTAGAGCCCAACCATCGCTACCTCAACATTTTATTTAATTATTATATTATTATAAATATTTATTTAATTGTCCTAATGTATATACAATGTCTATATTACTCGCATGGTGTCATTTTTCGCCTGGCCATCTCCCTGGTTGTTCCGTTACTAACTCTAAACAGTAAAGACAAGAATATTACCGAAATTTTACCAGTATTTAACACACTTTTGTTGTTTGTTCTTATTCTATATACACATCAATTGGCGATTTTAGCGCCACTCATTGCGACTTGATTCGCAATTAAAATATGATGTTTCATGATAGTACTATATGCAGAACATATAATGGGTTTTCGGAATAAGGACTTGACAACAACATATATGAAGAAGATCGAAGTTTTGGAAAGGGAGATACTCCGTAGCTGTACAAGTCTACACCGAAACTCCATTACAAGGAAATATGTCTTAAACAAGAAGCTATATGAAGAAACCAAACTGATCCAAATAAATCAGTTCATGACACAGCTCTCCAAAAATATTTTGAGGAACTTGGAAGACCATCCCAACTTGGAAATCCAACAACCACTCCAGCAACAACTAGAGCCCAACCATCGCTACCTCAACATTCGAGCCATCACAGACGAACGATTCGAGAATATATTGAACAATGACGGAGCCCTACCAGAGAACCAGCAACGGACACAACAGAGGATAAACAACACCACATCCTTACCCCAATTTTTAAAACCAAAGACAGTTATCATAATTAAGAATTTCAATTAAAAGATTATGCAAACAAAAATATGATATATGTATGTAAGTAAAAATATAGCATTGTATAGTCATCTGAAGTACGTCGGGCCCCTGTTGTTGAGCCGACATGATTTATTTTAGTATTTAGTTATAAGTTAGTTTTACGCCAATTGTGCATAATTTTTAATGAATGTAATAAAAATGATCTAATCTAAAAAAAGGACTTGATAACTTTTTTTTTAAATAAAACGCAAAGCATTTGAGATACATATTTCAAAAAGTTTATTATCATCTTGAAGTACAATCAAAACATTTATGACTGGGACTCGACTTCGTTCATAAATATGGCCAGCGCGGGCACGTTTGCAGCGATCGATTCGTTGGACCCAATTTTCCATGACTCGACTACACATTTCGGCAGACACGGATATTATTCCGCGTTCAATGTTGGCTTTGAGCTCTGCCAACGACGCCGGCTTGTTGGAATTAACCAATGACGTAACGTAGCCCCAAAGAAAATAGTCTAGAGGAGTTAAATCGCACGAACGAGGCGGCCAAACAACTGGCCCATTTCTTGAGATAACACGCTAATCAAACTTACTCTTTAATAAATCGATTGTAAAGTGTGCTGTATGGCACCATCCTGTTGAAACTGCATGTCGTTCAAGTACATATCTTCCAAATTCCAATTCGGGCCAAAAATAATCAGTAATCATGGCGCAATAACGCTAGCCATTCACAGAAACGTGAATATCGTTATCGTTGACGAAAAAATATGACCCAATAACGCCGCCGGTATGCAAACCGCACCAAACAGTTATTTTTTTGTGGATGATGTGGTGATTCATGAAGCAAGTGTGGACTTTCACCCGACCAATAACGCATATTTAGCTTATTGACGAGCCCATTGAGCCAAAAATGAGCTTCGTCACTGAAGATGATTTTGCGATGAAATTCAACAATTCAGCTCTTAAAGTTGCGGTCAGAATTTCAGAATTTCGGTAGAATTTTTTTTATAATTTGCATACGTTCCTCGCTCGTAAATGAAAATGTTGAGTTTATACTGACAGCGAGTTTCATTGAAGAAAAGATTTGCTCTTTCTGTCAAAAGATTTGATCTTTTTCAGTTTTGAGAGTTTCATTGCAAGAAAAAGAGCAAATCTAGATCAAATCTCAACCCAAAAGATTTGATCTCTGATGGGGTGGCAGATTTGATCTGAATGCACATATACATGTAAATAGACTTCGGTCAAACGTCAAATGGAAAATGTTTTGTTATTTGTTGTTTGCTGTAAACTTTTGCCAGCCTATGTTTAGCAATAAAATTAACAAATATTCGTAAAAGAAACAAAACAGTAATACAAAATGTTTGTGAAGTAAGAAAATACCAAAATGGGATTTTGAGTGAATCAACAACTGTGCATAGACATTCTTGCTTTCCGTCAAAATACTTTGTGTGCTCGTCAGATAATCACCAATACTACGATTAAATCGTGAAACAAGTTTCATTGAAAAGACCAAATCTGAATTTTGAGATCAAATCTTTAAAATTTGAATGATTTGAATCGCTATGAATAAATTGACAATGGCAGTTCGATGATTAGTGAAAGGGTGCGTTCACAAATTAAATTCAAAATTGTCAAGTCCCTATTGGAAAACCCGATAAAAAGCCAATAGTCAATCACGAATATACACACGCCAACCCGAATACTGGCTACTCTCTCTCTATCAGACATACTCTCTGGTTTAAACCGGTAAATTATAAAAATTATTCATTTTGGCACCACCACACATGCATTTTGTTCATAATTCAGCTATTCCGCCCGCTCATTCTTGGCTGTAAGAGGCGAACAAATTTTGACACATTTCGCTTAATCAACATTGAACGAACACAGGAAAGTAATAAGAAAAAAGAAAATAACAGAGCAGAGCACCGAGGCCGATACCATGCAAAGAAAAAGAACAGCATAAGCAATCATAAAGACAAAATTCTGGAAAACTATTTAATATTTTGTGGTGGCGTCAAGTCAATATATTTGTTTTTTTTTCGTCCATTATAATTTATTTGTATGAAACAATAAAAATTTAAGAGGACTAATATAAAACTTTAGTATCTCAACACAACTATGAAATGGGTAAGCTTACAAAGAATAGAAAAGGAAAATTTTTTTTTTTACTTTCGTACGATGTTAACAAGAAATGATTTTCTCTTCGTTACATTTTTAATTAAAAATGTTGCATTTAACAATTTTATTGGCACAATAACAGGACTTAAACGCCCATTAGCAAAGTAGGTGCTCCATTCAAACCAAAACTGGAACTCGCTATAAATCCTTAAGAATTTCAACAAATTTCTATTAAATAAATAAAAGTGCTGATTTTCTGCAAAGAAATTCTTAATACACATCGGCTGACAGCACCGTGGCTGAAGCCAGTGAAGTAACCACTAATTTGAATGTGAGTAAACAATTTGTATTGCTTTTAATTTGTTGTTGTTCTTCCACTGCCGCTACTGTTCCCTTTCTTAGAAACCAATTTATCACAACAATTTTTAAGTTTTTTCCAACACCTACCACCATACCTAAGGTTATGTTTTTTTTAAGACTGATATTTTCAATTTTTGGTTTTATGAATTTATTTTCCGATTGGCTATCAAGATCAACCATGTATTTCAAACCAAATTCTTTTAAAGATGATTCCGAATCCCATGTTCTTCATATCATGGCGACTAACAGTTTTGTACAAATAACACCCATCCTTAGCACGACATTTCGGAAAGCTTAGAAAATGCAAAACAAAAGTTTCCCACAGTCATGGTATCCTAATGCGTGATCTGTTTTATAGGCAATGCCTTCAGCAATAAGTGGTAGTGGCGGACATTCCTCGCATACGGTGAGTATACCTAGCAATGAAGAATGTGGAATCCGAGACGTTTGGAAGCATAACCTCGAAGATGAATTCCGTACAATTCGGAAGGTGGTGCAAAAGTACCACTATGTTGCCATGGATACTGAGTTTCCCGGTGTTGTCGCACGACCTGTAGGAGAATTCAGGTCCACTGCTGACTATCATTATCAGCTTCTCAGATGCAATGTAGACCTGCTCCGTATCATCCAATTGGGTCTGACCTTTATGGATGAAGATGGTAAGACCCCACCAGGTTATTCGACTTGGCAATTCAATTTCAAATTCAATCTTTCGTAAGTCTTTAAATAAATACAACAAAAAACTGAAAATAAATGAAAAATGCTTATTTATTAGAGAAGACATGTATGCACAAGACTCCATCGATCTGTTGCAGAACTCTGGAATCCAATTTAAAAAGCATGAGGAAGATGGAATTGATCCATTAGATTTTGCAGAACTTTTAATGTCATCGGGCATAGTTTTGGTGGACAACATCAAATGGCTATGCTTCCATTCTGGCTATGACTTTGGGTATCTGCTTAAGCTGTTAACAGACCAGAATTTGCCTGCTGACGAAAGTGAATTTTTCGAGCTTCTCCGCCTGTATTTCCCCAACATTTACGACATTAAATATCTCATGAAATCCTGCAAGAACCTCAAGGGTGGCCTACAAGAAGTAGCTGATCAATTGGAGCTTCGTCGCGTTGGACCACAGCACCAAGCAGGTTCTGATGCGCTCTTGACTGGAATGGCATTCTTTAAAATGCGAGAGGTACAAAAACTATCATCCAATGATAAAAACTTTAACATTGAACTCACCCCACCATACCTTGACCATGTTTTAGAACTTAGTTCTTTTGTTTTTGAAGCATAATTCGAGTTTTTCTTTTTTATTTTATCTAACTTTCCCATCTTTTAAAACTTTTTCTTCTTTATCTCATGTTGAATTTTTGAATTTCATTTCTTTGTTATTGGTGGCATCTTAAAATGTTCATCTACCTATATTGTTGATTTTTTTAATATTATATATTACATTATTATTGTTGTTTGTTCATTTGATTTTTTGGAGTTAATAATGAATTTATTAAATTAAACAAAATGAACACAATAATGTTTGCTTTTTTTTGTGTTGATTTTCATGTTTTTTTTTGTATCGTATTATTTGTTTAAACCCCACTTACTAACCGCATTCAAAAGAGGCAGCATCATCAAGAGATTGATATTTTTACCGTTTCTTCATAGTTTCCTTTTCTGTTTATCTTTTTCTATTTCTGTAGATGTTTTTCGAGGATAATATTGACAACGCTAAGTACTGTGGCCACCTTTATGGGTTGGGTACATCTTTCATTGTAAACGGAGCCAATTTCCATGAAAACAACACCGAAAATAACACTGCAACAACGTGATTTACTAGAGCGCTTCTAACACATAAATTTTATTGTATTCTTCTGAAAAGAACCGATGTTGTCTGGAAAACACTAATTTAACAAACAAAATAACGTGTGTCTAGTTGTCTTTATTTTAAGAACATCATTTATATTAAAGTTATGGATGTAAAAAGAATCCAAAAGACCGGTAAACAAAGTTAAAAAATCACATTTAGGTTCATTAATTTTATTTTATTTAAAAAAAAAGAAAAATAATATATATGTGCATATGCAACACATCTTCATATATACAGATTTAAATCTAAAAATAAAACTTAAAAAAATAAAACCATATTACTTGATATCAGCTTTTCTTTTATTTTGCATTGTTGGCTTATTTTGAACGCCGGGCAAACATATTTTAAAAGTGCTTGTTTTCGACGAATAAGTAAGAAATTAATGCAACTATACCATATACAAACCATAGATAAACTGGTGAAGACCCACCGCCAAGAAAAGAAAACACTGCACAGGACTTCTCTAGTTATAGGCACTTTTAAGGTATGGTTAGGATGTTAAGTGAGGGTTTATTATTTAACAATGTTAATAGCCCCTTGCTATTAACACAGATGATAACACCAGCGCTGAGATCAAACGAAGAATAACTTGATAATCCCTGCTTCTTCGGGCTAAGGAGGAAATTGAGCAGCAAAAGCAAAGCCCTCGTTCGGGCAACTAAATTGTCCCTTTATTATAAGATCCTCGAAATTCCAGTCCTGTTCTATAGTGCAGACGCATAGACATTGCCAAATGAACGAAGACGCTTTAGGTTAGTTGCTTCGAAAGAAAAGTTCTGCAGTTGGTTTTTGGTCCTGTATGCATTAATGGCGAGTGGAGGAGATACAACGAAGAACTGTTGTACAAGTCGAAGAGGCCCTCTACTCACTACACGTGCAAAACTGGAGGCACCTTACTAAGGATCGAGCTGGCTGTAGAACCTTTTTGGATGATGCCCAGGTTCACCCCCGACTGTAGCGCCACCTAAGGTAAGGCTTCTTAATCTTTAAATATACGTGAATAATTTTGAGAAATGAATGTCGGAAATTATATTGCTGTGACTCAGTGACTGACAAGACAAAATCACAAGAAAATATGTAGCAACTTATTAAATTTTAGCCTTTTTACGTTTACTTTATATTTCATCATCATCATCATCATCATCATCAATGCTACAATAGCCGTGATGCAATCCGGGCCTCGTCCAAAAAGTTCTCCCATACATGCAATTGCTGGCCGACCCCATCCAGTTTCGCACCCCAAGACTTCCGCCATCCTTTCAAATTAAGCAAAATCTACCACATTGCCTTCTACCATAAAAAGAAGTGCAAGACTCTGAGCTGGTTCCTCTTGGCTCATACGAGCTAGGTGCCAAGCCCACTGGAGTCTACCGAGCTTTTTTATCCACAACAGCTGCTTCTAATTTGGTATTATACAATTCACTATTCTATCTCTCCTTCTACTTAAAAAAATAAACTTATTGAGGCGTCAGCTCCTTAAGGAGCCAAGGCTTAGTGACTTATACTCTAAACCATTCCTGAGTGTGTGTTGTGAATCTGCAAGAATGGAAGGGACCTACAGTGAATTTACCGCCGAGTCCGAACGGCTACATGCACTTTTTCGAGACAAATTTGACTCTTGGAGGTCAGTTCCTCGCAAGAGGCAGTACCCCGGAAAAATCGTGGCTCTGACGGGGAGCCAAACCCCGAACCTTCGCTTAGCAGTCCCACAACCTAACCACTAAGCCATGGGACACTACAAAAAAATAAAAACAAAACGAATATATAAAGCACGTCCATTATTCAATTTATAAAAAAAATTACATTGTATATTGCAATTAATAATAACAATTAAACAAATATATTTATTATTCTAATATCTAGTGTTGTCTCCGTTTTTAGGGAATGGCAGAATGTTTGGATGGTGTTGAGCAACAAATCATACTTATGTCCGATTCTGGTGGACTTTTATTGGCAGTCTCCTCCTCTTCATTTATTTGAAAATAAGATTTCGCATCACACTGAACACTACAGCTTGTGGCCATTTCGTTGAACCCGCTGTCTGTGCGATATAGTACCGACCGTTCCGATGCAGCTATTTCAGTTTTCGTATTGAATTCCGTACACTGGTGTTTCGGAACACGCACTTCATTTTCTTCTGATTCACTGTGGTCATCATGACGAGAGCCTTCGTCGTCATATAAAAGAGGCTGGTTGGTAAAAGACTGAGAAAGGTTTTTCCTGCTTGCTGAACGGCGTTTGCTGCGAGGTGTATCGGATTCTGATGAAACATTACTTATTGCAGATAACTGACTGACTTGCATCTCGTCTTCGTCAATGTCTTGAGTTTCGTCGGCGAACAATTCAAGTTCAGCAGTAGCTCGTGTTCTCTTTGTGGTATCAACAATAAGACCGCTTATTTTGATATTAAAAGCTGATTCACTCGACATATCGCTAGCCAATCGATACGGAGAAGAGCTATTGCCAGTCAAATTCCGATCTGGAGTTGTAAAGCGATACATAGAGGACTTTTTGGGTAGGGGACTTGTGAAATCTTCAGGTTTGGGACCTCTGTAATTGTCGTATAAAGAAAAAAAGGGACGCGATGTATACTCAATTCCATTCTTCGGAAAATTGAATCGTGATTTGCATTTTTTGTCTGGAGGCGAAAAACTCTGGGCGATCGGTGAAAGAGATCCGAAGGAACTCTTATCCATTGGATCAGACAATCTTGAATTAAAGAATGCTTCGTCAATTATCACAGTGTTAGTTTTGACTACTTCTGGGGACTGAGGCGGTGGGCTGGATACAGTGAGCACGTAGCTTTCTGTTTCGCCAAAAGTTTCATCATCCATGCATGAAGCACCTTGATGGTCAAATAGCTTACGCCTTAGGGATGCATCCCTGATATCATATTCAATGGCACTTAAGGAAGTATCAGCTAGATTACTGGTTCCTTGCTGGCATTCTGTGAAAATAAAGTACGGAGCCAACGCATCTTCCAAGTCTTTGGGCAATATCGGCGGTAGCGATAGGACTGTTTGCGCAACGTTATCCTTTATTCGTCGGCCTGGCTTAGAAATTGGAGTGTTGCCAGTTATATCAGACAGAACGATGCGTTGGCTTCGCAACGGACAGTCTATTGGGCTAGGAACAATTTGTTGCTCTTTGAAGTACGAACTTATTGCAGACTGAGCTTTGGCTTCAAACTCAGGGTCTGGAGAATCATGAAATTGTGTTTCGTGTGGCTCCACATTAGCTGGTTGCAAAGAAGACACATCATCGATAGTCCAGGCGAATTGAGTCGAGGAATGTTGCGGCGTTGGTGGACGCTGGAACAAAGTGGGGCTGTGAAGGAAAAAAATCTAAAGCATGATCTAAGACAAGTCCGTGTATAAATACCTTTCTATAATTGGCAAATGAAGCCGCTCCGACAGAGCTGCTTCAAATGGATTCACTATTTTGGAAAAGCGTTTGGCAGGTGGGGTTTTAACAACAGGAAATACATCAAATTTTTTTGTTTCTTTGAACCTCCGTGAATGATGTCCACGGGACATTAGATTTGCACTTTGCCTAATGTTGCTTCTACTAAGCGTCGTCCTTTGATCTTTTGTAAAAAAATTTGCCACAGGTGAACGATTTTTGTAACACAATTGAGCATTTTCTAGGGAATTCATGATTAAATAAAAAAAATAACAACTACCAGGAAAAATTAGAATGCATTTAGATGCAAGCCAATGGTCTGGGAGGGAAAGAGTTGTCTTCTTAATTTCAAATTTTCACCGGCAGGCAGATCCGTTGGAAAAAAAACTGACAGCAAAGATGGTTGAAGTTTCGCAACCATACAAAAAATACCCAGACTGTCGACTCCAGAAAGAAGGAAAAAAGAAAAGAGAAATCTTCACACCACTCCTTGAAGAAAACAGAGATAACAATACTACCGTTTTACGTGATGCGCCCTTAAGTATATTTAGTTCTAACAAACTGATTTAAAATGGATTAGGGATTTTCTTTATTATAATAAAATGACAAGAGCAACTTTGAGAACAATTGATTATGAAATAAACTGGATGGGCAAACAAAGTAAGTTTTGACAGAAATTGGTACATTCACCTTTTGAACGTATGAATTAAATGCCTTTTAGTTGCTGTTATTAGAATGATGAAACACATTTGATACAGAACTTATAGTAGTAGGTAATATAGTAAGATCTAAGGGTAAATTAAAATGTTGTTTGGTACTTTTCTATTTGGTGATACATATGAAGCACAATTTTTTTCGTTTTATTGGCTGAAAACAATGACGACAGAACTGGAATACGCATACGGAACTGCAAAGATTGCATACACGCGAACTCAATTTTGCGAAAACAATGGTAGGTAACTGCATACGGAACTGCAATACGTATACGGAAAGGTTGGTTAACTTTTAACTTTTACTTACAGTAAATTTGAAATTTGATCTGTTGCAGAGAGAAAATAAAAATTAAGAAATCTACCACACTTTTTTTTTGGTATAACTAAACTAAAATAACACTAGACGATTCCTTTCTTCTTGGTTATATTACAATTAGTTGCACAACAGTTTATTCTCTCTTTTACCATTTATTTTTTGTATTCCATACATTTTAAAACTCAAATTTCAAAGTTACTGTACGTGCATTTTGTTCCGAATGAAATTGTTACGTACGAACAATTTGACAGCTGCTCCGTACTCCACCTCCGCAGTTCCGTTTTTGCATTGTGTTCAGGCAGTTCGTTCCGAATTTTGACATTAAAATAACTTGCAATTCACAAAATTCTGAAAAAAAAAACAACTAAAAATTATTTGTTACCATTAAAAAAAAGAAATTGGGAATTGTTTTCAATTTTGAAAGTACTTTTTTATCTCAAACGAAAAACGTCAAAAAAGCTCAAGATCTTACAATTTTCATTCTTTCATTTGTAAAATCATTCCCCTTATTTTCCTACGGCCTTTACCATTTGTGTCAAAAAAAAAAAAGAATAAGGAATCAACCGAACATAGAATTAATGTAAACAAGATCTAACTTTCAACTGACAGTTTAGCTTTTGTAATGCTTACGTTCGATTGCTGAGGTTTCTGATATTTTTTTTTTAAATATACTATGTATTTGTGAACGCATAAAGCCCAATAGGTAATAATTTCTGTCAAGACGTACTACATTTGCCCAATCAGCTGATTTCGTGGTCAGCTCTTCTCTACGATACCAAAGAATACCAGAAATTTAGCGCTAGATTGAGTTCTATTTAAAAATTAAATATTCGCAATATGGTCGTCAGCTGTTAATCAGCTGTTATTTAATCCGGTATTACAACAGCAACGAGAGTATTGCACTAAAAAGCTTGTCGTTAAAAAGATTGGTCGTATTCACATTTTTATCTTTGGGATAAAGCTGAAGCTGTAGTATGAAGCGCTATCAAAGTTAAATATACGCGAACTCTATAAGGCGAACACAATGAGTAGTTGAAGCTGTAGCTTGAAATTTAGCTGTAAGCTGTAGCGCAAGTTCATTCAACTTCAACTTGCGCTTCAGTTTCATTTTGACATTACACCATTTTATATGAAATCTATAGTAACTACTACCCATCAGGCAGAAACGTATGAGTTGGAATGATTACAAGCATTTGCAGAAATAATGAATAATAAGTACGAATGAGAGGTTCAAAAAGTGACACTAGACCATATGGTATGGTAGACTAAGGGAAACAAACATTATTGGATTTCCCTTTGATTTTTCGTAAACAAACCAAGATGGTGCGTCTTCAATTATTTTTTGGATTTTGTACTTTTCAAGAAATTTTATTATTTCTGTAGCTTATCTTGCCATATTCGGATTTGGCATTTTACAGTTTTAATGTATATTGTTCAATTTCGAACGTAAAAGGAATTGATTTTTCTTTGTATGTAAACATAGGTAGGTTCCTAGTAACATTTCTATTGAAGGAAACAATAGTAAAAGCTAAAGTTTATTCAAAACGGCATTTTACTGCTTACGATCGTATAAGTAAGGCCTACGTTTCCGTGAATTTTTTTTTTCAAAAAATTAAAAACACCCAGAATATTTTTTTATTTTTCAAATTTCTATTTTACGGCTCGAAAAATGTTAAGCATTTTATGAAGATACTCAAAAGCAATAACATAGGTACAAAAATCTGCAAACAATGCAACAAATCCATGCCAATCAAGAAAGATACAGAATACGAGTTGCGTACATACATTATACATACATACAGTGTTACAGATGTATTTTGCTAGGAAGCTGCTTAAGAAAGCACATTCATTATTTCTTTTTTGTCTAATGACAGAGTAAAATCATGAGCGCATTATTTTTAAGACATAGGGCGCCCGTAATAAGGACTTTTTTATTAAGAAGTTTTTGGTCGATCCCTTATTTTTTTAATTCAATATTGAAAGATTATATAAAGTGTTGTCTTGATTGTCGGTTTTAATTATATTGTTGTTTTGTTGAGTTAATTGCACATATGTCACGTTTATTGCAAAAAATTAACAAACTCAAAAATTTATTTTGCAAATACTCCCTTCTACAAATTTGCAAAATGTTGAGAAGGTATGTAAGAATTTAATTTTATCTTTTTGTTTGCATTTTTCAGATTTACCTTGGCAAACAAAAATCAAAATGTTTTTCCTTAAGGCGCTTATTACAATGTCAACCATTTTGCACTCCTTCCCTGTGTGAATATTTCGTCATCCCTCAATACCAGTTCTCAGCGAAACGCAAATGATTTAAAAAAAACACGAAAACTTTAAAATAAAAAAAAACTTTAAATACATCTTTCCCGTTCTGTCTCTTTCTAACATTGCATATGTGTTGAATTCATCTCCCCGACTAAAAGCGAAACTAGATGACGCTAGGTGAAACACACATCTTGATAGTACTTATAGAATAGATATGATTACACCATTGTATATAGAATCTATAGTACTATCAAGATGGGTGTTTCACCTAGCGCCATCTAGTTTCGCTATCTCGCTATTTCTCAGTGTAGACTTTTAATCGGGGAGATGAATTCAACACATATGCAACGTTAGAAATTGACAGAACGGGAAAGATGTATATAAAGTATTAGCAGTCAGAGGGAAGCAAATTATCAAGTCTTTTTCGTATTATTTCTTTGTCAATTTCTGATAATGAGAGAATGGAAGATAGAAATTTAGACAGGGGTGTGAGGAGTTTTCATTTCTGTCTTGAAAATACACTGTTTTTAGTATGGTTTAGTAGATACGGCAACAGGATGAAATTTACCGTTTTAAACGATTTATTGCTGAAATTTCATTATTAGTTTGGTTTTTTGTACAATTTTGAATGGTTATCATGTTTGATTATTATATTATTTTTTTTAGTCTGCAAAAATTTAATTTGAGTTGAAGTACCTACCCAGTTACTTATTTTAGAAATAAAACACATTGTTTGCAGATGTTTGTACCTGTTATTGCTTTTGAGTTTCTTCACTTATCACTTCAAAAAATCTAGTACTAAATATACTAAGAACTACTAAATATAGTACTAAATCTACTTCTTACTACAACATATAGTACTAAATATACTACTAAATCTAGTATGAAAACTACGATAGTACTAAATTCTAGTACTAAGTATTAAGAATCTAGTACCAAAAACACTATTATACCATCAACTTATAGGGTTTTCACACCAACCCAAAACGCGGTTTTCGTGAAAAAAGCCCCAAAACCTACACCAAAACACAGGTTTTACCATACTAATTATCAAAACACAAGTTTTCATAAACGACTGGTTTTATATAAAACATGTCGAAAACTAGTTGCGATACCAAGATGATTTAAGCAAACACACCTAATGGAAAATTCAGCAACATATCAATGACATAAATGTCAAAAAGATTAAAAAAAAGCTGTCGCTTTTGAACTTTGTTTTTGTTGACACTCGGAGCGAATAAGTGGTGGTAAGTAATTTTGTTTACAAAATCTTTCATAAAAATATAAATTAATTGATTTTATTTACAGAAAATGGAAGAACATAAAAAAAAAAAGGAAGATATGGGATTCCCAAGACGAGGAATTTCTCCTAGAAGTATGGAATGAAAAGGAGCCAGAACTCCGTGGAAGCAGGAAAAATTCTCACATTTTTAATGAAATGTCGGTGGCTTTCCTAGGGCGGCCTGTGCAGTACACCCCGGAGGAAATTAAAGCAAAATTGCACAACTGGACCACCAAATACAAGTAAGTTAATTAAGCCACATTTTTAAACAAATATGTGTTAAAAATCACTCCATTTGTTTTCTTTTAGGAGTGAAAAGAAGAAAATTGGACCCTCCGGAGGTTCCCCATCAGAATGGCCATTATTTATTAAAATACATGGCATTCTTGGGGAACATCGAATTCATAACCTCCAGGTTATAGTAGAGGATAGCCGCCCAACTGGTAAATTAATTAAAACAAAAGTATATATGTATGTATATAGTACTAGTAATTTTTTTTATTAATTTTCAGCCGACATTTCAATTGATGAATTTCCAGCTTCCGTTGATGGCGATTCCACTTCTAGGAGATATTCCTCATCCCAATATGAAGAGCTGGAAGATATTGCTTCCACATCCGCAGCCACATTTTCTATGCCACCACCTGTAAAGAAAAGAAGGAACAACATCGACTTAGTCGTGGTAGGGCTGCAACAGATGGATTCAAAAATGGATGTGTTCATGGAAGAATGTAGGGAAGCTGACCAGAGAAATGAAGAAATAGAAAAGCAGAAGTTATCCTTATTAAAAGAATTTGTAGATGAAACCAAAAACTTTAATGATGCATTTTTAAATTTATTTCAGCAATAGTTCCTACTATAATTAATATAATTGTGAATGTTTGTATGTTTGTGCTAAATGAATAAATGATGTTTGTATGTTTGAATGTTTGGAAGTTTTAAAAAAGTGAATGTTTGTATGTTTGGAAGATATTTTGTTAGGTAGATGGGTAAGTTGCTGTATGGTTGATGAATTAGTTTTAAAAAGTGAATGTTTGTATGTTAGGAAGATATTTGGTAGGCAGATGGATGAGTTTATGTTCTGTGGATGGAAAAGTTTTATTAATGTGAATGTTTGTATGTTTTGGATGGAATTATATGGAATTTATATTTCTTACCGATAATCTACCACGGCGAGTAGAACAGTTGAGTACCATCCCCTATAATTGTAGTAGTCAACAGCGTCTTGAACCGGGGGCTTAATCTCAATATGGCAACCATCTTGAGTCAAATTGAAAAAAAAATGTTTTTGAAGATTAATTATATACATATCTACATAGATCCATACCTATAGCTCCAAAGCACTGTGGGAAACCAAGTTTTTCAAACCCATTCACATTTTCTTTAATGATGTCTTCATTAAGAGGATATGCACATAAAAATGTTGGTTTGAGTGCTCGCCAAACTTGTTCACAAAAACTTTTAACAATCGTGCACACTGTGGATATTCCAACGCCAAAGATAGCTGAAACTGTCGTATACTCAGCAGACGATCCTAGCGTAAATTCCTCCTTTTTCTTCTGATAGAAGCTTGAGATGTAGCCATGTAGTTTAACAAACTTGAAATTTTGTTGAAGCTTGTTTTTATAAATAACAAATAGTTTTATTTGGTTTGAATCCATTTTATTTTTCAAATGTTACAGCGAATTTTTTTTTTTCAACAACCAAATATTTATTAATTCAAAATATGACAGGTAGTTTTCAAAACACAGTCTAATGTCAAACGAAAACTTGAAATGTTTGGTGTGAACAGTTTTCAGGTTTTTGAAAACTTTTTGCCGAAAACCGTGTTTTCAGCTTGGTGTGAAAACCCTATTAGTACCAATCGGCACCAGTTTTACATTTAACTAGCGTTCGAAATTGAACAATTAAACATTAAAACTTTAAACAGTCAAATCCGAATATGGCAACATTGGTAATTGATTTCGGTATAAGAAATACAGAAATAACAAAATGTCTTGAAAAATGCAATTTCCAAAATATAATTAAAGACGCACAATCTTGGTTTGTTTACGAAAAATCAAAGGCAAATCCATTAATTTTTGTTTCCCTTACTTCCCTTACTTACCATATGGTCTAGTGTCACTTTTTGAACCTTTAACTCGTACTTATTATTCATTATTCCTGCAAATGCTTGTAATCATTGTAACTCATACGTTTCTGAAAATATAACATACAACCTACTCTTTCATCACTATATTTCTTTCTACTCTCCAAAACCCATACAAATGCATATCAAGAACTACTGCAGCGCTATTACGGCAGTATCTCGCTAAACTAGATGCTGCCTGATGGTAGTGCTATAGATTCTATATACAATGATTACACAGTTCAATGTTTCTGATCTCCGAGTTCTTTTTTCTCATATCCACATTGTATATACACTGCATATAGTACTATCATGAAGCATCATTTTTTAGTTCTGAATCAAGTCGCAATGAGGCGTGCTGAAATTGCCAATTGGTGTGGATATAGAATAAGTACAGACAACAAAAGTGTATTAAATACTGGTAAAATATCGGTCAAGGTTCTCGTATTCACTATTTAGAGTTAGTTTTGAATCAACCAGGAAGATGGCCAGACGAAAAATGACCACCATGAGAGTACTACTGAAAATGTATGAGTAATAAAATTCAATGATTTGCAAGCGTTGCTCGTTAGTAAGTCTATTCATGATGAAATGTCAAAGCATACTGAGCATCTTGCTCTTTGACACCATGTCTGAAATCCCGCGTGATCTGTCAAATACTAATGCATGAAAATCCTAACCTCAAAAAAATCACCCGTTACAATGATATCGTATGATATAGTACTCTCATGGTGGTCATTTTTCGTCTGGCCATCTACCTGGTTGATTCAGAACTAGCTATTAATAGTGGAGACGAGGACCTTTACCGATATTTTACCAGTATTTAATAAACTTTTGTTGTCTGTACTTATTCTATATTCACACCAATTGGCAATTTCAGCACGCCTCATTGCGACTTGATTCAGAATTAAAAAAATGATACTCCATGATAGTACTATATACAGTGTATATACAAAGAAAATGACTGAGAAAAATCCTTGATCATTCCCAAATCTCAAGAAACTTGAACTAGCTTAATCAAACGAAAACGAAATGCGCGAGAATGGAATTATTTATAAAGATGGTTAAAAGAGAAAAATATTTTATGGGTTTTAACCAACCCGCACTATACAAATATTAAAAAGAAGGAGCAATTGGGGAGGAATACTTCGATAGCATTTGGGATATATGTATGTATATATATATTTTTATATTCTCGGCAGCATTCAGACATTCCGTACTTCACCATTGTGTTCCTGTACATTTCTTTCGTTTGCATTTTTGTGGGCACGAAACGTATGGCTGATTGGCTGCTTCTCACACGTATTCACATACATATACAAATTAAAATTTCAGGGTTTGCGGGAATGGTCGGTACGGGTCGCAGTTCTTTTTTCTATGATTTTAAGCAACCGAATTTGCCAAGCCGATGAATATTGAACCCTTTGTAGGACCCATTGTACGCGCCCATTCTCTTTTTCTATTTTGACGTTTTTGACGACTAGTTTTTGTTGACAGCAAACATCCTCCGTGAAAATTTAATGTTTTTTTTTTAATAGTTTCATCTTTTCAAATACAAAAAATTGTAAGAATGGCTGAAATTGGATGCCGACACTTCCAATATTACGTTAAAGAATGCGGATTAGACACATTTAGCGTTGTTGATGCCTTCTTCTCTTCATGCATCTCTAAAGATGCTAGAAATAAAAAGGTTATTTAAAAACAGTGTATCCCAATTAAACTAAAACATGCTCATGTCTGCTTTTCAATTAAGGCACTTTCATGCTCCTGTTTCGAATGCGGTAGTTTTGGCCTCCAAATATACGCCTGTCTGCATTGTATTTATTTTGGTTGTAAAGGTCCCCATATATTCGACCATCTAAAGGCTACCAAGCATCCTCTTGCTTTGGAACTGTCCCACGGAGCCGTGTATTGTAATTCCTGCAAAGACTACACCTATGATCAACGATTACAAGAAATCCAAGAAAAGAACCGGCGTCTTGAGGCAAAAGATCTACAGAAGAGCCTTACCTATCGCTCCTGGAGGCCAACATCGGCAGAAATTAGTCTTTTGTTGAGTAATCCCAGAAGAAGAATGATTAAGGCTAACCAAACAATAGGCCTTAGGGGTCTCACGAATCTGGGTTCAACTTGCTTCATGAACGGAATAGTCCAAGTAAGTTCATGTTTTAACATTTTATTCAAATTCTCAATAAATATTCATATTTATTCAATCAGGCTCTCATTCATACCCCTTTATTAAGCGATTACTTCTTGTCTGAACGTCACGAATGCAACTTAAAATCTTCTTTGAAATGTCTTGGTTGCGAAGTGTCACGTTTATTTCAGGTAAGGATTTTGCAGAATTCTGATTCTCAATTATTGTGTTTGTGGCTTTAAAACAGGAGTTTTATTCTGGATCTCGTGGCCCACTGTCTCTTCATCGATTTTTACATCTTATCTGGAATCACGCAAAGCACTTGGCCGGCTATGAACAACAAGATGCACATGAGTTCTTTATCGCAACATTAGAGATCCTGCATCTACACTGCATTAGCTCGAAAAACGAAGAGAAAAACAAAGTTGCAGCATTCAACAGCAACGAAAATTGTCCCACTCAATGCAAGTGCATTATAGACCAAATATTCACAGGGATGCTGCAAAGTGATGTGGTCTGTCAAGCTTGCAAAAATGTTTCCACTACAATCGATCCATTTTGGGATATATCACTGGATCTGGGAGAGGTTCAAGGAGGAACATCTCCGAAAAGCTTGATTGACTGTCTCGAACGGTACACACGAGCCGAACACTTAGGTTCTAACGCCAAAATAAAATGCTCAACATGCAAAAGTTACCAAGAATCTACTAAACAACTTTCGCTACGAACACTTCCCAGTGTAGCAAGTTTCCATCTCAAGCGATTTGAACACTCTAGTCTGTTCGACAAGAAGATTTCAACTTTTATTTCGTTTCCAGCTGAATTCGATATGAAGCCATTTATGTCCAAAAAAAATAATCCGTATGGCGACTATCGATACTCCCTTTATGCAGTTGTAAACCACGGAGGCACTATTGACACAGGCCACTACACTGCTTATGTTCGCCATTACAAGGACACTTGGGTTAAGTGTGACGATCATATAATCACTACTGCAACGCTCAATCAAGTACTGGACAGTGAAGGGTTAGTTTTAATTGTATTCCAATCCATTCTGTTTTAATTTAATTTCTTTTTAGCTATCTCTTGTTTTACCATAAAAATATATTGGAATACGAGTAAATTTTGCATAAATTGCGCCGAAACATTTCCTATAAAATGACTGATACTCTTTTCTATTAATTTTGTGATTCATTAATTAATTTATTTTGCTTAAGATAAATATAAGAAATCGTAAAACTAAAAATTATTTCGCCGTGACTTGGGCATGCTTTCTATTCGGTTCATTCTAATTGCTTCCATTTGTTTTGCTTTTTCCCAGCTTTCTTTGTCGAGCGTTGGCTTACCAGAGGCTATAGCCAACAGTCGGGATAGTACCAGAAGTCCATGAAGTTCCTCCGCGCCAACTTTGGCGTTCGCTTTGCGCATTTCAACAAAATCGATTTGGATCATTTCACTATCCGACGGATTCATGTCGAACTTAGTAATTTTGGCAGCAGTAAGATAACTTCTGATTGCATTTAGCTTGGGTTGAGCGTAGTGTTTTGCTGCTTTTAAAGTTTCTGCAATCAGGGGGGTACAGTCGGGGTCGGCATTCAGTGGTACTAGAAAGTCGTTCTAAAAAAACATGTTATTTCAGTATTGAATGAAAAGGCGAATGCTTTATGCTCGACATAGCAAATGAAATTACCTCCCGGCTGGCCCCACTGGTGGAGCCTTAGGGCGAAGCAAAGAAGCGGGAGAGGTGTGGAAAAACAATCAGTATGATTAAAGAAAAGTTTAAGTTCAAAATACTAAAACGATTGTGTCACAAAAAGCAACCAACATCTCACTCGAAGCTAATGTCGAAGCTAACTTGTACGCTTTTTGGTCATTATCATAACTAGTGCTATACTTACTGGAAGCATACTCTTTCCTTCACTTAGTAGGAGAACTGGGATGTCCGTGTTGAAATCTATTTCGTAATATTGAAAATTGCATTTAATTTGCTGAGTTTTTATGAAATGCGCCAAACTCTGAACTCCTCGTACTCCGTTGTTTTCGAGCTTTCCTGGTTGCAAGCGGGTTTCATCTAAAACAAGATGTGTATGTGGCGCCAGCTGTAAGATGCCCGAAGTAAGCTTGTTTGTTTGATAGTCTTTCCTGAAAGGACACAGCATTATAAAACAATTAGGCCCACAGTGCCGAGAGAACCCTACTTTGGAAAGAATTGAAGTGTATTCATGGTTTCAAGAGTCATTGGCAAATAGTGACTGACTGGCAAAAACAGATCCAAGATATCGTATAGCTTTTGGGTGTAGTTGGGAAGTTGTTCAGGTATATTGCATATATTCAAAGCAAATTTTCCCAGACTGTGTAAATCAGAACGAACGTAGCTGTAGCGAATAGACAAGTGGATAAGTCGTTATGCCAAAAGGTTCAACAAAAAAAAACTTACACAGTTGATATTAGATGAGCAATAAGATATTCCGCTGCTAAGTCGTCCCCTAGCAAACACTGTGTGAGAAGGATTTTAAGGTCTTTGTAAACAGACTCAAAACTTAAGTTAGGTGATGTCGTTTCAACAATTGAAACATCAAGCAGAGGGTTATAGTGCTCTAGCTTTCGCACTGCAATTGCATGAAGCCGCGGTATGAGGGAAGGCGGTGGATTTTGAGCTTGTCGTTCGCCGCAGGTTTCGAAATCATCGTTGTAAGAGTCATTTGAGAATGCTCCCAACGCTGCATCTACCGATAAAAAACCTATGACATCGATGATTGAGTTGAGAGTGTGACTTTCAAAGTCGCTGTAGAGTTTTATCAAGCATGCTTTGCTTGGTCGATCGGGAATGGGAGAATTCAAATGATACTCGGCAGATAATGCTGAACCACTGCCATTAGAGGAGCAATTTTCGTTTGGGTCCGTACACTGACGTTTCGGCCTTGCATCCAAATCAATCATTTCCGTATCATTTTCATCGGCATTTAAACGTTTTGTGACTTTTCGTGAATGCGATACTTCGTTTGGATAGTCTACTTTCTTACTGTTGTGTTCTTCAAATGCTGTTGCCCATTCATTTAGCCCAGGCACAGACACAACAAACATAGTTCTTCTCTCAGACTGCACGTTTTCCCTTGACTCAAAGTCAGGTTTTTCATTCTCTTGCAAAACCAAACAATCCCGATACTTACCATTTTGCAGTCTGTTGTGGCCTTCATCTGTCTCCGAGATGACCTGATACTGTTCTAGGTAAATCTCGGGATCTAGCATATCCTGTATCATTCCCCTGAACCGCACTAACGACAAATCCTTCAATTCATGGAGGGGAGTGTAGTTAAGAAGAGGTATTTTCCGCCAGACTTCAATGTTTTCAAAAAGTCTTGAATAACCAGGCTCATCTTTCAAAAACTCAGCCAAATCGGGTATAGTTGTGTTTAATTGCATTTTTTAAATTTTACGAATGTTATAAAATATTTGGCGGGAAGTTCTAAATGAATTGGTTTATTCTTTTAATTATTTAATCAATATGTCAAAATGTGAAATTCGTCAGAGAGAATCAGAAAGTAGAGATGATTTTAGTTCTGTTCCATTATTTTTTTTGACAACTGCCAGAAGAGGACTTAAGGACTATTCACATGAGAGCAAATAGAATTATTTTGACATTTCTTTCACATGGAATTTTTTTGTTCGTTACGATTACGACCAACCACCAAGAAAACAAACACAATGATGGTTTCGAGCATAGAGTAACAATATTATAAAGAGAGAAATCTTCTGCCTTCTTTTGAGTTTTGACAATGCTTACAAGCTTGAACTATCATCTCATTAACATTTTCAGATAAGTATGAGTAAAACACAATGAATAATATACAAAAGAGTCGACTAAATTTGAGGGGTTGGGGCATAGAAGAAAGAAAGAAGAATGAAAACTGAGAGGATAATTCTCTCTTCGCCTACAAACTGAAAAATGCCCCGTTCTTGCGACATATGTGTACCGGTCCCTGTACATTTCTTATGGACTAATTCGTTTGCATTTTTGTGGATACGAAACGTATGGCTGATTGGCTGCTTCTCAAACGTATTCAGATACACAAAATAAAATGTCGGGGTTTAACTTTTCCTGTTAATTTGGTTTATATAGTAAAATGATAGCTAATAACTAAAAAAAAATCTCAAAAATGTTTATCAAAATCAAAAAAAAAATATAAGCGTTAAGAAACAAGAACGACAGCTGAGAGTATATTTTTTTTCGCCTACAAACTAAAAATCTGCCGCCAAGGACATTAATAGTGTTTTTTTGGTAATCCAGAATCAGTAACAGAATCACCCCGATCCGGAATGTCAAACGAACAAATTGAAAAAAAAAGTTTTAATTCTGAAGTTTGGGTTTCATTTTATTTGTAAAACGTCAAATGCGATTCAAAAATTTCTTTTTTTAGTTTCATTTACTTGTAAACATGGCGGATACAAATTTGCAGGTTTGCATCCCATTTGAAATGAAAAAGTAGAAATTATAATATATTTCAATTTCGATTATGTTCTCTTTCACTTTATTTGCTTTCGTTCGTAGTTTTTTTATTTATTTTCGTATTATCTCCCTCAAATCAACAATTACAATTTCATACGTTAAATAAAAATCTGTCGTTACACGATTTTGAATTTAAAATTGTGTCTATGTGTGCGTGATTCTGTTTTTGATTCCGACTACGATTCAGAAGAAAGTAAACATTTTGCAACTAATTCAATATGAAAAATGATTCATATTCATCAAACGAAGGTAATATTAATGAAATTTTGAGAGAAAATGTCTAACAAACAACGACAACATATTAAAAATTCATATATTTTCGTTAAGGTTACCCATCAGTGAGCGCTTTATCTATCGAATGAAAATCTACTCGATGACTGAAGTGAAAATATCAAAAAATGGTACCAGAATGCTCGATAACGTAAGCGGTAATGCCAAACACATATTATTCAGTCATTAATTGCTCGACAACTGATGCGGTAATTCGGCCCCTGAATCGATTTTCTGTTCTTTCCAGAACAAGAGCAGTCATTGAAAGCCAATCGAAATGCTTCCGGACTGTTCTGGACGACAAAAAAAACGATATAAGTGTACTAATACGTCTGCAGTTTTGGGGAGTAGAAAACGTATGGCTGCTTCTTACATGTATTCACATACACAAAATAAAATTTCAGGGTTTGCAAGGCATGGTCGGTACGATTCGTAGTTCTTTTTTTCTTTTTCTAATAACCAAATAAAAGTTTAAAACGAACAGAGCTAATTCAAACACAATTTCAAGCTCACTCAGTCTCAAACTACAAACTACCCAAAAGGCATAAATTAAAAGCAAAGCAACTCTTGCACTCTTTCTTTAGTTTCTCAAATTTCCAGTTAAGTGATGTTCATTGACGGCCGAGGCGCTAATGATCGCGGTGAATCAAAGTAATTTTGACCTTATTAACTTCTTAAGCGGTTTCCAAACTTCCTCTTTTCCGGTTTATTTTCTTAATTGGAGCAGTGGTTCAGTCAAAAAGCTTTGAAAATGCTCTACTTCTAAGTGAATTATGATTCTTTTCTATCCACTCATACTTCAACACAAAAAAGTGAAAAGCGATCGTGTTGGCAAAAATTGAATGCGTAAGCACTCAACTCAATATACAGCATTGAGTGTGTCTCGTTGTCTAATCTAAAGGTGTTCGGTTTTCAATATGAATTGTGGTCTCTTAAAATACAAAGATTTCTCTTATGTCTAAGCAAAGGTTATTAATAAATGGATTCGTACTTTCTTTCACTTTCCTCAATAATACGGCACTCGGAGGATAATATTAATTAAATAAAATAAAGTTTACTAGCACACCTGTTTACTGTTGACAATACAAGTACCCTCTAAAGTTATTCATGTAAATTAAAGTCATTTTATGCTGTTTTGTTATTTGTCTGTAAAGTTAAAATATATCTTATTTATAAAAATGCTCCTAATCAAACAAAAAGCAAAAAATTACCAGGAAAACTTAACTTTGTGCTACACAAAATGCGATAAAGTAAAATGTATGAACTTGCGGTGGATCAATAATGAATGAAAATGCTGCTGAAAGTTTGGTGAGATATACTTCTTTTTATGTTTTTTTCATCTAAACATATATATATATGTATGTACAAACGTTTTTAAAACAAATAAATCGTATTTCAATTCAATAAATAAATAAACAATAATGAAACGGTGATATTGGCACAAATGATCAACAAAGGTTCCTTAATGCTTATATTCCCTCCCAATCCTAGCTGTACCTATGATAGTTAAATTAATACACATAATCAAATAAATATAAGAAATAAGGAGGCTGACATTTTGCAGGTAGTTTCTGGGTTATGGTACAGCTAGCCATCTAAAAGAAATCCAAGTTTTCCATCTTATAATCTCTCGCAACATTACATTCTTTAGTAATTCTTACCCACATATGGTAAGAAATTATTTATTAGCACCATTCTTTTATATATATGTACATATTTTTATTGTAGCTGAATTTATGCAATTTGTTTTGTGTTACTAGATTGCACAATTTACAGAGAAATGGAATGTTGTACCTTACTACTGATAAACTTATAACATTTTTACAATAATAGTAGGTTTCAATAATTTTTTTTAGAAAGAAAAGCTACATGAAAAACCTTCATTTAATTATAAATCTTATTCTTTTTTTCAGAAATAGGTATATTGTAACAAATTCAATTATCTATAAAGTAACTGTAACAAGTCTTGGTGTAAAAAAAACAATTAGAAGTTGTTATAAAGAGAGATTGAATGAAGCTTGAAAACTTGAATTTTAAGCTAATAAAATTAAAACTCGGAAACTTGAAAAGGTTTAGTCTCCCCATTTCTTAGTTTTTGGCAAAATAAGGCACTCCAGAGCAGTGTTGCCAGCTGAAAATTAAAAATCCAGTCAAATTTGACAAAAAAAAATATATTTAAATACCTTCCTACAATAATTTGTTTTTGTAAAAAAAAAAACAGTAAAATTATATAAAATACAAACAAGTAATGAAAACGAAAATAAATATTATTAATTAAAAATTGATAAAGTCAATTATTAATTATAATAAAAATAAACATTTGTACTTAAATTCACAGAGTGAGTTAGGTTTATAAAATAAGAGCGCGAGTTAGGTTCACAAAATAAGTAAATAATATTATAGGTATGTGTATTCGAAACTACATATAAAATATGGGTAGGTATTATTACCTTTGGATATAAAATCTATAGTTTTATCATGAAGACGTTTTTTTTTAATTTGAACCTTGCCTTGTACGTATATATACAAAGGTAATTCCTACATACCTACAAATAAGTCTTCAGAATCGGAGCACCCAATTTCGTCGATTTCTGTATTGCATTTGTTCTACATATTTTTACTTGCGATTAAAGGTACTGCATTCGTGCAGATTAAAAATTTTGAAATGGCATCAAACATGACATTACGATGATGGAGAAACATATTCGAGTTACTGGCAAAATTCCGTCCATCTGTCCCTCCGTCTGTCTGTACGTATGTATTTTGGACTACAGTCTGAACGGTTGGGCCAATTTACTTCAAATTTGGAACATGAGATTATTTTGACATCCTACAGATGTCATATAACCGTTATGTAAAACTTATTTTTCGAAAACGGCTCCAAAAATGTTTATAAAAAAAATCAGTGTCCTATTGTAGGTAAGCATTAAGATGGTAGGCTAAAAACGGTACCTCTCATAGGACAGTTTTATTTTCTTTGACTTTCTCGAGAACTGGTTAACCGATTAAAACCAAAATTGACAATCAGGAAGAAGGTAGCCTAAGTAATAAGTTTAAAATTATTAATTAATTTTTTTTTCAATATTTTGAAAACGAAATGTGAAATTTGTAATTAATTTTGTTTTAAAATGTATGTTATTGAATTTATATTGAATTAAAAAAATGTTAAAAAACCGTTTAATTTAAAAATCATTCCTACGAAAAAATTTTTTTTAACGAAATAAAATTGCAAAAATATATTGTAGGTAATTTTTTCAAACAATCAAAAGTCATACAAATCGAATAAAAACTTAGAAGTTCTCTTAATATTTTTCAAATTTTATTCGACGCTGTATCGCAAGTACGTGCGATCTAGTCGAGCAATTTATTTGTACACATTCTAGGAACAACAAAATTATTACATCAGTTGTTATTCCGTATATGAGTTCTTATAGTACGAGAGCTAGCAACGTTTTCGAAAAAAACGAATTTTAGAACTGCGGATTTTTTAATATTTCCTTTCTTATTGAATTTAGACAACAGAGTGGTACTTATGGCACTTGAGAGCCGTTGCGTTTATCAGGTGAAAATCACTGATTTTAAAATCATTTAAGAACGATTTATTTTGTTTCCATAGTGTGCAATATAAATATGTATAAATTGCTAGACAGTTTAGTCGTTGCTTACATCTTGCCAGACGCCATTTTAATAATAAAAAAAAATTCATACTATTTTAGTATTTCTGGGATTTTAATATGAAATAGCTCTGTTATCAAAGGACATAATGCCAATTCGCCAGAGAGAAATTCAATTAGAAAGGAAATATCAATAAATCAGCTGTTCTAAAATAAACTTTTTGGCGACGTTGCTAGCTCTTTATTATAGTCAAAATAGAATTCGTTAGAGGTAACTGTATTCGGTTTCTTTGTTTCGTTTTGATCAAATTTAGTTGACTAAAAATTCTTTCCACTTCTGGAGATTGGCAACCCAGTATGGAGATAGCAAATGTGTCCAAAACTTCAAATATTTTTTTTAACTGGCATATTTATAAGATATTTTTTATTAATAACAACAAAGTAAATTTTTCCGCCCGTTAATTGTCCCAAGAAAAAAAATCGGCCAAACATATCTTCGTTTTTAAATAAGATCAATCTTTGTTTTGATCTGAGATCAATTTTTTTGATCTGAGATCAAATTTTATGTTCGTTTTTAGAAAAGGATCAATCTTTTTTTTTATCTAGATCACTTTTTTGTAATCTGGACTTTTATCTGCTTTATATGACAATTCGCAAATGTCACTGAAGTTTACATTTCATTTGGATTTTGTTCTTGATTTGAAAGTTTTGTGTAAATTAAAGTCAAAAAAGCGTCAAGAATTAACATAATGTTGAATAATTTTGTAGTATTCTCATCAGGAACGATATCTAAGTCGTCCTGGTCTTCCGATGGTGATAATTTTGTGAGTTTTTCAAGTAAATTGTTCGAAGTGAAGGAACTCCGTGAATTATTGTTTCCTTTTTATAAAATTAAACTGCTCATCGGTTTTCGACATTAATATCCCAGCTGATATTTTTCACTTGTCAAATTGACGTAACGTGAAACTTACTCTTCTGCCAAAAAAATTTCTTAGACTAAAATTGTCAGGAGAGAGATATTTTACTCTCTAATGGGCACTCTCTTTTGTCGGAAACTACGAATACGAACTACGTAATTTGTGTCTTGCGGTACAGCTTTTGGCTGTTTTCGTTAAAATTGGCTAAAATACATAGTTTTGGGGAGGATGTAGAACAAACCTTTATATGTAAAACCCGGAAATTTCGTTACTTTCAAATAAATGTTTTAAATTCCGAATTGGTGATTTTTGTTTTTATCAACGTATCAAAATAATGTTCGATTGATTCGCAATAAACATTTACAAAATATAAACATATTTACATTTTCCCGCAAAAAGGTAAATTTTTCGAAAATTCCCAATTTAGTTTTTTTTTTTAATTTTGCTACCGTATGTTGTGATGATACCTTAACAATTTTATTGATTTTATATACATTTTAAAATGTTTATTAAACATTTCACCATACGTCATTCCTTACTGGCAACAGTAGTTGCGTATGTATTATCGGCTCTGGGAATTAGCATTAACACCACATGTGAGAGATTTTTTATTTTCATATAAGATAGTTCAGCGCATATTCTCGGATCGTTAAGAGCGTGCTTTTTTTTTAATTAAAAAAGAAATTTCGTATTATTTTATTTTTGTCTTGTTTGTAAAGTGTTAGATTTAACTTTATTAGTATAATTACAAAAAAAAACTTTATTTACAACGAAGAAAAACAAATACCTATATTGGCAAAGTTGTTGAAATACATAACGTACCTACCTACGTACATACCTAGAAGTTTTTACCCCTCGCCAGACTCGTTTCTATTGATTTTTCAAACTTACCTACAGCAATACATATGTAAGGCGATATTAAAAGGATAAACTTCGAAATTTAATGGTGGTTAGTCCCAGAGACATATAGATATCTACTATCCATTTCATTAAGCTGTTCACTTTGTAGGTGTGTGCCTATAATTAAGGTTCAAAATGAATGTTATTGTTCTGTACTTATCGAATGTGATTCATTGAGTGTCTGGGAATCTGTGATCGATGAACAGTTTTATTTATGAAGGCGAAGTTTAGCAAACGAATATAAAACAATTTGCATTCTGGTGTTTATACTTATGTATGTGTTTTGTGTTTGGAAAACAAAAACAACGCTACAACTCATTATTTAAACAAAAATCATGATGTGATGCATGATTGGTGATAACGAATGGTTCTGCTGCTATTATCAATGACGACATTTAAGTTGAGATAAAAAAGAAAACAAATGACAAGTTGTGTGAATAAAATACAAAACCTGTAAATAAGCAGTGTGCTTCTTCTTTTTAAATCGACAATTTATTGTTGTGTTCCCGACAGGAACCTGTAGGTTTTATACACGTGCTTGTTCGTTTTTTTATGTTTGTTCAACGAAACTTGATCTCCAGTTCAGTCCAGTCCTGTCCACCCCATTTGCATACACACATGTGGGAAAGTTTTTAGGTTTAAAAGTTCACTAGGCTCTTTGATGATCCTATATATGTATGTATACATGTCATTTGTTCTTTTTAGTCGCTTTTACGACAGGCGGGCAGACGCTGCAGGAATATTCAACCCGATTTCTTCACAAGGGCAAATTCAATCCAATCTTTTAAAATTTTATGAACTTTCCGTCCTTAACCATCAAGATCGCACCATAATCATCTGCTTTTCTTGTCAGTTATCAACGAAAACCAACTTCATCGGTTCACCCTTTAGCCCAATTTCGGACGTACCGTGAAATATATGGATTCTTTTTTAAGTCGAAAATACGAATTTGGAATAGTTCAACCGGCGAGGTTTTTCCTTGCCATTACAATTTGAATGAAGGGCAACACAAATCCCTTTCGCGCGCTTATGAATAATAAAAAATTGTCTTCTCGCAGAAGATGATTAAGTGATGCTGCCCAACCTTGTTGATCGGAATCAAAATAACTTTGGTTTTCAAAACATGACTGACAATCGAAATAGGGTTCTTTTTAACTGTTATGTCTTTTTTCTCTTACATAATAACAGAATGTGCACGACTGCGTCGCACGTACTTGTTCTTATGTGCCTAATTACATTGTAATGCAAGATCTTTGACAGAAACAAGTAACATTTACGATTAAAAATGACACAGTTTGAACTTATAAAAAGTATCAAAACCAGAATACATAACAGTTTTTTTTGTAACAATGAAGTACGCCATCACTCGTCTTAAACATCAAAGAATTTATAAGAAACGTATTTCGAAAATTGTAGGACCGGTTTTGATAAAATCCTGTTTTTTATTTTTCTTTTTCAGATTTTTTTTTTAAATTTTAGTATGCAGTTTTCAAGAGTTTCTTAGTTTACAACTGGTTTAAAAATCACGTCTTAAACATCAAAGAATTTATAAGAAAAGTATTTCGAATATTGTAGGACCGGTTTTGATAAAATCCTGTTTTTTATTTTTATTTCAGATTTTTTTTAAATTTTGGTATGCAGTTTTCAAGAGTTTCTTAATTTACAACTGATTCAAAAAATTTAGATATTTGTTTTTGATAAGTTTTATAAATAAAAAAAAAATTAAAAATTAATTTTAAATAGAAAAAAGTAATTATTCAAAATTTTGGTACGCAGAATAAATTTGGCTACCTAGAGAAAATACAAAGTACCTTAAAAATACAATTTCAATTTCCTCTCTGAGGAATGCCCAGAAGATACACACGTACCAAATATGAAGGCAATCGCTTAACCCGTTTAGGCCGAAGCTCGTTATACACCCGGACAGACAGACAGACATTTTTTGTCGATCACTTTTTTAGGCTTCTCTATGATCGTAATGTCATGTTTGATTGTTATCTCATTTTTTTTATGTTCACATGTTGCCTTATAGTACCTGCATTTAAAAATCGCAAGAAAAAAACTAAAAAAGTTCCCCAGGGGACTAAATATTTCAATGATTTGTTTTTTTTTTTTAATTCACAACTAAATATTTTAAGTGAGCTTTAAAGAACTGCAAATGAAGAAAACGACTATTTGCATCTCCGAAATTGCAAGATAAGGGATTTTTCAGACATGTAATTAAAGAGTTTGTAGAATGTGCGAATCACAAGTAAGATTTTGACCAAGTACATTCATATCATCAAATCGGACAAATGATTTGTGGAGGTAATAATGAAAGAATTCAGAATCTGGCAGAAAAAACAAGACACATAGCCCAAAAATGCTCCCAGCATATACAACAAAGTCAAAAATCAGCCACCTTTTTGTGTGATTGTACTGGCGGAACCTTTCGAAGTTTATCTCGAAAGGAAAGCCATACAAACGCAAAGTGGTATGTAAAGGTAGGTTTTCTCTTTTACAAAATATATTTTAAGTTGTTTTAGAAAGTTTTCGATTTATACTCAATTAAACAATACAAAATGGTATATAGTAAGTTCTTAAATATTTATAATATTCGAATAGTAAATAAATTGTTTTTAATCTTTGTGCAATGAATTTAATACTTTAATTTCTTTTAGCAGCCCACGTGGCGACTTTGGGGCGAGGAGCGTGAAAAAGATGCAATTTTCACAGTTTACCTTAAGAAAGTACGGTACCATCGGCCAACTCCACGAGCAAGCAGCGTAAGTATAGCTCTTATATTTTCATGAATTGCTTCTACAAGTCATATTGTTTTTTCTACTTCAAGGACTCAGATGATGAGATCTCTCATTTAGAATGGGAAACAGTCAGAGTCCGATTCGTAAAAGCTGCTTCCCTAGCGAGATTAGTTGAAGCGTTGGCTACAGACGACGGTGAACTAGAGAGTACATTCATTAACGTGTTCCTTTCAACTTATCGAACTTTTTCAACGCCAAAAGATGTTTTTGACCTTCTAGTCAAACGTTATGATACCCTCAACGGAAAGTCAAACCATGAGATTCAAGCGGAAACGAACAGCACAGAGCTCGGTTTAAATGTTCCCGTGTACGAGCAGCACAAAAGAACTCTTGTCTCAGCACTACACGTTTGGCTGGATGGCTTTCCTGAGGATTGGAATGAAGTCAACCTTAGACATATATTGAATTTTGCTTCAAGGCGTCTGCCAAGATCTGACCTGCACATTAAAGTTTTGCATCGATTGGAACGGATTTTACGGCTACAAGCTCAAATGGTATTTTCCGACGACAACTCGCCTTGGCCTGGTCACCATGAGTATAACAGTTTTGCCGAACAATTCACTGGTCTTTGTTTGGCTCCTGCATTTCGGGGCCCAACTCATCTATTGCAAGCCTATCGGTTTCCTCATGTTGACGTTAAGCATTTTGCCGAGCAACTCACAAGAATGGACTCTGAATTATTCAAAAGATTAATTCCCCACCAATGCTTGGGAGCGACATGGGCTAGGCGTGATAAAAACGGTGCTGAGACTGTTGTTGGCACAGTAACACAATTTAATGCGGTTTCCTTCAGAGTAATATCCAGTATACTAATCGAACAAAGACTTAAGCCTCAGGTTATTATTAATGTTTAAGAATCTTCAATATTTTTAATTGTTTCCTTATCACATTAGGAAAGAGCATTATATATATCAGCTTGGATTGATATTGCGCAGGAGTTGCGTCTATTGAAAAACTTCTCTTCGCTCAAGGCTATTATTTCAGGACTTCAATCAAATGCCATTTACCGCTTATCAAAAGTTTGGTCTGTTCTTGCTAAAGAAAAGGTAAAATATAAAACATGCAAAATAAACCATGGTAACATGAACACTATTTTCTTGTCTCTAGATGGAAATTTTTAGCGAGCTTGCTAGAATTTTCTCAGAGGACAACAACGCCTGGGCACAACGTGAAGTTCTTATGCGAGAGGGAACGGCAAAGTTTGCTGATACTGTGGGGGAACATGACAGGCATTTGCAAAAAATAATACAAAAGCAAGTAAGTATACTATTAAGTTTTATAACTTTGTGTTGTTTTATTAGTGAGTCAACGAGAATAACTGCAGGATCATCATCAAACAAAAAGAAAATGTCTATGAAACTCCGAAAACAAAAGCCTCCTCTTATTATGTATGTATATGAATTTTTGAGGAAACTATTAACGGTCGCATTTTTTAGCGAGCTAATAAAAACGTACCAAAACTATCATTAACGACCTCATGGCCATAGATTTCAAAGTTAGCAAAAACTGAGGCAGCGAGTAGACTTGTTACGGCAATGCTGCTTCGAAAAATAAATGTCCCTATTTCAAGAATCGTAACCTTTTTCCTTACATTGAGTAGTTAAATTAAATTTAATATTTAAAATTCATCAATCCTAAACAAGGACCTTCGAAGTAAGAGGCAAAGGCTTAGTCATACAAAGTGTAAATGTAGTTCAAAATTATGAGAAACAACATTAAATTATACATTCTTCCAATATTTCCAGTCTTCTGATGTAAAAAACCATCAACATTGTTTTTGTGAAACAGAAATGATGTTAAAGCGCTGTCAGTGTTATACAATGTAGCTGATGTAAGGTATAAAAAATAGGCCCCTGAGCTATATCACATTTGTTTGTATTACTTAAAAAATGCAATAATTAATTAAAAAAATATATATACAGTATAATATATATTGTTAATCTAATATTTTATGGATATACATATATTTATCAACACCACCATCAGTTTAAAATTTGCTTAATGAAGTCATTCCAATGTTTCAGAATTTTATTGTTTCTTGGCCTAGGTCCACATCGGGCTATATCGTTACTTATGGTTATGTATTTGAAAAATAAGATAAAATTTAATACCCAATAAGAATATTAAATATTCATTCTTTTTATTATTAAAAAAAACAGTGAGCCTTACTGGTGGAGCCTTAAAGTAAATCATGAAGTACCATTTGTAGCCCCCAGTCAATATCATCCATTTAAAAAGAAGATAAATGTTCTTTATATTGGCTAACATAACAAATAATATAAATTAAGATATATTTATTTATCACTTTTTTTTTGTATCTGTTTTAGAGCACCCAAACCTCACATGGAACAATTCCATACTTGGGAACATTTCTCACCGATTTGACGATGATCCATGCGGCAATACCTGATCGGGTAACCGAAGAAAATCTCATAAACTTCGACAAAAAAAGAAAAGAGTTCGAAGTGTTAGCACAAATTAAGTTGTTACAAGGTGCTGCGAATACATATAACTTGCGAGAAGATCCGAACTTCGATAGATGGTTTGCATCAATGTTAGTTCTGGACGAGCGAGAAGCCCATGCTTTATCATGTCAATTAGAACCACCAACAGAACCAAGGAAGTCAACCTCAACCACATCTACATCGTTAGGCCATCGTAAGACTGATTCCATAGCATCCAATTCAAGTAGTGGGGCAGGTTCACAATTTTATTGCGAAATAAGCAGTAGTTTTGGAGCTTCCAGGCATAATTCTAGACATAATTCCTTAGATCGTGATATTCAACCACCAAATGCATCTGTACTCTCTGCTTCGAGTAGTGTTTCTAACTTATCGGTTGGCTCAAGTAACTCTGGAGGCCAAAAGACTGGTGGTGGAGCTAACTCAAAAAACACCGCAAACGGCAAAAGCCTTAGCAATGGAATACCAGTGATTAATGCCCAGTTGGTACAACCAGCTGATAAAAACACTATTCCAGATTTTTATATTATACGAGTGACATACGAAACGAGTAATATTGAATTAGATGGCATAGTTCTATATAAAAGTATAATGTTAGGAAATAATGAACGCACTCCGCACGTTATTCGTAATGCAATGATGAAATTAGGACTCGAAGGTGATCCTGATCGATTTACGCTGGCTCAAGTCTTGCCTGACAAGGAGCTCGTTATGCCACAGAATGCAAATGTTTACTATGCAGTTAACACGAATTTTAATTTAAATTTCATATTACGTTCTAAGAGAGAAGAAAGCTGATAACTAAAGATAAAAATGCAAGTCAAAATTATCTGGCTAGCCACAGATTGCTACTCGAAATGAAATCTCAATTTGAGTTTTAAATTTATTTAGATTTTTCATGAACCATAACATTGCCTAGATATACTTGTGTGGGAAAATGATATTATTTAATTAGCTTTAATTTTATTTATTTTTAAACTATTATTTATATTTATATCGTGAAATTTTTAACAAAAACTCATTCTTATACTTAGTATGGTGCGAAAAAATATGCAAACGTACATGCATTAAAATAATGTATAACAAATATACCCAAGCTAATAACTTAAACAATGTATTCTTGCTACGTAGTAGCAGTTTTTGTAAATACAATAATTATAATTAGGAAAAGCAGAGTTATCTACTATTTTGTATATTATATATTTACGTACGTATACTTTACAAATATATACATACATATATACCAACAATTTCAAATAATTTTTACTGTGAGCATATTTGCATAAATGCAACATAAAAATAAACAAAATATAGAAAACAAATAATTCGTATTTTTTTAAATGAATACAAAAACGAAAATATATTGCAACGTACGATTCATTTTGTTGCAAATTACAAGAGCAACGGTGTGAGCGTGAAGATTACGTGAGTAACGAAATTTTGAATAATTATGCATACACGTCTACACGTACTAGAAACGTATGTTTAAAAATTATGTATATATGTTAGTGCTTTTAAAGGTTACTATGTTTCTATACTTCATTGCAGTGAATTACGATTGGCGAATTTACAAAACAACTAAAATTGTTTTGAATTCCTATTCATTTCACTCTTGTCGAAATATGTATAACAAGCCAGTATATTAAAAAAATTAATCAAAATATGTTCGTAAGTCAATAAGGATTTTTTCGTTATTCTGTTGATTAAATCTATCTACGGTTTCAAACTTTCCAACTTGACTGTCCGAGATTAAAGAACTTTGGATTTGTTTGTATAAAAAACAGAACATGGACGAATTCTTTAAAATTTTGAAAGTCTCGTGACTAGATGAAATTGACAACAGTAAATATAATGAATATATTTGTTGTGATGTAAAATAGAACGAAACGATAAATTAAAAAAAAATAAACGATTTCAACGAAAGTTTTTTTCATGTTCATTCTTTGTGCAATAACCGCGCGCATTGTCATTCGATAAACAAACTTTTCTTCTTTCTTCTTTTTCTCATGTTTGCTGCTTTATTCGTTCGACGGCATATGGGCACCATGACGACCTAGCGGTATGAAAAATACTTAACGACCTATTCTCATACCTACCAAACATACTCACGAAATTCCATAAAAATCGGTCAAGCCGTTTCGGAGGAGCACGACCACAAACACCGTGACAAGATTTTTATATACATATTAGATACCTATGGTGTTTTGATATTTTTTTACTTGGGTTTATAGGTAAAGTTTTTATTCGATTTTTTCGACTTGATTGTTTTAAAAAAAGTTTATTTCCTTAAATAAATAAATAGAAAAGTGTTTTTAAATTGTAGGAATGGTTTTAAAATAAAACGGTTTTTATTGAACAACTTTTTTTAAAAATTAAAAAAAAACAATTCAAGAATGCAAGCTTTAACACAAAAATTACGTACATTTAAAGCAAAATTTAAAAAAAATCCATCTACCCGTTTTCAAAACATTGCTTTTGAAAAAAAAAATAAGAAAATAAAACATATTTGAGTTAGTATTTTGAACTACAGCATTAACGGTTGAGCCAATCTTTTTCAAATTTGGAATAATCGGTTATTTTGAAATCCTACAGAGGATTTTTTTTTCAATTTTTTTAGCTCAAATAGTAACGGTACATCTTACATAACCATTAAGTAACAGCTTATTTTCTCGGAAACGGTGAGTATTTAACTAAAAAAAATTGGTATATGTATGTAGGTGTAGATAATGTTTTGGTGAAACAAATTAAAGATACTGGTCTAAAAACGGTACCTTCCAGAGGACCGTTTATTTTCGCGACTTTCTCCGGAACTAGTTAACCGATTATAAATAAAAGAAGGTAGCCAAAATAATTCCAACTGTTTTCAATAATATTTTTTGTTGATAATATTTTCGCATTATAAAAATAAATAATTCCAAATTTAGCCCTTTTGATCCATTTCGAAACGTTCGTTAAACTGTTCTGACTATAGAAAAACACAAAACATATTTATGCAAAGAAAATAAAAAAAGCAAAACAGAGTGACGTCAGTCTGTGGTGGGAGATGACAATGCGAGTTTGATTTCCTTACAAAAATCAATATTACCCTAGACTTAGTGGCGAAAAACACCATTAATAAATTTTAAAAGTATGTATGCTGCAATATGTTAATTTCCTTCGATTTCAGCCAAAACTTTTTATTTAAGAAATAAACAAATTGTTTGTGCATAGACTGAAAGAATAAAAATCCCTAAACAAAATTGAAAAAAAATCTTTTCTTTAACATAAAATCAAAACAAACCCCTCATCCTTAAAGCTTTGCATAGCACGTATTTTGGTCTTTATTCGCTACGAACTTTCTGAAAAAGAGAATGATAATATTGCGAGTCGGGATTGTTATCTTATCATCGTTAAGTATTTCCAAACTTGACAACTGAAACTGATGGTTCAGCTTTCACCCCTGTACGTGAGAGGATTCACCTCTGGAAAGCATCGCCATGTTGCATTGGAAAAACAAAACTTTTAGACATTTAAGCTCGTTTAATAGACGGAAATTAGTTTGAGGTAAGGAGTCGTTCTAAAAAGATGTAAACGGTGTTATTCTAACGATTCTGTGATAGAAAATAATATAAAAAGAAAAAAAAGCTTATAATGTCCTTAAATTTGATAAATCTTTTAAGTTAGTAATTCTATCAGTAGAATTCTTGAACCTAATAATTTTATGATTTGACTTGCTCCGAAATTTAAAGAAAGGAAAAAACCAATAAAAAAAATCACTGTAAAGCTTTTTTTTTCTCTAGATACACCATGATTGAATGAAAAAGATTTGACAACCCGAATATAAATGTTCAATTGTATAATGAAATGAAAAGAGTGAATAAATTTAAGGAAAACGTTAAAACTATTAAAAGTCTAAACAACTTGTATTCAAGTCGAACTATTTTAAATAGAGTTAGTTATTTTGGAAACAATCAAACGGGAGTGCTTTCGTTCAATACAGAAAAGGATTGCTAACGCGCATTCCATTGAGTTCAAGGTAATAAGCTATTAACAAAAAAAAAAAAAAAAAAAACTTCAAAAACAAAATGTTTTAATTTAATAATAAAACGCAAAAATCTTAAACTAAAAAAAATCTCTTGATAACATAAGTGAGCCCTGAGAAATAATTATATAAAATAAGTCCCTTGATAGTTAGTCCTTTGGTACCCAGATATCTGTACAACAAATTCAACTCCCGTGATTCATCTATTTTATTTAGGAAAACTACTTTCGTGAGTAATTACATTTTCATTTACTAAGAATCTAGGTTTCACCACCCAAGTATATTAATATTTAATTAAAAAAAATCGATACTCTTGTCATGTGAGCACTCATTCATATGCGAACGAGAGACACAATAAACAATTAAACTGTTTTATTAATTAAATAAGTTTTAGCATTTTCATACGAAACTGTAACTTAGAATCAGAAAGATGAAATCGATTTTGAAAAGAACAATTTTTCTAAAAATGGTTAGTCCGTGTTTTCAATTTCATGTTCTACTACAATAAGTAGGTTACTATGGTAAGCACGACTTTGCTGATTAAAGAATTGCCCTTGGCATATGCTAAGGACATAGATCTTGCATTTATAAAAAAATTAATAAATACAAAGAATTAAAAATTCGATACTTGCTTCATTTCTCTTATTGATTTTACTTGATTATGATAACTAACGTTCTTGCATTACGATTTTCTTGATGTTGTCAATAATAATTTGAAATGGTGACATCTCTTGACAATACCTTGTGAGTTGAGACTGTGACACAGTCACTGAAACAACAAAAACTTTATTTCACATACATAACACATTTTTGTATGTAAATTTTCAGATTTCTTATGTTCTTTCGAAGCAAAACTTTCGCTATAAATTTTGTGAAAATAGATGTAGCATATGATAAATCTTAAATGTGAAAGATACAATTTCCAAATATTTAATTTTACAACAAATTTGCAAACTTGTTGGAAGCGCATAAATAAGAAGAGAACAATTAGAAGGCAATAAATTAATAAATTAGGTGTTGAAATTCAAAATAGGAACATAAATTACATTTGTTCGATTTTCACACCAGGCACAGTTGAATACCTATTCCGAACTTGTTAAGAAGTGATTTAAATGACACTAAATTTGTTTCTTCTTTCAATCGAAATGTCAAAATGTTGTTGGTTTGTACTTTAGTTTAGAATGCATATAAGTATACATATATGTATAAAGTACGTATGTTTGTTGTGGGAGTAAAATAAAAATAAATAAACTAAACGTCACACAAATCAAAACTGTTATATATCAGAGAACGAATAATATATAAGATATTCACAGCGTTCAATACGTCGACTAAAAGTCAGTGAACGCCATTCTGATTGTTCAACAGGCGCTTGCCCTACAAGTTATTTGACTTTTAGTAGACGTTTAACTTTAAACTGGCAGTTTGTCCTTTGCCATTTTGACTAAAAAATTGATGACTAAAACGTTATAGCGAGTTACGTCCAAGAAAAGACTTGCTTTTCTGTCAAAAAGTTGATCTTCTCCAATGTTAGGAGTTTAATTGCAAGAAAAAGGGCAAATCAGATAGATTTTATCTCTAATAAGGTAGGAGATTTGATTTCAATGCATCAGTCAATCACCAATATTACAATTAAATTATGAAACAAGTTTAATTGAAGAGAGCAAATCTCGATCCTGAGAACAAATCTTTGAAATTTTAATGAAACTCGCTATTAGTCAAATGAAATGAATTGGTCAATTTTTGTCGTTCAAAATGTTTTCAATTTGACTAAAAATTTTAAACACTCCAATGAACAGAAAATATAAATCAATGAAATTAAACGATGTTGCGACGTTTTATTCCATGGTGGTATTGTTTGAATTTTTGAATAAAAAAAAACGGTGAATGTTAACCATTTTCAACAATTTATTGCCTACAATTGAGAAAGGAAAGCATCACAGCATTCTAGAAGTTTATAGCTATTAGATTTTTTATGGTTTAAATAATTAGTTAGTGAGAATATATATTAACCATACTCGACTGTTTTTAAAAAGCTATAATTGATATTCATAAAATATCAATATTCACACAGTACCAATTCAAATTCTAAAACACATTGTCATATACATATGTATACATAGATGAAAAAATCAAGCTTTAGATTTATTAACCATTTCTTTTATTTAAGAAAGCAAACTTTTACCATTTGCTTCTGATTGAAGTTATTAAAAATCGTCTTGAATTTCTAAAGATTGACATTGAGCTACCATTTAAGGAATCATATGTTCAACGGTTATTTGAACACTGTGCAAGTTGATAAAGTTTTTGGAATTCATTTTCAGCAATATTATAAACAGAACTCACCATACAAAGAATTAAAAATTCGATACTTGCTTCATTTCTCTTATTGATTTTACTTGATTATGATAACTAACGTTCTTGCATTACGATTTTCTTGATGTTGTCAATAATAATTTGAAATGGTGACATCTCTTGACAATACCTTGTGAGTTGAGACTGTGACATAGTCACTGAAACAACAAAAACTTTATTTCACATACATAACACATTTTTGTATGTAAATTTTCAGTTTTCTTATGTTCTTTCGAAGCAAAACTTTCGCTATAAATTTTGTGAAAATAGATGTAGCATATGATAAATCTTAAATGTGAAAGATACAATTTCCAAATATTTAATTTTACAACAAATTTGCAAACTTGTTGGAAGCGCATAAATAAGAAGAGAACAATTAGAAGGCAATAAATTAATAAATTAGGTGTTGAAATTCAAAATAGGAACATAAATTACATTTGTTCGATTTTCACACCAGGCACAGTTGAATACCTATTCCGAACTTGTTAAGAAGTGATTTAAATGACACTAAATTTGTTTCTTCTTTCAATCGAAATGTCAAAATGTTGTTGGTTTGTACTTTAGTTTAGAATGCATATAAGTATACATATATGTATAAAGTACGTATGTTTGTTGTGGGAGTAAAAAAAAATAAATAAACTAAACGTCACACAAATCAAAACTGTTATATATCAGAGAACGAATAATATATAAGATATTCACAGCGTTCAATACGTCGACTAAAAGTCAGTGAACGCCATTCTGATTGTTCAACAGGCGCTTGCCCTACAAGTTATTTGACTTTTAGTAGACGTTTAACTTTAAACTGGCAGTTTGTCCTTTGCCATTTTGACTAAAAAATTGATGACTAAAACGTTATAGCGAGTTACGTCCAAGAAAAGACTTGCTTTTCTGTCAAAAAGTTGATCTTCTCCAATGTTAGGAGTTTCATTGCAAGAAAAAGGGCAAATCTAGATCAGATAGATTTTATCTCTAATAAGGTAGGAGATTTGATTTCAATGCATCAGTCAATCACCAATATTACAATTAAATTATGAAACAAGTTTAATTGAAGAGAGCAAATCTCGATCCTGAGAACAAATCTTTGAAATTTTAATGAAACTCGCTATTAGTCAAATGAAATGAATTGGTCAATTTTTGTCGTTCAAAATGTTTTCAATTTGACTAAAAATTTTAAACACTCCAATGAACAGAAAATATAAATCAATGAAATTAAACGATGTTGCGACGTTTTATTCCATGGTGGTATTGTTTGAATTTTTGAATAAAAAAAAAACGGTGAATGTTAACCATTTTCAACAATTTATTGCCTACAATTGAGAAAGGAAAGCATCACAGCATTCTAGAAGTTTATAGCTATTAGATTTTTTATGGTTTGAATAATTAGTTAGTGAGAATATATATTAACCATACTCGACTGTTTTTAAAAAGCTATAATTGATATTCATAAAATATCAATATTCACACAGTACCAATTCAAATTCTAAAACACATTGTCATATACATATGTATACATAGATGAAAAAATCAAGCTTTAGATTTATTAACCATTTCTTTTATTTAAGAAAGCAAACTTTTACCATTTGCTTCTGATTGAAGTTATTAAAAATCGTCTTGAATTTCTAAAGATTGACATTGAGCTACCATTTAAGGAATCATATGTTCAACGGTTATTTGAACACTGTGCAAGTTGATAAAGTTTTTGGAATTCATTTTCAGCAATATTATAAACAGAACTCACCACAGTGAACGAAAATTGCCTCGAGTTTTTCCCTTCATCAAAGGAAAATCCACGCAGTAAATAAATTAAAATAATGCAGTCGTAATAAAAATTAAGCTTACGCCAACAATATTTTCCACATACCAAAGGACAAAAAGTCGCTATGTCTAGCATAGAACTTTAAGGAATACGGAAGACAATAATGGCACATGTAGTACACTGTGTCCTTGAACTACAATATAATATGCAAAAGATAACCGCGGTTGAAATAATATTGAAACTTGTGAACATTTGAATTGCGTTTGGTAAAGCAGTGAGATATTATTAGACTTAATTAAAGAAGCAGTGTAGTTTTATTAGTTTCTATTTTAGGAATGTCCTCTATGCAGTACTAGGTTTAGCTGTACATAGTCAATCAATATTTTTTTAGTTTCACAAAGCTTAAAATGCTTCCTTAATTCTTTATTCAATTCTATACCAACAAAACAATTCTAGAACACTTCATTATATCCCCGTCTCGTTCTACAACTATCAAGTATCAATTGTGGCCTTATATTAACAAAAGGAATAATTTAAAATTTATACAATCTGAATTTTTCAGATTTGTGAACTTAAGTCCTCAGTATTTTTGATTAATATATATATATAAAAAAAAACAAGTCAAATGACAAAGAAAATGATTAAATCTAACTTAATTGTTTTTACCATTACAGGTGTGAGGCTATGCGCTTAGGGGGTGCCCACGGTGGCGGAGACCCCCTAACGATGAGCGCAGCTGGAAATGACTATGCCGAATTATGTGACTTAGGTCCTTCTCGTTGGAGCTCACGAGGATACCATCCCTCACACAGCTCGTCGCTGCATGCACCTGGTGTAGGCCATTCGTCATCCGTACTACCACCTAACCTAGGTCTGCATTCGAGCCATCATCGTTCCAACAGTTTTGAGGCAGAAGACATAGGTGGCATTCCAGTTGCCAACACTATTCCCCACAACGGCCCATACGGCATAAGTGGTACTCGAATAGCAAATAGTACAAGCTCCTTGCGAGGTGGCCGATCGGGTCTATACTACTCGCCACCTGGAACATCCTACACCATAGTAGAGCGTCCACACTCACCACATTATTACTACAATACAGCGGGTGTTCCTTCGAAGGGAGGCTCCCTGCCTGGCCGTGGATCAACGTATTTACAGTCTTCATCATCCAGCCATATACCAGCATCACTAGGAATATCTGGCTCTGGCACAGTTCCAAATTCCACCCGACACAACGGAAAGAAGCGTCCAATATCTCCAGAACAGGTGTTGCGAATGTTTGGTGCAACAACCTCATCTTCAGTTCCTACAAGTTATCATTACAGTAATGGCACAAGGGATCGAAGTGGGCGCAGGAGCCCGGCAAGCAGTCCGCCGTCAACAACCCATCAGGTATGTACAATGTACTCATCAAATCCTTAAATTAATTGTATAAAGTTTAATATTATTGCCAGCAACTTCTTGCTACTTAAACCTAAATAGACTTTTTTAATGAAAAATTCATTTGATGTGTGTTTACTTTTAATAATACTGTTTCACCCATCGTTCATTGAAGGTATATCGGGATCGGGACAGGGACCGTAGTGTACAAAATATTCAGGAGCTTTCCACAAGAACTGTTACAATGTCTAGAGACCAACAAGCGGATAGCAGTCATGGATTTGGCATATGCGTTAAGGGTGGAAAAGACTCAGGTAAGCACCACATACAAACATAATATTACGATGTGTATTAGTTTTGAATGCTATAACATAACACTTTGGAAAAGCCTATCATCGAGGTAGTTTGCATCAATGAATTTCTTCTAGACATTTTAAGCCCAATGGAAACAGTGGTAGTTTCACTATTCTTAAGGTTTTTTTGCTGTCTTATAAAAAAAATAATTGTAAGCCAATTTACCGTATTTGTCATTGAGATTAATTCACTATAAAGTAAGGTCGAATTCAACGTTGTTATTTCTGACTACACGTCAAGGCTGTACGCCTGTTAACCTAGAACAGCCAATATAAAAGTTTTCGAAAAAAGATTGAATGAGGACTTAATACGTTATTGGATCAGTTGTCTTTAATATACAAACGAGCAGAGTAATTTTGCCAATGTACACAATGGGTCATTGGGTATCTGCAAACGAGTTTGTCTAAAAAAAAATTCAAACAAAACAAATTGCACGACTGGATCAAAACAAACTGCAAGACTGGGTCGCACGACCCATGCTTGATAATTGCTTAGTGGCTGCATATGTACCTACATTATGAATATTAAAATAAAAAAAAATAATTTTTTTCGAAAATTCTTTTAATTAGTTTAAAGGTTTTCTCGGAAAAACTGAATATGCAATAAAATTTGAAAACTAAATGTCTATCGAAGAAAAAAAATATTGAAAATCGTTCGACCAGTTTTTAAAAAGTCGTTTTTTAAACTTTTCGAAAAAATATTTTAAATCTGTAGTTTTCATATGGGAAAATTATTTTAAAAAAATCAATCCAGTTTTCAAAATATTTCAAAAAACATTTTTTTTAGAAAATTTAAAAAAATCGAAAAAAGTTTTTGAAAATGTTGAAATGCCAATATTAATTGAATTATAAATGACTTCCTGTGTTATTGAAATCGGTATAATGGTTAACGATAAAACCGCATTTGAAAAAACCGGTTCTATGAAATTTCGAAAAATTTATACTTATTGAAAGATGTATTGTTGTAAAAAAATAGCACAGTGAAAGTTTTATCAAAATCGTTACAGCCGTTTTCGAGAAAATCAAACTTTTCGTTAAAGATTGTATGGGATGTACTCCCCGAAATACTACCAAATATTTAGTATTTATTATTTATATATATTATTATTACCAATTTTGAAGCAAATCGGCCCATCCGTTTAGGCTGTAGAGGTGCGAACAGACAGACAGACAAACGAAATTTCCGGAACCACTTTTTTCGATTTCTCAATCATCGTAATGTCAAGTTTGATTGTTATTATTTTTTTTGCGCGAATCCATAACTTGCCTTATAGTACCTATAATCACAAGTTAAAATATAAAAAAATGCCGGAAAAATTGAAATGGTGCCATAGATAATTTTTCGGTTCGTTTTGAACTTATTTTTGAAACAGTTATTAACATTGCAATATGAATTCATAAATGACTGTCCATATTTACCATTTATTTTCAAAATGTTTCGTATTCAAGTATAAAGTTAATAAGATTTTAAATGAAAAACGAACAAACCCAGTGTTACTTGACATTAAGACATTATCGCATAAGCATACGCCACAACAAAAGGACACTTAAAACTAAATAGGAAGTACAACTTCTAGGAGCCCACAACAATCGTATATCCTATAGAAAGTTCTATCATTTCTCTTTAAGTTCGTGTTTAGTAGGACAATACAACAATATTTTATAGCAGATTAATATTTCGTTATTGATTTGTATAGTAGCATGGACATGGGTTTTATAGGGCATGGTACTTATAATGCATTATGAACGTGTAGGTCTTTTGATTTGCAAGTGGTATTAGATGTGTGGAGGGATATTTGTGAATCCATTGTATAAGAAGCACCAGGCCTTTTAAAGAATGTGAATAGCAATTGTATGGGGATAAAGTGCTGCTTTAGAAAAAAACAGATTAATTTTATTTTTGGGATCGATTTTGCTTAAGGAAGTGCAGTATTCTATAGTATAAATTAGTTAACATACATTGATTCGTTTTTTTGTTTGTTTTTGTTTTAGGCCTTGGTGTTTACATCTCTCGAATAGAAGAAAATTCGGTTGCTGAAAGAGCGGGCCTACGTCCAGGTGATACTATCCTAGAAGTGAATGGAACGCCTTTCACTTCAATCAGTCACGACGAAGCTCTTAAGGTATGTACTGACACAAGAAAATTTATTTGAAAAAATCGAAGTTCTTATTTTTGCCAACTATCGCTATCACTCATATTTTAAGTTGTTGTTACTGTCTTAGCATTTCTTTAACTTCATTATTAAAAAAAAAATCGTCTCCCAATACTACAGTCTTTTTGCTGGGTCTACGTAGTTTGAAAACATAAACAGAAAGGTAGGACGTAACTCCAGGTATCTATTTGAGTTAAATTAATAATGAAGGAATTTGAATATACTAACCATAACTTTAGAATTTTGTTGGGTGGTATTAGAACTATTTGTAGAAATTATTCGGAATCCAAATTTCAAAACAAAACGGTTTTAACACATGTAAGAATATCAAAACACTATTTAATTAAGTAAAAAGAAACCCAAAATTCTAATATTATTAAAATGAAACCATAGGAAAAGGACAGAAAGGTTACTGTATTAAGTTAATGCAGTGTTCAAAAAGTATTTTCTCACATAATTGATTAGAGCAAATCGCACGCTTATTGTTTTGAGGTAGGAGGTTCCAAAGATAAACTGAATAAATGAAAAAATGTCGCGAACTTATTAGATATTTAAGTCTTGGAGGAATTAATTGTAAGGTTCGCTCAGACCTTCCAAAATTAATAAAGCTAAATAAGTAACTGGGACTTTCATGGAACAATCTTTCGTAATGTGACAAATGTTCGGAAGTTAAGATAGGCATTTAAGGAGCATTCAGTGATTTGATTGGCACAGCTTGAAACATGCTCACGACGCCTCAAATTGAAAAAATATCTAGCACATCTATTATAAGCAACATTGAGCTTTCTTCTGGAATCATGATCCATATTAGTAAATCATTCAAAGCCATATGAAATTATTGGTAAGACAAGTCTTAATCAATTTTCATTTTATGAGTTACAGAAAAAGAGGAATCTATGAAACCATTAGGTTTAATTGTGTTTTAATGTTAAAAGAATGGATCTATGTTGGTAAGTGCTTCGAAATATACTTTGCCCATAGTTCCGAGTTTAACTTTTGCCCATAGTGGCCTAGGATTATAACTTGTGTACATTTCATCTATCGTTTGATATTTCAATGAAAAAAACACCAAATGGAATTATGTAAGTTTCAATGAAACTCGTCAAGTTTTTTTTTTATTTTTTCTCAAGCTTTTTCATACTTTTGAAATTAGTCTTTGATGTTAAAGATTCTTTTGTTGTTGACATGATAGCCTTTAAGAGGCCTTTATTACACTACCGGACGATGACACTCGCTTTACGGTAGACAGAGTCTTTCAGAATCCGAAACGAATACTTTTGACTAAAGCCAGAGAATTTTTTTTTTTTTTATTAGCTTTTCTTTAAAAAAATCTTAGATTTGTGTAACTGAAGCGATTTTTTGTTTGCCTTTTGCAAAAGTGTTTTGTTCGTAGGGACATATCATAAAAAATTAAAAATCGAAAATCAAAAGCACGATACTAAAGGGAATAATTTCAATGAACAAATCAATTTTATGAAAAGTTTCCTGGTTTTATATACAACAATGAAATCCTAAACGGGGAATTGTTTTTAAATAAAAACTATAAACGTTTTTTTTTATAATTTAATTTTTTTTTGTGATTTAAATCCCTAAATAAAAAAAATTTGGGAAATTGTTTTTAAATACAAACTATAAACGTTTTTTTATAATTTAATTTTTTTTTGTGATTTTAATCCCTAAATAAAAAAAAATTCAGCTTAAAGCAAACTATTTCAATTCTCCGAAAAAAAAAGATTTTTTTCTTGGATTATTGAAGATTCTCATGATCTTGTATACTAAAATAGGAATACGAGGAAAAAATAAAAAAAATAAATAAATTCTAAATCTTTAAATCTAAACCAACTTTGTCGTACTGCTCATCCCAACCGAAATTTTATAAGAGAAATTTTAAAAGCATTCCTGTAATCTTTTTGATTCTCGCAATTCACTCACTTTTATGCAAAGATACATTTTTTTTAAATTTCCAATTATTTTATTTTCGAATAAATAAAAAAAATAATTCAATGAGGAATTTAAATTCAAGCAAAAATTTCATAATAAATTCCTGAAATCTGGTTGATATTCAGAATTTGATGTCACAAACTATCAAAACATTTTCCTTGAATCTTGTTGATTCTCATTACATGGTATAATGATATTTAAACACTACTCAGCGCTGTCTTCTAAACAATGAGAAAGTAGGGATTTTCGTCTCGATGATTCTCATCAATTCGTGTGTCCAAATTCATCTAAGCTAAAAATCATGAATTTTAATAAGAAAGTATTTATTTGGAGGGATTGTGGGATTTTGAGAAACCGGATTTTGGGAAGCGAGATTTTTAGAAACGGAATATCGTTTTCAACCCTGTTTAGATTCAGTCTGTGTCTTAATTCGATATTTCATTATACTTTCTTTTTATTTTCGTTATACAAATTTCCGATGGCATAATGATGCATTATTTGGTTCATTCCTCTTTCATATTAGTAGATTGTTTTCATTTCGCCTTTACTTAACAAGTCCATATAATTAGATTCATATTCTTCCATTTATTTACTCAAAAATATTCTTTAAATTAGTCCGTGACGAATGTTTGACTAATTACTTTTATATTTTATTATTCTTTCTTTTTATTATTATTATTGAACTTTTTATTTTGTAGTCAAAAAATGTATGTTTCTATTGATGATTTGAATTTTCTTTTATTTTAATGTTTAAGTTATTTTTTTTAAGTTTGAGCGCTCCAAAAAGCCAAGTCTTTACACATTCAGGTTATGTTTAAAATTAATTTAAAAATCCGATGTGTAAACTTATTTCGTTTTATATTGCAAAACGAAATATTTTATTGTGTTTGAATAATCGTAAACGACTTTTTAATTATGAGTTCATCGTGTGAGTCAGATGAAAATTTCCTTTCGAAAATGTCGTTGTAAAGAAACTGGCAAATTATGAAATTACAACATTTTGTAAACTATGGTTTTTGTAATTGGAGATACGTGTAGATTAAATATGTACAAATGTACATTATTCTGTACAGCTTTTTTTTTTAAATCGATACAATTTGATATTAAATTATTTTTTTTTGTTGGAAATTTATTTTTTTTATGTTTGAGTTTAAGTCAATGGCTTCTAATATCCATTGATCTCTAAATGCTTTCATAAGCCTTTTTGCACACAATTTTGCCTGCACGCCAAGGTTTATTTCTTTGAAAAAATGTTGTTCAGAATTTTACCGATCAACGGAAAATATACAAAGATTAATTCACTTTTTATTTAAATTTAATTTTTTTTGTTTATTTATTTATTTATTTTATTTCCTCTTTCTCTCTCGCGTCTCTTCTATTGCCACATTTTTTCTTAACGCAGAGATGTGTGCAGATCTTGAAATCGTCACGTCAAATCAGCATGACGGTGCGAGCACCACCAACACTAAATTCAACGGCACCACTTCATGGTTTCGGACCCCCTTCTCGTGATCCAACGTATGCTTCTACAGGTCCTTTGTTGCAACAATCACAATCTTCATCGATAGTACAACAGCCTCCACCGTTTTCCGGATCCTTAGGTGGTCCTAGCTCTCCACCATTCCGACAAACATGTTCCTGGATGGACAGACAAGGACGACCCGCTTCTCCACCTATGGAATATGGAGGCCGTCGAAGTGATCGTCGGGATAGGTATAGGGTATTGTATAGAAAAGTTTGTCTTGTTTTATAACTTCCTCTTTCGATAGAATTCGACGTGTGGAACTACTAATCGAACCGGGGCAGTCGCTGGGGCTTATGATAAGAGGCGGTGTGGAATACGGCCTTGGTATTTTTATTACCGGGGTCGACAAGGACAGCGTAGCTGATCATTCCGGACTTATGGTTGGTGACGAAATTTTAGAAGTAAACGGTCAATCGTTTTTAGATGTCACACACGATGAAGCTGTCAGCCAACTGAAGTACCATAAGAGAATGTCATTAGTGATACGTGACGTTGGTAAAGTTCCACACTCATGTACATCGATAGAGTTAGAGCCTTGGGACGCCTACAGTCCAACCGGTACAAGGTAATATTTGACATTTGTTGTTGCATTTCTACAAGCTTTCATACTTATATATTGTTGATTTGTAGAGCTCGAAGAAAAGGACAAATATCTGTTATGGTGGAGGAAAAAGCACGCTCGCTACTGCCTAGACATCAGTTTGCAAGTCTGTCGTACTATATAAGTGAATACGGTGCGCGAGCAATGACCATAGATGCCTTTGTTGCCGTCTTGTTAGAAATGTTAGACACATATGAAAAAGTGAGTGTTAATTTTTGTGGTCCAAAAACATTTAGAATTAATTTCTTTTGTGTTCCTTGTGACAGCACTCTCTAGTTACGGAAATTCGTGAGCTTGTATTTCCAGAAGATCGCATAAGATATGATGAACTTGTATACAGAAGAGAACGGGATCCATACACAGTAGAGAGACATAGGGTAAGTTATATGTAGATATTTAGTTTTTTTTTGTTGCATAAAACCGTAAATTAATGCATCATAATCGAACAGTCAGTTTTGTCATCAAGATCCATAGTTTTGTGTTAATCCAGAACTGAGAAATTTATTTCTGTTGTTTTTTTTACTAAGCTTTTCCGCTACAATCAGCACACCACCCAATTTTGCACTACGCACATATCAAACGTTTACGTTCTAACTTATTCGCAGGTACATACTGTAAAATTAATTTTAAGTACGTTTTGGGATTATTAGGGTGGAATGACGTTATCTCAAACGACGAAATCTCGAACAAATCAGTTTTTTTTTATCGAATTTCAAAATACCGAATGAATAAATCTCTAACGTAAAAAAACGAAATTTTCGAGATTTTTGGTTTTGAAATATCGTGGCAGGTCCTATTAGATGGTAAGACTTCATCCGCGTGAGTAAAGGTAAAAAATATTCAAGCATTCTAAGGTCCAAATGGTCTCATAGTATTGTAAGATTTCTACGAGCCCAAACGCAAAATAGTTGGACTACCTACCTAGGATAGAAACAAACATCTGCTGATTTTTTAAATTACGACGAAAATCTCAATATTTCGTTATTTTCTAATATTTGTAATTTTAGTTCTTAAGTTTTAAAGAGTCCGACACGTGGCGCCTTTTACAGGACTCATCACTCCAAATAACGGATCGTCATCGGTTAAAAGTACTGTTTTTGTGCCATTAAAACTTTGATAAAATGTTCCGAACCAAAGAGCGAGGTAAATTTATTTTTTTGGCGTTATAGCTCGATAATCTCGTGTCGGGACCACAAAATTTAAGTATAGAAAAAGGATTCATGCATTCATTGATGGGTGGGGCAAATATTTTGCGTTTAAGTCGTCGTCGTACTCTACTACTTAAACACTACCCCGTTCTTCTACTACATCTGTTTATTTTTCATTTTCATTTGTCTGAGACGATCTTTATGATTTAGATACTGCAGTTAAAACAGATGGTCAGCTGGTTTAGTATAGAGGCGTTATTTGATATGGTCTTTTATGAGGTTTTACCATTGCATACTATTCTTTGTCTCTTTGAATCCTAATGGCTTTGCACACGATTAACCTATGGGTACTCTCCTACAGTAAGATTTTTACGACTGCTTACGAAATATCCCATCTATTATCATCAGGTTACCTCGGTTGCTCCATACGCTCTTTACCGGCTTATCTACAAGTTTCAGTGCATGATCTTTTAAACTTAATTATTACAATACACTATTTATCATCTCGTAACCTTTTTTTGATTTTCTGAGTTTCTTTTTATAATGTACTTGGTATTAATTAGGTAAATTGTATGTACATATATAAGGACAAATGTAAAACGAAATTCCGATGCAACTTATTTCCCAATAACAAAATGGTAGACAGGAAAACTACACATGTACATTCGTGTGGTGCGTCTATTAAATATAGAAATGCTGACTCAAGTTTTAATCCATATGTGCCCTAGGGTAAAATTGTTCAGGGAATACATGCAGTTGGTGCTGACAGTATTTTATGTTGAAGAGCTCTTCATGCACATTTGATAACAACTTTAACAGGAAGTATCAGTACGATCTTGTCAAAATTGACTTTGCAGTTGATTTTTAAGGTTGTTTTAAATGTGGTTGTACATCGGAATCTACACGATAAAATGACATAATTTCGCATCTTTCCATAACATTTCATTTAAGTATAGTAAGTTTAAGATAGAAATGAGACAGAATAAAAGCTCCTACTGATCTCACTAGCTGGAAGTCGTTCATTTCATTTCATTTCATTCGAAATTCAATAAATTATCGTATCGCTTGATTATCAGAATTTATTTACATACCTGTACCGCTCAATTTTATTTCTTTACAATTTGCTAACATTAGATTTTTAATTGAAAAAGCACCGCATACACATTCAATTCATGCTGAGATTTTTGTAAAATAATAAATCCTTAATATCAATATGTATTTCGCATTTCATTATATTCACCAACCATAATTTCTGTATAATTTTAGCGAAAAGGAGACCCAATGCGTGATTTGCCGGTAAGCTACTATGAATATTACCCTAGCTATGAATGTGATTATTATTTCAATGAGTCGCCTTGGTAGACTACGTTTTTGTCTAAGCATTATGATTAATTTTTTAAATTATTTATGTATGTACAAGTACATACATACATATATTATGTCCTTAGTGTGTGTAGAATTGAATAATCTAATCAAAATTTAACTGTGAATAGTCAATTTTGAATGCCGAATAAAATGAGTTTGTTGATTACTTAATTTTGTTTCTTTTTTTTTTTAATGTAAACTTTAAAAAATATTTTTTTTGTTCACATGCATTGTTTTGTATCCTTCAAAAGATAAAGTTTTATTTTGTTTATCACTTAACAATTTTTTGTGCATGAATATACATATTTGCATATAAAATGTTCAAGAAGATGCAATCGGTTGTAAACAATAAATTTTAAAGAAAAAATCAAAAAATAAATTGTTTTCTTGATGAAATTGAATTGAGGTTTAAAAGTTTAACATTTGAAAACCAAGACGGATTTTGATACGGAACAAGAATGGTTGTATTTTATTTGGATTTGATCTAATGCATCGAATGTCAATTTTGTTCTCTTTTAATGTAGGTTTCGGCTCTCTTACTAGACTTTTAATCTTCTACCTAACAAATAAACCCTTACAGGTTTACTAAAATATTTTAGTTTTTTTTTAAATTAATAAACTTTATTTATGCACTGCAACAAATTTATTAAGTAAAGTTGATGAGATTGAATAAAAAATCATACTAAAAATTCGGTTTAATTAAGAAACTAAACACCCTTTTAAAATTAATTATTCGTAAAAGGAACTAATTTCCTTAAAATTATAAAGTTTGCATTGGAAAATGTTAATTTTTCAATAAAGAATTAGTCTCAAATTTAGTGCAAGAATTACTACACTACAAGAAGAAAACTAACTAAAGTTGTTTGTATATTTCTGATGTATATTTTGATTGGCAAATACAAATCCACAAAATTAGCACAAAAAAAACAAGCTTCCAACGTTTTTTGAAAAATCAATGCACTAAAATTCGAAATTCGAAAATATAAATATACAAGTTAGGAAGCTAATACTAGTTAGTAAATTTTAACATCTCAAAGTGTTATTTGCTAGAATATTATTTAAATGCACAATTATTTTTAAATAATTTAAGTTATGATGCACGTCATGCTGGCACAATATTCTTTATGTGGCTCAAAAGTAATGATCAATCAATTATTCAAAAACCATAGAGAACATTGGGTGAGAAAAAAATCTGTAGATATTTGGGTAATGTTGACATTGACAATATTTTGAGTTCAAAATTTAAATAATATCACTATCAATGCTTTATAACAGCAGTAAGGAACGGAGACTTTTAAAATCAGAACTTTGTCCATTTTCGAAAGGCGAATGACGATTTTTGGAAAATGTTCGATTTGTTAAAACCCAAATTACTTCTATCATTTTCGGCATTTTTAGGGCAAACTTCAAATTTTCAGAGCATCTTTATCATTACTTTTGCGCTACACGCTCTAAGAAAAAATTATTGGCAGATACAAGGCTTTCCAAATTGAATTGATTTATTTGACGAAAAAAGTGGTCATAAGTAGGTAACTACGTATTTAACTAGTAGTATAATCTCATTCTTCATTAATTTATAAGCACTATTCATACATATCAAACAAAAACACAATCTCTTAACTATTAGGTTAAGGCACCTGCAACAGTACAGTTGGCTTTCCATATTGCATTCGTCTTAACACTTACCGAAGGGAGTGGGAATATTTTATTTATAAACATTAATACCAAATTGCACCTTTTAAGGATTTTTTTTAAATATAACAACGCTTTTTTAAGCAATTATCAAAATTAAAAAAAAAACTCACTTATAACACACAGACTACACATTTTCTTAGTTTTGCACTTTAGCTCACAAAATGTATCTTTTCAGACACATTTATATACAAATCTTTCTTCCACCTTAACAAATAAAAAAAAACTGGATAGACGAAGCAATAGTATTTTATTTTTACAATTAAAATGTAAAATCCACCCTAACTTACCCTCGTGCTTGTCGTAATATCATCTTCAGGTAACTGACGTGGATTTGGAAATAATTGCAGCAACCGGGCGAAGTCCTTCTTCGGACTCAGGTCTCGGAATGACCGTTTCGGATATAAAGCATCGGTACCGGTTTTGTAAACTTTGATTTTAAACCCAGTTTTTATTTTACAAAACACTTTTTTTTTGTAAACATAAAAACATCGCAATCCTATTTTTTAAAACTCTGAAAACAAATGAAATATACTAAAACACGCATAATTTCAATGAAAATCATTAGCCCCGCATATCCACTGCCATACCGACCGTTATCAGCAGGACCCATTCTGCACCGCTCACATTATCACCATCATTCATCACTGCGCCATTTGGGAGGATCACAGGTGCGTTTGACACCAACTAAATCAATCGGGACTAATACACCGACAAAGAACGCTCAAGGACATGTTAAAAATAATTACGACCAGAACAATGATAAGGTGAATGAAATATTTTCAAATCTGTACATAACTATAGAAACCCCTCTTAAAATGCCTCTATTTACACACACCTACACGTAGTTATCACCCAAAATCAACAAACCTTATATAAAAGGACCAGGTTCGCTTTCATTTCGGAACTTTTTTTTTCAAAAATTGACATTCGACGATCACTCTGCAGTTAACTTTTGGAAGAATATTTATAAAAAAAAAACAGACTTGCACAGGGCCCTTGGATCCTTAAATCGGCTATAACATTTACTTCCTTCTCTATCTCTCTCTTTTATACTTTCTAATCAGCGTATGTTAATAGTGTTATTTCCCTCTCGTCAGATCCGGTCAGTTCTAAATAGGGCATATTAATCGGTCAAAAGTGGTTTCAGTGTTTTTTGTTTTGTTTCTGTTAACCTATATAAGGATTTATTTTTGCTCCTTGTGATATTTTATTTTTGTCTTTTTTATGACCCACTTGCTTTCTTATTTGGAATCTTTACGAAAAGAGAATTTTTGTTGAAAATATTTTGTTCATAGTTAAATGATTTGATATTGATATTGGTTATAAGGACTATATTATTCGTACGTATCTTGAAAATTCGACAGGAATACAACTGTGATGAGCCCCGATCGAGAAGAGGCAGCGAAACCCAATTACCACGCTCGGAATATGAGCAGGATGCGGTGAGTAACTTAGTACATAGTTTTTTTAGTGACTAAATGATTCTGCACCGAAATATTGTTTTTATCTTCTTTATCTTCATGTTTACCAAACCATGTGATCCTTCAACAAAAGTCTCATGTTTATTCTTACCAAAGAAAAAGAATTTGTTTGAAACAAAAATTTCTGGAGAAAATTGAAAATTGATAAGATTTATCATCAGATTAAATTCTTATGAAGAATTTACGTTTAGCATTTATTCAGATCGCTAAGTTTTAAATTTTCATAAGTTCGAAAAGAGTAATACGAGGATAACGTAAATATTATTGTATTATTAATGGCTTATAGAGGCCAAGTTCAAGTGTGCAACAACTAAGTGACAGTAATCGTATTTTATTGGTAAGTGTATAATCAGCGCAGTAAAAATTTATATGGCAAACAACAACAAACCAAAATTGTCGATGACTAAGTTAGTGAAATGAGTGAATATAAAAAGTTGAGATAAACTCTGGAGCGCTTGGAAGGAAATGTCAATCACCTGGAATGTATAACCCATTTTTGGGGGTTGAATAAAGAGTAATTATAGAGTGAGTATGAGTATAGCATTCATCCATTACTGCGCTAGCTATAGATTACCAATAAAACACGACTTGTCACAAATTCGCTGCAGTCAAGAGGAAGAACGGCAACGGTGACGATGGATGAACTATAGGAATCAAAAAAAAAATGCAATTTTCGTCGCCCTTTTGCTAAACCGCAATATACAGTCGTAGAACTGTTGAATTTCAACGTATCCGTTTAACTTTTGATCAATGGTTGCTTTTGAGATCAAAACATCACAGAAAAATAAAGCTCACGACTGCGATCACAACTTCGAATAAAATTTAAAAAATATTAAGAGAACATCAAAGTATTTATTCGATTTTTGTGACTTTTGTTAATTTGATAAAAGTACATAAAATTGTATTGAGCGCCATTTTATTTCTTTAAAAAATAAAAAAAAGTGGATTTTTTAAATCGTAGGAACGGTTTTTAAATAAAACGGTTATTTTTTAACAACTTTTTAAGAAAATTAAACAAACACAAAAATAACCTACATTTAAAAACAAAACTTAAAAAAAAATTCACTTACCCGTTTTCAAAATATTGATTTTTCAAAATCAAAAAAAAAAGTTTTCAAAAATATTTTAAAATAAAATTACTAACGCTACCTACATACATCTTCTGAAATATCATTTTGATTGTAATCGGATAACCAGTTTTCGAGAAAATTTAAGAAAAAAACCGGTCCTATGGGAGGGACCCTTTTTTAACACACCATCTTAATTTTTTTTACTTAAATATGATCCGCTGAAATAAAAAATCATGAAGCCGTTTTGGAGAAAAATAGGCTTGTACTAAACGGTTATATGGCAGGTACCCTTAATATTTGAGCTAGAAAAAAATTCTAAAAATTCCTCTGCAGAATGTCAAAATAACCTTAAGTTCTGAATTTGAAGACGACTAGAGCAACCGTTTAGGCTACAGCCCAAAATACACCCGTACAGACAGACAGATGCACAGAATTTTGCCAGTAACTCAAATATGTTTCTCTATCATCCTAATGTCATGTCTGATTGCTATTTCAATTTTTACTTTCGATTATAGGGACTATAAGGCAAGTTATGCATTCGTAAAAAAAAAAAAAAAATTCTAACAATCAAACATGATATTACGATGATAGAGAAGTCAAAAAAAGTGGGTCCGGAAATTCCGTCCATCTGTCTGTCTGTCTGTCTGTCTGTCTGTCTGTCTGTCCGTATCGATATCTACAGCCTAAACGGTTAGGCCGATTTGATTGAAACTTGGTATATAGTATTTTTAGAGTGCTCTACCCGACAGTTTTTCGAATTGGCATTCTAGCTCCAGCCATATAACTTTTATTAAAAAACTTATTTTTCTCGAAAACGGCTCCTTCGATTTTGATTAAACTTTCAGAATGATGTTTTCTGTGCAAAATCTATCTTTTAATTTGAATGGATTTTTCAGAAAAAGTTTTATAACGGTACCTCCCATATGACCGGTTTTTTAAAATCAGACTTTCTCGTTAACTAATGGACGGATTTTGATGAAATTTTCAAAATATGTAGTGTTTTATGATTTGAATAATATTATTATAATAATAAATTGCTTATCAAAATTTTCAAAAACATTTTTTTTTAAATTTTAATAATTTTTTTAAAAAAATATTTTGTTTTTTGAATATTTTGAAAACGGATCTATAGATTTTTTTTAAATTTGTCTCCTAGTATAAACTATAGATTTCTTAAAATTGACATACTAAAAAAAATTTTAAAATATGTTTTCGAAAAGTTTTTCAAAAAAAACATATTTTTGAAAAAAACTGGTCGAACGATTTTGAAATGAAAAATTCATAAAATATAAAACAGCAAAAGACATAAGATGGCTTACAACATTTTTTCCAAAAAACGTTATGAATAGTGTTTTTTTGATTTCATAAATTTTTTTCCCCAACATTTTATTTCATATTGCTCGGTAAGCCCTAGCCAAGCCATTAGTCAAATGAAAGAAAGTGACAACCTACATTACATACATACTTACGTATTTTAAAGTATTTTTCATCATCATAAAAGCACAGAATAAATAAGGAAGCCTTTGATAAACACACAAAAACAACTAACAAATAAAAAAAACTATTCGATTACTACTGAATGCAAAAATTTCAATCGAGAAAACAAAAGTTTACACCTTCCTATAAATAAACAAAACCACTGTGTTAACTTTTAATATTGTCTCTATACCTACTGGCTTAACAGTAGTTGGAACACGTATCTTAATTTTAGTACCTACCTTCCTTCTAACCTTATTATAGGTACCTAAATCCTTTATAAATTCCATTGGTCCCATATTGGGACGTATAAAGGTCCCTTTACCTAGCATTATTGCCATACTGCTGATTCCGACGAATCTTTATGCCAGTTGTTCAAATTTGTCCATACCAAAATGAAAATTTAACTGAAAAAAGTCCTTTGTATCTTTCTATTAGCAAATTATATTATAAACAGTAAGCAGCAAGTGGAAAGATAATACTACACTAAAAAACTGCAAAAGCTAACAATCCTATATATTTATGTGTTTATCCCTTTGTCGTGACGCATGTTCGTTCGAGCTTCACCCCAAAACGATTCTAAGGAAGTTGCACGTCATACAAAAAATATTAAAATAAAATCTTTGTCAAAAAGACGCCTGCTCTTAAAAAGGATTAGCACATAAGAGCAAGTACGTGCGACCCAGTCGTGCCTTTTATTTTAATCTGCACGAATGCATAACTTGCATTATAATACCTATAATCGCTAGTAAAAACAGCAGAGAAATATTGAGTAAAGTCGGAACAGTTAAGAATTGCTTACAAAAGCAGAAAGAGTAGGACGTTTGTAAGCGCATGTGAGAATAATTATTTATGGTATTTATTAATTTAGTTCAGTAAAAAATTATATTTGCATCGCAATTAAGGTATTAAAAGTTTTTAATTTCTTTAAAATAAATAAAATTAAAATCTTCGTTTCAAAAAAAAAAAAAACTATCAAACTGCATCAGCTGATTTAGACACTTAACTAATCTGCTCTGCACTTAAAATGAGGTAGAAAATGCTGAACACGAAAAGATCAAAAAATTCTTCATTGAACACCAAAAAAGTGTTCTTTTCTGTGTGGAAGAGTTCAGAATACGATGATGGAACAAGTTTGGCACAAGGAAAGTGCAGTTCTCCTTAGTTAATAGTGTTAAAGAAATCTTTCAAAGTATTTATTTTTTTTAATGCTGAGGTGGGTCGTTGCCTGTATATGTATTTATTTAATTTTGTATGAAGCTATGATTAAAATTACAAAAATATGAAGAAGCTTATCATTATAAAGGTTTCGAATTAAAAGTGAGCATGCCATTGAAAAGACATTCATTGGCACTGAGTGATTCCCAGAGGGAGAGGAATTAGTGTTGTTATATGTCATCAGTTTCATTCATTCAACAGTTTAAATTTTGTTTTTTACAAAAATATATATAAAAAAAAAACAAAGTGGTAAACTAAACAAAAACCCTTTCTTCCTTTCTTAAAATATTTTCAAGGTAAATTTCAATATTAAATTTGTTTCGAGAAGAACATGCATTTCTAAGTAGAGAGTAGTAGTAGAGAATTTAAACGGCGTGCCAAAGCATAGTGACTGTGGGAATGCAGGGGACCTAACATTTTATTGGCTTGCGTTGCAAGGATTTGTTACTCCTTCGCAAAAGTAGCCCCCGAAAAAATCCTTTAGAGGACGTCCGGCATCCGAACTATTTATGCTAGAATACTTGCTATCATAGCGTGAGGCCTTGCTATTATAAAAAAATAAAATCCAATGTTTTAAATTTTTTTTTAAAAAACATTTTAGAAATGTTTATTTGTTTCTGAAATGTTTTTTAAACAAATGGGTTAATAAAACGAAAACAATGTTTCTGAAATGTTTTAACAATGTTTCTTTGGGTTGGACACACCTTTAGAAACTGTCTCCTGTGTGTTTTGTCTGCATAAAGGATATATGTAGATTTAATTTAATTTCAAAGTGCTTGTTGGAGCATTTTCACTTTTCCATAAGACTAGAAGTACCATTGGAAAAGAAATTCGAACTGCTGGATTTGCACTTGCTGATCCTCAATTGGAGCTTTATTTTTTAGGCAATGAAAAAAAATATATAAAACTAAACAATGTTGTAGTTTATTTAAACAAAAATTATTACACACTTAAGCTTAATATCTAAATATACACTTATATAATGATTTATTTACTTGTATATAGTTACAATTTTTTTGTATTGCCGGTTAACCTCAATATTTGTCATGCATCGACTGCCTTGCGCCTTGTGTGCCAGATTGATATTGAATGATCCGACTCTGAGTCTCCTCGTTGTTTGACGAAGAATTATTGTAGTCACGAGGCGGTTCGCAAGGTCTCCTAAAATAACGTGCAGACGGCGGACTACCATTTGGACCAAATTTGGGACGAGGAATCCGCATTTGTTTCACATCAATTAGCCATGATTCCATCTTAACTGCTACTTCCTGTTCGATAACAAAAAAAAAAAAACACTATCAAACGCGCATAATCATAACTGATGCATATTGTTGGTATCAAAAAGAAAAAAATTCAATGTCAAACAATAATTCAACCCAGATAATATTACCAAGGTAATACTAAGCTTGCAAGTTGAACTTACTATAGAGAGCAATAGCCGCATTGAAATATCAAATAACGCATAACAGCGTAAAAAATCGTCTTACAATGCTTGAATGTAATTAGTTTGTAAATATCGCATCGTCAGCTCCGACGCGGCGGTCGTCGTGGGTCTTCAACGACATTGGAAAGTTCCATGCCCGAAAAGTGAAAGTGTTTAGAGCTTTACCTTCCTACTCGCGTTTCTATTGACTATGTAGATTTTCCAGACTACGAGTACTTACTCGTATATCAAATTTTGCAAGTTGCGAATTCACGAAGCTACCGTTATAATAGATCTACTCGTAACTCGTAACTTCATGAAGTAGTTGTTTGGTTGCGATAGTTATCTTCAATCCATGCGGGTGCGCGCTGCGGAAAAAATAATGCAAAATGGGATTGAATAACGTTATATAACTTTTGTTTGCTCCACTGAATCTTAGACAACTTTAGTTTATTTTAGCTATACATGGGTTTCAAAATTAATGCTAGGTTTTTCTTCCCGTTCGGTTGATCTTGCGTGAAAAAAAATCTTCGAGACATACACCCAAACCTCTTTGATCAAGGGAAAGCATCGCAGATTCCTAATAACGTGACCCAGATTCGGTATAAACCAGAAATAAGAAAGAAGAAAACTACACACCCAAACAATTCGAAGTCAAGACTCTTTCACCTGCATCTCTCTTCGTGGTTCTACTTTGACTTTCTCATGTGATGTAGGTAACTACTTCTCAATCTCAATACCTTTGCTTACAAGTACGTAAGGTAAGGTAAAGTACTTCAGCAGGAATGAGATATGATCAGTGTGACCAGAGTATTCTTTTCGAATCTGTTTAATTTTTGTTGGAAAAGGTCAACATTCAACACTGTTGATACTTAATATTTATAAATGCATTTGTTAGCAATTTAAAATGTTCATATGTAATGGTATGTTATTGTTTTAATTTCTTCTCTAAAAATAAGCTTCTACCTAGTTTATAGGAAACCAGAAACTCATGCTCTTTCTAAGGAATTAAGCAGTATTCGAGAAGTAAAACAGTATTAATCGGCCAATTGGTTCAACATTGAAAACCAATATGTTCTTTGGCGCAGTAGATAGTGTTTGCTAGCTCGCCCAGAGATTTTAAATTCGATACTCAGGTTGGGAAGCAAGTTAGAGTCGTCCTGATTCCTGATGTTTTAAGTTAGAAAATAGTCACTAAATTCTAGATCTGCTGCGCAGATCACTTGTTTCGTACAACATACAGTTGCAGTCTTAAAAAGCAACTTGCTTACAGACACATAGTTAAAAATATTAAAAAAAAATATTACCTAATAAATTTTGCATTGAATAAAAATGTTTTTACATCAGTTTTCTTCACCGTTATTGCCTTTGTCTAGTATTTGTTTTTTTGATCCGAGTTTTTATAAGCGATTAAAACAACCCTAATTTTTTGTCAGTCAGATTTGTATGCTTGTACATGACATAATTATTTCTTCGGGTAAATTAAATTATTGATCTATATAGATTCTACTACTTTGGTAACACTAAAAACCATTTTCTTGGCAACACTAGAATTTATGGCCGGTTTACGATATTCAGTTCAGATAAGCAGTTACAAACAAACTATTCCCATATAAATAACGAAGGTACCTAAGCTTACAATGTTTTCAAAAAACTACATAAGACGCAGATGGGTTCTTAAGTTTGGTAAAATTGTCGGCTCTACTGCGATGTAATGAATAGATTTACTATTGCGGTTTCGAAGTGAACAGATTATAGTAGTTAAGTTGGTTAAGGTATCATTTCAAGATCTACCACAGCCTTTTTACCACAATCATTGATCAATTTTCTGCAAATATCAAATGTTTATTTTTTGTCTAGTGAACAAATTATGCAAAAATTATAAGAAAATCGTTTCTTCTTTATCTTAAAAGAAAGGAAGCGGAAACTTGTAAAAAAAAAATGTTAAAGTATGTTGATATCATATAGTTAAGTAGGCTAGTTACATATAACCTGTAAAATATACAATTGGCCTATATTAAAATCCTTTCAAAACAAAAATAATTAAACCAGACAGATGTGTTCTGTATTTGAATTCTGGAAAAATATTTCAGTAACCATATTCAAAAAAGTCATTAAAAGTCGCAAAACTCTAAATTACCACCTAGATTGCGACTTCCTTTGTTGGTCAAAGGAAGACAAACCCCATTCATCTATTTGCACCAATAAAAATGATCTTTGGAGTTATAAATAAACTAATTCGATTGCAAAACAAAGGTAATAAGCTTAAATCCTTCAGATTGTTTATATGATTATCATTTGTTTGCAAATGTCTTAACGTTTTTTTTTTTTTTAATTTCATATACATAGTTTGTGTTGCCAATATTAACCGGGAAACTTATGTATACACTTTGTGAATTAACCAATTTTGCTTAACTAAAACCGGTTGGCAAGCAAAATGATTTGTTAATTGAACAAACTAGTATTTCTTTCCACAAATCGCACAGGTAGAGCATTCAACAACCGCTTGTTGCATGAAATATTAAATCGATTTATATAAAAAATAAAAAATAGGGTCATCTCGAATTGAAGGCAAGAATAAGAAAGGTAGACACCATGGTTTTATTATGTTTCTTACTTTTTGCTCTGAAAATGATTCGTAGAGTCAAAGAGTGAAGGTAATCAAACACATTCATTAAAATACAAACAAAACTGCGGATAAACAAAAACCTTCCCGCACGATATACACTCCAAGTTATCCGTAATGGTATAACGATTCAAACGCCTCAGACAGCCAAAACCAAACTAAAAGAAGGTATGAGGCCAATAACAATCTTAACTTAAAGTATGAGCCAAGAGATGAGATAGATACCTGGCCAACATAAAAAAAAGAAGACAAAATAAATAAAAACGACAGCCAAAGAGGTAAAAACTCCCAGCTGTTTTAAATCCATGGTATTGTTTATAGGGTGCTTAAGTGCTGGTGTTTACAAGCAAAAACAATAATCATAATACCATATAAACAGTTATTTTGTACAGGGTGACCCAGTAGAGTGCATATATCTTTAATTGAATAAAAAAACATCGACATAACCCAACAAACTGTACAAACTTTAACCTAACGCTACTAGTTTTGGTAATGGAGAACTATAAGAAAATCATTTTTTAGCAGTTTAACTAACGAGCGATATTTCTTTTCATTAGTTAGTCGTTTTCCGAATGCATGAAGAAACAAAATACCTAAGCTAAGCATATTATAGCAACTATAAGTTTTAATTAAACACAAAAAATTCTCAGTTGTTTGGATTGAAGTACAATTTATATCCACACTTTTTTTATAACAGGGACAGTAATAATATAAATATGGAAACAATTAGTAAAAACACACTTAACACATACCTGATTAAATATTGTTATTAAATTCTACATAAAATAAATAAATTTATTGGCGCGACAGCTCCTTAAGGAGACAAGGCCTACTCGCAACCATTCCTGTGTGTGTGCTGTTAATCTGCAAGAATGGAAGGGACCTACAGTTTACCGCCGAGTCCGAACGGCTACATGAGATGCACTTTTTCGAGACAAATTTTACTCTTGGAGGTTTTGTCAGTTCCTCAGTTCCTCAGGATATGAGCTGGATTCGAACGCAGGCTCATTCGCTTAGCAGTCCGACACACTATCCACTAAGCCACGGGGCACTAAATTCTACATAACAGCAGAATTTGGTATAATCTTTTTTGGCAACAGGAAAAATTAGATTATACTTTTTTTAAGCGAAATAACAGTAAAGTCTTCTAACATGGAAGTAAAAACGGCAACACTGCACTGGTTTAATAATCGATCTTGGTCAGTGCGCATTTAAAATATTTTATTTTAAGCGGAATAGTCAAGAGAGTGTCAAAGTAATCAAGAGTACGCTAGTACGCTTTATATTGGGCATGGATTGGAAATTGGTATATTGTAGTAGTTTCTCTCCATTTCTGCCGGCGCTTAATGCACCTCAGAATTGGTTGAGTTATTACTCACAGGGCATGTTTTGTAAACTTAATAAAAGAAAAAAAATATTTTAAAGTTCTGTAATGCATTAGGCTGAATTTACATTATAAATAACAGAAACCAAGCTGTGCAGATAAAGAATCGAATTCCAATAATATTCTTGAGTGAAAAATGTTATATGCAATGCAGATCGGCATTTCGATTAGATTCGATATTTGGATTATTTCGATAATTCGATATTTTCAAACACATATTTTATAATCTTTGCATAAGGAGCCTGAAATGCTTGTAGAATACTAAGAAAAAAAATTATAATATAAGTTGATGTAGACTTAATGGATGTGAAAAGAAGAACCTAATTTTGAACATAACGTCTAGATTTAAAGTTAATATTCTATAAAAAAAATTATTTAAGCTGTTAGCTGATGCATTGATGCATCATGGGGTGAGTGATAACTCTGTTCCTATCTTCAAGTGCTATAGTTTGCTCCCGAGTAATTCGCGTTTCTATGTGGTTATAAACCGATCTTAAATATTATAAACACTAACAATCTATTTATAGTTGTTGCATTTCTCATTTTAATTGAAATTTGTGGTGATACAGTGCTTAGTTTTTGCAATTTATAAGAAATCTTATTTCCTTTAAAGCAAATTTTGAAAAACTCAATATGGAACTTTCTCAATTTCACTGGGATAGTGTCTTTTTTAATATGGATGCTAATAAAGCAACTGATACTTTCTATGAAATATTGTACAACAGCTTTTTGAAAACAATACCTGTTCGCAGCATCAAAATTGTTGATAATTTGTGTTCCTTGGCTCACACCTTTCCTTAAAAGGCTTAAAAACAAAACAAAAAAAACAAACTCCACAACAAGCTCAAATTCAAGTTTACAGTTTCCACTGCTCAAGAGTTCAGCAGAATAAGAAGAGAATTCCAAGTCAAATCAAGGGCTGCATATAAAAACTACATAATATCTATGAAAGCTAACCTATTACGGAATCCTTTATCTTTTTGGAAATTTGTTAAAAATAAGAGAAAAATAGCTGAATTCCCGTCCTATATGAATTTGGATCAAATTTCTTCAAATGATGGGGTAATGATCTGTGATATGTTTGCAGAAATGTTTAAAGGCATCTACAAATGTAATAATGGGTTGGCTGGGCTGCATCAAATTACCTCTAACATGAGCATTACAAATGACCATTTATTCAAGAAAACGATGTGACATAGTCCATGAGTTGATACATGGTTTAAAATCGCATCTATCGGACAGACAGCATGGATTCGTCAAGGGCAAATCTACCATTACAAATCTGTTGGAAATTACATCATGCATAACAAAAGGATTTATGAATGGTTATCAAACGGATGTAATATACACTGACTTCTCCAAAGCCTTCGATCAACTTAATCATCAGCTGCTTGTTAGAAAACTTTCACTTTTTGGCTGGTCCCCAAAACTTGTGCAATGGATTGCAAGTTATTTATCATCTCGTACTCAATATGTTAAGTTCAAGTCTCATTTATCCAAGTGCGTGCCTCAAGGAAGCCACCTGAGACCACTGTTATTCGTAATTTTTATAAATGATTTACCCTCTGTGATAAAATACTGTGATATACATCTCTATGCTGACGATGCTAAAATTTCATATTCATATAAAAATAATGCTGATTACCTTCAACTGCAATCTGATATTGATCATTTGCAGGAATGGTGTAATAAGAATATTCTCAAACTGAACTCTAAGAAATGCAAAGTAATGATCTTCGCTAGAGTTAAAAATGTTTTCTTTAATGAATACTCTATAAATAATTCAAAACTTGAAAGAGTTAATTATTTTATAGACTTGGGAGTAATATTTGATTCAAGATTAGACTTCAGAATGCACATCGACTCTATAACTGCAAAAGCTTCTGTTCGTCTAGGAATGATTAAACGATGGTCAAAAGAATTCAACGACCCTTATGTGACAACGAGCCTGTTTGTTGGACTGGTTCGTTCGATCTTGGAATATGGTTGCCAAGTTTGGTGCCCATATTACTCCTGTCACATTGCCCGCATTGAATCCATTCAAAAACAGTTTCTATTATTTGCTCTCCGTCATCTTAACTGGGATAATCATCACCATCTTCCACCATATCGTTCGCGACTTTTACTGATTGGTCTTAATACGCTCGAGAATAGGAGGTCATCACTCAATGCTGCATTCATATTTAAACTTTTAAACGGTGATATAAATTCTCCTTATTTGCTTTCCTTAATAAAATTAAATGTGCCATTCCGTCCAAGTCGAAATTATAAAATTTTGCGAACACATGAAACTACTTTAAACTACTTAAATAATGAACCGTTCTCTCTCTTATGTAAACAGTTCAATAATTATAATTCCTTCGTAGATTTTAATCTTACTTCATTGAAATTTAAACAAATTATACTTTTATTCAATTTAAATCGTCACTAATTATGTAAATGTAATATTATTTGTATAATCCAAATAACTGTGATCAATTATGTATCTGTAGTTATAGTCAAATAAATAAATAAATCTTTTGAAGGTAATGACAGATCGAAATTTTTAACGAAAACTTTAGTACTGCTCTTCGTTTTGTTGTCCGCGTACAACTGTGTACTTCTATTAAAATAAATCTGGATAACTATACCGATCATTACATTTCTATTATAGATTTAAGGATTTTAATTTTGTTATATTATCGAGTTAAATTTTCTTTAATTTGCACCGTTACACTTTTTAAAACAATTTCCGCATCATTTTAGATTTATTAGTAATATTGCTATAAGAAATCTTAAAGTTCATATTTAACGGCTAAAATATCAAACTTCATAACACATTTTTTTATTTAAATTGTTTCATGCATTCGATTTGAACTATTCACTAAAGGAGCAGGTAAGATTTTATAGTAACTCATTCTAAATAAGTAAAATTACTAAAAAAAGGGAAAAAAGTTGTAGGGCAGTTGTTGTTGAAAAAAAGCATCTTAAATAGCTCAGGGAAGGATAAGACCAATAAATTACTAAAACGTATTTTTAATTTGAAATCAAAAACACAAACACTTCAAACACACACAAAATCAAGGCCAAAAGACAAAATTGCCACACAAAAACAACAAAACAAACGATTGCATAAAAACATTCGACATTCAATCACTTTCATTTGTTTTGCAGTTATTATGTAGAATATATATATTTTAACAAAATTATCTAAAACATTCAAATTAAAATCATATAGATGCCATTATAGGCAACATTTTAGATGTTTTAGTAGACAAAATTCAAAACACGCACACTGAAGTAATTACAGGGTGTAGCATTAATTACAGAGTAATTTAATTTAGAAACAAGAAGTAGAATAAAAAAAACAAGTATTTAATATGTTTAGAGATTTATTGTTAGAAATTTGTTTTTATGCTGTAACTACATACGTAGAAATGTTTCATTTTGATGAAATAATATCTCGAAAATACTTTTGTTTGGTTTGTGTTCTTTTTCGTTTTTTCTTTCTTTGTTAACTTTTGTATTACAGGGTGGCTACTTAGACGGACTTCGTTCGCATTTGGGTGGTTTAACGCAACGTGTCAAGTCGTGGTATTGGGGACGGCCTCTTGTAAGTGCAATTGTATTTTGTTTATTTTTTTTAATAAATATTTTAAGAAGCCATCCAACTTAAAGAAGACTGTTTTTTGATTCATGATATCTTGTTGTGGAAAATGAAAAGTTTGCATAAAGCATTGCTATTAAAATAGATCAATGAGTTATTATAATTTGTTTGTTTTGTTTTTTTGTTAAGTACTTAATATTAACATTCAATTTGGCCTGATTTGTGTGAGTAGAAATTGTTACATTAGATAATTACTTAAACATTATTAGTTTTTTGTTTAATATAATTACAATGCTTATTTTGCAAATTGTTTTATTAGCAATGCATAGAACAATGAGAAATGAGTTCTAATATTAAAGTTGTTTACATTACTATTAATTGAATTTTAAGCTTAAAAAAATATAATTGCACTGTACGCATGAGTCACCCACTCTTAACCTTTAACAGAAAAACTTTTGTAGACCCACATTTGCACTTTAGATAGTAGTAGTAAATAAACGTATTTTTTTACAAAGAAAAAACACTGATTCGATTGAATATAATATTTTTATTTTGATATTTTTGGAAAAACATACAATATATTAGATAAAAACGAAATTTATTTAAAGGTTTTTTGTTAGTTACATTCTTCAGAATTTCTTTAATTCATCTCGCAAAGCACAAACAAAATCAAAACTAAGACTTGCCATTGATCTAAACAAGTGATTTTAGTGTCACATTCATTAGTTATAATTACACAATTTTTTTTTGTTAAATCCTTCTTATCACATTTCTGTCACTTATAACTTACAATTCAGCTACAAACTCTTAAAAACTTACGTAAGTATTAAATGTTACGAGATTTTTACTTTTTTTCATCATTTATGTCTCGGAATTATTCAATCTCACAATTGACAAAAGTTTCTTGATATACCTCAATGTTTTCGTTATTAATTCTTTTAATGAGTGTAAACATCATTCGCATAACTTAATTTTTATCACACAAGACACTTTATTTTGTAAAATGAGAAAAAACCCAACGCCCCCACTCATTTGAAAAAAAAATAAATTTTTTTAACATAATAATCCGATTCGAACACGAAAAAGAGACAACAGCGCGCTCTTGCGGCAAAATGGTCTTTCCTTCGGCTATATGTAAAAAGAAAACAAAAACACTATTGCACGCTTTCTTTTTATTCCGATGCTTAAGCAGTTTTTTAAGTTTATGAAAATCTAGACTGAACTGACACACAGTTATTTAGAATTTAAGCTCTTAAAAAAAACTATTAAACAAAAAATATATAAAACATATTTTTTATAAAATTATATTTTATTTGGCAACTTCAAAAAAAATTAAACTAAATTAATCAATAATGCGGTCTTACAATATTAATAATACAAGTTATAAACAGCAAAGCAAAAGCAATTTCGTTTTATACCCAATCATTGTTTTTTGATTTTGTTTGGATTTTGATTTTGACTTTTGAATTGAATTTTCTTCACATTTCAATCAACAATTTTCAATCTAAACCAACCAAACAATCAACCATTAAACCATACTACTCGTAATATTGCAAACATAAACTAGGAGTTGGCAACAAAACTCTCTAGAAGTTTTGATATGAAGGAGGAGGGAGGCACGTTACTTGGCGAGAAGGGAGTTCGAAGGCACCAGGTGAGTACGCATCCCCCGTATCTAGAGATCCCACACATTGCTCCTTATTTTTCGTCATAATGGTCTGTTTTAACTGAATTCCAATTTTGTATAGTTTTGGCGTTTTTTGAATATACAATCTCAAGAATTCCGAAGAATGATAATAAAACACAACAAAATAAGTTCAACGGAAGAATATGCCATTAGGGTTACATATAAATATCTAAGTATTTAAGGGGTTACTGAATGTAAATAATAGTATTTTCTGATTCTTCTAGAAATCTGTCACTTTTGAAAGCCGTTGGTAAAAATATAATATATTTTTATATTGTAGCAATCTGAAGATCAAATGCAATCTTTTTTTTTTTTATTGCGTGGCAAATGTTTCTTTGACAATTCACAGCAACGCAAATTTGCCAGTTCAAGTTTCAGAGGTCTCGGTTTTTGAAGAAGACTGAACACGAATTCTCAAAAAAATCTTAGTAACTGAGGAAAATTATTGGGATCTTTAATAATCTGAAGTGGTTCTAAATGCCACTTCCTGGTCAAACTGGACTGTAGATTTGCTCTTTCTGGCAAAAGATTTTGACTTTTTAAGCTCACCGCAGGCGTTTTTCTTTTCTTATTTAACCCATTAGACTTCAAAGCTCGGCATAAAATATCGATCATGCTCTAAACTTATATTTTTCGATTTTACGAATTTTCTGTTTGAGTTTCTCCAAGATATCACTAGAGCTTTTCTGGAAGTATTTGGCATCATTAACACTAGTTAAATTGACCTTTTCTTCACCTGAGATTTTAATAATTAAGCAAGTACTACGCGGCCTTCGAAATGGGTAATCGCAATGACCCTCTGACATCATAATAACGAATATCGCACTGACGGCAACAATGGCAAGCACGCTGACACTAATATTTGGGTCTTCGCAATGACCATTTTCGATGACTTTGTGATAGCCCTGTCATCGTTCCAACGACGACACCGCAGGGATTTCTGACATTCATTGGTCATTACAATGACCTATTTTAATGTGACGGCAGATGGTCATTGCGATGACCCATTTCGATGATTGTTTATTACTTTCTTCACGATAAACCTTATAAACTGGAAACAAATTTAAATTGCGATTTTTTATGAAAAATGTTGTGGAGAACCATTTTAAATTTGAATTTAGCGAACAACAATTTTTTTGTTCAAAGCTTAAAGTCGTGAAATTCAGGATGGCGGACTGCTAATTATCCCTCAAAGGAGATTAAATAAAGAGAAAAGTATTTGAGCAAAAAAGCCTCAAAAACTGTTTTTTTTTTAACTAAAGATCAGTAAAAAAAAACATGTAAATAATTATTAAGAAATATTTTAAATTTTAGGTGCTTTTAAATTTTTAGAATATATTCATTGAATAAAAGAAATATTATAATATCAACAGGATTTTCAATAAATCGCTAAGGTTTTTTCCTTATTTATTTAATTTATATAAAGCTATAACATTTTTGGAATATTTTTCTATAAACAGAGTTTGTAAATAATATTAAACATCTATTAGCAAGCAAATACTTATTATATTAAACAACAAAGTTAGTTGTCTGCAAATGTTATGCGTTTTCTTAACATTGTCATTAATAAAAGCCTATAGTAATTCTTTCTTCATAAAACTTCGTTTGAAAAACTGAACGTACGTTTTCTTTTAATAATTATAAATTATTTAAGCGGATTTTTTTTTTATTTTCATATTTTAAATTTATAACAGCAAAAGCAATAGTTGAGTTTGAAGGTTTTTACACTATTGTACATATAGTTTTCAATATTTTCAAAATTATCCTCACAGCTTCATTATGTTTACAATTTTTTTTCAAGGAAAATTGTAGAAAAAAATTACAGGGTAGAAACATCATTTTAATAATTAACTACCACAACCACTGAGTTTGAAATATTTCCTCCAACACTACACAATATTCCATTTACCACACAATTAAGCTAATTTTATTTCAAACAAAATTATTATTTATTGCTAACTTTTTTTTTAATTACATACATATTTCTCTTAGGCAAATTGAATGATTGGCTGTTTTTAACATTAAAAAATATATTTTTCTGTATAATTGAATTTCTTTTCGACTTTGTTTAGATTTGCTTGGTTCTGAATTGTTTTGAAGGAAATCCTTTAATCTTTGATTATTTTTGTTATATACATATATTTAAACCTAATCGGTTAAATTTCAACATTTGAAGTGTTTTTTTTACAAGAAAGGTTCTGGAAACAAAACAATGTACAAATGTACCAAATTTGCAGATTTTGATAAAACTTCTAAACGTCATAAAAAAACTGCGTTTCTATTGCAGTCTATGCAGCGTTTATCGGCTGAACAAAATGGTTCCACACCAGACCAACCCCGTGAACACAATCCCAACGTCGTACCTGATCATAGAGGCAACTTACATATTACTGTTAAGAAAACTAAACCAATTTTAGGTATAGCAATCGAAGGTGGTGCTAATACGAAACATCCATTGCCAAGGATAATAAATATTCATGTAAGCCATTTCCCCGGGCCCTAATACAATTGAGTGTGTTTTTTTTTTCTTAACTTGATATGTTTTAGGAACATGGTGCAGCATTTGATGCCGGAGGCTTAGAAGTTGGACAACTTATACTTGAAGTCGACGGTAACAAGGTTGAAGGCCTTCATCATCAAGTAAGAAGCATTAGCACCTCAAGTAATGAAACATAACATTAAACTTATTGCTTTTCTTTAACAAAACAGGAAGTGGCCCGACTTATTGCTGAATGCTTTGCAAATCGTGAAAAGGCTGATGTTACATTTTTAGTTGTGGAAGCGAAAAAATCAAACCTAGAACCAAAACCAACAGCTCTGATATTTCTAGAAGCCTAACATTTGCTTGCTTTGCCGGCTAGTGATCCAGCGATAACGAGTGAGCAGTACCAAGATCGCAAAGATGGAATCGACTTAACTAAAGCTGCTGAAAACAATAATTTCATTTTCCAAGAAAAGCATGCCCAATAAATATATGTACATATATGGGTATGCAATACCTGTATGATTGTTGCTTTTCTTTGATTAAAACCTAGTGATCCAAGCCTTTTTTTTCCAATTAAAATATTAGAAAACTATTAACACAGTCTTCGCTCATCTATAGTCTTGGAATTTTACACAAACTGCCCTTATTTAAAACATCAGTCATTTAAACATTTTTTTTTAATTCCTTGCGTTTCTCGGAAGTCCAGAGAAAAGTGCCGGAAGAACGGATCCCGTTATTTAATCTTTAATATAAATGTAGATCGACAATATTTTTAAAAGGACAAAAATATTTTCATTCCTAACCTTGACGTTTTTAATTTTCCCAAAATTTAATTTTGAAAGGTTTTTTTATCGAATTGTTTTTGATTCATAGCAGAAAGGTACTCGAAAAAACCATGAACTCCATTCTACCAGAAGGAAGTTCCTGTTCGGACTTCGCACCTCTGTTTCATTTATAATATAGTTGGAAGTGCAAGCCACGGGGCCTTCGATTCAGTAAAAGATGTCGTGGTAATATTGATTCACATGGCTTAACCAAATGCCTTCCAATTAAAACGACTATTATTTAATCAGAAGGGTTGAGAAGAAAAAGTTTTAATAAAACGCTGTCTGTCATTTTAAGACCAACAGTTGAGGGTTTTAAGAAAAAATAATTATGTAATGGATACTCATATTATTTTTTAAACATTATCAAAAACAAGCAATTAACTGGAAAATATACTTTAACTCGTAAAACATATGCCCGACCATAAAAACTTCATTATTCATTCATCTTGAATTTAAATAAAAAAATGAAAAATACGTTTAACTAGAAAACCATAATCGTTGGATTCGACCTAGTCTTGCAAACAAAGTATCAAACAAAATCAAACCTTTTACGTTTAGGTTCAAAAATAAACATTTAACCCATGGTTTCCTTAAGAGTTAATGAGAACGAAAATAGGAGGAAACTGTTTCTTTCAAAAACAAAATATATTGTCCTTTTGATTGTTTGTTATTCATTTTTTGTTTATTCAAATTTTACTGCAAGTTTTTTAACGTCGATTTTAAATGAAAAAAAAAATAGCAGAAATAAAAACAAAACACAAAATAATATTAATATGTACCTTCATATCATTTGGGACCAACTAAATATCATAATCTGCGGGCAATATTTAAAAAAAGCATTTCTTTGGGATCACAAGGATCAAAAACCTAACTTTTCTTTGCTGTTCATATTTTAGATTCAGATTAACATTTTTAGAAATAATTGATTTTAATAAAAAAAACATAATTAAAAAAAAACCAAGACTAAAGAAATTGAGTGTGCAAAAGACTGTTTATTTAAAAGAAATTATTTTTTCTTTCTTTTTAGTTTATCTCTTTTTTCTAATTTCTTTCCAAATGAAACTTAAAATGTCAAGTTTACTTTGTTTTGTACAGCCAAACAATTTTAAGAATAAACTTCCCAAATTAGTGTTAATCATCAGCCAAGAAAAAAATAATAAAAATAAAAATAATTAATACAACACATCAAAAATAAAAATTAATAAGGCATTTAATTGTTAAATATAAAAACAAACTAATACAATACTCAGTATAACATTGTAAATAACTGCAATAAAAAACTTAAATATTTATACCTTTCCATTACCACGATACAGAGTATGTAAAGCTTGTTTTTTTATTCACTACACTCACACGTGTATGAATATAAAAAGATACATAAAATTATATATAGAAATTATTATTTAAGGCAATTGTACAAAGCTTAAAAAGAACTTGCACAGTATGTTAATTTTAATTTTGTGTTTAAACATTTTCCACTAGATGAAAAATCAAATAAGAACCCACCTACTTTTGAGACTTATTTCAAATTTAGATTGAATTATATTAAAAAAAAAATGGTAGAAAAATACATATATTTGATAATAATACCTGCTAGAAATCCTTTTGAATTGACCCAGCAGCATTCATTGGTAAATTGAAATTATTTGTAAGATAAAAGGGCTTTTAAGGAAAAAAACAACATTAAGAAGCTAGGCTGGATACTAGCCGACAGGGCATTATATTAACCATATGGAACATTGAGCATCAAACAATTTTCAAAAAATAATCAAATCTTCAAGCCAAAATATAACAAATTATCTGTTCATTTTTATTTTAGAAATCATTTAGAGAAAATATGACGAAGCAAGTGTAGAAGATTATCAAGAAAAAATCCTTAAAAATAAACTATGCATACTAATTCATAAATATAATTCAAATTATATAAAATTTATACCAGCACAGAAACGGATATTTTATTATCATGATTCAATGTATATTTTGATGCATTTTTGTATTACATTGTGTCTAACCTAATTTTATTTACCAAAATCAATATTGGTTAATAAAACTGTTAATTTTACTTTTAAATAAGAGAATCAATGAAAATAAAACGATCTAAATACATATATATATATATAAAACGAGGTAGTGAAAACATTTGCTTTCTATATACGTGTCTTAAATTTAGTTCCAAATAATACAAATTTAAAACCTAAAATATAAAAACACAAATTGATTTTTCCTTATACGTTCACAATCAATCATTATACTTAATAAAGCAGATTAAATGGCTTTTGCATGTGCAATGCTTTTATTTCAAAACAATATAATAAAAAAAAAGAAGAAGCATATTAAACTTTGAAGAAACTATGAAATTCACATTTAATATTAATAATTGTAAACAATTTTGTTTTGGTTCTATTATAATTCAATTTAAATATAAAGCATAACACAACATTTCTAAAAAAAAAAACAAAAAGTAGATTACATACAAAAATATGAATAACGTTAATCCTCATAGTAACATTTGCACTGCTTCTGATCTCGAATATAAACTGACATTGTTGATGAATTATGGAAATACAATTATATAGAAAATAGTTTCAGCCCAAATACAATGTAAGTACTGTAGATATGTGTATAAAATGAATTACAAGATATTTAGTGAAAAATAATAAAACAAATAAAAAACATAGTAAACATTTTGTAATACTGAGCTAATTATAAAAGAAATAACTATTACGATAAATTGTTTGTATTGCTGTTGTTGTTTTTTTTATGTATTATTATTGCTAACTATTATTTTTATAATCATTATTATTATTATTATTTTTTTTATTATTATTGTTATATATTATTGTATTGTGTATTTTTATTTTTATAATTAATATTAGTTATGTTTTCATATTATTATATTATTATTACAGCTATTGTTATTAGTTTTATTTTCACGATGTTTGGTACTTTTATAAATTAATATTATTTTTATTTCTATCATGGTTATTATTATTCTTATTTTTATAGTTATTATCATTATTTTTTATTGTTATCAATAGTCTTACCATTTCAATATTTTTTTAATTATTTATTTTATTATTTTTAATGAAGTTATAATTATTATTAATAATATTATTCACGTTAAGTATTATTATTGCAAGTTATCTTGCGTATATACAGGTATTAAATTTCCACGTTATTATATAAAAAAATGAAGAAATGATTTTTAACATAATATGAATGAGATTGAAAATCAAGCAATTATCTTGAATGCACTCGGAGTCTTGTGATTATTATATACTTTTTTAATTTTTAATTCCACAATTTGCCATAATTAAGTCAAATACGTCAAATAAAAAGTTAACAAAAAATTCAACTTCTAATTATAGAATAATATTTTTAACTGTTATTTGTATTAAAAGATCATATATTAGCAGAGTAATTTGAAAAAAAAGAAAAAAACAAAAGTGTTATGTATATGGAAATTATAGTATATTTTTCATTTTAAGTAATTTGTTTATCCACCCATTTTAGTTGATATCATGCCATTATTTCTATATTGATATTATAACTTGTTATATATGAAATGATATTGTGTAATAAATTGTTTTTAAAAAAAGTATGCAATAGTTGTGTGTTTTATTGTCAAGTTCTTATTAATTTTAATTAATTTGCATGTTTAATTTATTAGAAATATATATTAAATTAAAATATGGTGACAAATATTTTTATTTTATTAATAACATACAAATTTATTTAAAAGAACAATGGCTTAAAGTGAATTTTCGCAAAAAATCCCCCTCTACATTTTTATACTTTTTTTTACAATTCTTGGCATTTTAGCTATAATTGTTCCAGCAATTCTGTATCTGTAGTGCATTCTACAAAGCAGATGCCGATAATGGAGCATTGGCCCGGACACTTTTATCCAGCTCCTCTCCTTTCTTAAGATTTCTTCATCTTCTCTCTGTTTGAGGTAATCCTGTGACTATAAAGAGATCTTCATGTTTGGTTGGAGCTCTAAGCCCTTTTTACATACGGAATCTAAACAGGTCTTGAATCGACAATCAAGTAATACATATTAATAATTATTTAATATTCAAGCTCTCGATAATCCATTGAAAACGGGTTTTCCACATTTATTAACAAAACTCCCTGCACAAGAAACTATTTAAAATAATTTTTTTTACCTGAACGTTTTTTTGTCAATAATTCATTAAATCAACCTCCTCTATTGAATGAAGTCAGACGACAGAGTTGGAAACAAACTTTTGGCCTACAGTGTTTTAACAAAGCCCAAAGCCCAACTTACAACCTCCAAGTGTTAATGTTGATATATTTATCTCTTTTGCTCTTATATTCGTATGCACATTGGCAGTTGTTAAAAGATACTACTTCTGCTGACCAGCTAAATAATAATTGATTTACATAAAATTCAAATAAGCATACTTAACTTGTTTTTTGTTTTTAACTGAGCCAGTTTTTTCTTAGCATTTTCATTAGAACTAAAAATATTGTTTTAGTTAAACGACAACCATGAATCGGTTATCATTTCGTGAGTGCTTGAGTGAGCACGATCAGAAAGTATTGGAGTCCTTGTTTGTCCCTTATGAAGGGACAGCTCCATTTAGTCTGGATATTGAAGCCGAAGTAAAAGATATTCCTGAAATTAAAAGTCCAGTTATAGAGGAATCAATAAGACTCGAAGTGGAAGGTATACATCTTGCAGAAGAAGGCAAGCTAGATGGAGCAATACATCTATTTTCAAATGCGATTAACACAGTACCAACTCGATGTTCTGTTTACAATAACAGAGCTCAGGCGTTAAGATTAAAGGGGGATGATAATGGTAATGTCGGAATTTAGTCCTTTTTTTATAAATTATAGAAAATATGTTCTTTCCTTGAGAACAAAGCTTCGGCTGTTTTATATTCTTTTTTAAGTTTTCTAACTGTTTAGGAGCGCTGAAAGATCTGGAAAAAGCTTTGCAATTTTCTTCACAACAACTTCGGACAAGGTGCCAAGCCCTTTGTCAAAGGGGATTACTCTATAGAAAAATGGAAAACACCAGTGCTGCTTTACAGGATTTTGAAGAAGCTGCTAAGCTTGGCAGTAAATTTGCTCGGACTCAGGTACATAAAGTGCGGTTTGGAATTTATTTATACATTTTCAAGATTTTTTTTTTATTTTTTTAGCTGGTGGAAATGAATCCTTATGCTGCATTATGTAACCAAATGCTTCAATCAGCATTCCAAAAAATTAATTGAAAATATACAAAAATCAAATATTTTAGTTCAAACGATTGACATATACCTGAATTTTCATCTTAAAGACAACAAGGCTTCTAAAGCACTAGTTAATGCAGACTATTATTTAATACTAAATTTTAGTGTTGGTAAAGGTTTCTTAATATGTTTAAAAATAAAGCATCGGTGTTTTGTTTTTAATTACCGCTTCATCTAAATGAGGGGAAAAGTATATGCTTAAGTATATAATGAACGAAAAAGTGCATGATTAAAAAAATCCAACGTTTAAAACAATGTTAGCACATAATTATTTGGACGTTTTACAGAGAATTTCATTTTTTTTAGCTTTAGCTTTATATTATTTAAATTAAATCGGTGTGCATATGAAGTTTTGTTTTAATCTCCATTCTAACCATTTTTGCAAAGTTTTCTATGTTAATGAATAGCTGAGCCTTTTATGTAAAAATAGGATACTATACCACACTCAATATCAATTTGGATTATTAAAACTTATTTTAATTAATAAAAAAAAAAATTATATATTGCCCAAGTTTATTTTAAAGCCAATAGATTTTGTAAACAAATTCGATACAAACAGATTTTATATACAAAGCAAACAACAAAGATACCAACTATCCGATACCCAAACCGGAACTGAATTTTTATATTGGTTTCCTTCTGTACTAAAAGCAGAGACACCTTCTTTGGCCTATAACCGGAAGACAAAACTATGTTATCAGTTCAAATTTGAAATTTAAATCAAATTAAAATGAAAATGTATGGAAAGGGTTTCAAAAATTAAATAACGATTGTTGCAAAGTATATCTTTGATGAATAATAATTTTAGATTTGATAGAGCTCAAATGGAACAGAAAAAATGATAGGAATTAAGATTTTTCCCAGATTTTTTTTTTATGGAACCCCTAATACTGATATAATAATGGTACAAGGCAAAGGGTGATACACAAAATTCCTTAGCCAATCAAGGTGCCATCCAGAGTAGAGAGAATCACATGTAAAAATATCGGGATTCTTCAAGAGATTTGCACATTAGGCCTTTTTTCTTTTGTTAAAACTCTGAGCAGAGCACTGAGCAGAGTCGGAGCTAACAGAAGAAAGTGTTCAGAGATCTTTGATTTAATGATGAAACAACTTCAGCATTAAGCTATCTATCATCAATAAAAAAATCAAATATCAGAGCTGTAAGACGTAAGAATTTGTCTATCACGGAAAGTGAAATTTATTTGTTCAAACAAAAAAAGATAAATCAATGATTATAATAGAAGGATTTAGTTTGTCTTTTGACGACGGACAGGATAAAGAAGACAGTGTGTTATCGGCAAATTCAATTAAGAAATTAAAATTATGTCGAAGAAGAGATATCCATGAAACATGACTCACTGCAATTTTAATGCTTTTAAGATTTTTTTTTTATTTTCATGGAACCATACACCCATATGCAATGCGTTCTGTAAGGGTTGATGTTTTGGAGGAAAACGAATATCGTATAAGGTACTCATTTTGGACAATGTACAAGATGTTTGAGAATAAATTGTCGGAAAATTTAAAATAAAGATGCTTACCCTGACATAAGTAACAAGTAACTCAACATTAAGAATATCATTGTTATATTACTTAGTAAAAATACAGTATGACCCGCTTAAATGCCTGAGAACCCAGTTCAAAAGGCAATAGCATGTCATAAAAATAAAAGCCAGAACTCTTAATCAGGAATGCTTCAAAAATAAGCGATTCGTTTGAATCATCCGTAATTTTTTTTTTTAATGCAATGCAGAAACTCATGTTGCTACCAGCAAATCAAAATGATATTTTACGAACTCAGCTATCCATTGTCAGAAAATCAGGATCTCATGTTTTTTTTATTATTGGTGTACTAAAAAAAGGAATAATTAAATTTGTTCGTTAATATAATTTAAAAAAAGCTTTTTAAGAACAACAAAAAAAAAACAGCAAACACAGGAAAATATTTTACCTAAATATAATCAGTCCACTAAAAATTTCCAGTACAGTGCAGATAGGACGTTCATCTCTCACTCTGTCTGCAGTGGAATCTCATCAAACTGCGAGAGAGCGCAAATATAAAATGGTATCCGTAATGCACATTATAGATCATTGGTCTTAACAAGCTTTAAAAAAACACCAAATGTGAAAGCTCTTTAACAAAAGGCAAAGAAAAATCCATCATGGTTTACATTAACGTAGAAGAATACACAAGAAGAGGGTTGTTTGCAACAAACAATCGTGTGTAAGTCGTATAAGTCAGTGGTTGAATTTTTAATTAAAGTAGGTATTCATCATTAATGAGTATATCCACAAATTGGCATTGGCACCATTTACAAAAATAAACCTCTCCCTATACTTACAATTTTTAGTGGACCGACTATAACCACGGACGTCATCAAATCAACTCCGAGCGTTATTCATGATCATGGTATTCATTTCAGTAAAGAATTGAGTTCAAAAAGGAAGTATGGGAACAGAAGTTTCTCCTTTTTTTTTAAAAGAAAAGAGGTCTCGTGACCATTTACAGAGCAGAAATTCGTTTTGTTACATCTAATTCAAAGAACATGGTAGCGTCGGAAAACAATAAGCCACCGTAAACGCAGATACCATTAATTGAGAGGGGCACACCCGATTAGGACGCCACAACAACACACTGTGCCACACAAATAAGTCCTTTTAGAGCAAGGCCACACTCAACGTGTGTTCGCATGATAACAGGTGTCAATTTATTTCACTTAAGTCCATGTTGCGTGTTTTCGTTTATGCTACACATTTTCTCTTCCTGCTTGCGATTGCATTGCACCACAATACCAGATTCAAGCACAAGATTGCACAAGAGGACAAAAGCACTCCTAACCACACGTCGCGCCATCAATGGAGAAATTACACTTTTTTATCAATCGGCGCGGCGGCAGTCCGCATCCAAACATGGCTAGCCTGGCCGCACAAAGATCATTCCCTCCCTCACAAAACCAAATCGATAAGTCCACCTCAAGTGAAGACAAAGAAAATCCCAAGACCTCCTCGGATAACAATTAAAACTTTTTAAACACAGCTTACAGGTCATTTCGAGCTCTACGGACTCTGGCTTGGCTATGGCATCTTACACGTTGACGTTGGCCGCCTTAAGAATTCGTGGCTGTGCCTTCATAGGGCCATATTACAGACGTGTACCCACTATTATGATCTTATATCTATTAATGTGTTCCTAATTGAATATTAGCATGATTTTTGTTTTCATCTATGATTGCCTTGCGTAGTACACAAAGCCGATTGTCGAAGAAACAACGTTTTTGAGATTGCAAGCAATTATTAAACGACAACATTTTTTTGCTCAAATCTGGCCATCGAATTTCGACCATCGAAGGAATAGTACTTTTTCTCGCATTTATTGCTTTGGGCTTCTGGGTTCCATTTGGCATACGTTTATCTGGCCAAGAAGCGGGAAGCCATGCCAATGGCCGTCGTCGTTGCTGCTTTAGAGGCTGGCAATCTGTAAACGAGGAGATGGCCAGCAATAAAACGAATTAATTTTATGAGAGAACCTTCATGGTGAACTTTCTTTGGAGCAGCTTTGTTGTTTGCTGGACTAGAGCTACTTATCAGAAGACTTGCTGGGAATGACGCGCAATACTATACTTGTGTCTCCCCCGCGGCAAAATGCAAAATGTTATGCTACTATCTGTGGTGAGGCCACAAGGATTGGCTTTGTGAACCCACGTGTGGCCTATTCGAGTACCCACTGTTTTAGGACGCATGATTCAAATCTGCGAATCTATTCGATTGGTTGTATAGTTTGTAGGACAAAGTGGGCACACAGAAGCCCCAAGTCGGGGCAAATTCTAACAAGCGCAGGATGACTAAACAAATCGCAATAATTTGCATTTCAAAGAAAATTTATTTCAATTTTATTTGATTTTAATTGCTAAGTTTTGTAGCGGGAGCAAATTCATAAGATTAACATGAGCGCGACTTGACTGGGCTGTGGATAAGAATGGGGGGCTGTGATGCTGTTATATAAATGGGGCTATTCTTTAGCGAGGATTCATGTTGAGTTCGTTGGGGTTCGCATGTTCTTCTGAAGGCAGAACAAAGGTAATGTAATAAATGTAAACTGGCTTTTGCTGAATTGATTTCATCTGTTAAGGAGCCTTAGAAATATTTGTTAAAGTTACATATGTAAATGATGCACATGATGAGTTTTATGGCAGTGTAATTCTCGTGTTTGAGAAAGTTGATTGGTATTTGTGTATTTCACTCAGTTGGTGGTGGTAATGGACGAGAGGAAGATTGTCACAATACGACTGAATGGAAAATATTCGGATCAACTTAATTATAGCTACTGTATTGCTGAACTCAAACTTACTTTTATTTACAAGAACCCGGTTTTTATAATTCTGTTTGAAGAATAGAATTGAATAAGTATTAATATAATACATTTTACACGTATTTACATAGAATAATCTTAGAATCTTAGAAGCATGGCATTGCCGTCTACCCGATTGACTTTTTATTAAAGAATTGAATGGTAATTTTTAATTTTAAATACATACATATTTTCAGTTTTGAAAAAGGAGAAAAATAAATAATATAATACTAAAATAATTTAATTTTTTTTTAATTTAATTTCATAGTTGACGTAATCATAATCTTTATTGAAAAGCTAGATTAGACCTTAATACATTACCATGCCAATAGCTTGAATATTACCCTCCCTACAGTGTATTTTCTTCCAAATGTTTATTCCAAGTACAAAAATCGTTGAATTTACGCCCTTACTAATTATAGCCAGAGTGATCCCAAACGTCTCAAGACGTTACCATCTTGGAATTCCAATTTCTATGAAATTCAAAAGAAAATCATATTCAGTATTCAATGACAATGATATTCATAAAACTTCGGATCCTCTCGCTCAGTTTTTTTCAATCGGTGTATTCTTATTTCAATACAAACGGCCCTAGATTTAAAATCCAGAATTATTATTCAAGTCAATTAAATGTATGTCAAGTGTTCAACAGGGTAACCACTTTGGCCCATTGCTTTTTATCATATTTAATTGATTACATTGTCAATTATATCAAGGAAATGCCTCACATATGCTGATGATCTCAAATTATTTAAATAAAAAGTTTATCATGTATATAATTTCACTGATAACATTTATCAAATTTAGAAAATTGGTTTCAGAAGTGATGCCCGAAGCTTTAAGCGATCGTGAATAAACAATTTAGGTGCAAAAATGCTTATGTTCTTGTTCTGATAATAATTCTTAATAAGTATTTGTTTTTAACATTTATAATTAAAAACAATAACAAAATCATTCAAACTGAATAAGCGAGATTTTATAAAAGTAAAATTATTTTTTATAAATCGTTCAAGCCATTTAAATATAATATTGTAAATATGAAAATTATAAAGGTACAACAAAACAAAACAACATTTTCGAAAAAAATATATCTCTTCCAGCGCCACATATAGGGTCCAAATTTTGGTTTCCAAATTTAGATTATTTTTGAACATTTATTAAATCAATTGCTTTTCAAATTTAACTTAAAATTTTCAACATTTGTTTGGGCCGATTTTCAATTGTAATTCAAATATTGATACTTATTTATGAGGTTTATTTTGATATACAATGTTAAAATTATATATTTAGGAAATATGTAAATGAAATGAAAATATTAAAATTTTGAGTCACATCGACTCATAACTAAGAATTTTCGAAAAAAGGCCCCAGCGCCAACTAGTTGTAGTAAAAATAGCCTTAGTTACTCCTTTAGAACATTTAGAACATCAGCTTTCTATCAGTGAAAGTGTCATCAATATCGGTGCAGCCGTTTCAGACATTATCCAAAACAAACAGACAGACCGTTAAAAGTACCGTAAATTTCCATATGCATCTTGCAAAAATCTGTTATTTTGGTATTAAAAACAGGCAATTCAATTCTATTTATGTGTACAGATAAAAAAAAACTAAAGGATAACAGTTCAAAGTAAAAACAAAAACATTTGTAAAATTTAACAGTTTTCAAATTGAATTTTTTTGCACGTTTGCTGGCGTAGGAAAGTAAAATTCTCCAATACCATACGCCACAAAAAATATTTTCTGATTTCGGCTCTGGTTGTTACAGACGAGATTTTGGATTTTTGATTTTGGTAGATTTCAATTTTTTAAAAATGGCGTTCACTCCAACAAGAATATTTCACACAGATATGTCCTTTAAAAAATACATTGGAATTTCTTTCCAGTTTTCGTGTGAGATATTCTTTGTTGCCACAAAAGATGCATTGGGTAACTCTCCTATAGAACAAACTACGGAATGAACAAATTTGTTTTGGTATCAACTATAGAATTCCCAGTGGTATAGTGTTAAGTATGTCTAACTGACTGCAATGCGGAAAGAAATAAAAGGCACGACTGGGTCGCACGTACTTGCTCCTGTGTGCTAATCCTTTTTAGGTACAGGCGTCTTTTTGACAAAGATTTAATTTTAATGTTTTTTTTGACGTGCAACTTCTTTAGAATCGTTGTGGTTTGAAGCTCAAACGAACATGCGTCACCATAAAGGGATAAACACAAATATATAGGATTGTTAGCTTTTGCAATTTTTTAGTGTATTATCTTTCCACTTGCTGCTTACTGTTTATAATATAATTTGCTAATAGAAAGATATAAAGGACTTTTTTCAGTTAAATTTTCATTTTGGTATGGAAAAATTTGAACAACTGGCATAAAGATTCGTCGGAATCAGCAGTATGGCAATAATGCTAGGTAAATGGACCTTTATACGTCCCAATATGGGACCAATGGAATTTATAAAGGATTTAGGTACCTATAATAAGGTTGGAAGGAAGGTAGGTACTAAAATTAAGATACGCGTTCCACCTACTGTTAAGCCAGTAGGTATAGAGACAATATTAAAAGTTAACACAGTGGTTTTGTTTGTTTATAGGAAGGTGTACACTTTTGTTTTCTCGATTGAAATTTTTGCATTCAGTAGTAATCGAATAGTTTTTTTTATTTGTTAGTTGTTTTTGTGTGTTTATCAAAGGCTTCATTATTTATTCTGTGCTTTTATGATGATGAAAAATACTTTAAAATACGTAAGTATGTATGTAATGTAGGTTGTCACTTTCTTTTATTTGACTAATGGCTTGGCTAGGGCTTACCGAGCAATATGAAATAAAATGTTGGGGAAAAAAATTTATGAAATCAAAAAAACACTATTCATAACGTTTTTTGGAAAAAATGTTGTAAGCCATCTTATTTCTTTTGCTGTTTTTTATTTAATGAATTTTTCATTTCAAAATCGTTCGACCAGTTTTTTCAAAAAAATGTTTTTTTTGAAAATCTTTTTGAAAACATATTTTAAATTTTTTTTAAGTATGTCAATTTTAAGAAATCTATAGTTTATATTAGGAGAAAAATTTTTTAAAAAATCTATAATCCGTTTTCAAAATATTCAAAAAACAAAATATTTTTTTAAAAAAATTATTAAAATTAAAAAAAAAATGTTTTTGAAAATTTTGATAAGCAATATTATTTAAATCATAAAACACTACATATTTTGAAAATTTCATCAAAATCCGTCAATTAGTTAACGAGAAAGTCTGATTTTAAAAAACCGGTCATATGGGAGGTACAGTTATAAAACTTTTTCTGAAAAATCCATTAAAACTAGAAGATAGATTTTGCACAGAAAACATCATTCTGAAAGTTTTATCAAAATCGTAGGAGCCGTTTTCGAGAAAAATAAGTTTTTCAATAAAAGTTATATGGCAGGTACCGTTAGTTTTGGAGCTAGAATGCCAATTCGAAAAACTGTCGGGTAGAGCACTCTAAAAGTACTATATACCAAGTTTGAATGAAATCGGCCTAACCGTTTAGGCTGTAGATAGCGATACGGACAGACAGACAGACAGACAGACGGACGGAATTTCCGGACCCACTTTTTTTGATTTCTCTATCATCGTAATATCATGTTTGATTGTTAGAATTTTTTTTTTTTTTTTACGAATGCATAACTTGCCTTATAGTCCCTATAAATCGCAAGTAAAAAGGTAGGAGTCTGCTTTTTACCTTTAATTTTTTTTACGAGGAAATGACAAATTCTCCAAAAGTAGACCTTGTCTCGAAAAAGTTGGATTGTAAGTCTGTTTAAACTATGTTTAAATAAAAAAATATAATCATATTTCCAATACCAACTAAGATAATATGCAACCAGGTTAAATCCAAAGTTTCTTTTTAAATTAAAGTATTTATGTTTTCAGAATACATTAATAAATTTAATGTCCTGTGATGTCGTGATGTGTATAGCCAGCAGCATGGAAATCAATTTTCCATCTGCTGACAAGTGTCTAAAATAACTCAACGTAATTGCGGATGACCCCTGCAGATAACACGTTGACATTTTTATATAAGTATGCTTGTACCTACACAATTCGGTTTTGAAGGACTTTCCTGCTGCAGCAGCCCAGGCACGAGCTCTGATCGTTTACTCAAAGGATCGCACGGCGCGCGTATAGGTAGTATACGGTCACAATCAAAGGACACCTTGTGGTGAGGCAAAGAAAGTTACATCACTTTCTGTGGTAAAGCTGTTCGGATTCGAATGCAGTTTCACTTTGCGCCAAGTAGCCAATAACGCAGATGTGTTAGTATAAGTTACCTGCAACATTGCCGCTACCTGATTGTCTGCTTTTGATGGCATGCGAGGTGCATGATAAACTCAAACTGCAAGCGGCTGTTGAACGTTAAGGCACACTTGCTGTTTCAACACATGACTCGTTGTTTATCTCGTAAATTTTACATTTATTATTATACTCGTGGGTATTTTAATCCAATTTAATCCAACAAGATGGAATTGATGATGAAAAGTTTAGCTGCGAGTATGCCAACAAATTTTGAGCTTGGAATTAAATTTCTGGTCTTGTCGTTCGGACGTTTAAGCTAAGTCACATTTATGTATCAATAGGCTATAATGCATCGAAATCATTTAAGTTCTCAATCAAACCTCTTTTGTAAATTTATTTTAAAAAAAAATGTATGCTGTTCTTTTGAGGAAATAAATTTACAAAAATCATTGCTCCCCTTAAATGGGCTTGGAGCTTGGACACACGCATAGATGCAGGATTGTCTTATGAAGTTCGCAAAACATCTAAGAAACTTATAAGCCAGCTTGATGCCTTTATATAGAAGAGGTGGCTCTCTATCAGATACACTTTAAATGCCACTGCGTTAATCGTAATCGTAATGCGGCTGTATTTGTTATTAATCTCCAAAGGAGGAAAGATAAAGATATGAGCATGACATATATTAATTGCATCTAAGGATATTCCTTACAATTATTGAGCGCAAGGGAGGTATGAATACTCACCTACTCGTCTTGGCAACTATACCATGTCCAAACAAAACGCCATCTCCACATAAGGTTTACATACCAAAAGACATAGTTTGAATGCGTCTGGTGGTCACCATTTAATGTTACAAACAAGCTAAAAGACATACAAGACACTGGTCCTGCCCTGGCGCAAGTCGCAATGAAGTTCTCCTACGGTTGCGGCGGCGTCCGTCGCATGTCGCGTCGCCGGGCGGTGGGAGCAATCCCAGCTCCAATTGACCTGAGTTGTTCGCAATAAAATGAGTGAACAAACGAGCATCGTTTGTAACCAATGTGTCATGTGTAGTTCTAGTGTAGCAGCGTGGTTGTGGTAGCACAATCAATGGAAGTTTAAATTATGCAACAAAGGAACTCTTTTGGATAAGATTGGCGGGGCAATTCATAAGCACCGGAACTAGTTTTAATTTCCATTTTTACAAACCATTTCGAAAACATTTTTTTTTTAATTTAGAAATATTGTTGCAAAAGACACCTTATTACCAATTATGCTACAGATGACTCAGATTTTTAAAAACCAAGAAGTAACAAAATTTAGTTTCGTTGTGGTGCCGAAGTTATATGTGTATCTATGTCTAGCTGCAGCTACTGTTTTGCCTGTCTGTTGCTATTGCTCAGGTTTCCTGGGTTTAAATATGCGTATACGCCAGCGTGTGTTATTCCCTGCTAGCGAACGACTCTGCCGTAGGTAAGCCTTCTTTTGTTATTAGTGCAAATTCATGTGGGCCCAAAGTATACAGCCATCAGTGGCGTTCTGTTTTTGGTACCGCAAACAGATTTGAATGCACGAAGGTATAAATACAAATGAGTTTATTGCCGTCACTGGCAAAGGTATATAAAGTTATGCTATAGTAAATTTTCTGTATGAAATATAGGTAAATTGTTATGAATGACATGTCAGCGGTAGTGAACAATTTGCCTTTAAAAGAGCCTATTGCATTTCAGTTTAATCTCAATCAATGCTTTACTTATCTTCAGAAATTCGCATTTAAAAGGAGTGCTATTCCGATGAGACTACTCGGATAGGTCGCGTGAAATTGGCAAAGGTTTTATAGTTAAATGATGAAGGAAACGTAATTATAACATTTTAGCTCGTCATCTGACTATTTTATGAAAGTCGTCAAACGCATTTAAACAACTAAGAATTATTTTGTTTAAGCTTAGGGAATATGGGTTTCCACTACATGCAGCTGAAATTTAATTCCCTCTAGAATCCCTTTCTCACTCTGGTGTACCCCAGGAATGCCAACTAAGTCGTTTTCTGTTTATTCTTATGCAAAAAATTATGATAGGTTAAAAGGGGTGGATGACTCGGCAAGCCACCTCACATGACTCGGACCTCAGAGGATCCATTTCGGTCCCCAGCAGAGGGAATGAACGAATGGATCAACGCCTAGTTCGTTGAAAAAGTATTCCCCGAGGTCTGCTTTCCTCGTGTTGGCTAGGCTGCGGCATTTACAGAGGAAGTGTTATGAGCCCTAGTCGGCATCAATGTCTTGCATAAATATGTGGGTTCCCATTGGATACCAACGTCCCGTAAGGATACCCAACAAGAGGGACAGTCAAGGCCTGCTATAAGCTTTAAAATGTAGATAATGTGTTTTTCTTAAATATTCGGCTATGGACTTCTCAAAACGCGACAGTTATCAACTGTTGACCATACTTAGCATTTGCAGCTTTGAGGAGTCTTTGGTGGATTCGGTTTTTCTCTTTTGCAGTGGCACAAGTACCCAGGGCGCGAATTTGCTCGGTTCCAAGGATGAACTGTTTTTGGCCAGTTTATCTGCCAATTCATTCCCTTATAGGTATGTATGTCACAGTGTTCGGGGACCCACAGAATCAACCAGTGTGGAAATGGAGACCATTGGGTATATGGCCTTGATTGCCAGCTGAATGTCTATGAAAATATAAATATTTTTATTTGCCAAATTACATGATAGAAGTTCAGCTTCACTCCAAAAACTTTTGCCTGGAAAATACTATACTTGTCAGTGAAATTCTTGTAAAATTAGTTAGAGTTAGGCCGCTCCCTCATTTGTCGGTGCGGTATCGTATCTCTCGGTTTCCTCGGTACACGTTCGGTACCGATATTTCACTGAATACATACATTTTAATGAACACCTACTGCTTTGTGCGGTATGTGCGGAATCGGTTCGGTTAGAAGGCGGTGTACCGAGTGTCGGTATAAAGTATCAGTATTGTTTGAATGTTTACCGCAAGGAATTTGTGTTTGACGTCTGTCGTCTAGGCAACAGTTTGTTTTGTATAAACAAAAATATAAGAAAATATTTGTTGATACAAAATAATAATTTTTGAAAGAAAATGACATCCGAATTAATTTTTTTTTTATTCTGTGCGAAAGGTTACCGACAAGTCAAGAAATGAACATGAGATCGATATACATTCGGTAAAGCGGTAAATACTACAGATACCGCACCGACAAATGAGGAACCGGCCTTAGTCATTTCTACTTACTACAAAAAATATGCGTTAAATGATGAACCTCTGCACCTTTTTGCAAACGATAAGCCCCAACTTGATCTTATTCCTTACCCACATTTTAAAGAATAAGAATCTAAGAACCCCGTCAGAAAACCAATTTCCTGTTTCGTAAGGTTAAGAAATGCAAAGCGCACTAACAACCACACGGAGTCCCCTTCAGACAAAAACAATTACAAACCATGAGGTTTACTTATGTTTTTTAGAGGTCAACAAGGCGAATTCTATTCGCAGATCACCACTTTAATAGTTAAAACGATTTTCACAAAAAAATCACATATTGTGAACCTGCAAAGATCTTATGCATGTACAGATGATTTCAATTACCCAAAGGACGACTTTATTTTACAAAAGATTATAAATCTACATACATATGAACCAAACCACTAAACCAGTTAGCCCTAGCATAACCCAAAACCAAAAGGGACTCACCCTAAGGCGCATTGTTGTGGCAAGGTGTTTCTTTCTGTACGTTTAATGGCACGTGGTTAAGCACGCGACTTTAGACAAATTCAAGAAGAAGGTCAGATACAATGCAACGGTGCGGCGGCGGCTGCGAAGCAAAGCAATAATCTTAATAAACGATGAGGCAAGAGGGGGATCCAACTGCGGTCAAGTAAAATAAACTGAAGTTAAAAACAAAATAAAAAAAAAAACTGTCGAAAGTGGACAAGGGCACGAACCTTAAGTCCAAGTGCGGTGGTTTCCCCAACAGACTTGCCTTTACCTCCGCTTTGTTGTCATCTTTATGATATCGGAATCTTATTTCCTTTAGTTCTTTCCTCATCTCAATCTTTCAGCCTTCCTTATGTGATCCTCAGACGAAGTCCGTGTGTGGTTAGGACAGGTGCTTACTACCTAGAGAATCGGCAAGGAATTTTTTCTTTCCGTCCTTCGTACCAGATCCAGGTTTTAACACATGTAGCCACACTGGGGTACCCACAATCCACAAAACGTTACATTTGACCAAAGCAAAAAAGGAGCAGAAGCAATGCCGTTTTATCAATTACCAAACGTCTCTCCCTCCGCAAACGTCAGGCTCAAACACATGCACGGAATTAAAACCGTTGCTTTCGATCATCGCTTTATCTCTTTTTGTATAGGGACTCTGGTCTTCCAATTTTTCTGATCCTTTGGAGTGCACCTACCTGCATACATAAATTCCTTGCCGGGGTAAACATATGTTATTGTAAGTCAGGGTGTTAGTTCATTTCTTTGGGAGAAACTAAAAAAAAAACCATATGTCTTTAAAAATATAAACTGGTGTCTTTTTGAGGTCATGAAACTTGTTAGAAAAAAGACTTGTTTTTGAGTTAGAAGTTATTTTGTACTCCAAAGTCAACGGCTTTAACCAGCTGATATCTGTAATCATTTAATGAAGCCATTTATTCAAAGTCAGAACGCGTGCCTCTGGTTATTTAAATGTTGGTATGTGCCTTCATAATTTGTAGTTTGTAGAACCTATAAAGGTTGATGCCTGCATAATGGGTTATTTTGTTGATTAACTTTTTAACAGTCTTAGTTTTAGTTGATAACATTTTATTTGTGGTTCAACCGAGTTCAATATTTAAAAATATATTGTAAGACTTTTTAAGGAATTTAATTTAAATTTAAAGCCCAGTAATCGCTAGGCACATACGTTTAAATCATTGAGATCACCAGTAAAAGATAACGACGAAAAGTTTCGATTGATATGTCTAAGCCAAACACATTGTAACTTGGGCACTGGAAAATTGCATGCATGTATTACAAAAATCGCATTGTTATGTGCGGTCACAGCTTCGAATAAAATTTGAAAAATATTAAGGGAACTTCAAAGTTTATTCGGTTACTTTTGATTTTTTTGAAAAAAGTACGCAAGTTTTCAGTGGAAAAATTTAAACGCCATTTATTTCTATAAAAAAATGTGAAACTGTTTTATTTTTTATTTCAAAATCGTAAGAATCCTTTTTAAATAAAACAGTTTTTATTTTACACCTTTTGTTAAAAATTAAAAAAAAGTTATTAAAGAATTCAAACTTAAGCACAAGAGTAACCTTCATTTAAGAATAAAATTTTAAAAAATTCACTTACGCGTTTTCAAAAAATATCGATTTTCAAAAAAAAAAAAAAATTTTAATTATTAAAAATACAAAAAAAAACAAGTTTTTGAAAATATTTTAAATTGAAATTACTGTGGCTACCTACATCTTCCTCAATATCAATTTTGGTTGTAATCGGTTTACCAGTTCACGAGAAAGTCGAATAAAAAAAACGGTCCTATGGAAGGTACCGTTTTTTGCCCACCATTTAAATTTTTTTCCACCAAAATATAACCCTTATCTACAAAAGCACACTGAAAAAAGCCCTCTGTAGAATGTCTAAATAACCTTATGTTCCAAATTTGAAGACGATTGGCCTAACCGTTCAGGATGTAGTCCAAAATACATATGTACAGACAGACAGACAGAGTTCTGCCAGTAACTCAAATATGTTTCTCTCGTAACACATCACATCTTTATTCCTCAATTATACTACAAAAATAGAGCTCAATGACAATTCTATATCGAAACAGTCAAACATCAGTCAAGCAATAACTGGACCGATAGCGTATGAAATTGGCATAAGTTGCTATGCTACACGCAGTTTTTGGTGGATACCCTAACGCAACAATGGGCTAACTTAAATGTTAATAGATGTTAAGAGGATCCTGTATTACTTCGTATTGTAACCAATGTGCATGGGAATTTACTTCTTGGTACTTCTCAAATTTTCGAAAGCTCAAAAAACACTTTGGTTTACACATTAAATAAATTGCACTACTGGATCGCACGTACTTGCTCTTATGTGCGGTCACAGCTTGGAATAAAATTTGAAAAATATTAAGGGAACTTCAAAGATTATATTCGATTTTTCTGACTTTTGATTGTTTGAAAAAAGTAGGTAAAATAGTTTTCAGCGGAAAAATTGAAACGCCATTTTATTTGTTGAAATAAAGTGAAAAAGTGAGATTTTTTTTCAAAATCGTTAGAGCCGTTTTTAAATAAAACGGTTATTTTTTAACAACTTTTTTTAAAAAATAAAAAAAAATAATTCAAGAATACAAACTTAAGCACAAAAATAACCTACATTTAAAAACAAAATTTAAAAAAAATTCACTTACCCGTTTTCAAAATATTGATTTTTCAAAAATAAAAATAAAAATTATTAAAAATACAAAAAAAAGTTTTCGAAAAAAAATTCATGCAAAATTACTCAGGCTACCTACATCTTCTTAAATATCAATTTTGATTATAATCGGATTACCAGTTCTCGAAAAATTGGAAGAAAAAAAATCCGGTCCTATGGGAGGTACCGTTTTTAAATTTTTTTTTTCACCAAAATATAATGCATATCTACATTAGCACACTGATTTTTTTTATAAAAATTCATGGAGCCGTTTTCGAGAAAAATAACCTTTTACATAACGGTTATATGACAGGTACCGTTAATTTTTGAGCTAAAAAAAAATTGAAAAAAGTCCTCAAAATAACCTTAAGTTCAAAATTTGAAGACGGTTGGGGCAACCGTTTAGGCTGCAGTCCAAAATACATCCGAACAGACAGACAGACGGACAGAATTTTGCCAGTAACTCAAATATGTTTCTCTATCATCGTAATGTCATGTTTGATTGTTATCTTAAAATTTTTAATCTGCACGAATGCATAACTTGTATTATAGTACCTATAATCGCAAGTAAAAATACGAGAATTTTGATAACAATTAAAAGCATTAATACATTTCCTTATTCTTAGATTTTGAACTTATAATTTGACTGATGCTCATGATCCTAATCCTTGATCACCTTAATCAAAGAAGTATCCACGCGTATGGACATGGTAAAATAATGAGTTGCATTACCGATCTTATAATATTTCATCGTCCACATGTTGTTTTGGATCGTTTTCAATAAAACTCCGATCTCGACTGAATGGAATTCCATCACCCCTCCTGTGCATCCTTCCAATTTATGTATAGGAAAGCAACTACGAATATATTTCGATATAGTCAAGGCTCAGCGATACTGTAACGGATAATTTACTATCGACATGCAATTGAAACTGCCATATGTTGGGATATCATTAGCAGCACGCATTATTTTTAATTTTGCCAGATCCTTAAATCAGCTCATCTCTACAAACAATTTCGAATTGGTTTTGGTCACTTCCTTCTTTTATGTTTTTTTTTTTAATTTGACTAGGATAATAGAAGGAAACAAAATTAATAAAAATAAAGAGTATTGATAGTAGAACACTTCCGAGATAAACCAAAAAAAAATAATTTCTAGAATAAAAACTTAGACCGCGATTGAGGATGTCGACCACCAATCGACTCGCCATTTATCGATTGCTTCGATTAGGTTGTGTATTTGGTATTGTGGAGTGGACCACGATCGGAAAAATAATATGTTATTATGAATAATGTAAAAATATATTGTGAATATATAACGATTTTGACAGTTCATTAGTTTATTTACAAATAAATTTTCGCATTTGTTAGTTTTGGTTTGCGTTTTTTATAATTCAATTTAATTAAAAATGTGTCAAACGTAATCCCAAAAAAGTCAAAGTCATCTTATCTTTGTCTGTGACTTTTCACATGTGCTGATTTTTGTCCATTAACCTTACCAAAATGCTATTTGTTTTTTTTTTGTTTTTTACTTGCGATTATAGGTATTATAATGCATTCGTGCAGATTAAAAATTTTGAGATAACAATCAAACATGACATTACGATGATAGAGGTTCTACAAAGAACTTTTTTAATTTTTTTAGCTCAAATATTAACAGTACCTGTCATATAACTTTTAAGTAAATGTTTATTTTTCTCGAAAACGGCTTCAAAAATTTTTATCAAAAAAAATCAGTGCACTTTTGTAGATATGGTATATGTATTGGTGAAAAAATTGTAAGTTGGTGGGCTAAAAATGTTAACCCCCATAGGACTTTCTCGAGAACTGCTCAACCGATTACAATCAAATTTGTTATTAAGAAAGATGCAATTCGACATACAAATATTTTGGAATAACTTTTTTTGTGTTTTTAATATTTTTTTTTTTTTTTTTTTTTGAAAATCGATATTTTGAAAACGGATAGGTACATTTTTTTTCTTAATTTTGTTTTTAAATGTAAATAATTTTTGTTTTTAACTTTGCATTCTTGAATTATTTTATTTAAAAACCAACAACTGTCGATTGTCAAAGCGAAGACTGTGCATCGAAACCGACTTTCACAATACGAAAAACAGCAATTGACGGTCGGTAATCGAAGAGTCTAGTATGGATAAATAAATCGACAACCGCAATCGGGGCCTTAGTACGAGTACGGCTGAATCACACTGGCATGATGTTTTATGTGCCTATCAATATCAAATCATAATGTTACCCTTGACAGCTAGATACCTAGATCCTTAACGGAAAGAAGGAAGTAGTTATTATGACCTTACCGTTTTACGGAGAAAGTTGAAAAAAATAAATAATATAAATTGGTAAACAATTTCGTGATTATCTACATGTACAACAGATAGATACCTACTCTTAATAAAAAAAATCATCAAAATCAAAAATATTGGTATTTTCTATAACAAAATCCCTGCGGGCGATTTTGTCTAAGTACACTAATATAATGCCGTGTGTGTGTGGTCATTCTGAACGTATCCATGTTATTTTTACAGTGACCTTAAAAATTACATGTCAAAAGGTTATCTCCCCTCTCGAGTAGTATAAGTTAAGACATAATTTCCAAAAAAATCTAAACGCATAGTAAAAATTTCATCAATCATCAATTTAGCTTAAATTCAGGATGGTGCTCTGCGTTAAAGTGCTAGCAATTCGAAAATCTTCTGGGTTCCTCGAACGATTAAAAAATAAAGTAAACCCTATCAATTTTTATCTATAGTTCAAATTACATTCCGGACTGGGCTATTATGGAATACTTTAAGTAACCAAACTTGGAATTTCTTTAGTGTGTGGAAAGACAAAGTTCGCATTTGATTTTCCTCAATCCCTAACCTTTCATATGCAATATGCAATTCAATTCAAATTCATTTCCCTACCTGTGACTAATGACCAACATGCAAAGAGGTATTCAAACATTCTAAACACGTATGAGTTCGAAGTTGCGTGTGCCCCATTTCCCTTACCAAGGTAAGACTTAGCTCGTGCCAAGTTACTTTCAATTTGATTGGCCAATTTTCCTAAATAATACTGCGCAGCTCCGCCTCTTCGGTTAATAGCGATGGTGAATAATATGGAAAAGGTGAACCCCAGAACAACGTACCATTTTCCATTACTGTTGGTGGCAATATTTATTTGTTGAATGTTTTTCAAACATTTTCACCCTTAAATCAAGGAAGCATGACGCGACAACAAATGTTTAAGTCATGAAGTAAATTAAAGTCAAGTTTTTATGTAGGCATCAGGTAAGTTAGTTTACAGGCACATTGCACTGCACTGCATCCCACCACTTTGACGCTCAGTTGCAGTTGAGTGATGGCATTTATAAATAGGGGACTCACACTTCTGGCACGTGTCCAAAGTCGTCCGTTTTTTCCCGCCATTTTTAAAGGCATAGGGCTAAATGCTGGGATATGTGTAGTGAGTACCCGTTGGAATTTGTAACCGTTTTTTTCTTTGTCCGCCATGAACCATGATTATAATCAGAATTAAGTTATACCTAACTTAGGTTAGGTATAGCTTCCATAAGCCATAAACATAAGCAGGCATCCTATAGGTAACTAAGTAGTTAACTATTTTTCATAGCGACATTTATTCAAGGAGCAAGAACCATAAAAATTAATGAAACCTTTTTATTTTTATAACGATCTTACGGAACCACATTAGCCGGAAAAGGCCTGCGAAATTCAAATTCTTTGGTCATATCCTGTCACAATCTAACATCCCGTTAATGGTAAGTTATTTCTCAATGAATGAAAAAATTGGCAATTTTCTGAACTATGAAATATATAAGCTTCTGTGGTTATTGAACTCGTGATCCCTTACAACTATTATCTTCGCAGCGCGGGAATCACTTCTTCATCCAATACAATAAACTAATGTTGGAACTATTTTTACTTGCGGCTTTAAGTAGCTAGGTACTATAAGCTATAACACAAGTTATGCATTCGTTCAAATAAAAAAAATAAAAAAAAACACAACACTTAGTTTTTAGTAAAAATGGAGTACGCCATCACACATCTTTTATAATAACGATTTTATGAAAAAAGTATGTATTTCGAAAATTAGAGTTTATTAATATAGTGTACAGCTGGATCTGAATCATAAATTAAAAATTAAATGTGTTTGGTTTTAAGAATACCTATTAAAAATTCAAAAATTAATATAATATGCATATAGAAAGAAAAGTTATTCAAAATGTTGGTATGCAGAATTAATTTTTCAAGCAAGATAATTTTAAATATATAAAATTGTATAAAAATCTATTAAGGCGCTACAGACAGACAGGCACACAGACAAAAAGACATTTTTTGTTACTAATTTTTGTGGGCTTCTCTAGGATCATGATGTCATGTTTGATTTTTATCTCAATTTTTTTTTATTCACGAATCCTAAACGGGAGCAGGTCGAAATTCTGTTTTTCAAAATTCTATTCTTAAATATTCTGTAAATATGTGCGCACATTATCAAAACGATTTCTCTTTTACAACAAATTTATAGAATTTTTATAAGCAGAATTTTGAACGTACAGAATTTTGATATGCAGAATTTTGAAATGCAGAATTTTGGTCATCCAGAGTTTTGTACAGCCAGAATTATGCAAAACAGAATTTTGGCATGCAGAAGTTTGAAAACAGAATTATGACCCATACCGAATTTCGACCCTAACCCATCCTAAGTATTCAATTAAAAATGAGATAATCAAATCAAACATGACATTACGATGATAGGAAAACATATTTGAGTTACTAGCAAAATTCTGTCTGTCTCTACGGGTGTATTTAGGACTACAGCAGGAACGGTTGCGCCAATCGTCCTGAAATTATTAGACATAACGTTATTTTGACATTTTACAAGGCTTTTTTTTAGCTTAAAGCCTAGTACGCAGCTCGCGCAAAAAGCCAAGGATTTCATCTGAATTATACGCAAATTTCATATTTTTGTTTTTTAGTGTACTATGAAATTTAGCGGAAAGATAAAGATAAACTGATCGGCACATTTATTCGAGCTAAATTTTAACAGACCGTAGCTAAAAGGGGGGGGGGGGTCGTCGAGGATTTAGCTCCCCCGAAAATTAAAGGGATTAAATGTTATTTTGGTTAGACAGGAATATAATATATGTAATATATAATAATTATCATCGGTATAAAAGAAATAGAAACGTATTTTTTTTTTACAAGAATATGTAGGACTACCATGGCTACATTCAATTCAATAAGAGAACAATTTATTTGCTCTTCTGTCGAAATTTAGCTGGAATTGTAGCTACCGTTTGGAGAGAAACTTGGAAGCTAAATTTTAACTTTAGCTGCGTACTAGATATGCTTAAATATTAACGGTACCTACCATAACCATTGAGTAAAAGCTTATTTTTTTCGGAAACTGCTCTCAAAATTTACAAAACAAAAATCAGTGTATTTATATTTTTGTAAATTTGAAAAAAATTAAATAAAAATTATTTAAAATTATTGTATAATAATGTATATTAAAAAAATTTATGAATTAAAATTTCACTTTTTTTTTAAACTAAAAATAAAAAACAGGATTTTATCAAAACCGGTACTACAATTTTGGAAATACATTTTTCATAAATTCTTTGTTATTTAAGACGTGTGATGGCGTACTTTATTTTTACTTAAAACTGTTAAGTATTGTAGTTTTGATACTTTTTTATAATTTTCTACGTAAATGTTACTTGTTTCTGTCAAAGATCTTGCTTTCTAATGTAATTAGGCACATAAGAGCAAGTACGTGCGACCCAGTCGTGTCCATTTTTTTTCTCCGACTTTCTTACGAACTAGCTAACCGATTACAGTTAAAATTTATATTCAGCAAGCTGTAGGGTAGCCAAAGTAATTTCACTTTTTTTTATTTTTAATAAATAATGAGCAGCGCTCATATCCCCGAAGTGGGTTACTGACTCCGGATTCTCCGGTTCCTTTTGTCCAAGGAATCCAACAAAGGACCTGGCCCTCCAGGTTGGGGGTTGTGCGTGGGGTTAACAACCCTGCCACGGAAAAAAGAAAAAGTTGCGAAGCGACCAATAGCCTCGGAAAAGGACGGATTTACTGTTGACGACCCGGAAAAACGAATCAAGGACAACGACCTTCGGATCTGCACGTGGAATGTTAGAACTCTTAACAGACCACGTGCATCCAAACAACTAGCGGAGGCACTAGACTGCTACAGAGCAGGAATTACTGCCATCCAGGAAGTGCGATGGAATGGGCCGGGCAAAAGGAGGATGAAAAACTGTGACGTGTACTACGGTGATTGCGCAAGAAGACCACAGCGTTTATTTGGGTGCGGATTCGTCATAAGCGGTAGACTTAGGCAAGAAGTCTTGGGCTTTCGACACGTAAGTGAGCGACTTGTAACAATCCGTATCAAGGCTAAATTCGCCAACATTAGCCTAATATGCGCTCATGCCCTCACAGAGGACAAAGATGACGCCACCAAGGATGACTTCTATGAGCTCCTCGAAAAAACCTATGAGCAATGCCCTAAATACGACGTTAAGATCGTACTAGGCGATTTTAATGCCAAAATAGGTAAAGAGGAAATCTTTGGTAGGACTGTCGGAAAACATAGCCTACACGACACAACGTCTGAAAACGGACTTAGGCTAATTGACTTCGCAGCGGCACATAACGTCACCATTGCAAGCACACGGTTTCCTCATCTCGATATACACAAAGGGACTTGGCGACACCCAGATCAAAGAACCGTCAATCAGATTGATCACGTTGCGATCGATGCAAGACACGCCTCCAGTATCTTGGATGTTCGCACCTTCCGAGCAGCTAACATCGACTCGGATCACTACCTTGTTGCAGCAAAGGTAAGAATGCGAATAACCCGAACTCCACAACAACGGAGTAATACTGTGAGGAAGTATGACGTCGGAAAGCTGCAATCGCAAGAAACCGCCAGAACCTATGCCGATCGAATATCCCGTAACCTCTCAAGAAATCCAGTACCGCCAGCATCAAGTGCCGAAGATCAGTGGCAACACTGCCAACAAGCCATCAGAGATGCCGCAACTGATGTGCTAGGTTTCACCAGACCACCACCACGAAACCTCTGGTTTGATGACGAATGCAGGCAGGCCCATGCAGCCAAACAAGAGGCATATAAAGCGACGCTGCAAAGAAAGACGAGAGCTGCTCGCGAGCTTTACGAGCAGAAAAGACGGGAAGAACACCGGCTTCTCCAAAAGAAAAAAAGAGAGCATGAGAAGCGCGCGATCGAAGATATTGAGAGATGCTACTCCAGGAACAACGTGCGGAAGTTTTACCAACAGGTAAAAAGAACATGCCAAGGAAAAAAATCCCGCACAGAAGCCTGTAGAGATAGGAATGGAAACCTCGTAGTAGAGTCACAGTCGGTGCTGAGTACATGGAAGGACCATTTCTGCAGACTGTTAAACGGCGATGAAGGCCAAAATCCCGCTGTCAGGCAGAATGAACCATTCAACATGGATGATGACAGACAAAACTTCCGTCCACCTGACCAAAATGAAGTAAGGATAGCAATATCTAAACTAAAAAACAACAAAGCTGCTGGACCCGACGGATTACCCGCCGAACTTTTTAAAGCGGCCGGAGATGACCTGGTGGAGTGCATACACCAACTCATCTCTAAAGTTTGGTCAGAAGAAAGTATGCCTGATGAATGGAACCTCAGCATCGTTTGCCCGATTCACAAGAAAGGAGACCCTCTAAACTGCGCCAACTATAGAGGAATAAGTCTCCTGAATATCGCCTACAAGATCCTCTCTGCCGTACTATGTGAACGCCTGAAACCTTTCGTCAGCAACCTGATTGGCCCCTATCAGTGTGGTTTCAGACCAGGAAAGTCCACAATCGATCAAATGTTCACTCTACGGCAGATCCTGGGAACCACCCAAGAATTCCAAATCGATACCCACCACCTCTTTATCGATTTTAAGGCCGCGTACGATAGCATTTATAGAGACGAGCTATACAGAGCCATCTCAGGTTTTGGCATTCCCACAAAACTCGTCCGACTGTGCAGGATGACGATGGAGAACTCTCGCTGCTCCGTCAAGGTTGGTTCTGACCTCACAGAAGCTTTTGACGTCAAAAAAGGATTCCGACAAGGAGATGCGCTATCGTGCAATTTCTTCAACTTAATACTTGAAAAAATTATAAGAAACTTGCAAGTCAATTGTAGTGGGACAATTTTTTTCAAGTCTGTGCATTTGCTAGCATACGCTGACGACAGACATCATTGGCAGAACTCGGCGAGCTGTCACTGGAACGTTTGCTAGCATTGAAGCTGAAGCGGCTAAGATGGGACTAGCAGTCAATGAGTCCAAAACGAAGTACCTGCTGTCCACAAAAAGGGACACACAACACCGGCGGATTGGACAAAACCTCACAATGGACAGGTACAACTTTGAGGTACTTAGGGACCTCGGATCCGCTATAACATCTGACAACAACATCTCGTCAGAAATAAAGCGAAGAATTACTCTTGCCAATCGCTGTTTCTATGGGCTAGGAAGGCAATTGAGTAGCAAAGCCCTCTCTCGAAAGACAAAGGAGACTCTGTATAAGACCCTAATCATCGCAGTCCTGCTCTATGGCGCCGAGGCATGGACTCTATCTAAAGCGGATGAAGATATCCTTAGTCGTTTCGAGCGTAAGATTCTTCGGAGATTTTTGGCCCTATCTGCGTTAACGGGCTTTGGAGGAGAAGGTTCAACCAAAAACTATACGAACTGTACAGCGACATTGACCTGGTCAAAAAATACGCATATCACGTTTAAGATGGCTAGGTCATGTAGAGCGAATGGACAACAATGCTCCGGCTCGCAGGATCTTCGATTCCATCCCAGAGGGTAGACGCAGTCAAGGAAGAGGTGGCGCGCTCAAGTGGAGGACGACCTCAACCAACTTGGAGTGCAAAACTGGAGGCAGCTAGCCAAAGACCGAGTTGGCTGGAGAGGCATGTTGGTTGAGGCCCAGGTTCGTCCCGAACTGTAGCGCCACCTAAGTAAGTAAGTAATAATTTTTTTTTCTCAATTTTTTCTTTTAAAAATCCAATATTCTTAAATCTGGTAGATAGGTAATTTTTTTTTATTTTTTTTTTGAATGTAGGTCGTTTATGTGCTGCTTGCATTATTGATTTCTTTTTTTTTTAATTTTTATTAAAAGTTGTTAAAAAAAAACTAACGACTTTGAAAAAAAATCACAAAATTATTTTGTATACCTATTAAAAAACATCAATTTCGACTTAAATATGTATGTTTCAGTTCATATTTCAATTTTTACTTCAATTTTTTATTTTCTACTTTTTATTTAATTCCACCACTTACATAAAAAAAAATAATTTTAAAGTAAAATTCTTGAACTTTTTTTTATTTTTTATACATACCTAACGATTTTATAGCACAGAAGACAGAAAAGTCTTGGATTTGGTTTTGTAATTTATAGATCAATAATTAGCCCTAAGTGTATATATGGCTATGAATAACCCTTTTAGTACACGCCTGCTTCCTTCATAGGCTATCTAGCTATATGTATCTAGATATTATCTATCTATTTACCTCCTAAAATCTCACCTCTAATCCAATAGAATTTCAACGAACATGAAGCGTGCTAATTAAATATGTACATGTACACCTAGGTGCAAAAAAACTCTCAAGTATGCGCGAGCCTACTCCACCGAACACAAAATCAAGAACCAGATGACAATGACGAGACGCGAGTACACCTTTCCTCAACCATGATTCATGAATACAAAGGGAGACGAAATTACTTACAGAAATCATTATCTTTGGAGTGTGGCGGTAGCTTGAATTTTTTTCTGTTTTGGCGGCAAGGCAAGAAGGTTCAAGATAAATAAAAAAAAAACCTTCCATCATCTGTGTCAGAGCGAATGCCCATCAGGCTCACCTTAATTCAAACCATCTCGCTCGACCCTTTATATGTACCTGTAATTGTGTGAGTATGAATATGAACTCCGGTTCAATTTGCTTGCTCGACTGTGCTGTCTGCTCTGCTGTGATACAAGAATCGGAAGCCAGCTTGGAACCTAGCTCAACAGCTACAACACAAGTTGTACCTTAACAAATACATGGGCCATGGGAAGATTGGGAGCAAAAGGACTCAGGCAGTCGGGTTGAATTCTCGGCCATAGGGCTTTTAGAATCGAAACACCGGTAAGAGTTTCAGTCAGGTGTCAAGCACCGAATCGAACGGTCGTGTTTTTGCCTCCTCTGAGTGTTCCTCGGTCTTTCTCTTTGAAGAATTTAAATTTACTTCTCAATGAAATGATTTAATTTGTAAACCAAATAGTGATTTGATAAATAAAAAAATAGTTTTTTTGATTTGTTTAGGGATTGAAAATAATTTGACTGAAATGAGCTAACATTTATTTTAAAAGCTTACCTTTTCTCTAAAAAAAAACGGATTATCGAAGTGTGAAGTTTAAAAAAATTGGCCCAATTCAGAAAAAAGAAGGTAAGACGGTAGATAAATCGGTTGTGGTATTTTAACATACCAAGGGTAGTTTAACGTATCTAACGAGCATTTGTTAGCCAAATTCGAGGAATATTTGTCAAAAAACGATTAAAGTCTCAAATTTTGAATGACTTACAGTCTTTATCAAGTATAAGGATAAGTGTTTTATCTTTTGTTAAATACAAGAAATGTATGCAAAAGTTACACGTCAATGCGTATAGAAGAACTGTGAGTAATTAATTCTTTTTTTTGCCAAAGAAGTTAAGCATAAACAATGTGATGATGAAATACTATTTTTTCAAAGTGCGCTTTTATAAATAAGGACAAAACGTTACAAATATTAAATCCTTTCTCTTTTTTCAAATAAACCTATGTAACTTAAATACGAAAATAGCTACCACTCAACCGTTAAATACCTGTGATTATCCATGCTGTATTTTGTTTCAGTTTAGTGGAGGATACACATAATGGATCACCTCTCCCCGCCGCCATCCCCACAATCACAACAAGGGCAAATGGCACCCTTTAATACGGTAATCGATATGAGTTTAACATCTTCGAAGCAATGGATACAACGAGCTTCAGCCTTTAACACAGCGTTAGCGACGGCCGGGCATAAGCTCAGCAGTCGAGGTATAAAAACGCTTAAGATCGCCCGAATGAGTTAAAGAATTGAGTATGAAAGTCTGATTATATACAAATGTATTTTAAAAACAGTATAGTATTAATACATTTTAAAAACAAAAGCCCACTATATAGTTCTGATTTCGCTGAGAAAATATTAGGACCTCTATCCTATACATATTTTTGTTCACTTTTAATTCACTCTTAAGAATAGTTTTTTCTGTTTAAGATTCTCAGGGCTTAACTCATAAACCGATCTCAAAAGAATATGATAAACATTTTATTTTAAAATTTAAATTATTTTTGCTTCCAAGTGCAATTACTTGTTAAAAAATTATTAAAAAGTTTTGACGATTTGAAAGAGTTTATGAATATACTTCGTATGAAACAAATTCCATTAATATTTGAAATGAATATAAGGATTTTCAATTATGAAAGGTTGTCGTCCTACTATCGTTAGCTCCAAGCTCAGGGCTGTTATAAGCTTCATCATGCACATACTTAATGTCAGACACGGAAAATAAAATAACATTTGAATGTATTTTGAAGGAAACCCTGAACGGGTGAGCCAATTGTCAAAAAACCGGCGGTAATTTTTTATCTGAAATTATTTTAGGTTTTTCTTCAAATAAGAAAAATCGAGACACAACAAATCAAATTAATTCCTCACGATATGGCTTTTCATAAAAGCAAGAAAAGGCGATCCAAATTTGAAATTTATTTTGATTTTATTTTAAAATTTTCATATGAATGCTTAAAATTTATATTTTTTTGGAGACATACAAAACTGTTAAATAACACTAATAAAAATATTTTCCTCTGACCTGAATCAATTTTTATTTTTTTAGCCTATCTGCATTGATAACATAAGACATAAAAATAGTGGTAAATTACAATAATTCCGACATCTTATCAAAAATGCACAACTTCCCGACGTTTTATAGGGTAAGACCTGTTTATTTACTGGATAAGGTCGTGGAGTAGGCCTACTGCGAAAAACCGCGCCTATTGTACTACATCATACTTTAGTAAATTTTAGAATCACTTTTTCTCAGAAATGGTGAATGTTAGAAAAAAAAGTGTCAAAACCTTTTTTATAGAGAATTACATAATCTACATTTTTGCCCCAGTTGTTTTTATCATATAAAACTACCCGTTTTGCTAAAAAAAATAAAAGAACACATTTTTGTGATTTTTGACCCCGAATAACTTTTTTAGCTCACATGGGATCCATGGAAACTTTTGACAATTTATTTCTAATTGTGTGCCCTAGGTCTCCACTTAAATTTACCTCTTTCGGAATTTTTGTAATTTGAAATGTCTATTTTGACCGGGCTATTAAACAAATAAAACGAAATACAGAACTTATAGACTTTAAAGGTCGATATCAAGAACACAAACATCGTTTTAAGGTAACGATTCGACTTGGAATTGCTTATCCGTTCTAAATGAATTTCTTAAAGAAATAACAAGAAGATTACGTAAATAACATTTTTTTATTTCTATGAGAAACATTATTTTCAAATCTCTCGACAAGTTTGCTTAAGTGAGCTTTTGTACTTTTTTTGTCACTTATGCCTATGACCCCCAACTAACACGTTCAGAAAATTGGTCTAGTCAAGTTGTGTAACATGAAAGTATTACCTCTACCTACTCAATTTCATTTCATTCGGGCTTTTTATTGGATCAATGTTCGTAAATATTTAACTACAAATTATTTGTCACAACAGATCTACCCTTTTTGTACAATCCCCTGTTGTACTCGAGTGCATTGCTGTGGCCACAATTTTTCTTTCCATCGACCTCTTGCCTAACGACTCCAACAACTCCAACAACTCCCAAATCACCCACCAACTCGAATCTACGTGATCGCGACTACACCCTGACACCAGAAAAAGAAGATCTGAGCATTCTAGACGATATGCCCTTAAACCTATCCACAAAAATTAGGTCCGATTCTCCACCATCACCACCACACCAAGGCCACAACTATTCATCAAACTTCCAAGAAGAAGACTATCAAAGTGCACTTAACTCACGCAATGAAAAGCAAGATCAACGCTCCCAACAACAATCTTCAATAATCTGGTCTCCGGCAAGTATGTGCGAAAAGGAAGCTACAAGCTCATCTTCAACAAACATCGATCCGATAGCCAAAAAGTTCAGATACAACAAGCATCGTTCTCATCAGATTTCAAATATAACTACATCATCGCCTAGCGACGTTTGCCCATCGTCGACTGAGCCAATTGCAACATCCTTCGGCAAACACATGTACCCACAATTGGACTTCCTTGCGCGGCAATTGCAAGCACCAAGTAACAAACGTGACCTAGAAATGTTACGCCAAAATAGCAACGACATCTTCCCGCTTAACAATAATACAATTCATGCCACCAACAACAACAATTCAAACAACATTAGTCGAGATATCAAAAGTACATTTGATCTAAGCAGCAAGTTCGAAAAAGACATCGGACACGAACAACATCCAGATTCTACTGCATCACTTATACATTCAACAAACAATAGATGTTCCTCATTTAAGGAGGAGGAGAAACGAGGATATCGTAATTTCCAGGTAAGCCAAGCACTTATAAAAGTTATAAAACACATAAAATATCTCTTCCCTACGAAGGAAGTACAACCCTCACCCTTAACCTTAATTAAATTATTATGAAAAAAAAAACGTTGCCGCACGATAGGCGTCCGACGTCCGTTTGTCGATTGTCGCGCGTTATGTCGATATCTTCTTCAGAAATCCATTGCGTGAGGGGGTTAAATTAAACAAATTGAAAGCACTTCCATAATTCCTAAAGAGTTGTCTTTATTAATGTCCGATGAATATTGTTTATAAGTTCCAAAAAAATACACAAAATCATTGTCCCAATTAAATAGAAGTCGAGTGAGAACAGCGATTTCTATTTTAATTGATAAATTCCGTGATCGAAAATTAAATAAAAATGAGGAACGAGTCCTTAAACCCCCTCCATTTAGAATTGTTGTTACCCTTTAATAAGATTAGAATGACCCGATTCACTTGATCGAAGTGAAAGCGAATTGCCCTGACAATTCCAGCGGAACTCATCGTGGGCGGGATTATAATTTATGCAAAATGCTTAATAATTATCATTTAATTATACAAATACACAAACAAAAAACAAAAGCCTGCTGCCACTGGCACACGACAGAAAAAAGTGTCGCACACGAATCCCACACTCATAATAATGTTCACTCTCTATCAACAGCTTGAGCAGTTTCCAATACCTTATTGCTAAGGTTTGATACATAACAAGGAGAGATGAAACTTGACACGGTTGAGAGGCTTCTTCCCTTGTTGGTAGGTTGTAGCTGGTAGGAGATGTTTTTGTGCATGCGTTTTTGGCGTGGCCTGGACGGACAGGGACATTGGACATATGTTGGATATGGGTATATTTTGTCCAGTTTTATGAGGGCATTCTTTTTTTTTTAATTGAGATCATTATCTACCAAGTGGTGTATTTAGCGGGGGTTGCAATAAAGTTAACGCAAGTGTTAACTGATTTCTTAAATGTTTTCTAAGAGTGCACAACTGGTTAGAATTGTTTTTTATAAAACTTTTTTAAGCTGCATTTTCTCTGAATCCCTTAGCTTAGAGGATGAAGGTACTTAAATTAGTGACAAATTCTTAACTTGCGTTTTTCTAATTGGTGGAGGTCCTATTTAAAGGCTTGCATTTCTGTTTTATCTGGACTTCTCTGTTGGCTCTAGATTCTCGCTTAACAAGCAATGAGGGTGTTATACGCAGCCACTTTGTCCATAAATTTAATGGCAGAATGTACCTACTAATTTCTTGGAATGAATGTAATGAAATATAATGAAATATAAATTTTCGCTAAACACATTTATCCAAATAAAATCTCGACACACATATTTCAGTCTAATACAGTGAAGAATACATGCCTGACTAAGAAAATATGTCAAACAGTGATACGACTTTTAGTAAAAATGATGTAAAATACAAGCCGTAATTATCATTTGACGCAGCAGAAGTATCTGTACTTACAAAGAGAAAGAGAAAACGTGCGGCCGATTTGCTGATAGGACAAGTTGAATAGTTTATATTTCAAAAAGATGCATTAATGCAAGAAATAACCAATACTGGAAACTTATGTGAAAGTACCCAACTTGTGGTTATCAATTTTCCATCAACATTGTTTTGAATACCAGAAATCGGATGTTATCTGATTTTGATTCCAATTCTTATTCATACAAGAAATGCACACTCGCAGTTTTCAATTAAAATCTCTAATACAAGGGAAATGTTACCTTCTCGTACAGTTTAAATTTGGACTGTCAGTTCCGTCACTGGAAACGAATCCTTTGCCTTAAAATTTCCGAGTTCACTTTCTTTCTTTCTACATATGTGTAAGTTAGAATCTCAAAACACAAAAACATAGTTGTAATCGACACACAAAATCATTTTCGATCACTCATTTTTTACTCTAAAAAAACATTTCCAAAACGTCTAATTATGGATGGTATAAGCCATTAGGGAGAAACTCGAAAATTTAACAAACCGTTTTATTAAAGATATACCCTGCAGCTGTAGGGTTCTTTCAGACCACATTTTTTGACCAAAGCTACAATAATACCTATACTTGAAAACTTTAAAAAAAAACCACTTCCTGAAGCTTGTACAAAATTTAAAGGAAATCGGTTCAGCCGTTTAGAAGGCCACATACACAAAACCATTTACATACAGATACTTTTTATCTGCTATGTTTGATTGTTATCTTGATATTTTGTTCTAATTCACGAATGTATTTTGGACTACAGCTTGAACGGTAAGGCCAATCGTCTTCAAATTTGGAACCAAAAGGTTATTTTGACATCCTACAGAGGGGTTTTTTGAATTTTTTTTTCGAAAACCTTTTTTTTGTATTTTTAATATGTAATTATTATTTTTTTATATGAAGGTTATTTTTGTGCTAAAGTTTTTTTTTTAATGTTTTAACAAAAGTTAAAAACCGTTCCTACGATTTGAAAAAAAATCACACTGTCACATTTTTTTATTTTTTTATTTTTACCGCTGAAAACTCTTTTTAAATAATCAAGTAAAAAAAAAATCGGATAGAAAACTTGGAAATTCTTTTTATAAATATTTATCAAAATTTTTTTGACGCTGTGACCGCACATAAGAGCAAGTAAGTGCGATCCAGTTGTGCAATTTATTTATTTGTGCGCTAAAAGCTATTTTATGTACTTTTTTTAAACAATCAAAATTAAAAGACTAAAGCTTAGAAAAACCTTATAAAAACCTAGAAAGATAGGAGGAAATCACAAGAATTTGTATACATGTGATTCAATTTGAAAAAAAAAAACTAAAACAAAAAATGTTGTTTAAATATCCTTTTTTGAAGAAAATGTATTGAATTCGTTACTTTCAAGTTAATCTCCCTCATATGGATAAATCACTATCATTTGTGAAAATGTCCTTAGTCATATGTAGAGCTTTAAGAGATCTACCAAAACTCTAAGCGACACCTTACGATTAAGCAATAAAAAACAAAGAAATAAGTAAGATTTTCAATGTATACCTACTCCTGAACATATGATTATGTTTTCTAAATCTTACTGATGTTACGAACACAACTTTGTTTTAGATTCTGGCTTCAAAAACCTTGAAATGTTGGAAAAGATGTATCTTACACACAGTTAAAAGTTTGCTCTTGTTGACCCTCTCATCTCATACATATAATTACACATAAAAATATGAATCATTATGTTGCCGATCGGAAGTGGAAATCCCAATAAATAGAAAGCGTTAACAACCCATTGTCGAGGAATAACAATAAATTCTTAATTGCTATTTAACTAAGGCCACATCACATATAAGTGTCATCATCAGACCCACAGTAGCACACTCAAATAGTTCGCCATCATCCGAGAAAAACAAACAGAAACAATAGGCAGAGATCAACCTAATCTCACAACCTCAATGAGCGACAAAGTGACCAAGTTAACAAACATGCAAACATCTCCTTAGCTTCATCATCACTTGTGTCAACCTCAACCTGCCTATAGCAGACTTCTTAACTTTTTTTTCACCCATTGTCTTGCCAGTCAGCAAGGCATCGACAAAATCTGTTTATCTCGAATGTATCTACAAAAGATATAGATCGTTTTGTCCTGACATATGTGTGTTTAACAACAGATCTGACAGAACAAACTTCTTGCGTCTTTAACAGGTATTCCTGTTAGATTTGTGTGATGCGTATTATATTTGAAATCTGTATCATATCATACCTATTCTAGAAGCGTCAAACTATTGACTTAGCTGTGTTTGCTGATGTCTTTTTTTCACCGATCGAAAAGCTATGTGATTTCTGATCGAATCATTCTGTTTCTATTTATCCGTATCGAATGAACAAATATTGAAAAAAAATCATTTTTTAAGTTATTTTTGTTCTACTGACATACGAGATGTAGGTGTCACTTGTTTATATAATCCCATTGCCGTATAAAAAGTGTTATTGAATTATTAAAAAATAAATGATATGAGACATGTATCTACAAATATATTGATTACTGGAAAAAGAGATTTTTGAAAAACAAATTCTGCAGGTGATTTGATTTTTTAGAAAATCTGCATGTTTTGTATATACATAAAGTACATGTATATATTGCTTTAAAATTATTTGACAAAGTTTAATGTTTTTTTTTGCATGAATATTTTTGTTTGCTTTTTAATTTAAGGATAATTTAAATGCGAACAAATCTTGGTTTTTGAACAAGTTGTATTAAACCTTTTTTGCATAATTTTACATCCATTTACGTGTGGTTTTCAAGAAGAAATAAAACGCATATGATTTAATATTATGGACAAGAATTTAGTTTTATTATAAAGATAAGGGTTTGCCATTATGTTTTAAAAATGATTTCGGCCAAGTGGCGGGCTCGAATAAATTCCAGCCGAGGGCACAATTTTGCCCAGTTCTGTGAAAATCGGGATCTGTGGCCATCTCGTTTTGGCCCCATTCACCGAACGTGCGACGCGCTTGATGGTCGTTCGGCTTTAATTCTTGCACGAGTTGGATTTTGTAATCCCGTAAACCAAGATCCTTCCGCAAAATCTTCCATAAAGTGGATGGGCACAGCTTCAATTCAATTGTTGACCGTTATGGCGGATGGACTCATTCGGGTCTTCTTCGATACTCTGGTCCACCGAACCAGATTTTTATTATTATTTTCGTAATAAATTTGCACGATTTGCAAACGTTGTTCAGGAGTAAGTTTATTCATTATGAAATAGCAAACCAAACTGAGCAAAAATCATGTGACAGTTGTCACAAAGACCAGCTCCGAAAAAAGTATTGCCAGATTGAAAACCACACGTCTAAAAAAAACACCCTTTATAAAACGTTATATTGCAAGTAGCCCAACATTGTCACATTGGGTATGTACAACACTACGTGAAAGATAACCATGAGGTCATCTTGAAGATCATGATGATGTTTTGCTGTCATTAGTAAAGAAAACTCTTAGGAAAAATAAAAACTGCTCATAAAGCCAACTCGAAGACGTTCATAATTGCTTCATATTGAGAATTTTTTTTTTAATCTTTTAAAAATTTAAAAGTCAAGATTTGAGGACATCTTGGAAAAATATGAGTCTTGTGACATTTTTTTGCAAATTTGCAGTTAATTGTATTTTTTTTTTGTATCGTAAAATTTGGGTTTTGTCAGAATTCACATTTCTACCAGAAGAAATTTCTTGGGCTGAATTCGGCAGAAAGAAGAAATGTTTTATTCTCTCACGAGCTCTCTCTTCTATGCAAACCTACCGAATTAGTTTCTTATGGAACAGGGTTAGACAAAATATATACATAAATATTTTTAGTGCAGTTGCAGATTTGATAATTCAATATGAAGGATTAAAGGATTGAGTTGAGAACAAATAAAATTAAATTATATATACAAAATATAGGGATTCTTTTTTTAGCCGAACGACACGAATTTGGAATAGTTTACCCGGCGGGATTTTCCCTTGCCATTTTGATCTGCAAACGTTCAAAACCAATGTTAATCGACACCTCCTATCTCTCCCTCCCTATCATCCGAATGCCCGCGCAGTGTGTTACATTAAAAGGGAAACAAGTAGTCCCTTGTGCGCGCGTTAATTAAAAAAAAAATTATTATTTCTTATAAAATAAATCTAGTTAAACAACAATTATTATTTACAGTGCAAGCAATGTGGTAAAACATTCAAGCGGTCCTCCACATTGTCCACCCATTTACTCATACACAGCGACACCCGACCATATCCTTGCCAATATTGTGGAAAACGATTTCATCAGAAATCTGACATGAAAAAGCACACATACATCCACACAGGTGAGTTAACGATTTTATTCATAATTCAATTGCCACCCTTTCACCCAGCCCGCTCCCAATTGTCCACCCCCTATGACATAGGTTAATGATTTAAATCCTGAAAGAAACTTCAATTAAAAAACACAATTCCTCGCTGAAGTATCCTGATTAAACCAACAATGACTAGCTTTTGCCTTATGTGACAAAAGTAAAAGCATTTCCATTTTCATCGTTACATGCACCCCCGCTTATAACAATTAATATCCTTATCTGATTTAATTTAACTAATTGATCAAATATGATTGCATGAATGTCCTTGCAATCATGGATAACACAATTTCATTAACTTGATTTTCCTTTTTTTTCTGATTGCAGGAGAAAAACCACACAAGTGCACAGTTTGCTTAAAAGCATTTAGCCAGAGTTCAAATCTCATCACCCATATGCGTAAGCACACCGGGTATAAGCCCTTTGCTTGCGGACTTTGTGATCAATCGTTTCAGAGGAAAGTTGACCTGAGACGTCATCGGGAGAACCGTCATGGCGAAGAGAACCCAGCGTCTATTAAAATGGAGGTTTCAAGTAGCTGCTAATAAAAAATTAATTTTACATAAATTGTTCATTTTAGTTTGAGAAAATCTTTTAGTTCATATTTATAACTTAGTTTGTAAGTAAAATTTAGTCTATACAACCAAAGTTTTTTTTATTGTAATTTCTTTTTTTTTAAAAGCAATGTAAATAATTTTTAATTTTTTTCTGTCTAGTCTTATGTCGTTTATTTGTTTTTCATTTTATATTTCTTTGTATTCATTTATAGAGGGCAGAGCAGCTAATCAAACCAAAGAATTTAATTTTTTTAATTAAGGGACTGTCTCAATTTTTGTTGGTAATTTAAAAAGAAGACTTTTGTAGAATATGTTGTAAAAATTGATTAGTTTTAAAACTGGAAATAGTAATTATTCCTTATGTAATTTAGACTTTTTTTTAAATAATTTTTTATTAAGTAATTTAATTTAAAATTAAATGTTTTTTAGATATTTTGCGTTTTATATTTAATTTTACGTAACTTGCGCTTGTTGAGAGAATGTAAGAATGAATTATAATTTATATGAAAATTTTGTTAGTAAAATAAAAAAGAAATATAAAAGTTTGTTTCAATAGTATATGAAGTGATGCTAAGAAATTGTTTAACTACCCTTGGATTGGCGGTCAACTGACAGATGGATTACGTAAAATTTGTTGGGTGCCGGGAAAATTGTTTGCGGAGAACTTTATACAGACGAACTTTGCCAAACAAATGGAAGGTACATGTAGATGTAATCTCAGTTCTGAAGGACAGGCGGCATCTGTCTCATATAGGCAAGTGACTTTATATTGTTCCCAAAAGGACTTACGCAGAGGCTGCATTCACAGATGAAAAAAAAAATTGAAAAAAAAGGAAAACAGCTAGTAATGCCGATAAAAAAATTGTAGAACGATGTAATTCACGATTGAAGTTGACGGTCAAAGGACGAACAAAAATGTATATGCTGACCCATACGAAATGCTCTGTTGGGTTTCCACTTGTCTAGCCCTTTTGTTTTTTTAGAAGAAATTCGAAGGATACCATTAAAATGGTAAAATTAGATGTGTATTTCTTTATTTTAAATCGTCTAACGATACACCTGAGCCACCATAATATTATCTTAACATAAAATTACCCCTATATGTGGATGCCTCAAATGTAAGAAGCACCCTTTGAATAACTTGATACAAAACCTAGTGAGTCCTGAATTAGTTCCATTTTTAACGGCCGTTTATACACCTGCATATACACATATGTAATTTTTCATGAGTAGGTACAAATTCTTTCAATGGGATCAGTTTTTTTGGAATTAAATTATTATTCATCATGAAGATAAACTTATGACGTTGAATTCAATAAGAGTTTTAAATAATATCGAGCTTATGGTGTTAAACACGAACTGCGCTTGCATGCACCTGTCTCACGGTGTGACCCAATTTAATTGTCCATCCATAAGATCGAATGTGTTTCCAATCACGGTCCTAATTATAATAGTTTTCTCCTTGATTTCGTTTATGGTTAAAGACTGAGTCGACCTGATAGGGAATCAAATGCACTAAGGTTCTTCTAAAGAAATATAAGATAATTGATGCGACAGGTGTACCATTATTCTCCACGTATATAGATATACAGGGTAGAGTCGATCGCTAGCCAGCCGCCACGGCGGACGGCTGCCCCATGTGATACTTGATCATATGTAAGTATTTTCCTTCGCTTTCGTATCCTTTTAGGCAAATTCTGCTAATTAATGTTGTGAAAAAGAAAATTTCTTTTTTTTATTTATTAGCTAAATCTCAGTGAAACAAAATTAATTATATGATATTAAATTCTTTGAATTTGAATTTAGGATATTAAATTAAACAGTGGACTCTTCATTTCTGAAAAAAAAATTGATGTCAGTCATATAGACAAAAACGGCTACTTGTATACATATGTATATTCATGAAATACATTATGTTGTTTGCGAAAACCAACTGCTTGCTGTTGATGTGTTGTGTTTTCTGTTTTCCCGATCTCTCCCTTTCTTCTGAAATTTCCTGTATTAATGTCGTCTTGTGTGTTGTCTTGTAATTGTCTGAGCCGATGGCCACAGTAGTTAGTGCTCATAAGTGTCTCTACTTCGTAGATTTATCTACGGAGCAGATCAATATGTAATGTAATGTAATGTTTGCGAAGTACCCGTATATCATTTCCGGTTACTCCACATATGTATAGTTTTGACATTCGAACATCAAACAATCTCGCAATAAGTAGGTGCATTCCTAACCCAAAATTAAATCAAGTTTCAATTGGCTTTACCCCATTCCAGCCAAATCCTTTTATTATTTACCGCCACACGCCGGGCGAAAAACAGGCAGGCAGCCGCCGCTCCGCACCGCTGTCCTATCAGGTGGATGCGGTCATTTTTATTGGTGCAGTTCCTCGATCATTGGATCAAATCAATGATTGCCGCTTAAAAAATCTGGAAAAATGCACTTGCACGCAATGATGAAATTTCCGAAATTCCTTAAATCTTCAAAAGCTATAAAGCGGTCCCCGATTCAACCTATAGAGAAAGAGGATAGCATTGAAATTGCCGATCGATCATAATGATGGCGTGCGATAGGATCAAATTAGCGAAAACACGCTTTTGTTTTCGGAACAATTATGTTATGCGACAATCGTCGTCGATACAAATTGATCACTTTTGGTTAAGAGAAAAAAAAATGAGACTCTAAAAAATCTTGAAATACTCTGTGCCTTTTCCGCCGTAATGCCGACAAGGAGGCGGCAAGATTTGAGAAAAGGACAATCGAATCGAAATCGAATTGGTGCACTTACCGCTACTGCAATGCCATCTGTATTCTGAATTTTTTTTTTTACTTATAAGTCTATAGTTACATAAATATGCGAAATAGCAGAATTCAAATTAATAACAATTAAGTGAAGTAATATAAGCCTTAACTAGAATATGTATATCATATTTCATAGCTCACTAACCAACTTGAACAAGCTTTTCAAAAACTATTGGACTATAAGTAGCATAAACTTTTGTTGCTTTTTCTTCAATTGCTTGAAACAAAACTAACCACAAAATGAACCAGACAAAATTAGTAAGTATTGCAGACACATTTGCAATGAACTTCACTTCAACTAAAAGTTGTTTGCCTTTTTTGTTTTGTTTAAAAACCCAAGCTATTTACACCCCAGTTAACGACCTGGACTTCTTCTATTCTTTCGTGTGCCTTACGCACATGGATTACCATTAGGACCCGCATTTCATGCTAATACCCTAGCAGCAATAATAACTATGGCTTCGACACTCTGCTGTTCATATATTGGGGATATAGAGACAGATGTTGAAAGTTAATTCTTTAAAGTTATCGTAACTTTCATGTCACACTGCACGATCATATTCTAAAAACGAAAAACCAAAAGCGAACGAATCTTTAAAAGAAAAGAGGAACTATTTTGTCGTGTGCCACCCGTCATTGGACAAAAAAAAAATACGTGAACCTTCTTACCTTATGGTCTGGTTCTGGTAGATCGTTGCATCTTGCTCGCAGGAAATCTACAAAAAAGGACCGAAAGTGAACATCGAACATTGAGAGCAACATACGGTGTGATGAGTAAGGATCACTTCTCCTTTTTTTCTTTATTTTATGGGTTTATATAGTGTATATGTATATACTTATGTAGGTTAAGATTTGTCGATTAAGTTATGTGCCGCGTGCTATTATATGGCGTAAGGGTTTGTATCTTTGGAATCTACTTAAGATGTGATGGAATTTATAGTCAGATGCTCTAACCCTATGGCGGAATCTACATAATTGGGAAACGTTTTAAGCTTGAGCAAGAATGCGTCGGCAAATAGTCATCTGATTCAATTACGCAATAGATATCTCCGCATTGCAGGAAGTAGATAGAATATATTCTATTCATCGGGCACGGTAATGCTTATGATAAGTTTTGAAAGTTCGGCGGCTCCGAACTTTTTATTACTCTTTAGCTTATATAGATATAGAAAAGCTTTACTTCATCCATGGGGTGAGCGGAATGGTTGTTCTACTGCGCCCATATAAAATAGTTCATTCTGCCTGACAGCGGAATTCGTTTCGTCATCGCCGTTATAAAGCCTGCAAGTGTTTTTTCCATATTCTCAGCATCGACTGCTCGTCTTCGCAGGCTTCAGTTCGAGGTCTATAGCTTTTACAGTGATAAGATTAAATAAAAGAACGAAAGTTTATTTAGAATAAGCAATAAAAATAAATGTATTTAAGGAAAACGTTCCTTCAAGTTAAGCTTTTCGTTTTTTTAATATTTAATTAAAACAAGCTCCGATAATACCTAAACAAACGAGCTATTTATGTTTTAAGTACAAGCAAGTATATAATTTGTAATGTGTTTTATCTTGCTTCAATAGACAGTTTCTTTTTAACTTTTGGTAAAAATTTCGAACTTCAATCCAGCATCTCTCCATTTCCTCAAACTTTCTGAGACACTGGTCTTCTATTTTTAAGGGACCAAGGGACCTAATATTCCACGTACAGATTTGAAGTTCGATGTCTTTTGTGTGTTCTTCTTCAGTGAATCCGTTCGTATCCAAAGTTAGTGGTAGCTTGGAACTAATATTATTTTTCACATAACCCCGAGACGGCATGATTCAGTAAGCCGCCAGTTATAGCGATAATTGAAAATCCATTATTAAAAGTTGAAACATCTGGAAACTGGAATTTTTACGTGCGGGTTGTTATAGAAATCAGTAAAGTTATGTCAGAATTTAAAGGCCAACCACACCAGCCATAACCTCAAATTTGTTTTAATGATGCAAAATGCTTCAGTAAACTTTTTACTGATGAGTGGAACATTAAAAAAATGGACCACAAACACTGGAACGAAATGTTCCATTATCCTGTCAAATGCTAATCAGCTGTTCAGTAAAACCAATTTTCATCATTAAAATAAATAAATGTTTTTTTTTAATAAATAATACTGTTTCCAGGGTTTGTTTTTTGTCAAAATAAATTATTTCAATTGATTTTCTATCGATTGGCATAAGTTTCATGTTTTAAATCTTTTTCTAACACACAAAAATATTCAATTGAAATTTTTGAATGATGGTTTTTAATGATCGCTATAACTGGCCCCTAAGTTTAAATTGAGCTATGTGTTGCTTTGAGGATCAGCTTATCACATTTCCGTCTTGCACAAAATTTGTATACATATGTCAAATCTGAAGGCAAAATCTGATTCAGTGAATGGATAGAAACAGAATGAACGAGATAGCCACACAATGTAGTTGCTTCAAAAGGTGAGTTTTGTTCTGCTTGGTCTACAATAAAGTGACCATCGCAAAAAGATTGTCGCCCAAAATAATTCGATCGGATTTTTAATCTTATTTGACTAAAAAATCATCCAAAGAGGCAAAAACAGAATCCAATTTATGCTAAGCCCTTAATGCTAAGTCTAGTTCTAAACGCTAAGTATGTAAAAAAATCAAACAAGGCAGACAAAGATATACATATAAATAGGTTGTCAATCTGAATACATACAACTTAAATTAATCCCAGAACCCTGACTGGGTTGATTGCAAAATCTAAACATTGTGACTTGCAGGGGTTGTTTGGTTAAAGAAATGACATGATGTGTGAAGTGGTGAAGCATTGCATTGGCCATTGGCCATATTGGCGACAGTGGCTATCAACCTTTAGGCCAAGTAAGCGACTTAATATAATACATAGGTATACATGGTAAAAAGAAACCCCTTTGTTAAGGTAAGGTAGAAAGGTATGATGGCAGACGATTTTCTTTCTTTTTTTTTAATAGCTTTACCATTGTGATATATATGATGTTTGTTTTACTAAGATCCAGGAAAAAATACCTCACGACTACATATGTAGTTCTCAGCGTATGGTGTTCGTAAATGTTACCACATGTGTCGGGCTTATGGAAAAATCGTTATAAAGTGATTAAAATGAACATTCGCTAGGTATTTCCTATCAAAATGAGATTAAAACCAATAATTTCATTGGTAAGAATTAAGGAAGTTATGAATCTAAATAAAGTAGGTTTAACCAGGGTTAGGTTTCTAATTAGGGCCTAGTTATAGCTATCATTGAAATGCATCCGTGAAACACAAATAAGAATAAGTGGAAATGTTTGGCATTTTCTTACCAGTCGGTTATCGCTATCTTTGACAAATTGCTGTCAATTGAAAGCCTTATCAGCGAAGAATACTGGCAGTCAAGAGCTAACAATATGAAATAACAACAAAAAAAATTTGCCATTAGAACTGACTATTGAGAACAGAAAAAGAATTAAACACATCCATTGAAACGATTGTGTTCCAAATATCATTACTAAAAGGAAGATTCATCCTAAATTCTTGAAAATGATCTTACCGATAATATTACCGTACATCACTTACATCTTCAATTCAATCTTAATGACTGGGGAATTTCCTGACCTATGGAAGCTGGCAAAAGTTGTACCTCTTCTAAAAAGCGCGAAAGGTAACGATTTTAGACCCATTTCAATGTTGCCTTTTCTTTCAAAAGTATTTGAAAGGGTACTACAAATTCAAATAAGTAGATATCTCACTACAAATAATTTGCTCACGCCGAAGCAATTAGGGTTTCGTGAGAATCACAGCTGTATAACAGCTTTATTAAATGTTACGGATGACATAATGCAGGCGTTGGATAGGGATGAAGTTGTTTTGTTTTGTGCTACTTGACTTTTCCAAGGCCTTTGATACGCTCAATCATCAAAACTTATGTAAAAATCTTATTCAAGATTTTAGTTTTACAACAGATGCAACTAAGCTAATTTATTCATATTTAAGGAATAGAAGGCAAGCGGTGCAAGTTGGTGACAAGTTATCTAAATTTCTACCAAATGTTTCTGGAGTACCTCAAGGATCCATATTAGGACCCCTTCTTTTCTCTATTTACGTCAATGAACTCCCAAACGTAACTAAACACTGTTCTTCACAAATGTATGCAGACGACGTCCAAATGTACTTTAATTGTCCTCTTGGCTTTATTGAACCATGGCCTTTTGTGTCAATAAAGATTTGAAACATATTGAACTTTGGTCTCGTTCAAATAGACTTATTTTGAACTTGGAAAAAGTCAAAATGCTTAGTTATTTCAAGGACTAAATTAGACCTTTGATATTTTCCCGTGATAAAGTTACTGAATGATGCATCCATCGAATATGTTGATACGGTGAAAAACCTTGGAGTGACCTTTAATCGCTCTTTAACATGGGACAACCATATAAATTCGCTTGTTGGAAAAGCCTATGGTGTACTACGTACTTTGTGGGTAACTCAGTCATTCACACCAGTAATCACGAGTTTATTACTTGGTAAGTCCCTTGTAATACCTATCTTGGTCTATGGTTGTGAAATCTACTGCAATTGCAAATCTATGTACCAGCAACAGAAAGCTCAATGTTGCTTTCAATAGTGCGTTACGTTTATGGTTTAAGGAGATATGACAGATTGTCCGGCCACTATACTCGTTTGTTAGGTATGCCCCTGGAAAATTATCTTAAACTTCGTGGTCTGACATTGCTCTCTAATATGTTGCTAACACGCCAACCACAATGCTGTTTCGATAGAATAACTACGTCTTCTTCGCAAAGATCTCGCCAACTAATTCGGGGATGTTCGTTTTTGACATCTGAGCGTCAATTTTTTGTAAACGCCATCGGCTTGTGGAACTCTTTACCACGTTACGTAAAGGAAATACAGAATGTAACAGGCTTAAAAAAAGTTTAGAGAACTTTTAAATTAAATTTTAAACTAGAATATTGGATTAAAATTACAATTAATATTTTACATTTTTTGTTTTTTTTTTACTTTTCTTAAGTTTATATTCTTGAACTAAATTTCATTGTATTTATAGAAAATTTCAAGCTCGATGTTCGTATAATTATCTTGAGACTAAATTATAAGATCTTGTATCTTCCAGTTTAAGGCTGTCACAAATTAATAAATAAAAATAAAATAAAAGTTGAAACAAATGGAAACAGGAAATATTCCTGATGAATGTTTATAACAATCAATTAAAGTACATCAGTTGATTTCACATAATAGAACATCAACCTTTATTTTTGCGGTTGGGAAGTTCAGCAGAATTTTTTTCCTGATGCATTGGAACAGTATAAATTTGGAACGCAAAGAATTGGAACGATTTGTTAAGTTTTACCGAAATTACAATCAGCTGGCACGGAAAATGAAATTCTATCTAGAAAATAACTAAATAAATTTTGTACAACAAAGGCACCAGTAAAAATCCATCAGTAAAAGTTGAAACCTCTGAAATATGGATTTTTTGTACGTATGGGTGGTTATAGCAATCAGTAAAGTTATGTCAGAAACCAAATGCTAACCACACCAGCCATAACGATGCAAAATTATTCAGTAATTTTTTTTTACTGATAAGTGGAACGGTAGAAAAATGGAACATAAAACGCTGGAACGAAATGTTCCATTTTTTTGTAAATTGGCAACCAGCTGTTCAGTAAAACAAATGTTCATCAGTAAAATAAATAAATGCTTTTTTTACAACTATGTAATTTTTTTTTTGTCAGAAAAAATATTTTCATTGATTTAATTTGCCCCATCAGTTTTTTTTTTTTTTTTTTTAATCTTTTTAGAACACATGAAATTGTACAAGCGAAATTTGTCCCTGGTGGTTTTTAATGATCGTTATAATTGGTGGCCCCACAAGTGTTGGTCCAACTATCAGAGTAGTGGACCCTGAATTTAAAGTATTGCAGTGCAGTCCTTTAACTAGCTTGAGTCAAAAGTAGCAGCCGATAATAATAGAGAGGAAGAAATACGCGGGCGGTGGATAAAATTCAGCAGAACCTACTATTGTCTGTCAAGGCTCTTTAAATCCAGAAACCTTACCATAATAACAAAGCAGTAAAAGGCTATGGTCTTACCAGTACTCACATACGAATCGGAGACTTGGGTGCTTACAAAAAGGCACTCTGATCTCTCATGCGCGTTCGAGAGGAAAGTCTTACAGGGAATCATGAATTGTATGAAATCTAGCTCGAAGCAGTTGTAGACGGTAGACGCCGGTGGGTTGGGCAACTAGCTCGCATCTTTGTATGTACAATACCTACAGAACTATCATGAAGCATTATTTTTTAATTGCGAATCACATCGCAATGAGTGGCGCTGAAATCACCAATTGGTGTAGACTAGATATAACGGGTCCGCCGTTATCAATCACGTCGATCGCAGGCAGTAATGTCGCAATATTTTCCAGCGTATACACAACCATATTCGTTCAGCGGAAGGATAAAACTAATTATCTGTCAAATCAGACATGAGCTAAGTGTTACCATTCACGAAATAAGCACTAGTTGAAAAAAAAACGTTAGAAGGCGGACCCTTTAGAATAAGAATAAAAAACAAGTGTTACAACAACAAGTTACGGAACAACCAGGAAGATGGCCAGAGGAAAAATGACACCATGATAGTAATATAGAGAATATATATACAATTGCTCGCATGAGCGCAGAGGAACCAGCTCCGAGTCTTTTGCAGTTCTTTTCATGGTAGAAGACGTGGCCGAAGACGAATGCCAGGACGCCCGAGTCCTTGGGGTGAGCAATTGGCTGGCTATGGAAGAAGTTGTTTAAGGAGGCCTGGACCTGATCGCGATTGTTGCGCCGATAATGATGATGACAACTGGCCCAAATATTTGTTTAATTGAAAACTTTCTTAGCAAATCATATGAAAACATAATAACATAAACCATGAGTCCTCATTCAAATCAGCGAATTTCCGCATATAGTCATCCCTATATAGGAATTCTGCTTCATCTTGAGAGTGAACTACTAACTACTACGCCGAAGAGTATAAGTCATCAGGCCTTTGCTCCTTAAAAAGCTGTCACGTCAATAAATTATTTTTTAGAGACAAATTTTTACTCTTGGAGATTTTGCTCGCAAGAGGGAGTACCCCGGAAAAGAAGGTGGCTATGAGCGGGACTCGAACCCAGTCCGACACACTAACCACTAAGCCACGGGGCACTATTATTTATATAGATATTTAATTTGAAATAAACGTGCTACTAACTCTTAGGTACTATAAATAATAAATATGTATGTTTGATGAATTTTAAATAAAAACTTTATATTAATAAATTGTAAATATTGCCACCAGAACCAACTATCTGCACTTACCAGTTACCACTTTTGACTCTTCGATAGTTTTAAAATGTTAAACTTATATTCTTACTAATTTTATGAACCGGCGCACCAAAAATGGAGTTTTTTTTATCACAACCCGTCCTTCATTCTTGTCTTGTGAACCATTTTAAATGTTTTCGTCGGGTTGCCTTAAACAAGGGTATTTCTTTGACCGCCAAAATAACCCTTTTTCAGAGATACGGATACTGTTTTTTCCTGTGTAAGTTATAAATTCTGAAAAAGTTAACTTTTGAATGCGAAAGAAAAACTTTTTAAGATGTTTTTTTTTAATTTGACTCTCACCAATCCCTGCAGTTTCACAACCTGCACACAGGAATCGTTGAAAAATAAGATAATCCACTAGGACTTTGCTTCCCATCTCCATAGAGCAAGCTGACCTGCCCAATATTTTTCTTTTTTTTTCAAAACATTAAATGGACAACTGAAAAACGATTAATACATTCTGACAAGTTGGTTTCAATAACCGTCACCAATCTTCAGCTCAGCTCAACAGATTTTAGTGACAAAAATCGTGGAAGTCCACAATTAAAGATAAAGTAGGTTTGGGAAAAACAAACTGATTTTAAATGAAAAATACGAGAAGAAGTGCTTTGAAGAATTTCTTTGCTTAAAGTAAGCTGTATATTCTTGTAATGTGGTAAAAGGCAGACCCACTTTATTAAGGCTCATAAAATGGGTAAAAAAACAAAAAACCTAATGGTCCAACAAATCTAATCCCTTTTCGGTAACCAATACCCAAAGAGGCTCATCACCGATAAATGAAAATGAACAAAGAAATGATTCACTTACCAGTATCAACGCCGCTGGTTTTTACTCACATCAAATAACGGTTTAATTCACCAGGCTCTAGAATTCTGTTTTATTCACTTACACAATTTTCACAAACACAAATCGGTTAAACTTATGCCAATTATTATGCATTTACTACAAATTAATAAATAATAAGCAATTATTTATTTACTAGTTATCTAAACATAGCAATTAAAAGAAAAAAAAACAATTTATTTTCACGAACGCTCGAATACTTCACTTCACGTCATACGATCACTTTTTTTTAAATGGCGGTACAGTGAGTTCAGGAATGCAACGATGAAATGGTATAAAATGTTGTGGTTGGTATAAAACGTTCTTCCTCCCATATTCAAACGAAAGCGTTCAGCAGAAATAGCATGTTCAGGAATTCAGATGGGACGTAGGAACTTAATTACTGATTTTGCAGATATCGGCTCTCAATCGCTATGTGTTTTGTAATCTCATTAAAAAGAAAAGCAAACGGTCAACATAGGGATAGATGTTAAAAAAATTCTGTTATTGATACTTGCGTTCTCTGCAAAAATATTCTGGCATCACTTACTACCTATATGTCAATGTCAAATCACATTACGCGGCACGTCAATTGTATGACAGATGATACTGAACTTGGAATCTTATTTGGTTTTCGGTGTTTTTTAGATATTTAAACAAAAAGAAACTTTATTTCGTATATTTTATAAACATAAAATGTTTTCTTGAAAAAAAAATTACCAATTACCACACAAAACAAAAAGATGAATACCCTATTCCTCTTCTTTTTATGCTACATGTTGCATTTGGCAAGTGGCAATGAAAATATTCGCTTCTCCAGAGCAGCCCTAAGCAACACTGGTAAAGTTAACCTCCTGGACAATCCAGCATGCGTAGAACTAAAAAAACTATGTGGGCACTTAAGGTCGTCAGACGATCTCTCACATCTCGAGTGCATAGAAACATTTCCTCCTCATCAACTAGAATCATTGACCAACAAGTGCCAACACATCATTTGGAGCCACAAAAAAACCCTGCTCTCAGAAGATTCTGTCCATCAGTTGGTTGACAAAGTATGCGAAAAGCACGAAACTAAATTTGCTGAATGCCATAACTCCGTTAAAGCAGACAATTCAATTGAAGGGACTTTACTTGCCTGTCTCGTTGATAAAAGCTCAACATTTGACGCTCTTGACAATTGCAGAGACATCATTCAAAGAATCAAAGGTGCTGTCTTTAACGACTATCGTAACCTTAATGATTTCTTTGTTGGGTGCGTGAACGAAATCTATCAACTTCACTGCGGCCGGGTGAGTATTGAACATAATCCGGTTTCACAAATTGAAACTGTGGCATGTCTGCAAGATTCGCTAGACGTTCTGAGTACAACATGCAAAAATTCAGTTGAAAAGCAGATTGATTACCATTTCAATCAAATTTGTGCGGATGATTTGCGACGCTTCTGTGCCAACGAACATCCAGGGACAAGTTCTGCCTACAAGTGTCTGGTAAAGCACAAGAGCGACCCAGACATGACTGGAAAGTGCCGCGAACAGATAATCCAACGAGATAAAATTCTCGCCAAAGACTATCGTATGAGCAGAGGTCTAGCCAAGGCGTGCAAGGATGACATTCGCTTGCATCACTGCAGACGAGGTGTTTCTGATGATAAGAATGTACGTTTGGCTCAGATTCTACTGTGTTTAGAATCAGTTATTAAAAACGGAACCAACATTTTGGAGGAGTGCCGCATTGAAATTAATGATCACCGCCGAATGCTTATGCTTGACTACCAACTATCTCCGGAGATCTTAATTGGCTGTACCGACGATATACCGAAATTTTGTGGCGATACAGATTTCATTCAGAATACAGCTGGAGGAGAGATTATTCATTGTCTCATGGACCACGCTCGTCCTAAGCGTCGCAAAGACCGTCGCGTAACTTCAACATGCCAGAGAGCGATCGAGGGCTTGGTTAAGACATCAGACGTTGGAGAGGACTGGCGTGTAGACCCAGTACTGCGGCGGGCTTGTAAACCCGTTGTTGACGTTGCTTGCACCGACACCGATGGCGGAGAAGCCAGAGTAATGACATGTCTTATGGAGCACATTGGCACACAGGTCATGACACCAGACTGCGAACAAGCGCTGCTTCTTATTCAATACTTTGTTGCAAGAGACTTCAAACTTGACCCCCAGCTGTACAAAAATTGCAAGCAGGATGCAGTCAAATACTGCCGGGCTAAGAAATCCTGGGATGATGTTACGGACGCACAAATGGATCCCGAACGTGGACCCCTTATCCTTCCGTGTCTACATCGAATCGCATACAGCGCCGATACTAAGATTGTTCTGCGTAGTGAGTGCTACAAGGAGGTCAAGCGTGTGATGCGCCAACGGGCTATATCGGTCGAGCTTATTCCCGAAGTGGAGGATGTGTGCCTTGAGGACTTGTCAACTTTTTGCTATGACAAGACTAAAAAAGGAGAAGAAATGATTTGTCTGCAAGAGAATCTTGAGAAACTACAAACTAATTGCAAGGTAAGTTTGTGCTCTTTTTTTAATTTAGTTTTTTTTTATTTATACCGCTCCCAGGCAGCAGTAACAAGTTACACTGAGGAAGAAGCTGGTCACGTTGAATTGAATCCGGTTATAATGTCGGTATGTTCTGAAGCGATGAATACACACTGTGAGCATATTTTGAAAAGAAAGGACGATGGTAAGTTCCTCGACGAAATCATTTAAAACGACCACTTTAAAAATATGCCTTGGTCTACAGGAGACATGATGGATTGTTTGATATCGCACAAGAATGACGCCGATCTGAGGCAGGATTTAAAGTGTCGAGCTGCAATCGAACACTTTCAGATAATATCACTGAAAAACTATCATTTTACCTACAAGTTCAAAGAAGCTTGTAGACCGTATGTTGTTCGCTTTTGCACAGCAAGTACAACCAAAAACGAAGTTGTCTCTTGTCTCAGCGAAGTGATGCGCAATGATACAATTCGAGGACAACGTCATTCAATACCGAAAGAATGTCGACAACAGGTCAAAGCACAACTCTATCAACAAAGAGAAAGTATACTGCTTGATCCAAAATTGGCTAATGCTTGCAAAAAAGAACTTTCTGAGTTCTGCAGCGATGCCACGGGACCTGGCCAGGTGATGAAAAATGCAAGTTTTTTGCGTCATATTATCATACATTTTTATTTTCACCTCATTGTTAGAAATTATTTTTTTTTATTTTTTTTTTTTATTTTATTGTTTTTAATTAATTTATTGATCTTTACGTTTAGGCCCTTGAATGCCTTGCCACGAATACAGCACGACTCGGTAATTCTTGCCACCATGCCATGTTTATCGTTAAAAAATCTGAGCTTGGGGATAGCGCCACAGATTACACTCTAGTCAATACATGCCGCGAAATGACTTACAAGTTTTGTCCCAGTTACGATACATCTAAGCTACTCGATTGTCTAAAAGTCTATAAGGATGACCCGCTATTCGATTCAAGATGTCATTTGGTTGTAGTTAATCGAATGATTGAGCAGAATACGGATTTTCGTTTTAATCCGTCACTGCAACTGGCGTGTGGAAAGAATATTGATCAATATTGTTCGCATATTGTCGTTCAAGCTAAACCAAATGAAGAGCTAAACGGAAAGGTAAGTACCATTTTGAATTTTCGACCTGCACAGTGAAAATAGATCTTCTAAAAAATGATTTTTTATATCCAAACGACCGAAATAATAATGAAATAATAATGAACGTGAAAATCTTAATCGAATATGTTGTGAAACGTGGATCCTTGTGTTGACACCTGATTACCATCTTTTAACGAGAGGGTGAATCTGACTTTTTATGCGGAGTTAGCTTCACTTGCGTGGGCCACCTTTCGCTTTTCCTTTTTTCCATCGTTTTCTGATTTGGATGTTAGTAAGAGTAAAAGACCGCACTAAAACAAACAAAGCAGCCATTGCAATTGTTAACTTAATACGCCCTCTAAATCCCACCGCAGTTTCTAGGTTTATAAGGAGTTGTGGATTGAGCGTTCAAACATCCTAATCACGGAATACTTGAAGATATTCAAAAAACATATATTTCTTACAACGTCAAATCGTCTTGACAATAAATTATTGGTCATGCTGTGTATGTTTAACGAGTATTGTTACATGGTTTTATTTTGAGGTAAAGAAAAATTGAAGAGGTTTTTTATCTTATAATCTTTTTGTTTTTATTTTATAATCTGAGATAGGTATATTGTCACTTGTGCTCAAAACTCAGCATCTGGCCTTATAAGTTCTTCTTTGTTTGGATCATTTATAGCTACCGTAAGCTCCTCGTAAAAGTCCGTGCCAATTGAAATCTCTTCACTAATATGAAAATATGGTCCAGTAGCTCCTGAAATCGTCCACAATTATTAACGATCTAAAATGCCAAAACTACATACTTTGTAAAGGCATTAGATTCGGAGCAGTTTCTGTTGATGGTGCTGCGTCTATAACAAAAGAAGTCCACAAGTCTATCATCTTCTTTGAGATTTGGGTATCTCTAACATTCAGGGCATGTGTTGAATAAATGTATATGTTATCATTTGAATGATGCACTCCGCCATTAAATGGATAATGATCATTTCCCAATTCATAACCAAAGCGGGTCCATTCACCCTCATAATCAAAACTGTAAACAAAGGTGGAGCAATTCTTTGGCATATGCCTTGCAAATGTGAATACTGTTGATTTAATGAACATAGTACTGGCTTGCTGTAGGACAAAATAAATGAAAGCAAATAGATAAGCTTCAAATGGGAACTTACATCAATGTAAGCTGGAATGAGCTTCTTGTGATCCTTGCCGTCAAGTTCGTCAGCATTATATAGGAGGGCTGTTATCAAACTATAACCCAAGCCAGTAAGATCCGATTCATGGGACCAATCATATAACTTTGAAGAAAACTCTCTCGGAGATATAAGACTCATGTTTCCAATTTTTCTTTTTAAGCTATCGTAAAACTCTGAAATATTGTTATTTTGTTTTAAAATATGTTTAAGGCCTACAAAAAACAATCACCGACCGGCTAAAATAAAAGTTCCATCATGCTTTGTTACTCCGGTCATAATAGGATAGCAGCGTGAGTATGTTTTTAGCATTTCAATTGGGTGGAGCGGCATTACGCCGTTCATGTCATTTATTGTTATACCAAACGATAACTTTGATATATAGAATAGTTATAACGACCATCGACCATATTAATAAAATAATCTTACATCTTTTGTGACTCTTAAAATATTTAAAATATTTTGTTTCCGCAGGCAGTCAACAATATGGCTTGATTTTTCACAATTTGTACATAAGCGCTTGCACACTTTTTTTGACAGTTCAAGAGCATCATTATTTATCGCCCATGTAGATAAAACTGAACCAGACTGAACAATTGCCCTCTTGAATAGTCCTTGATTTGTTTTTGGACTTAACATAAGTGTGCCAATTAAAGCAGCTCCTGCAGATTGACCGACAACTGTTACTTTCTCTCGATCTCCTCCAAAGAAGTTGATGTACTTTTGAACCCACTTTAAGGCTAGTATTACATCTAAAACTGGACTGTTTCCTGGCATTTCCTCAGTCTGAGTAGAAAGCCAACCTACTGCTCCGAGGCGATATTGTGTGACCACAAGCACTATATCTTTTTCTAGTAAATAGTTTGGTGGATGGTCATGAGAGGAGCCATTATAGAATCCACCACCATGAATATAAAACATAACTGGCCTTCGAGCGGTCAACTAAATTAGAAACGATACAAATATGAAGTTTTTATGATAAGTTTCGAATAAAAACTTACATTTTTTGTGTAGACAGATAAATTCAAACAGTCTTCAAAATCCTCATTTAAATTATCAGTCTTAATAGTATTTAGTTCGGGGCAACGTAACCCCAATTTTGTTGCATCGTGAATGTGTTTCCATGGCGAACGCCCAACAGGTGCCTTCATAACATGATTGTTTAGTTATTAATTAAACTTACCAACCTAAACAAACCTTGAACCTCAATTCACCTATAGGTGATTCTGCAAATGGCACACCAAGAAACTGCAAAATAGTTTGATTTGTCCAAGCAGAATACGTTCGTGCCCCTTGTATTGGACCTTGGTCTGGCAAATCCAACAAAAGTAGATCATCGTTTGTTGCGTTTACATCATTGATATTGATAACGAGATTTGCCATAAGCAACACCATACCAAGTGATATAACTAGACTCATTGCTCTGCGCATGATAACCACCAACTAAATTAGCCTTAGTCAAGCAAATTGCTTCAATCTCATCAAATTCTATAAACTAGCCGTTATCACTGTCGTTGTTGATAAAAAATTTATAAAATACAATTTTTCAGGTTATTGAGTGCTTAAAAGTAAAATTTCGTGAATCACGCTTGGAGGAGAAATGTGAGAAAAAGATGAACACCATACTGCACGAACAGGCTCTGAACTACAAACTGAATCCGCTGTTGTTAAGCTTTTGTAAATCTGAAATTGAGGTGCTTTGTAAGCCCCGGGGCGACGTAGAAGAGCATGGAATTGTCGAGGAATGCCTGAAAACGGCATTTATAAATCAGAAAATTATAAATCGTGAATGTAAAATCGAAGTAGCAACACTAATAGCAGAGGCCAAAGCAGACATTCATGTTGATCCTATTCTTGAAGAAGCGTGTACTGTGGATTTATTGAGGTATTGTTCGAATGTGAAGAGCGGCAATGGGAGAAGTAATAAATTATTAAAAACATAAAAAAAAATAATTTCTAATAAAATGTCATTTTAAGAACTTAAATGCCTACAGACTATATTGCAAGACCAATCAAAGGCAATGGAGGAAGACTGCCGAAATAAACTTAGACGTCGAATTGAAATGTTCCAAAACGCCGATACCGTACAGAAATAATTAAAATTAAAAAATTATTTTAATTAATTTTAATATCTTTTGCAGGTCTTGGCACTGCCACCAGAAAACATGGAGCAATTAGTAAGTCAAGTGATAACCTCACCCGCCAAACGATTCTTCTTGGTGATATTACTGACGTGTCTGGGTATGGTCTTCATTATGGGGATGTTTTTGGGTCGCTTTTCGAAACGGGCAATGACTTTGAAAAATAAATAAATGCAGCTAATAGAAGAGATCCTCATTTCTTTACTACTTACTTTCTTAATTCAGAAGACCAACGTTTAAATGTGTGTTTATTCTAGTAATATTGTTCGCCTCAACACAAAGTTACCAAAAAACAAAGGAATAAGTTAGATTTTAGATTTAATTAGATTTGTTTTTAAATATTCGAAAAAATGTACTGATGGTTTTTTTTTTTTTTTTATTACTTACATTTTTATTCATTCATTATATTTTAATAAAGGTGATAATTTTACATTTTTAGAATTGCTGTTGGTTTTCATATTTTAATAGAATACAAAAAATATATAAGGAATTTACGTTCTAAAAGGTATAATCTTTCAAAAATCAATGTTTATCCAAACGACGTTAGATTCAAATACGAGAAAAACACCTTGACTGTTTTATTCTATATCCGAATTTCATTTAATTTTTGAAGGGTTTCATAGACCAAGCTTCAACGTAGTATGAAAAGTGTATCATGTTGGGGTGCTCCAATATCGGACATTGACTTGACGTTCAATGGATTCACATTTACGCCTTGAATACTCCAAATAGCTCTTCTAGTTCATTTTGCAAAATGTCACCCTTTAAAGTAAAATTGTTTGTTGCTTCCTAGCCATTTACGGCACTTGCTCTTTTGTGTCAAAATATTTGACAAAAACTAGTTGCACCTGAAATATTCACGAATCCTAAACTTGACCTTATAATACCAACATATATACATACATATGTGTGTCAAATTAAAAATATGGACTCAAAAAAAATTAGTTTGGAAGAATTTTTTAATGATAAACACTATTCAAAAATAACGACGTTTTTTTCTCAGCAAAAGAAGATATCGAATGACTAAACCAAAAGGGGTGAGTTATCCATGCCACAAACAGATTTTCATCTTCCAAAAGCCCTTTAAAACCAACAAGGATGTCACAGGAAAGCTCTATCTGTACGTGCGCATTGCAACGGATTCAATACTTTTTTCCTTGCGGACAAAAAACAGAAACCATAGTGTGTATGATTCAGGACAGTCGGATATCTCGTTTAACAAAAGTATAAATACTCAATAATTCACTAAAAATTAAACCTTTTATTCTGTTGCAATAAAATTAGTAATCGTTAACGTTTTTACATTAGAAAATGATTGAAAGTAGCGTTTACAAAGAATGATACATATATTTTTTACTTGTTTCTTCCACCAACAAATCATTTATTGAATGCAATTTGGTGAATTTAGGAAAAAAAGTGCGATTATCCAATGTGGAATAGTTAAAGCAAAGACAACCATAATTTATTTTTAAGTTGTGTAATCAGTGTTACAATTAGAAAATCATAAAAGTGCTCTTTAACGCACCTCAACGAACTCATGGATTTATGCAACTTACTTCGTTCTAGATTACATTTTAATCGATTTATTACGTGAACCCCGACAATCTATGACCAAACTTCGAAAATATTATCACAGTATACCTATATCAATCTTTTTTTAAAAATAAATGTATGGACTTGCCAAACACAATGCAAGCGAAAAGACAAAAAATACAGTATTATGTAAAGCGGCTTTCTTATGGACATTCAATGCCTCATAAAGGACACTTTACACAAAAGTGACTGCATCACAAAACCTTAAAGACAATATGTAGTAGAAAAATATTTTTGTTTTATGTTTTGTCTTACCTTTGAATTGATTACGGTTAAGGCTTGAGGAACGAACAAAGCCTACCAGCAAGGGTGGGCAAAGAAATCGGAAGTGTCATGTAATTTTCTCATATAACTACGCTTCCTTTTAAGAAAAAAAAAGAAGAAAACCAAATGCAATGCGATCGGAAACCAATTTGTGTAATTTAGCAAAAATGCCGTACAGTATTTTAGATTTAGGATACAACTGTCAGAACAAGCTTTCGCGGATACGTTGCAAACATCGAGTGAAAGTGAGATTCGTCAGCTCAGACCTTCTGCTCAACAAAGAAATCCATCAGCTGAACAAATTATACTCATCAAACGCTGGTTCTAGCCGAACTAATGTTTTTTATCTTTCTGTGCTTCTTCTTTTGTATTCGTGTGTGCTTATTAAGGCTTCGACTACTATAGCGCCGGAAGGTTATGTCCGGACTAGCTATAAGGAAAATAGCAGTGGACTGACTCTTGAAAATTCTTTACATCCGAATAAAACCGACAAAATTACGTCATATGCGAAAGAGGAGATTTTTCAACCAAGTAGGGTAACCCGTGATGCATCCAATGTGCCTGATGATGACGATGATTCAAGTTATCGCGATGATGAAATGGATGAGTACGATATTCTTATAAATAATAAATCGGGTAAGTTTATGCTAACTCAATCGATTTTTACGATTGGTAAATTTATAGAGAAAAATTCATTTACTAACACTCCTTCGAAGATTTAAAAAAAAACAAACCTTGAATAGTGCTAAAGTGTGACCTTGTCAAATAAAAGACCATAGAGCCTAGAGAAACAATTGGCAAAGTATCGAAGTTTGTTATTTTGCATCATAGTTGGCAACTCCTGCTAGCCCTTGTTTTGAATCGAGATTACAATCAAACATGACATTACGACGATCAAGAAAATAATGTGTATTAGTAGGATAATTCAGTCTGTCTGTCCGTCTATAAGTGAAGGGTTCTGAAGTCTTAGCGGTTTATGTCATTATCTTTAAATTTAGTATAAGTGGTTATTTCAGCATTCCTCGGAAGCGATTTGGAAAATTAAATTTTAGGGCTTGAAATGACGGTACCTGCCATATAACCGACAAAGAAAGCTTATTTTGCACGAAAACTGCTTTAATAATTTTGATAAACATTTTTGAAATTATTTTGGTGGTGATGAACAATCATTTTCTTTCGAAAACAATTTTACCAGAAAAGTCTATTAATGGCGCGTTGGATTTCTACAAAATGTAATAAATATTTGAAAAAACCTAGGCTGCAATTGAATATTTGCATACAAATATCTGAAAAAAGGTGTTTATTAAAGAAAATACATTTTTATAGTTTTAAAACTAATCACTTTTTTCAAATTTATCATATGATATAATCGTGATTCTGGAGGAACTTGAATAAAATAAAAAAAAAAATCTAATTTCATTCACATACGTTTTTCCGTTGATGTGTGAAGCCGAAACAAGAACGTCAAATTATACATATAACATGTCCTACAAGAAATTTACATTTTTTCGGGAATGAAAAGTATTCTTTTTTCAACCTCATCTATCTACTAACTAAATTCAATCGAAATCCGTTAAGTGGTTGAGACGTGATTGTGGAACAATCATCCAAACAAATCTTTAAATGTTTTTTTTTTAAGGGGAAATAAAAACAAATGTACTTATAAATTTAACCCTTACCTTATTTCTGATCTTATTTTAACTTATCTTATTAAACTTATTTAACTTAAACTTGTTTAAAGTTTGACATTTATGATGAAATCGTTTCGTCTTAAAAAAGACTCATGAATCCATTCACTTAACATTATAGGTTGGAGTGAATAAAATATAAGCAAAAGCTGAAAGTGTTAAGTTTATGATTTAGCATAGCTTGCTAGTCGAAGCTAAAACTAAAAGCAAAAAAAACTTAAAAAAATGAGTGAATAACCTTTTGGCAGAGCTTATTAGCACATTTTGGAAAGTTTTAAATTGTTTCTTTTGATTTTTTGAGCCACCCATTATAAAGGGTTAATATCTACCGCCGAACGCCATAACCAAAAGCTAACATCTAGCAATAAAGTATCAACATTTTATTTGCATTAAAAGTTCAAACAGACAAATACATTTGATTTGTTCTGAATTTTGTTATCGTGAACTGATAACTGAGCTGGTCCACTGTGTGTCTGTCAATGCGTGTGTATTGTGTTCCTTTACTTTTTCAAGTATTTTTTAAAAGCAAAAACTACGAACAAGTAAATGAACGCTTTTGTAGTAAGTTACCCAACCGCATAAAGAAACGTCAAACATTAAACCAAAATAAATAGAGATCGAGATTGTATTAAAATGATTCTATGTATGTATGTATGTATGTATGTACAATGTACATAAATATTAATTTCAAAAGCATATTTTATTTGTTTACATTCGTAAGAAAGTCTTTGGTAAACATTCAATGCCTAATGTATCTTTGAGTTGGTCCATTTGCTTAAATTTATTGTTTTTGAAAATTGGAAAAGTTCCCGAAAGATTCGAAATAAATTGAACATCTTTTTATTATCGGACTGACTTCTAAAAAGCCACACCAACTACTTACGTCACGAAATAATCTTGTTGAAAGTAAAAGCTTTTGGTTTTGATACCAATTTCTGAGCTAGAAATGATGTTAGATCATGCATGCAATCAAGCGGCATTTTTATATTCGCTTTATTTAATTCTAGTTATGACCGCATTCTTCTGCAGGCCGATTTGTATAGCTTTAGTATTTGGTGCAGAAAAAATCGTATTTCCTTAAACCCACAAACTCTGTGGCGTCTTCAGTTTTAAGGATATGGGTAACCGTTTTAGATCCAACTTTGAATTAATTCAACACGTTGATTTTTTTGTTAAGAAAGCTAGCTCTATGCTTGGAGTTATAGAACGCTGGGCAAAGAAATTTAATGAATTATATCTATGTGACTCTTTCCTTGTACAAATTGCTACGAACGAACCCACCTTGAGTATGCTTCACAGATACGGGCCTATAACGAAATTAATTAGAACCGCATTGAAGCAATCCAACACAATTTCATTTGTTTTGCTTAAGGGTCTACTTTTAAATCGTCTTTTAAATCTGCCACCTTGTAAACAGCGAATCCCGCTTTTTGAGATGCAAATTCCTCACCAAAGACGTTAAATTACCCTGGAGGATTTCACCATTTGCATGGATCTGCCCTCCTGCATGTCAGCTTTTAGTATTTTTATTTTACTAACAACTATCACATTCACTTATGATGAACCTGTGATTGTAGAAAAAAGGTTGGTCTTAGCTTACTACATCAAATAATCTAAAGTATTAAAAAAAAAAAAAAAAAAAAAACAATGGGTAATGCTATGGTAAAAGGAAAAGCCCGGACCTCAGTCAAATTTAGATTTGACCATTCAATTCTCAACTTTGACTAAGGCCATCGATCGAGGTCTTGTGTGAGTTTTTACCTTTTGAATGATTTGTTTGTTTTCTAAACCTAGCATTTTTAATTTATAAAAAAAGGAAAGTTACGCATACGCCACAGTGACTATTTTTTTTTTTTTTTGAAAAACTCTGTTGCCATTAAACTTGAAGCTAGACCAGTAATTTTTTTATAAAATATACTAAGAACACACTGAACAAAATTGAGAAATCAGTTTCTTTAAAATACATATTTAATTCAAATATTCAATGAGCGTCAAAACCCGATTTAACAAAGGCAAAAACACAAAATTAGTACAAATACACAAATCGTCTGTACCAGAAATTTGTGTACACAAATTTATTTGTATATGCCAATACAAACACAAAATGTGTGTTATTGTGTCAAAAAACACAAATCGTCTGAACCAAATATTAATACATATGTATGTAAATGGTATGTAGCTTAAACAAATCGCATTTGTATATGGATTTGTGTATTCACAAATAAAATGTGTGTATTTACGCAAATTATCTCGTCTGATCTAAGCTTAAGAGCTTGTTCCACAATATCTGACTAAAGTGCTGGTTATCTATCCGACACATAAACAAACTACAAGTTAAAACCTCCCATCAAAAACCTTTGCATTTCACAATTATTTAAAATATAGAATTAACTGTCAATCAGAGCTTTTTTCAGTTTTCCAGACAGAAGTGTTTTAACTTTTTGAAAAAAAAATTGGAATTAACTTCTGAATTTTCACTTTAAAATATGTACATATCTAGAAAACACGAAAAAAAGATCATAGTTTTTCAAAGTAAGATATTTATTTGTGACAATAAGAAAGAAACTAAGATTAGTAATGTGTTTTCTGAATGGGCTCTAGAGCAGATGAAAAAAGACCAAAAATCATCTTCAGCGATGAGGCTCATTTCTGGGTGAATGGGCAGGCCAACAAATAAAACTGTCGAATTTGGCACGATACCAATCCACATGACATCCAAGAGCGTCCAACAAATGTATTCCGAAAAAATCAACGTTTGGTGTGGATTTTTGGTCGATGATAAGCAACTTTTTTGGCCTTAATTTGATTATATGGACACCAACGGTATGTGGTTTTAACAGGTGCTACGTGCCACACAGCTCACGCCACAGCCACAGTGGAAATTCTGTACGAGCGATTCGAGAATCGAGAGCATGGCCACCTCACGTGAAGGTGATGTGAACTGGCCACCGAGATCTTGCCTTTTTAATTCAAATTCAGCCTGTTATTCAGATTTATGCGCAAGTCGTGGAAAATCGGACATATCGAATGCGCGCCATACATAATGAAGATGTTATATAAATAATGACTTTCCAAACCAATAGAAATAATGAATCCCGTTTATAACTGCACATGCAACTATATAAAAATCGGTATTCCACAACTCTAGTGAGAGTTAAAAACATGACATGACTCCGAAAATGTTGAACACACCCTTTGAATTGTAGCTAACTTCACTAAATGTTGGCTTGACGTTTCACAAAAAAAATCTTTTGATTTGAGAACTAATCGTTAAATGTAATTTGATAGTAAATTACATTTAATCAGTTTAAATCGTAAAACTGCTAAAAAAAATTAATATGATATAAGTACAGAGATGTTTTATAAAACAATTTTTGTATATTTGCTGCAAGTAATGGAATACAAATTTAAAACAAACGCCAGATCGTCGTTTATGCCAAATACCTACCACCAAAAAATATTTAAATTTTGTTTCAAACACTTCATTATTCATAACAGTTAGAAAATTAGTCTTTTTTTATTTTTACCTACATTGTTACATCCATCACTGCTGCTCTCGAACACTTTTTAAACATGAATGATTTCTCACAGAAAAAAGCGTCACTTTCGATTTCAGGAATAGGTATGTATCATTCGAGTGTCATTTGACGTTCGACATTCGAGTTGGGGAATACCGATAATTAGTGAGTCGTGTTCGAGAATACCAATTTGTCGATCTCACATGAAAACTTACTCGACTCGTATTCAGGAATAGGGCCCCTTTTCCTAGATACTCCACAAGTTCGTTCCCTTACGTTCCTGCTCCTTATTTTCGATTCAGAAGTAGCTAGGGTTTAAAGTGGTGTTAAAAGGTATGAAGTTTTCTCATAACCTTTATCACCTCTTGCCTTCAAAACGTTAAAAAAAAACATCTTCTTTTATCCACTTTATTCACACTAAGTGGATATTAGGTATGCTAAACCATAGTTATGCTAAAACAACGTGAAAACTTTTCTTTTTTCGGGTCTAAACTGACAGCTTCGAACATTTGAACTGCCAGTTATTTTTTTTATTAGGAACTCGGTCTAGCCTGGTTCTTAAACTAATAGTTAGACCTATTCAGATATTGTGAAACGCAAATTAGGTTGATAATTGAGAAATAAGTTTCCAGTTGCTTAACTGAAACTTTAGTCAGATATTGTGGAACAAAACCTAAGTGTAAAGTTTAAGCTTAGCTGAAGAATTTTATTCACTGAGACAAAGCTATTGCTCAAAATTTGCAAGATCTAGTTTTAGCTTATTTTTTATTCACAGACTCAATAAATTTAGCAAGATTTATAAGGCTTATTGAATTTATAGCCTCTGAAAGACAAAATTTTAAGAAAATCATACCATTACGGAAATATTGAAATAAGAATATGTGAACATTTATCAAGCTTTTCACAGCTATCGATGTGGTATATAAACCCTTAAAATTGAAAGCAGTTCAACGATCATAAATCCAAATTATTTTAAGTTCTAAATATTTGCAGCTAAAGGAAAGTATATTGGAGCACCATGCAACGACTTAAAATGCGAAACTACTCTTTTGCACGTTTCCTGCGACAAAGAAACTCTTTTATGTAGTTGTGAAAAGAACTATCCAGTTGTACTCGGACTTACAAAGGGATGTGATAAACGTAAGTTAAGCCATTCAAGGCATCTACATAGGCTGAACATACATATTAATTGTATCCTAAATATTCAGCTAAAAAGCTTGGCGAGCAATGCTTTTACCATGAAACTTGCATCTATAGTGACGAAAACTCCCTGTGTGTTCAAGTGCGCCACAATGCGCGTTGTCAATGTGCTAATGGTTTCCATTCTGTCAGCTATACGAAGCCAACTAGGAGAGTCTTTTGCACTCAAGGTTTGTTTATATTTTGATCTTTTATCGGGTACCATGAATTTGAATGTTTTTTTTTTTTTGCAGACATTGATGAACTTACATCGGATCTACCGACACTCTTGGGAGTATCGACTGGAATCGCTGTACTTGCCGGATTGATATGCATGGTCCTGCATTTGTTCAGCAAAACAAAATACCCCCGCCATCGGAATTTTGGTGATGCCAATCTCCCCCCGCCAATAATGTATTCCAGTGATACAGGTAACGCGAGGGAATAGACCCCCACCTCCCTCCACACCCCTCAATCATCTTCTGCGAATATGATATGTTGATCGTCTTCAGGTATCCCACTCACAGTTCAATCCGGAAGGCCATCTTCACGTTCTAGCATGCGTTCCAGCGGATCGATCGGTTCCTATGGCAATCGGCGTTCATCTAGCACCATGCAATCGGGTTCTGGTGGCGGCTCAAAGGGTATATTGGTGTCAACATCACGAACAGGTGCGGCTAGATCAGCCGCCATATTGCTTATATCGTGTCACATTTCTGCAATTAGAAAAAACAAAACCCAATCCGACAATGGTGGTGGTGGTGGTGGTGGTGACGGTGAAGGTGGTGGTTTTGGACTCAATCATGATAGCACAATGACCAAATATATACAAAAACAATTGAACCATCAAAGGCAGTTACTTAATTTAGAACTATCAACAAACAATAATAGAATTAGACAAATGTTGGGCATAAACGGAATAAATAATAGATCCGATGATGACGAGTTGAATAGTTTAGAAAATGGAAGCCTTCAAATCGGTGCACTGCCAACCCCAGCCAGTGACACGCCCAGATTCGCGGTAAAAAGCCTTCCTCTTCTCAAAATTCATGAAAACAATTTTTTTGTTTAAGTAATTTTTTTTATTTTCAAAAATAATACAATAACGAATTTGGTTTGTCATGACGTACTTTTACTCAAATTTGGGCCTTTTTATTTGTTTTAATTTTGTATCTTTTCAAATTTTGAGAAAATGCTCGCAAGTTTAACAAATATTTGTTAGCATTTTCTTCTAGATTTTGTGTTAAGTCTTTTATATGTTAGAAACATCAATATCTAACTTATTAACATAAAGTTAAACAGTGAACCTAATACTCGTATATGTTTTCTAATCAGTGTTATGTGTTCTTTTCGTATCCGTAATGTAATAATTATTTTTTTAAAATTGTTTATTTTCACCTTTTCCACTTTGGTAATCCGTATATATTATTATTGATGTATACCTCCACTATCCCTATATACAACACAATACTCGTAATATTAATACCTACATGTAAACAGTTTATACCTTTACGAATGGAGTTTTATTATATACTATATACTCGTAACTATTATTTACAAAAAACTAAATTGACAAGTGGTTTTTATTAATATTTTTTAACTCATCAAACATATTATAAATACTACTTCGCAGATCCATTATTTTTTGACTTTTAACAGAAATGTTAACACAAGAGCAATATGGCGGTGAATATGTTTGAAAGGAATTATTACGTATTTTTCAAATATTTAATCTACTATTAAAAATGAATTGTTTAAAAATATCGATTCCTATAACATTTTTGACATTTTTTCTAACATTTTTAACTTTTTTTTACTACACTTTCATTTTAGTTTTGTATAATATATGTAATATCCACATTTTGAGCACACATATCAACATTTGAATTGTAATTAGGTATATTCAAAATTCGACACTTACAAATACAGTTTTCTATAATTATTTATTTGAGCTATGCAATTGAAAATGGTTATCAAAAAAAAAAATGTTTAATGCATTGTTCTGGGCTTTTTCATGGCATCTATATAATCTCTCTGCTATCAGTTTTCTCTTGTACTATGATTATTTTTTTATCTGGAAAAGCTTTTCGAAAAAAATGTTTGTATTTTGATCTCTATTTAAGTAAATTCTTATTTTCAGCTAAACTATTAATAGTTTCGTGCTGTATTGCTGCTTCTTGTAGCTGTAAAAATGATATTCTTTTAAATTTCTTTTTAATAAAACTTTAAGCTTTCTTTTTAATTTTGAAATTCAGGGTAATTCATTGAGATTGTGGGGCTTGCCAAAGACATTTATGTACAATAAAACTTGCCTGCAGAATTTACCAATCGATGCAATAACACAACCGCAGAATCATCAAATTAAAAAAAAATATATACAACAAACATTTTACATTTTATATTCATTAAAAAAACATTTAAATTCGTTGCTCATTGTAAACTATGAATTACCCACTTTAATGCATTATTTATTACTATATTCAACCGCAAAATATTAAATATAATATTGTAAATGATATTTGATTTTTGTTAAGTAAAAAAAACATAATCTCTCGTTCTTTTTGTCACATAACTCATCACAGGTTCTCGACGACCAAGTCTAGCATCCGTTCATAGTACAAGTTCATCGGTTCGTAGTTATAGTATGATGCGTTTTGAAAAAGAAACTCAGCAGCGGGAGTTGCGCCAAGAAATGAAACTTAGATTAGCCCGATTGCAGCAACAGCAGCACATGAGTCATAACAAGCCCCAAATCGTAATTGGTGATTCTGCAGCGGTTCAGCATCATGGCGCTGTTTCTAGAGCAACTGTGCCAACTCCAAGCCCCTTAACGCCGAATTCAACAGATGAACTATTGCCTTCCGTAGATGAAACTCAAGAGGTTTGTAAATTCTATATGTATGTCATAAGCCACTTGAAATAACTGAATTTTTATTTTGTTAGTTTTCTTCTAAACCGGAAGAGGTGACAGCACCAAAAGCCTACCATGGTCCATGTGCCTCTTCATCAGAAGACCTCTGAGTGACACCATAATAGTTTTTATTTTCAACGATGTCGCAACGTTTTGCAGAACGAATTTCTACGTAACGTTAACAATTTTTGTCTTGCCAATGTTGTGCAATTCACATCTTTTAGACCGGAACTATAATAGAAACTTTCTGACATAAGTTAGATCAGGGGTATTTACTTCCTTAGTAAGGGGTTGAAGGTTTTAATGAAAAAAACAGTATTATTTGTTTTGCGGTTTATTATTATAATTCTGAGGGACCACCTAAAATAAGAAAGTTTTAATAATATTGGGTTTGTAGGCGTGTGGTGTTTGTTCGAGATTTTGCCGTCACAGTTGAATAGTTCAGGTTCCTATGTCCTTATTGCATTTGTTCAATGAATGTAAACTACTTATCTTACTACTTTCAACATGTCATAACAACGCAGGTGATTTTAGTATGTTGTTTGGTAAAAAAATGTTGACAGTTCAGTTGTATTTCAATTGCATACAGTGCAATTGTTGATTATTGTTAACTTCTGTTGTTCCAAACCTATGTAATACGTCAATAAATTCATTGTTGAAGTGTCAAATAGGAACGATCGATACGTAATAATTTTGAACGCATATCATATCATAATCCCGAAAATCAAAACTTCGATTTAGGAAATCCTTCCGATTTAATATCTTATTTATTTCTCTCTTGTGGGTTATCATAAAATTTCAGATTTACTAGAAACAATTTTTCCTGAAATCTGGTTGATTCTCAGCATTTTATATGTCACCAACCAATAATAAATTAAATTAATTTTCCTAGATTTCTTTTTGATTCTTATATATACCAACAATTTTAACCTTCTTCTAAGCATTGAAGGAGTTTTTGTCCTCGGCGATTTTCATCAATTCGTGTGTTCAAATTTATATAAATTGAAAATCCTGCAGCGCTGTCGAATTTTAATAAGTAATATATTTTGTAAATAGGTATTCTGAATTGCGGGATTTTGACAAACTGACTTTTAAAATCGGGATTTTATTAAGCAGAATTTTGGGAAACGGTAATATATGTGTTTTTATTTAGTATTCACTTTGAAGAGCACGATTGAGTTTTTTCTACGAATATTTTTCTCAAAATACATATGTATGTATGTCGTTTCAAATTAAACTTGTAACAATCTCTACAAAGTCTAACAATGACATTTCAACAATTTTTTGACATAACAACAACAATTAATAAGTGTTAGTAAAAGAATGCATTGGCTGTCATGGCCTAAGAACTTTTTATAGTAACTATAACATAATTAAAAAAAAAAACATTATGTAAATTTAAAATTATTATACATGTGAACATTTTGGGTGGACCTTCAACTTCCTTCCAATATACACAACGCAACGGTTAGGTTATTATGAAAATGTCCGCGATAGTTAAAAAAAAACGTTATTGTATTTAAAATGTTTAAAAATGACAGTGATTAAACCCAAATCCGTATACTTAAAGCCTGAAATATAGCAGTTACATTAATAATTGTAGTAAAAGTGTGTCTTGTGCTTCTTCAGTTGCAATAATATGCAAATGAACAAAAGTTATAAAGTATTTTACTAGGCGCAGTAATTTTTATACACATATGTATGTCATGGATGTTGTGAAGTTAGATAAAAATAATTTATGAATAAAACATTACAATTATTACAGCTAGTAGTATTTATATATGTATTTTTTTGTGAAGCTGTGTAATTATAGAAAACAAATTGTAATATATGTATGTAATATGTATCGATTCGAGAGGTATACATCGAGAACTTAAAACAAGTAGAAAAATACCGAATTCACTACTTTTACGATAATCGTTAAAATATTCGCTAGTACAATAAGCACCATCTGGAAAAACGTCATTTGTCCTTTGCCAACACCAGTGTAATATCGGTTGTACGAAAAAGGTCGAATGGCGTTTTTAAAGATTTGCTATTTTACCTGCATTATGAAAATAGATTTCAAGTTAGCCCAAACCACGAGTGTTGAATACTGTGAACAATGTTACTATGGCTCTAGGTATTTGAAATTTTAGGACAAAATCGTCAAATGAGGCTGACAGTTTTACGGATTCACGAGTTTATAAAATAAAAGTTTGTTTTTCTACTCCAACAGCTACTGTAACCTCAGTTGTTATATACAATAATGTAGTGAAATAAAATTTTGGTTTATAAGTTCTGTATTGTCCATTAAACACAGACTGACAATTTAAAATTTTTAGAACAACAAATGTCACTTCTGACTTGAAGTGAAAATTAAATTGTAATTTAACTTACAAACATTTTTTTCATTTTTTGTTTTTTGTTGACAAAAATCATGATACATCAATTCTACTTTGACACACAGAAAAAAATAACCATCGAAATGTTTGACATATCGAGAACATATTATAGTGCAGTGTAGATAGATTATATGTCTAGAAATATCGTTTAATATTTAAAAATTGTGTTTAACGTATTAATTTCTTAAGAAAGAAAACAAAATTATTAATAAATTATATATTGTTTGTTATTAGCTGGAAATGGCCAATAAAAATAAAATGAGTATACTACTTTGATTTGTATGTTTTTTTTATTTTTATTAATTAACTTTAATTAATGTAAACCATTGCAATGTCTAGTCAACCTCTTCTATAGTAGGTCCGGAAGAGCCAGATGATGGATGAGCCTGTGGAGGTGGAGGACCACCTTGTTGGTATAGCCTAGTTATTATAGGATTGCAAATTTGTTGAAGTTCCTTCTGTTTATGCTCGTACTCTTCTTTTTCGGCTTGTTGATTGCCATCTAGCCAGGCAATAGTTTCGTTGCATTTTTGAAGAATAGTTTGACGATCCGAATCAGAGAGTTTGGTCTTTAAATTTTCGTCGTCGATTGTCGACTTCATTTGGAAGCAATAGGATTCCAAAGCATTTTTAGAATTAATTCGTTCTCGTTGTTTTTCATCTTCGTTTCGGTAGGTTTCTGCTTCGTTAACCATTCGTTCAATATCTTCCTTACTGAGTCGACCTTTATCGTTTGTAATGGTAATCTTGTTTTCGCGTCCTGTTGATTTTTCGATTGCCGTTACATTGAGTATTCCATTTGCATCAATATCAAATGTAACCTCAATCTGAGGTATACCACGGGGTGCTGGTGGTATACCAGTTAATTCAAATTTTCCAAGTATGTTGTTATCCCTCGTCATGGCGCGTTCACCCTCGAAAACTTGGATCAAAACCCCAGGTTGGTTGTCCGAATAAGTGGTAAAAACTTGAGTTTGTTTTGTTGGAATAGTGGTATTTCTTTTGATAAGAACTGTCATTACTCCGCCAGCTGTTTCTATGCCCAGAGAAAGTGGGGCTACGTCCAGAAGCAAAAGGTCTTGTACTGCTTCTGACTTATCTCCATGGAGAATGGCAGCTTGAACAGCAGCTCCGTAGGCAACTGCTTCATCGGGATTAATTGATTTATTCAATTCTTTTCCATTAAAGAAATCCTGAAGGAGCTTTTGTACCTTTGGTATTCTTGTTGAACCGCCTACCAAAACAATATCATGAATTTGTCCCTTGTCCATTTTGGCATCACGAATTGCTTTTGCAACTGGTTCCATAGTACCCCTGAACAAATCCCCATTTAATTCCTCAAATCGTGCTCTGGTTATGGAAGTATAAAAATCGATTCCATCGCATAATGAATCGATTTCGATACTTGCTTGGGAGGATGCAGACAAGGTTCGTTTGGCTCTTTCACAAGCTGTTCGCAAGCGACGTAATGCTCGTTTATTTGATGTCAAATCTTTTTTGTGTTTTCGCTGAAATTCTTGGACAAAATGATTAACCATTCTGTTGTCAAAGTCTTCTCCGCCCAAATGGGTGTCCCCAGCAGTTGACTTAACTTCAAATATGCCATCTTGAATGGTAAGAATGCTAACGTCAAATGTTCCACCGCCAAGATCAAAAATTAAAACATTTCGTTCTATGTCTCCTTTTTTGTCTAAGCCATAAGCAATAGCAGCAGCTGTTGGCTCATTTATTATTCGAAGAACATTGAGGCCTGCTATTGCGCCAGCATCTTTTGTGGCTTGACGTTGAGAATCATTGAAATATGCTGGTACAGTGATCACAGCGTCCTTAACGGTTTTTCCCATATATGCTTCAGCAGTTTCTCTCATTTTTGTCAAAACCATGGAGGAAACTTCTTCTGGGAAAAACGATTTTTTCTCTCCTTTGAACTCAACCTGAAGTTTTGGTTTCCCGCCACTATTGATAACTTCAAAAGGCCAATGCTTCATGTCACTTTGCACAGTTGCATCATCATATTTGCGCCCAATCAAACGTTTCGCATCTGAAATTGAATATTATGGCTGCATTGGAATATATTTTGTTTATTTCTGTTTTCTCTATTTCATAATAACAACAAAACTAATTCGTTTAATCCCATCAATATTTATGTGTAAGCGAATACATAAAGCAGAAGTTGAAACGAAGGCGACATATACATAGATACGAAAAATTCGACACAAAATGAACAAAATTAGCATCTAGTACAAAATAAGCTACAATGTCTATTTTTAACGCTTTTTTTATTTGCACTTGCACATAATTGAATGCATTTGCGTGTTATTAACATATGATGATACTCTAACGATACAAGATCACACGGACATCACTTGTGTATGCTTACCAAAAATTGTATTGTTCGGATTCATTGCTACTTGGTTTTTGGCAGCGTCTCCAATTAGACGTTCTGTGTCAGTGAACGCCACATACGACGGGGTGACCCTGTTACCTTGATCGTTTGCTATAATTTCAACCTTGCCATGTTGGAAGACCCCAACACATGAATACGTCGTTCCAAGATCAATGCCAACAGCCGGAACCTTAGCCATTGCTGAAAAATAAATTTGGTGTTGAAAAATTGACGATATTATGTGTATGGGCCAACATAAATGTGATCGTTATGTAAGAGCAAAAAATACCTCTTGTTTAAAATTAAAAAGCAAATCGATATAAATATAACGATATTACTATGAAAACTACTACAAATGTAACAAATTGCAAAAATTCAATGGTTTTCTCCTTTTGCAGCTCCACTTCGTCTCCGATGTAATGCGTTTAATATGACAGAAAAAGTGATATCAAATTCTATTTCAATTAAATTTATTTTGTTGAACAATCTTGTTGCAACTGACCGTCAAAGAAATCCCGAATCGAATGATGTGCAAGAACGAACTGGGAAAACGAAATACTAATTTCTGCATTTAAACTTACACGCTTGTTGGCAAATTGTATCATCGTTGCTGCATGCGCTTTGAAAAATCCTATGTAAAAAGTTTGTTGACATGCCACATGAAATCATGAGGGTGTTTGTTTTTTAAAATGTATCGAGTGTTAGAAACGCTATGAGCCGTTATTATAATTTGGCAAGTTTTGCTGAGAAATCTATTACTTTGTGGCTGCTCATTTGCTCTGCTCCACTTAATGATTCCTTCGAACGTATTTCCTCTCGTTTTTAAAAGTGGGGAATGTTTTGATTTTTGAATGATTTCATAGTACGGTAAGCGAACCATTGTCCCAATGTATAACTCATGATTCCAATGGCCAAATTGTGGAAATAGTTAAAATTTCTACCATTTTTTGCCATGAACTCTGTCCATAGGAATTTAGTTTGAAGATTATTTTCGGCAAGTTTTTTAAACGCATATCATGAAGCACGATATTTTAAAAGTTTATTTAATTACTCGTATACCCCGAAGACTTTGGCATAATCGAAAGATGATGAAGATCAATGAGGGCAAAACCAAGTTAAAGTTGTGATCAAGAAGACACATCGACGTCTTGGACAAAACATCACCATAGACAGTTATAACTTTGTGGATTGAGGTGGTTAGGAATTTGGTCTACCTAGGCTCCGCTATCAACTCAGAGAACAACACCCGTGCTGAGATCAAAAGAAGAATAACTGGTGCCATGCCAATCGCTGTACCTTCGGCCTAAAAAGGCAAGACCTTAAGTGTTTTTTAATAAGATCCACATCATCCCATTCCTTTTGTATTGTGCAGAGGCATAGACACTGTCAAAAATGAATGAAAGCGCTAAGTTGCTTTGAGAGAAAAGTTCTCCGCCGGATGATTCTTGAGCTCGATCAACTTCACGTGCAAAACTAGAGGAAGATAGCTAGGACCGAGCTGGCTGGGGAAGCTTGTTGGTTGAGGCTTAAAAGTCCATCCCGGAAAGTAGCGCCACCTAAGATAAGGTATCTTGAAGCACGTTCTTCGACAAGTATCGAAATACCATTTTTCATCGCTGCTTCGCTATATCGTGAATAAGATAGGGTCTTGAGACATTATATGCCTTCATGTTGTCGCGTAGTTAGAAGAGCTTTTCGTTATAGGAACCTATCTGTTCTTCTTGTTAAATGTTAAAAATCCGGTTGAAAGAAAATTTACATACAGTAAGCTTTAGGTTCAGCGCTTAATGCAGACTCCGAAACTTCTTCTTCTAATGTCTTTTCTAGTTCAATACTTCCGCACTATGTACTCAATCTTATTTTCACCATCTTTTTTCCCTAGTCTATTTAGTAAAAAAAAATCACCTGTGGTGAAATGTGATTGGCACACAAGAATGGTCTATAATCCATTGCTCTACTAGCAAGGCATTGCGGTTACGGTGTTTTTAATTCGTTAAAATTTAAGGTGTTGTTATTATATTGCGCAACAATATAAATAAAGATAAAGTTATATTATTATATTTATTTATTAGTCATAAATTAATACTTTAAGACCTTAACGCACATATTTATAAATAGGTATGTACCTAATATAGTTATAATTTATTATGTTTTAATTTAAAATTTCCAGAGGAATTGTTTTTTTTAACTTTAACTGGGATTGTTTTGTTTCTTGTTTATGGACCGATTTTGAAGGTACTTTTTTACAGGGCGATTGCTGATGTTTTAAGAAGTAAGTAAGTCAAATTTAAATACCCCTAGGTGGCGCTGGGTTACTTTTTTTAAGTGTTTATATACGGGCCAATTTGACTCAAAATCACACCATAATATTTATAATCCTACTAATATTATAAATGAGAATATTTGTATGTTTGGGGTTTTTCTGCGATCGCGTGTCTAACAGATTTGAATGAAATTTATTTTTTTTATCGCTTCCCGTGAGATCAGCGAAATCAAGCATCGTTGCGCGTGGTTAGTAGAAAGATAGAGGACCGTCTGAAAACCAACTGCGTGCTGTTGACATGTGTTATGTGTTTTCTGTTTTCCGTTCTCCTTCTGTCTTCTCTTCTGTCCTGTATCAATGTCGTCTTGTGTGTTGTGTTTGTAATTGTCTGAGCCGATGGCCTCAGTAGCCAGTGCTCGTAAATGTGTCTACTTCGTAGATTTATCTACGGAGTAGATTAAAATGTAATGTAATGTAGTGTAATGTAATGTTATTTTTTTTGTTGCCCGGTATGAAAGAGATATCGGATTTCAAAATCTTCTCAAATCTAAAAAAAAACACATCCAAAGTAACATGCGTACATAAATCTAAAAATATAACAGTTTATTCATTTTAAATTGGGAATGTTTTTTATTATGTGGGACATTTATATTTGTTAACTAGATTAATCTCATTTGATTTTCGTTTTTGAAAAAAAAAAAACTGAAATCACATCAAAAATATATATGTAGATGATTTCTTAAAACAAATCTGTTTTGAAAACGATTTCGACATACATACATATCTGTATTCAGCTCAGCTTACAACCGCTGACTAAACTTAACTGTCATCTGCCAAATGTCAACTGTCATCTGTCTGCTGTCACTGTCCACTATCAAGTACAGTGTACCTATTTTTACCTTTTCACCCGGAAAGACTGGCTGGGACAAGAAGCTCTTATTTATTTTAGAATTAATCATTATAATGAATGAAACTATCTAAATACTCAATTACGAAAAGTATCCCATACCAAAAAGAGAAAGATGGTAAGTTTGCATTAAATTTATATAACACACTTAAAATTACCAAGCAGTGGTGATTATCTAAGGAAGTAAACTATTTTAAGTGGCGTACTAATTAATTTACCCTTCCATTCTCGCCCACGTAAATAACTATGAACACATTGTCATGTAACTTTCGACCTCTTTCAGGCGATTTTGGGGGCTCAACTAGTTCTAACGCTGGTCATGGTTAGTGTGATTCAAAAGCTTACCCCACATTTTTCATTTGCTAAATGGATACTCTGTTCTACGGGCCTCTTTCGTTACCTTCATCCAACAGATACTGAGCTTAGAACTCGGGCTGGAGTTCCCAAAGAAAAGCCGACTAAATCTAAAGCCAACCACTATAAACAGGGCAACGCTGAAAATGGTTCCTCGACTTTTCTGGTACCACGGGCAGTAGATGTTCAGTTGGAAACTGCTCCGGTTACTCAGAACGATGTAGTTTACTTAAGGTACTTCACAGAATACCAATGGTTGTTAGACTTCAGTCTCTACGCAGGCATAGTGTACTTGATATCGGAGGTAAATATTTTGTAGTTCTGAGTCTTCCTTGCTGAAATGTGTATATATTTTTTTATAGATCTATCACTTTTATTTCCCAATTAAAGGGGAAGTCAATCTAAGTATGGTTTGGTGCCTTCTTGTTGTTTTCTTCGCTTTGTAAGTTGATTTAGAATATATTGAGTGAAATGTTTATTTTCATTTTTAATTTTTCAGTAAACTTCTCACTTCGTTAACGGTACTTTACTTCCGAACTGATGAGTCTATTGGTGAGCGTTCTATGTGCATTGTTGCCGGACTGGTTTATCTTTTGATTGCCATGGTTGTCCTTATTGTCGATGAAAGTATGCTGGAAACGGGCTTGGAAGAAGCTTATTCTAGTTTCAATCGAAGTGCTTCGAAGTTCCTCACTGAACAAGGTCTTCCTTCTTCGTAAGTATTAAATACTCAACCTAAAAAAGCATCATATCACTTATTGTAAACTAAGAATTATTGGTCGTGGCGCCAGTTATGGGTTTTAGTGTGAATTTCTTTATTTCAAAGCAATTAAATTACCGCTTCGCCAAACAGGGGTCACCAACAATAATAAGACTTCTATTTTCACAATGGAAACTTGTTTTAATTAAGATTAAATTCTAACACAACTTTTTTCCTGTCATCCTATTTGAAAAATATTTTTGCAATTTTGTATTTTTAGTGGACCGGCATCGAAAATTGTGATCAAATTCTTTATTGCCGTTGGCTGTGGCGTTCTTGGCTCTTTGTTCACATTTCCCGGACTACGAATGGCAAAAATGCACTGGGATTCAATCAAGTAAGTTTTGCATGACCTTACTTACTATGATGTTAATATTTGTTGTTCCAGATTTTGCAAAGAAAAACGGCTTTTGCAGGTCCTTTTAAACATCAGTTTTATACTGCCTTTTGTCCTAGTCATACTTTGGATCCGTCCCATTAGTCGAAACTATTTAACAGTTCGCATTTTCGAGGGCATGGATAAGCCATTGTAATTGTGTTTATAGTTTTATTTAATACTGCCCTAGTATAACGATTTTATTCCAGACTACAACCGCAAGTTTTTGAAACGGTTCGCCTTCTTCTAGTGGTGTTAACGGTTCTACTTCGATTCGCTCTAATGCCAATTTACCTGCAATCTTATCTTAATATTGCCCACGAAAGAATAGAGGATCTCCGTACAGAAGCAGGCCGAATAACTAATTTAGAATATCAAAAAAAGGTGAGTGGTCCAAAAAAGTCTGTCTTTTGTTCTCAAATAAGATTTTCCCTTAATAGATCTCGTCGATATTCTATTATCTCTGTGTTGTGACACTACAATTTGCTGCTCCTTTGATAATATGCTTATTCTTAACACTCATGTACAAAAGCTTAGGTGGCTTCAGCTGGACTGGATTATTCGGCGAAAGCTTATTACAAGACGAATGCTCTGCTGATGATACAGCGAAACTGGCAGTTGTCAGAATTTTAGGGCAAATCGACGGCAGCGGTCAAGGAGAAGATGACCAATATAACGTTCTCGAATCCGCACAAAATATACAATTATCTTGGACAAGCCTTAAGAGTGTAAATGATCAATTTCGAGCAATTTAACTTCTCAAACTCTAACGTTTGGTTTTCAGGTTTTCACGACTGAAGTCTACAAAGGGTTTTTGGGCTTTGCAACCTGGTGGAGCTACTTTACACTCTTCGCTACATCTTCACTTGGCATCTTGTATCAATCTTATTTTACAAAAACGTAGAAAAAACTGTACTTTTATGCAAAAAATAAAACAATACCAAAAACAAAACCAACTGCTAAGTGTAATTATTTATATTTATTAATTATAATTATAATACCGAACAGTTGAATATAAAATGTTTATTTAACCCTAAAAACTCGAAGGTAGCTTTCCCTAAATACACTGCTCTTGCTTGTACACGGCATGGAATGCATTCCTTATCAACACATACGGGAAGCATGATTCGAGCAGATCCATAGTGAGGAATGGCGACTGCTTGACAATCTCATCCAGTAAGAGATAAATAGATTCTCGATTACGAGTCGCTTCTTTATCGGACTCCTGACCCAAGCGCAGCAATGAAGAACTAGCCAAAGCCAAGAATTCTTTCATTCGATCTTCGATGTCCTTTTGTCCGCAAATCGTAAAGAGAGCTCCAAAAATATTGTTTATTGCAACAGCCATGCAATGTGTGTTATTTGAGTGGCCATCCATGGATGCCCGATAAAAAGAATTGTCGTTGCGAGCTAACTTCGGGATGGAAACAGCAACAAATACCATCAAGAGACACGCAATAAGATGTTCACCCTCGTCAAATTCGGGTTTTTTGGATTTCAAAGTAGCAGCTAAAGTGGGATCTACTTTGCATTGAAGGCCAGCAGCTGATGCCATTTCAGATGCGACCTTTATCTGATCGCCACCGGGAAGATGCTCTTGAAAGTCTTTGACAGAGCTAAGTAGAAAAGGTATCCTTTTTTCCAAAACATCGACCAGCGATTCATGGACCAGATTTCGGAAACAAAGAATGACCCCAATTATTGTCATGCGTTGTAAGACGTTGTCTACGTGCTGCAGTCTTTTAAATTGATCTTTCATTACTTCTGGTTTATCGAAACTAGTTCGAAGGGTTATAAGAACTTCTTTGTTCAGGCCAACAAGGCTTTTAAGCTCCTGCACTTGATTCGAGATGTGCCACATGAGAGTCTCATTTAACGACTTTATTCCGTATGGACCAACAAGTTCGGAGAGTGCTCGTAATTCGTTCAAATCAGAAAATTCCTGAGGATTGAATGGAACACATCCTTCTGGAGCGATAGCCACGAATGCCTTTTGATTCATTGAATAGACAATATTTCCAGCACTAACTCGTCGTAGTAACACCTCACTATACCAAGTATTGTATAGAGCAGCAATCGTTTTTTCCCCATGCGAGTCAAGACTTTGGGTCTGTTGCAGCAGGCAGTTATTGAAAACTCTGGTTATATCGATATGAACATAGTTCTCCACTGTTTGGAGAACGTTCATATATGCACGCACTGAAGCTAGTAGTTCGGATGGTTTGGCGATCTCCATTGTCTCTTGATTGAACATAACCATTCCAACTAAATCACGAGAAAAGCGGTGTTCTAGATTCTGACAAAGATATTCCCGTGGAGCAAACGCAAACTCCCACACATTGACCGTCGGACAGTAGTTTATAGCGAAACATAGTTCAGTTAGTGCCATATGCAGTTTATCCATTGTTGTTAGGTCCTCGCGAGTTTTTCGGTAGCTCTCGTCCCCCGGCTTCCGGATATCATCAAACTGCTTCTTGGATTTGTCCTTTTTTTTACGAGTTGAGGCCACAGATAGAATCTTGGCACAATGCTTTGGTAACAATGCGTCGGCCATAGTGCATTGCTCGTCACAGATTGTGGTTATTATGTTTTTGGCTTCTTTGGCCATTTCCTCCAGAAATATATTAACAACACTCAACGAACGTTCGCGTATATGATGACGTTCTTCTGGGCACATTTCATGAGTGCAATTCTGGAAATGGCTGCAAATCAGTGGGAAAGCAATTATATATCGATTCTGAGCTGGAAATTCTAAGCACATATGAAATTGGTCATCGAACATCTTACTGTAAAAACAAAATATTGACAAATCTGATGTCTCTACAAGGATTTCATCCAGATTATCTACTACTCGTGTATGGAAGACCATTGAGTCTAGTAGGCGAGCAAGATCAGCATTTTCTGCGATTCGGAGGGCTGCCTTCCCAACACTCATGTAAGTTTGCAATCGGAACCAATCTAGACGAAACGCCCTAAAATCAAATAATTCATTCTCCTCGACCTGCTTAACTGTTAAATTCGATGAAGTGTTGAAGAGGGACGACAGAATCACGCTCTCATCCTCCGGACAAACTTGTAAGTTCTGCATCCTAATATTAAGGTCTGTTGAGTCGAAGCCTGAAAGATACTGAACATAATAGCGTTGCATTACCTGGCTATATTTGCGAACTAAAGCCCTCAATTCTTCCATATGAAACAGTAGCTCTGGCAATTGGCGGTCTACGAGATCCTCGTTGCTTTTACCCTTATTTTTGTTGGCTGGCGGATTGTCGTTGTGACGAAGCAGCCACAAAATTTCATCGCGCGCTAGGCAAAGGCCAATGAAGATGAAAATGGCTTTGGGACCGAGGAGGCCTGGTTGGTCGGTCATAATGAGAGCTAATTCCTTAAGAGCAGTGCGTAGAAACTTGCGACGCTCTCTGTGCACCAACGCTGCTTTTTGAATGGCGATGATATGAGCGTCCTTAACTTCGTTTACACGTTTGCTGTAGCCTTTAATTTCATTGAAAGTGTTTTGTATGTACTGATGAATGGGAAGCACTTCATCTCGGAAGAGTGCCACTACCCAACTTGATTCCAATGCCGACAGCCACATTTTATTCACCTCGGTGTACTGACCCAACATCTGGTGATTGAGCAACAGGCCAAAAATAATCCAACGATCCATTGTTTCGAGGGAAATATATTCACAAGACATTGTGTCTGTGCGCACAGCTTTCAGAAGAATGGCTGGGTTTCCAACTAGGCTGAGTTTTTGCATTTCACGCCATTTGTCTGCAGTTGAATTTCGTAATGGATAAATGACGGTGAGTGAACGAATTGCATTGGTCAAGAGTCTTTGATGTGGTATAAACTCTTCGGAGAGTTTTTTGAGAGGCACCTCATAGTCTAGAATCATTTGGCCAAGTCGTGGGAAACCTGAATCGCTTTGATTGTTCTGCAATTCGTGTGCTGCATTATACAAACCCAGCACAGCTTTGCGATCTTCGACTCGAGAAAGGACGATCATCAATGAAACATACGTTACCACAAGGTCCAAGTAATGCTTAGTCAATTCGAAGTTAAGAGTGATGTCCAGATGGATTTGACAAGCATCCATAGTAGTAAGAAGCTCACAGACATTGTCTTTGAAGTCCAATAGATCCACGAAGGTGTGATAGTACAACGAAAGGGACTTTATTATTTCCGCCTTGATGTTGACAATTGCCCCGAGTCCTTTCACATCAATGTTAGGAAATCGTTTTACTATAAACTTTATTGATGACTCAAGTGATTTTTCGGACAGAAAGCCGGGCTTGGATTTAGTGTCCCCGCATGCTTTTTTGATGTTGTATATGCGGGTGAGAATACCCGTGCCACGGTCGGTAAGAATAATCAATTTTTCAGCAATTTTCTGTTGATTTGGATATATTGGTCGAGCCATTTTGTTGTACACACAGTCGGAGACCCCGCCTATCAAAGAAAATAATAGGTAATCAAGAAACTTAGTATGCTTATGGTTGTTAGTTTGGCAAACACTAAGGACTTTAAGTAAAGTGAATCAGTTTAATTTATTCAACTTTTAACAGATTTAATTTTCATTAAAAATGGATCTTAATCCATTTTCTTATCTTCGTTTCTGCTTTACGCCTGACAGCTTTGTGTATGAAAATATACAAGGCGAAGACTGACACTCAATAAAGTTCCTTACGTTCTCGGATGCATTCTGAAACTGATTCAATAGTATAATCCCCGCGTTCAATGCATCGATTGGATAAATGACCCTACGATCATTTACCATGGCCTTTACTTGACATTTAGTGAAAAAGTTAGTCAAGATTTGTTGACTGAGACAGTTTCCTCTTTGCAATGCTGGCCTAAGTTTGTCGTTCAACAGATTTATTTGGGCTAAAATTAAATGTACCTATGCATTGAACGCGCCTAGTGTCTCCTAAATTTGCGAAAGCATAAAATCTTTCTCATGCTAATTACAAGAACAAAAAAGTATATAATCGATAGAATAAAAAACGTAGTCTCGCAAAAAACCCTACCTCGTAAAACATGTAAACCTCGTAAATGTATATCCTCGTAAACGAATTATTTAAATTTGTATGGACATTTATTTCTGCCACCCTTGTAAGTTTATCTCATGAATTTTCCATGGAAAGTCAATCAGTGTTGCCATAATGTAAAAATTTTTAATGCTAAGAGTAAACATGTTCTATAGAAGAATTCGAAATATTTTCCAAATGTATGTTTTTTGGAAGCTTAAAGATTTATACATATAGGTACATATGTACATACTAAGCTGAACGCGACTGGTTCAGTTGGTATTGTCATGTTTAAAGAAGAGATTCTGAAAAACCTATCAAAAAGGCAATAAGATCAAGAAAGAGAAGCCAGGCCTAAGCACTCCTTCATCCTGGTGCAAACAAATGCAAAAACAGCAGCATTTGATTTTGATTGACATGAAACAATTCAAAACCGCAAGGTTTGCCGCCGTTTTATGGGGTCAAACCGACGAACCCCACATTTGAAAGACTAATGTGAAGCAGTTATGTAAGTGGGAGAATTGTGATTCCAGTCCAGTTGAGATCAGAAAGTCGTCGGGAATAAAAGCATAAAGAAAATTAAGAAAAATGAATAATTAACTAATACACTTACCAGTTACAAACTGCCAGAATCAGGATGTAATCATATAACGATATATTCAAAGCACTTCCTTTAAGTAGGTAATTTATTAAAGGACTGGTAGCCACATAGGCACATTAATCAAAATGAGTAAGTTAAAATGAATTTATTATATTTATTATAATAAGAATAAGAATTAAACACTAAACAGCACTACAGCACAAACTTTAATTTCTACTTCTAGTCTAGAACGGTTCTTTACTTTTTTCAAAAGACAGTACAGTACAATGATAACAAGTACGTTCTTGTATCATGGTACAGTACGTTCAAAAGTACAACAAGAAATTGGTATAATTGTTTGGATGGTATAAAGTGTTCTGTTCTACATATTTCAGTGAAAGCGCTCACCAAGAATATTTATTTTATAATGAAATTAAAAGAAATAAACCAGAACTATAAAGTAACAACATTATAAAAAGAGAAATCTTCTGCCTTCTTTTCTTGTTAACCATTTCGGGTAAGTATGAGTGAAACACAATAAATGATGTACAAAAGAGAAAACAAAAATTGAGGATATTGGAGGATGGAACGTACGAAATATTTTTCTCTTTATAATAATTTTACTCTATGGATGCCAGGACAGGACCACCATCTTTGTATATACAATGCCTAGAGAGAATGTACATACAATGTATATTCAATGTATATCAGTACAGCTATGTATATTTCCCTTTTGGGCACACCCAACGTTTCACATGGTGAATTAGCGTAACGCGACGATGTGTGAAAAGGGGAATTATGTCTTAACGTTGGTGTATTCATCGCCTTCCCACATTCTCTTACTGTAAGTTTTGGAAAATATTTGGAATTTATTTATAGAAAATGTTTACTATTATCATTATGAAATTTTAGATTATGACAGCACTGATTGACTTTCTATTGTGTATTCATGATAAATTTACGAGGGTCACAGAAATAAACTTCATACAAACTTTGACAATTTGTTTAAGAGAATAGTAATTTACGACGTTTATGCGATTTACGAGAGCTTTCCGCGATTGTATGAATACCTCCATTAGTGCCTGTCCATACGGTGCTTTTTCAATCGCCTCAGGGATGAGTTTGTCGACAGGAAGGGTGAGAAGCGAAGGGAGCAAATACTCATGCATGTACTGACTGAATTTTCTCCTCTATACTGTTCCATTTTTCTACTATTAAGTTTGTAGGTGTGAAAAAGGCAAGAATATTTTATTATTATTTTTCCTTGTCACACTTAAGCAATAGTACATGACTTATCACAACACAATGTGGACACAACTGATGTGCTTTCAATCGATTGAAAAATCACCGTATGGACAGGCACTTGTACATTTCTTATGGTACTACTAATACGTTTGCATTTATGTGGGCACGAAACGTATGGCGGATTGGCTGCTTCTCATACGAATCTCACACGTATTCACATACACAAAATAAAATTTCATAGAGTAAAAATATTGAAAACATGGTATCTTTGCTGAACGCTTTCACTAAAATGTCTAGAACTGAATACCTTATACCATTTAAACAACTATACCACTTTCTAGTTGTACTTTTGAACGTACTGTACTGTACTGTCTTTTGAAAAAAAGTAAAGAACCGTTCTAGAAATTAAAGTTTGTGCTGTTTAACTTTTAATAAATAAATATAAATTAATAAATAAATATAAATTATCATTTTAACTTTCTCATTTTTATTAATGATGATGATTTGTGCTCACAGGGCTTTTATTAATTACTTAAAGAATTTAGAAAGTGCTTCGAATATATTGTTCACATCCTAGCGGAAACCGGTAAGTGTATTAATTATTCATTTATGTATATTGTATTTGAGTGCGAAATGGGAGTAATGTCCAAATGGCATTTGGTTTCTATCGAACTCGTTTCATGTTACAATTTTATGTTTGTTATATTAATATCCATTTAATTGCTCGCCGTCCCATCTGTTCGGCTGGTGCTGCGTTCTCATATACATATGTACATATACTTACTTCTGTTGAAACATCGCAATCGTAGCTCCTGTAGGTTTTAGTTTTTTAACCGCTACAGTGAGCAAATCAACCTCAGGCTCTGAATTTCCGGAACGGTTTTGCGAAGAGAAGTTACCCCAATGCATATGCTCAAACCCGAAGGGCTAGGCCCTTTTCTTATTCTGAGCTATGCTAAAATCAATAACCCGCTCTGGAGATGTATAATAAATCATGGTCAAAATCTGGAAAGAATATCTTATTAGTTCTTACAAGTCAATAAGACTTTCAAATCGACAGACACTGCATTTCCAAGCGATTATACACACCCTTGAAGGCAAACAACCAAATTCCCAGCTGCGTTCAAAGTCATATTGCACTTAATTCAAGTGCCAAGCTTAAGTATGTACATGTATAAAACTTTAAGCTCCACCTATGTATAAATATGTATGTATGTATTAATATAAAAACAATTGAGATAACAATCAAACATGACAAAACGATCATATATAGAAGCCTAAAAAAGTTATTAGCGAAAAATGTCTGTCTGTATGTGTAACGAGCTGCAGCTTAAACGGCTTAAGCGATTGGGCCTCCGCACACGAGGCTAGTTCTGCCGGGATGAAAACCAGTTTCACTCCACTGTTCGACTGCACACAGGATGAATTATGCTGGAAAATTTTGTATAGGTACATGACCCATATTTCAATGTTTTTGTATTTCTGTGCTGTTGTTTGTGTATTAGCTTTCTTCTTCGTTTTTCCACTCCAAACCAGGGAGAAGATTTTCTGCCGTTCCGCCTGCACACTCCGCTTCTTTCCCCAACAAACTAATCCTACCCCAGGAAGAACTAGTCTCGTGTGCGGAGGCCCATTCTTGAAATTTAATATGTGTGATTCTTTTGGTTCCTGTGAATGTTTGGTCCCGCTAGCATAATTTTCGCATTTCACATTAAAACATGTTTTTTCTAGGGCGTAGTAACGCGCGCCGGGTACCGTTTGTAAAATATATGTTTAACTGGTGCTCATTGGTACTAGGTGTTTGGTACTATATTTTTTGTATTTAGTAGTAGAATTTAGTACTATTGGATTTTAGTACTAGATTCAGTACTATATTTGGCACTAGATTTTGTACTAGATTTAGTACTTAGTAGTAGGTTTAATACTAGATTTTTTGACGTGATAGGTGGAATTGCTTAATGTATGTTGGTGTTGGTGTCAATGTTTTTTTATTACGTTATCACGTAAAATTATCTTCCGTAAACCGACTTTACAGACAACCAACTTTTTATGAGAAATTTTGTTCACGTTTATGAGAAAACGGAGATCTCTAAGGGCTTAGAAACGTGAACTGGCTTATTGTTTTTTTTAATCATAAATGTCTCTGACAAATGTTTAACTTTTGAAAACATTGATGTTCTTATGAACGATGTTGCATCCCTAGCAATTATGTCATCATTGGAGACGTTCAATGCGTACACTGACTTTTAGTGAACTAACTTTTAGTCAAAGTTAGTCAAGAAATCTTCACTAACTTTTTGACTAAATGTCAACTAAAAGTCAACTAACATTGAACAAACATTGAAAAGAAAACAAAAAAAACTGCTTTCTCTTTCTTATGTAGTTGTTCTTCTATTTATTCTATGTAATTGTTTTTTTTTCAGTGGATTCCGTTCTTTTTATTATGTTTTTCTGCATTTTATTATGCATTTTCCCTTTGTATATTTGACAAAAATTTCAAGTTAGTAATGACATCAGTCATCTGCGATCTACCTTTTCTGTATTTTTTTCCAAACCCAAGTTTTTTATGTCTACTAAATTGCAATTGAGAAATATTTAGTATTTATACAAAATTTGCATAAATATAACAATTCTCGCTTTGAAGATTAACTGGAAAACCTACAATACCCAGAACAGCTTCTGCTCTTAAACAATTTGGATTTGTATTCAAGGTGGGGACTACGTGACTATTGGGGACACCATCTCTGCAATACAAATCCCCCAGACAAATTGGTATAATACAAATGTTGCTATCAAATATGATCAATTTAACCAATAATACATTCCATACAGCGCGTCCATAAAAAATGTCGGAGAAGAATATAAAGGTCAATGCAAGAGTAGAAATTGCTGGAAAGAATGTCCGAGGTAAGGTTGCTTACGTTGGCGTGACAGGATTCGCCGGTGGAAAATGGGTTGGTGTGATATTGGATGAACCAAAAGGTAAGAACAACGGAAGTGTGAAAGGACAGTCCTATTTTCATTGCATCGATAAGTATGGTACCTTTGTGCGTCCCACGCAACTTATTCTTCTGGACGAATCTACTGAAGATCTCACTGATGGAACACCAACAACGCCTCAACCAACTTCTAGATCTAGATTGAGTAGTTCACGTACTTCTCTTTCCTCAAGTAGACAGAGTCTAACTGGATCTAGGACACAGCTTTCAACTTCACTGACCGAGAGGAATTTTGCTCCAGTGAGGAAAAGTCTTATGACTCCACCAACAACAACAACCACAGCTACTTCGTCAACAGCTTCGTCTTCGGAATCTCATCCATCATCTAAGCGGGCTTCGTTTGTGGAAACGGGATTCTTGGAGATATTGAAGCCACAATTCACGCCTAGCCAACCATTGCGATCTCCGTCATTTACAGCACCACCTGCAGCTTTGTCTGCTGCTGCAGCAGCAGTCGAGGAGAAAGTGACTAATGCCGAACAACAACAAATTATCGAGGGTTTGAAAGCTCAAGTGGATGATTTGAATGAAAAGCTAGAAACTATTAAGCAACGTCGTACAGAAGACAAAGAACGTCTACGGGAATTCGATAAAATGAAAATTCAATTCGACCAATTGCAAGAGTTCAGGTCAAAAATAATGAACGCTCAAGTTCAGCTCCAAAGAGAGCTGCAAAGAGCTAAGCAAGAAGCAAAAGATGCAATCGAAGCAAAAGAAAGACATGCCCAAGAAATGGCCGATCTGTCGGACAATGTTGAGATGATAACACTTGACAAGGAAATGGCAGAAGAAAAGGCCGACACACTACAGCTAGAATTGGATTCCACCAAAGAGAAAATCGAAGAGCTGACTCTCGACTTAGAACTACTGCGAGCAGAAGTTCAAAACAAGGCTGACTCCGAACATGGAAATATAGCAAGCGGAGAAGGCACTGTAACTGCATATGAAATCAAGCAACTCGAGCAACAAAACCACCGATTAAAGGAAACACTGGTGCGCCTTCGTGATTTAAGTGCACATGACAAGCATGATATTCAAAAATTGGCTAAAGAGCTCGAAATGAAAAAGTCCGAAGTGACCGAACTTGAACGCACTAAGGAGAAGCTTTCAACAAAATTGGATGAACTCGAAGCAACTGTTGCCGACCTGCAAGAGCAAGTGGATGCAGCCTTGGGTGCCGAAGAGATGGTGGAACAGTTGGCTGAGAAAAAAATGGAACTGGAAGACAAAGTTAAATTGCTCGAAGAAGAAGTATCCCAGCTTGAAGCCCTTGAAGAAATTCACGAGCAGTTGGTAGAAAGCAACCATGATTTGGAGATGGATTTGCGAGAGGAACTAGATATGGCAAACGCCGCAAAGAAAGAAATCCTTCGGGAACGTGATGCTGCCATTGAAACTATATATGACCGCGACCAGACATTAACGAAGTTCCGGGAGTTGGTACAAAAGTTGAATGAACACATTATTGAACTACGTGAGAAAAACACCGAAAGCAGTGCAATTAAAACATCGCTTCCGGATAATGGGCTCGGAGGGAAAAAAGATACTTTGGCCAATGACTCAATTGACTACAAGCAGATGTTTGCTGAATCAAAGGCATACACCAGGGCAATAGATGTTCAACTGAGACAAATTGAACTGACTCAGGCCAATGAAAGAGTTCAAATGCTGACGGCTTTCATGCCTGATTCTTTTATGAATCGGGGCGGTGATCACGATTCCATATTGGTTATCTTACTTGTGGCTCGAATTGTCTTCAAATGTGGCATTGTTGTGAGCCAGACGCGTGAGAGGTTTCCAGCTGTTGAGAATATCTCCAAAGATGCCATTATCCAGGGCCATGCTATTCATCAATTTGCTTTCAAGTCCCGATTGTTGCATTACATCCACAACCTTCAATGTGCCCTTCATCAGATTCTATATGGGTTGAATTGTTGCCAACCCGATACGTTACTCAGAGCTGGTGGTTCGCTTCCTGAAATGATTGCTCAGGAAAAAAATATAGACTCTATTATAGAACTACTGAAACTCAATCAACTGGACGAAAATTCATTCACGGAGAACATTGAAAAATGTGCAGCGTTCTTCAATGCCATGAATTCGGTTCTTCTAGCTGGAGAAGAACTTCTCAATGAAACACAAATGATTAGAGATTGCGTTGCTTCGCTGAACTCTGCTTGCGATTCAATTTTAACAGATGCTGCTGTGATCCGGGCAATCATTCGAGAAACAACTGACACCAGCGATACGATACTTCTAATGCAATACGTCATAGAGAATGCCGAAAATGTCAAGCAAAACATTAAATTGATTAAACGTCGCCTGCCTCAAGATCTCCACGTAGTTAAGTGCAATATATCTTCACATAAAATTGAAACTATGCGTACAATAACCAGTTCAGTGAGTAAAATTATGTCTGCTTTGCATATTGCTTCAAAACAAGCCGTGCAAGCTATTACATCGTCGATTGAAAGCGACAATGCTGCGGAGACAACCATTGAACATGCTAAATTCTGGGAAATCTTATCGTCTGCCTGTGAAAGAGTTTATGAGCAAGACGATCGAGGCCCATCACAGAACTTTAAAGCCGTGCTGGCTCCATCTAACACAGATCTAGCTCAACTCGCACAATATCTGCTGGATAACGAGTATGAGATTATGTCCAGAGCTAATGCAAAAACTGCTGAAAAACAGGTTTCTCCGATATTATTACGTGCTCAGTTCATCAAGAAGCAACTAGAACAGAAAAATGTGCTTGCTGCCACACTTGAAAATCGTGAAGCCGATATAAAGCAATTGAAGTTAGCAGCTAAGATGAAACAAAGCGAACTGTCCGAAATGCAAATACGCAAGGACATCGCCGAGAAAAAATTGTCAGTGCTGCAGCATGATCATGAGGTCTCAATAGAAAAACTAAAGCGTCAATACGAAGAGACCTACGACTTGCTCAAAAAGAAAGAAAAGGAATTCGAGGACACCATGGACCATTTGCAGAGTGACATTGAAGCCTTAGAAAGTGAGAAATCGACGCTAAGGGAGAAACTAAAACTAAATACTGGTAGTACGTCTAAGAGAAATGATACTGCTACTCCAAGCTTGTCAACTGGCATCAGCACAACAGTGTCATCCCCAGGATCACCAATATTGGCCGAAGAAGTAAATCTCTTGAAGAGTGTCCTATTAGAAGAACGTAATGAACGATTGCGCCTGCAAGCTGATGCTATTAAACAGAAGCTTAAGCTATTTGAACCAATCCATGTGCCACGGGCTAAAGATAAACGCATCATTGAGTTGGAAAACAATTTGGCTAAAATGAAGCACGAATGGGCAATGTCCTTAATTGAATCGTCACCTTCCACTAAACCCTTGAGCTTTGAATGCTATAAACGACAGAGAGCCGTAATCGAACGTGAAGCTAGAATGCTAGCATCTGAGGTTCTCGAAGAATATTTCCATAGAAATCCTCATAGGGCGGCACAGTCAGACTTTTCTCAATTCCCAACTGTTGAAGTAAAAAAAGTTTTTCAAATGTAAACTTCTAGAATAAGTTCACCATTCGATACTCCTTTTTTATAAACAAAAGACACTTAATAAGCAGCAGCCGCTCTGTGCTAGTAACCTACCTTGAAATCAAAACTAACTTTAGAAATTATATTATTCTAACTTATTTATAAAGAAATAAAAATTGTTATAAAAATCAAAATACTTGATTGCTTTGTAACGTCTTATCTTATTTTGACCTTCAGATTTTGAAAAACTCATTGTTGACCCAAAGAAAAAAATTGAAATCGTTGATTTGAATATCATTTTGGAATTTATGTCCAAAAATTATGCTCGAACCGAAATCAAAATAAGTTGAAAGTCAACATGATATTGGAGCAAGTTGTTTGAATGTTTTCGTTGAATTAAAGAAGTGTGTAGTGGTTTTTGAACTTGTCTAAGTTCTCAAAACTCAACTTCTATCCAGGAAAATGTTCCCCAAAAACAGTGTACCCATGGAATTGAGGTTTCAACGTGCACTGGAGCATTTCATTGACCCTTTTTTCAACTCATTCGCCAATGTCAAAAAAACTGATATGAAAATTTGTTTGGATTATTTTATCACCCAGCTGTCATTCTAAGCGTTTTGAAGTTTTGATGTAAAGAATCAATAAAATTTTCTGGTGCTTTGTGAAGATATTCAAAGATTTTGTTATAAATTGAACAAATTTATAAAAGAAATAAAACAGGCGTTTTTTTAGTGCTGAGCTGAGCCTGAGTTGAGTCTAAACAGAGTAGAGTTTCGAGCAGAAAATGTCCAGAGCTCTCTGATTTAATTATGGGACAACTTCAGAGGAAGCTTTTAGACGGAAGAATTTGTTTACGAAAAGTTAAATTTTTTTGTTCAACAACTATGGATAAAGCAATGATTATGAGTTACGAGATTTTTTTTTTAATTTCCCGTCTGTCAAATGTTTTTTTAATTATTGAGTTGATTGACCAATAAAGATATTTTTATTTGGTGATGGATGAAAACGTCTTCTTCCGTCGGCTTTTGGACATTCACATCCGAGACTCTAAACTTTCGGTACAGAATTATTCAAAACTTTGAATTTGAAGCAGTCTTGAATGTCATTATCTTTCAAAAATTATTATTTTGTATCAACAAATATTTTCTAATATTTTTTTTTTTACAAAATAAACTGTTGCTTAGACGTCAAACACAAATTCCTTGTGGTAAATATTGAAACATACCGCTTTCTTACCGTATTGATTCCGCACAGACCGCACGAATGAAAAAAAAGAATGTGAATCGAGATTCATTTTGAGTGAGTGCCTTTCGACACCTTGCTGTGGTGACTTTTGACAATCTAAACGGAATTGTAAACAAACAGAAAACAAGTTATAGGTACCAAAAAACGAAACCAGTAGAAAATTTTATTAAAATACATTACATATATCAATATGAACATTGAAGTATGTAAGTTGTTTAACGAATATTGTGTAGTGACAATGAGAACAATGTATGTATGTACTTATTATCATTAATAAAACGAATGAGCAGTTTAATTTTATAAAAAGGAAACAATAATTCACGGAGTTCCTTCACTTCGACGAATTTGCCTTGAAAAACTCACGAAATTATTACCATCGGAAGACGTCGACGACTTAGATATCGTGCCTGATGAGAATACTACTATTTTATTCAACATTATATTAATTCTTGACGCTTTTTTATTTTAATTTACATAAAACTTTCAAATCAAGAACAAAATCCAAATGAAATGTAAACTTCAGTGACATTTGCAGTGTTTGTGCAAATCGGTGTAAATCTCGATAAAAACCCAGATTTCGAAAAAGTGATCTAGATTAAAATAAAAATTATCTTTTTTTAAAAAACGAACATGAAATTGGATCTTAGATCAAAAAAAAATTATCTCAGATCAAAAAAAGATTGATCTTTTTTTTTAAACGAAATCAACATTAAAGAAAAAAATGTTTTTTTTTATCTGGCAATGCCAACAATCGTCACAGGCAAATTGACATTTCGCTTTTACTTCTAGATTTTTAATATTTTTATTTATTACTTTCCAAACCTTTAAAAGATGGATAATTCAGAAGAAGCCCTGCTATGTAGGTTTGGAACTCCATTAGAACCACTAGAAGAGGGTTAGTATGCAATTATGTTCTGTTATGACTTGCTTTTCATAATTCTTTGTTCAGATGATGTTCCTTCGAAAAAAAAGCCTATAGCGATTGAGGATCAAATTGTTACCGATGAGAATGGAAGACGCAGATTCCATGGAGCGTTCACTGGTGGTTTCAGTGCAGGATTCTGGAATACTGTTGGATCTCTCGAAGGGTGGAAACCGCAGAGCTTTAAAAGTTCCCGCAGTGAAAAGGCAGAGAAACGTCAACAACAACTGCCTACAGACTTCATGGATGATGAAGATTTAGGTGAATTTGGAATAGCACCTCAACGCGTACAGGCCAAAGAAGACTTTTCTACGAACGATTCAAATCGTAAACGAAAACATCACGCCGGAGGTAGTGGAACAATCCCTGGTGTTCCAGTTTTGGAGCAGCTTCTTGAACCAGCTCGAGAAAAAGTAGCTGTTCGTCTTTTGAGACGTATGGGTTGGAAGCCTGGACAAGGTATCGGAGCACGTCAAACAAAAAAGGAGAAAATGCGTTTGAATCAACAAAATAACAGGGAGATGTATGTCATGAAGAAGTATGGATGTACGACAAATATAGGGCCAACTGGATCCGAAGACGACGTGGAAGAGGAAGAAGAAGAAGAAGAAGCACTCACATTTGCTCCCGACGATTTTGAGCCGTTCGTATGTTGTGTGAAAGATAATGTATTTGGCTTGGGGTACAGTGGATTAAGTCAGCAAGTGGCTGGTGAAACTAAATCTCACATTAACCTATTTGGGCCCCTAGAAGTGATTGGGAAAGGCAACAAAAAACTATCAATACGAGGACAGGCATTCGGTGTAGGTGCTCTCGAAGAAGAAGACGAGGATATTTACGCCAAAGATGACATGTCGAAGTATGACTTTAGTCTAGCCGATAAGAAGAAACAACAAAAGTCTAAATTACTTGAGGCACAAGACCTATCAGTTCTTGAAGGATTTGCAGAACCAACGTCTGATTCCATTGTCCGAAAAACTCTGCATACAGTTGAACTTAAAGCTAACTTTCAACCAAGAAACTGGTCCCAAAGAAAAACACGATTTGATCCCCTACCAGAAGAAAAGGCATCACTCTTGAAACAATCTGATGAATTCAAAAGACGAGGACTAGGTCGTCATGATTTGAATCCAGATGAACGTAAAAGCATACTGGATGGAGACTCTAAAAACGATATTAATAAAAATCTCGAGCCAGAGGCGGTTGGAGTAAAACAAAATTATTTACAGCAAATAAGTGAAAAGTACAAAGAACGAGAAAGTAAAAGCAAACAGCTTTTAGAACTTCTTTCGTCCAAGGAAGATAATTTTGTGAGAGGGGGTCTTGTAACAAGTACTGGCGTTGAAATAATGCAATCTGTCGAAGTCGATGAATCAGTTTTGAGTGAAAACAAGAAAATACAGTCTGAAGCTAAAAAACTCACAAAATCGTTAGGTAAAATGACTTTTTCAATGAAACACATAAACTTACATGATTCAATTTATCTTAGGAAGCTCACATGGAATATTTAGACCTTTTGCTAGCAACGAATCGAAACAAGAACGCTACGAAAAGTTTATAGAGGCAAACCTACAAAAAGAGGAAGATATCAAGTCATTTTTGGCCACAATCCAACCGGTTCATCTCTCAGAATGGGACAGAGAAATGGAGCTTAAAGAGTTTGTACAAGCAAAAAGTATATACAAACCCCTGAATGGAATGATGTCTGAAAGGTAAAAATAAATTTGTTCACCCATTTGCAATGATTGTAATTTCGTTTTTCTTAGATTTGTTTCCAAATCCACCGACGAAGTCAAACAAATTCAAACTGAAACAAAAGATGAAAAATTGCAAGTTGTGGTCAAAAGAACAAAAGTTTTGTGGAAACCATGTTCAATTATTTGTAAGCACTTTAACATACCAGAGCCTTTTGGAGGCACTTTGGAAGAACCAAAGGTTCCGAAGAAAAAAAAGTTTTCTGTCTTCGATTATATAGAGAACTCTATTAATTCAAAAAAGGATTTTGTTACGCCTGTAATTATTCCAAAACACATTGAAAGACCGAAAGCAATTGAGGTTCAACCGAAACATACAAATGACGCTCAAAGCGTTGCGAAAAGTGATGATATTGCTGCTACAACGTCGTCTAAGAACATGAATATACAAAACGAAAACCTGCCAGAAACACTTAACTTGGCAAAACCGGCCAATGAAAGCAAAAAAGTAAAAACAGAGTTAGAATTGAGAATCGAGGAAAGCAAAAACAAACACCCTTCAGAAAAAAAAGATCTTTTCAAGTGCATTTTTGATTCTTCAAGTGAAAACGAAGACTCCAATGATACAGTAGATGGCAACACAAACATTACGAAAAAAGTAGAGATTCCCACTGAAATAGCTGACAGCCTTGTAAAACCATCGGCCCCAGTTAATATATTAAGGAACAATTCACCTCCAAGGGGTATATTTGCATCTCTATTTGTAAAGCCTGAAACAAAGGTAGACGCAATCGAAAAAGAAATACAAAAAACAGACATCACCAATAAAATTACTTTCAAACCAAAGCATCAGAGAACCCCGGAAGAACCTACCCCTGAAGCAGAGGAAACTTATGGTCCTAAAATACCAGCAAACTTAGCTTCACCCAGCAATACGAAAATCAAACACGATGCTGAAATTGATAAAAGGCTCATGGAACTTTTGACGTCGGATACCGTAAAAGCCTCCCGATCGCGAATAGTTGAAGAATGGGTTGAAAAGAAAAGCAAATCATCAAGAAAAAAGAAAAAAGAGAAACGCGAAAAAAAGAAAAAGGATAAGTCGGTATACAAACACAAAAAATCAAAGAAGCATACAAAAGATAAGAAATAAAATAATAACAATTTATTTAAAAATATTAAAATTTATTTTTACTCTGAAATAACTTCATAAATAATTTTTTAAATTTCCGACAGTTGAGTAGGTAATAGAAAAGGAGATGGGAATTCTGAAATAAAAATTTGGCAAGTCTTGCGTTCTAAAATATTCATATTGAACGTAGACCACTTTGTCCTCCCAAATGCTATATTTCCTAAGCATTTTGCTGAATCACAGTAATATGGTAGTTCAAAATGAACAATGGCAGAAATAAGAACATATTTTAGACTCTGTTATTAAGTTTGCAAATGTTGTCTTCTACAAACATAAAATTATCTATCTTAGAGTAACCATTAATTTTTATAAAACCTTAGTTAGCACCAGAGAATTCCACTCTCTTGGTATTGCTTTTGCCTGCCCTTAATTGCTCCTTTCACACCCTAATGGCTAAAACACAATCACTCTTCAGCTTTGGTTTTGTCACGTTACATTTCACACGCTTTGAATAACATTTTCCAAATTTCGATTTTTGTTTTTGCTTTTTTTCTGTCAAAGCGCGCAAAAGTTCAACGTGCGTTTGAGTCACGTTACCTTATCTTGTACATGAACCAAACGTAACGTCAAAGCCAAAGCGACATTGTGATAAGATGTATTGATTTCCTATGGTTGAACTTGTGTAAACGTCAGGCGAAACCGAAGCTAAAACGTGATTGTGTTTTAGCCATCTCATTATTTTATTTTTGACATTTTGCTTTCTGTCTGACATCCAAACCGTTAAGTTTTTGATACAGCCATCGATACTTCGTCTTTTCTTTGTGCGACTTACTTTTTCTGGGTTTTCAAGTTCTTTCTTTTTAATTTTAAATTTTGTTTTTCTTTTAGCATTCAAAAAAAAAGATAAATTAATTCTATTAGCATGAGTCACACTTTCTCTGTTCATTTAAAGTTTTCTATTGGAAACAGATTAGTTTTTTGGTGCCAGTTATAGCGTACAATGAAAACTAGTAAAACTGCAGTTTTTTTTTAATGTGCACGAGGATGAGGATCTTGGTAATTGCATCAAGTTAAGGTATTTGAAATCGTCAAATGCGATCGATTATCATTTGACATATTTTCAGGTTTATTATAATAAAATTTGTCAACCTTAAAAAAAATCGCAAAAAGCCTTATTTTTAAGTTTGCAAAACCTTTCAAATGGAACAAACTTAAATAAAGTAAAGCAATAAATTACACGCATCCGTATAAAGACTCATGGTCAAATGATGAAAAACAACCATCACAGTCATAGGTAGTCAAGTCATGTCGTAAACATGACTCACATTTTATGAAGCCATGTACCAGTACGAAATGTCATGAACTGCAAATGCACATAGTTATAAAAGTAAGCACGTACATACCTACATACATATTACCTCATCTCATGCTGATTTGCTGTCCTTTCGCCAAATTTTCGTTTGTTACCTGAAGTGTCAACTGCAGCTCTTGCTCATATAAATACCTAAATACAGAACTGGACAATACATACATATGCATTGTTCATGCCTAAGCTACTGTATATCCTTACGAGACAGAAGTAATTAGTTATTTGTAATACAAATTAATAACACGATACAAATAAAATGTATTAAGAGAAAAAGCTTATGTAAAGTTTGGTTCTATGGTAAAGCTTTTAACTGTTTCACCAGGTTAAAATATTTAAAATTAAATACACCTCAGTTCCTTATTATTCTGCAATCTGAATAATTATGTATGTTATGCTATTAAGAGCTAAGGTTCGTTGGTTTTGCCCACTGTCACAGTGTCACTTTCATATCAGTGCGGTGTGGTATGTGGTAAGGTAAACCAGAGCAGAAGTAGAAGTAGGTATAGGATAGAATAGATAATAGGTTATAGAGGTACCATTTTTAAGAGAGTCAAGATAACAGGTTAAGTACTCTTAACTCGGTTTTGTTGCGCCACTTGTCAGTTATTGGTTGTACTGGCCTGACACTGGCGCTAATGGTAATGGAATGAAGTTGCTTGGTAACTTTTCAGTCAAAACAAAGCCCGCTTGGTTAAGAGTAGTCATCGCGCCGTTCTGCAGTGTTTTGTCGATACTACTATATATAGAAATAAAAAAAAACTTTTTTGTGATGCAATGGGTACCTAAATTCCTCAAAATAAATAAAAAATTATTGAAATAAAGTATATCTATTACTTTTGCTATTTAAACCGTGACAGTGACTAACATGTATCTACATTCATTGTTTCTAAACTAAAAACAAAAAAATCACCCATTTTACCTTTCGTTGTTTTGTTACCTTCGTTTTTTTTTAACCAAATTGCTATTAAAAAAAAGAAACATCGCATAATGAACATAGGTACTATAAAGTGTATCTAAGATAATGCCAACGATGTAAAAATTATTTATTTATAAATTTATTTGCGAAGCAGTGCAATACCTTATATTGATGTGTTTAATTATTGGCCAATCACACATACCTATATGTCTTATTCAAGTATGAATAAGCGAGACCACTTAATGGATATAAGTAATCAAAGCACGAGTTCGATAAATTTGGAGGATTATATTTTGGATATGGAGGCCCGATCGACATCAGTTGGCCAGAAAACTGGCGGAGACATTTGGAGCCAGTTGCAACAAAAGGAGGCGGATATACTTTTGGCAGCAGAACTGGGCAAGGCGTTGTTAGAAAAAAATGAAGAGTTGGTTAAACAGCAGGAAAAATTGATTGAGGACTATTCGCAAAAACTTGAGGTAATTTTCCCAACAACTCCTATAACATCGAATTCGGGTTAGTTTATTGATTTTTGTTCTCTGTCATAATTCAACAAGAGACTTTGTCCTAGTGGCACTTAACTGCGGCCACTGGCTCAACACAAACACACCAGACACTTACATTGGCAAGGCAACACTACTTTTCACGTATCAAATGTCCTTGAGAAATGAAAATTTGAATAAAATATCTTAAGTATGGCACAACATAGTAAGTGTGTTGAATATATTGCGAAGATAGAAAGTATCCACTCCTTGTTGGATATTCTGTATGAACTATGAGCCACAACAGGATAGCAATGGCACGTTTGTGTGTTTTTTGACATCATCGTTATTTTGGTTGAAAAAAAGTTGGGAACGTCAATTTCTTAGGAATTTAGTTATGGCTCTCATTCATGAAACCCACAAATCGATTATTTATTATTTTAATAATTACTCATCCTATTCATGAACATTAAGAAATTACATTAATAAATAAATAAATTTTAAATAAAGCAGCATTACAAAATTATTAAATTAATAGTTAATGATGTATATTTAAATGTTTTAGGTGACTAATTTGTATGTATGATATACTATCTGAATGTCTCCTTCTTCAAGTGAAACTTTGGGCGGTTTCCATCAAGTCTATAATTATTTTACGTGATCTGCCTCAAGCTTACTGGTTGAACCTTTTAGCTTAGGAATCTTGAAGGTTATGCCAAAATAACAAATTAATTAGTTGCGGAGCTGTTTATTGAATTCTTCAATTGACAATATTCTATACTAGGTATACTATGTTTGAATATGTACTGTATTGACTTGACCTATGAATAAGATAGAGAAGCTTGATCATCATTATGATTCAGGTCATCATCCTCGTTACAAAAAAAAAATTAAATTAATTTAAAAAAACAACTGCAGCGTAACCTTTATCTTCATACATACATATATTGTGGGCGTATTCACATGATTTAATTAAATACATTTCTCAAACGGATGAAACCCGCGTTGAAGTCATCGACTACCATAATACAGACAGAAAGCTGCTTTCCAAACCCGGTGTTAAACCTTGAAACAAGCAAATATTTTAGTTGCTAAAGTACAAACACACTAAGTTTAAATGAGTCACACTAAACTGGTTGTATATATATAATCCATTGTTTTTCTTTTGTATTTTTGCAAAAGAAACTGGACTTAAAGCCGCATACATAATGGACCAAAATAAATTATACCGTCGAATTGTCTTGGTCTTCAATTTTTGATAAAGAAACAAAATGGGTCGCATGAACTTGCACTTATAGATATAAATTATAAGCTTTAGTTAACCAACGAATTACTACAATAAAATAGTAAATTTGTTACTATGAAACAAGGTTTTGTTATACATACATATGTATGTAAAAACTCATTGTACATCGCAAGTAAAAAATCCTTGACAAGCCATTCCTCACAATTCATAAAACTTAATTATTGAAACGTTGGTTCATTCAACTTAAATGATTCACAACGATACACACTAGTCAATGGCGATTCTGTTCATAATAAACAAAATAAAAAGCTATGGGAAAAAATATCAGTTTCACTTTTTGTGTATTGTATTTTTTCACACTACTTGTATTTTTATAAGTATGCAACGGTTTTAATTGATCCCGAAAATGCAGCTATAAATGTGGCAGCAATTATTGGTTTAAATAATTTCCGTTTGTTGACTGTTGGAAAGTGTTGGTTATTTTAGTCAAACACAAGCGGCACGTCGCACGTCTGTCTGTACGACACACAAGAATTTTACTTAAACTTCAGGTTGCAAACTAGACAAAAAATATCTACTAAATGCATATTTTATCTCCATGATAACAATTTTTTTTCCAATACTCACACAAAGTAAAGACATCTACTCGTTACAAGTTGCATGTATTCATTAGTTTAATTTAATATTTAATCTTTTATTAAAAACAGTGAATTTTAATAATTTAGTAAATCAGTAATCAATTAAAGCCAGTAATTAAAAAACTTTGCTCTTGTTTGGAATAGAATATGCCACATACATTTTTCCCTAAGTGTACAGAGCTGGAACGTGAGAACCAGATGTCCATATTTTTTAAAGTAAATATTATTTGTTTTTTTTTTTATGAAAACACCTAAGCTTCTCCAGACTAATTAAGACACGCGAAGCAAAACAATTATTTAAATGTTAATATGAAATACCTGTTTTAATAAATGACAGTATTAAAGTTATGAAAATAAATTTAAAAACAAATTTTGAGTTTGAAAAATTAGCAAAATATACCTTAGAAAGACAATGTCTGAAGATCGGTTTAGATTCGTTCAATATAAAGAGTTTTTTAATTGGAACTTAGCAGTTTTGCACATTCACTGTGAGCGCACCCTTATGACCAAACTTTCAATCACAAAATATTCAGAAAAAAACACATTTTCATCATTGTTGGATTAAAATTGAGGTGACATCAACTTTAAGAGCTTAATGCCAATTTATTGGTCATACATAATATTCTCGTCCTAGTAGACGAGTAATTTATAGTCTAATGAATAAATTTGAGTAGAGTCTACATTTTCGATGCTGGATCTGGATGTGCAAGTGGCAGTGAGATTACGGATTTGGTGTTGCTCAAGCTCCACGGCGGTGCCGACGTTCTCAAAATCGGAGAGACAACTCTATGGTTAATTTTTCGGAAGGATCTTGGCTCTAGAAATGTTAAATGAAGAACAATTTGATCGCAATACTCCCTGTCAATCAACTTGAGGAGACCAAATAGCTACAATTCCCTTCAAAATCTCTTACTATGATTTAAGTCAATAAATACAAATACAAAATACAATACCACCTGCAGTAATAAAGCACATTTTTGGCTAAATACCATCGTCAATAAACAAAATTAACCTTACTAGTTTGGACAATTTATGTTGAGAAATGATCATGTCGATTTATTACATATTTAGATCCTATATTTCAAAACCTCTACATTTTTAATACGATATAAGTACTCTAAGAGCAAGTTGAAGTACGCTGAAAGACAAATATAATAATGTAGGTAATGGTATGTAGTATTTTTTATGTGTGGTTATTTCAGAATTCCTCGTAGGGTTTTTTAAACTTAAAATGAGCAAGATTTTCCCTTGCCCTTTCAATTTAAAGACTTTCAAAACCAATGTTAATCGACGCCTTCTCTGCCATCCTCCCTAATTTCCTAATGCTCGCCCAGTGTGCTTTAGCATTAAAAGGGCAACACATAATCCCTTGCGCGCGGCTTATTATAGAAAAAAACCTGCCTTGTAATCGTTAACAAAAAGCTTTTTTTCTCGAAAACGATTTTAACGATTTTTATAAAATTACAAGTTATACATGAAGTACAATCCTTAAATGTATAACTTTATAACTTATTACAAAGTAGTAACTAATTATATATATTACGCTATGACACATTGAAATATCCTTACTCGAAAAGTAAGTTCTAATTTTTTGTTGTTGACTTCATAACCTCAAATTTTTAAATACATTTAAAAGAACCCGACCCACTTAGCTGTTTCCTGCGTATGGGCCTGGTTTTTTGTTTCACAATTTTTCTTTTACGATTCTATGTCGTGATAAAAATAAATACCATTGAATCTCTTCTTTACTACTGAGGAATATGTAAAAAAAATTTTACAGTACATTGTCTCAATCTCAAGAACATATTTCTATTTTTTTTGTAAATCGTTCTATCGATAAAAAAGATATCTTACCGCTTATGCAAAACTGATCAATCTATTTTCTTGCAACAGACCTTTTTGTATCTGTTTTACGATTGCATTGTTAAATGAACATCCATAAGATTTTTTCGATTTCGAACAAGAACTATAGCCACAGACTTCTGTTCATGTACCTACAATAAAGAAGTATGGAAATGAAGAACAAACGGAAATATAAATCTAGTTTTGAAATAAAATGCCCAATAAAAGGCCACAATAAAGATGTAGGAATTACGAAACCGATATAAATGTACAAACACCTTACTAAGTTAGATGGACTTGAAAAAAAACGAGGCCTCATTCAAGATAGCTTAGTAGTAATGAGATTAAGGTGATGGCTAAAGCTGTGGTGTGAAATTTTATTTTTTATTTTTATATTTTTTTTTTAAATAAAATTAAACTGTGTTAAGTTGTGGGAAATTTGAGTAGCTAAAGGTCTTATTTTGTATTAAATGAATCAGTTTGTAATGCAATATCTTAAAGCTTCTTGCAATGTTTGGATAAAGTTATGTCCATTGACATGATTTTGAAAGATTTATTTATTTCACAGAAAATATTATTTTATACATCAATTTCGATTTTAATTGTTGTATAACAAGGTAACTAACTTATCATATCAGATGTACTCGTAGGGTTTAGAACCGATTTGAGTATCTTTAAGGTAGGTGCAATGAATTGGTTAACAGCCCAATAATATGGCAGTTAATTAAAATAATTGATCTTTTTAGATCCCCTAGCTTCCACCTGCGACTTCGTCTAGGTGGACTTCATATCAAATGATTTTTATTATTTAAATCGAAACCCGTTAAAGAAAATATTCAGATTTCACAGGCAGGAGCCATTTATTTTTTGGAATGAAAGTAGCCTCTGTATAGTGTGTAGTAGAACAGTGATAGTGAATTCTGTAACTCTTCCATCTACCAAACTTAAAAAAACTAATGCAGTAGTTGAGGAATGAAAGCATAACAAACAAACCTACAGCCATACATCATTTCGTGCCTCTCTCGCAAGAACCGTGCATTTTTTTCGGTATAAAAAGTAGCCTATCTAGTATACCTCATCCATCTATGTACTTACCTATCCAATTTCATCCAAATACGTTGAGTCGTTCAAGTGTGATTGCGGAACAAACACCCAAACTTACAAACTTTCACATTTATAATATTAGTAGGATGTTTTCGCAAAAGAAAAAATAAAAAAACTGAAAATGGAAAATGGAAAAGTCGGTGCCCTTATTTACTCCAGTTCAAAAGATAAAAACTGGATCACGATTTGATATCTTCGTAAGGGCCGTAGGATCAGGAAACCTAACATTTCATATAATTTATTGGTCATTTTATTAACTTGTAATATACAAACATGTATGCTGTTCGGATCCAAATATTTAGGAAAAATTGTATCGCAGATTCTACATGAAATCTGTAACGAATCTTCCTGTACTTTTCTATTGCCTCAATATTGCGGTTATACAATGTCAAATGAGCACGCAGGCAGTGTAGCACAAAAAGTTAGCTGCGAAACTTTGTGTGTTTTTTCTTGTGTTTACGCTTCGGTAAAGCCCTTGTAACTCCCGCCATGGAACACATTTGTGCGCCATGACTCAATGCGCGCTGGCGCCGAGCTCTTCGAAACATACAAACATGGGTACACTGAGTATACTATACATACTGCGTTTTCACGTTTATAGTTATTAATGCGTCCGGCGCGTTTGACTCTGTTGGCTGAAATAAGCACATTCACATTATTTGCCGCGCGGAAAGACACATTATGTGAAATACTATACTTCAAAACAACAGAAACCGAAGAATCCCAAAAAAGAAATAAATAACCAAAACATCCATCCGCTAATTGCAAAATATTAGTTTATAAGTATCTATGTATCTATGGACTCCGCAATTGCAGCAGTATGAATGATGAAGATAAAGGTTATTTTCATTTTAACTAACAGTTAGACAAAATGTTTTTAACTTACAGAAAGAAGTTACATTGCTTAACCGGCTTTTTTTTCAAACAATACAAATCATAAACAAAAAGATGTTTATTTACATATTATGTTCATTTCGCATAATTTATGCAATATTTGAACCGTCTCTTTGGAACGCTGGCAAGCAACAATTATCATTTACATATGTATGTACTTGCCTTCCAACTTAGTTATGAATTATTACGGTGTTAATATAAACTTGAAAAATTGAATCCGGAAAGTAGGTAGGTACTCGAAACCATGAAAAAATATGTACCTACACCGATTCCTACTTAAAGCAGCTTATAAAACAAGTTTTGAGATCTCACGCTCCAAAAAAAAAGTAGTCAAAGTTAAGACCTCAAATCAAGTCAAACTGAATTTGTCATTGAAAACGGCCGGCTGCTATAAATTCAACTCAGGCTCATCAGCGTGATACAAAATCAGATTTAGAATTTGTTTCAGACTTATAATATAAACCAAAAATTTAGAATAGTCGTCCAGCGCTTCATCGCCTGTCGTAAGAGACTAAAGGAAGAATCACATCTAGTCAATCAGCATCAAGGTGAGCCTAGCGACCCTTTGACACTTAAAAGCTTTTCCTCGAGTGTACATATAAATCTCTTGTTTGACGCTTGTTGATAATGTCGAAAAATATTTAAAAAACGGTGAACTCCACATCAACTGGATCCTTAAATATTAAGGAAGTTGTACACCCAGTCGATGATATAACATTGTATTGTAAATTTAAAGAAGAACAATTACGAAAAATTTGAAGGCGCTTTTCTACATTATTGTTAGAACCCCAGCGCTGGTTTCATTTTTTCTTCAAAGATCGACAAAATTCATTTCCATGCAGTAGAAACCATTTTGTATTGGCCATCGAATGTTTAACCATTTCAGGCTTCAACTTAAGCGCTTATGTGACAGTTAGAGGAAAAAGTGGAACATAAACGCTTAAGATGCAAATGGCCCTAAGTGACTTTAGGAGATAGGTTTAAAAAAGTTCTTAGCCAAGGTTTTTGAAGGTAAAACAATGTAAAATACAATTACTTAGTGATGGTTTTAATTGTATTTATTAGTTTAGCATACTTTTCCAATGCATTTTAGAATACAAATTAAAATATTTTTTAACAATTTATATTTATATTATATTTTTAAAAATTTAAATAACAATCAAACATGACATTACGATCATAGAGAATCCTAAAAATTGTCCGTCTGTCTGTCCGGGTGTATATCGAGCTGCAGCCTAAACGGGTTAAGCGATTGCCTTCAAATTTGGTATGTGTTTATCTATTGGTATTCTTCAGAGGGGAAATTGAAATTTTATTTTTAGGGCTAAAAATAACGGTACTTGCCATACGACCATTTAGGAAAAGGTTATTTTTCTCGAAAACGGCTCCAACGATTTTGATGAAATTTTTTGAGATTTTTTTGTTGGTATTGGACATCATTTGATCAGAACCACATATACCGGAAAAGTCTATTAACAAAACCTTTCATATAACGGTTTTTTTTATTTTTTGGCTTTCTCGGTAATGGCTCCATGGATTTTATATTTGAAAATATCTAGATAGCCAAATTAATTTAGCATATCAACATTTTGAATAACTTTATTTTTCTAATTAAAATTAAATTTTGAATTTTTTTTTTTGAAAAATCAATATTTTTAAAACTAATCCAAAAAAATATTTAAAATTTTATAATCACATGTAAATAAACCCTAAAAAACTGCATACCAAAATTTAAAAAAACATTTTTTTTTTCAAAAAACTAAAAATAAAAACGGTTTTATCAAAATCCATCCTACAATTTTCGAAATACTTTTTTCACAAATTCTTTGTTATTTAAGACGTATTGTGGTTTTGATACTTTTTTATAAGTTCAAACTGTGTTATTTTCAACGTAAATGTTATTTGTTTTTATGAAAGATCTTACCTTCCAATGTAATTTGGCACATGAGAGCAAGTACGTGCCGATTTTTTATATTTGGTTGTCCATTCCATTGCCAACGAATGCGCCTCTTTGGCAAGCCTTAAGCCTGGCCCTGTGGTATGACGGTATGAGATGAAAAATGCGAAATACCCATGTATCTTATTCATACTAGGTAAAGGTTAGTGTAATTTATACAAAGCGCTGTGGAGAACTAGCTACAGACGTTAGCCTCTCGTTCCCAGATTGGAAGACCAGTTTCAAGAGCACCAAATGGTAGCCACGAGCCCACGAACCAAGAAACACAAACTCTAAACTTTAATCCCCTTACCGTAGCATACTGATATGAGTAGGTACACCTTTGACCTTCTTTTCTTTGAAAATACTTTACATTTAACAACATATTAAAGAGAGACAAAATGAATTATGGAAAACAAGTTTCTCTTTTCCCCAAATATTATATTAAATGATGACAACATGGCATAGGAACGGTTCGGCGGCGACACAGGTGATTAACCTAATGTCTAATTCCCATTCATTCGATTGCTACAGCTTGACCGTGAAGATGCGCCATAAATTTTTTTGTGTGCCTAAGTTTGACACTTCAAAAGCAAGAGCTGCGATTTCTTTTGTTTCAAAGGCTTTCATATTGCAAAATGATTTGGGAATTTATGTATATAATTTGGTATGGTGAAGGTGAGGTATCTTGGGGCTGGAATTAAATTAATAATTTGTAGTTACTTTTCTAGTCCTAAGAATAGAGGAATTTCGTGTCAATATATTATTTATAAGAACTAGCAAGAATTGACGAAAATTATTTCGATTATCACGACTTATAGGATTTAAAATGAAAAACTTTTTCGAACCCTCAGAAATATTCGTTTGATTCCTTAATTCGGTTTTCAAAGAAAGACCCAACGTTTTTCTGAGGAATACCTTTTTGGCAAAAGACAAATTTAAGTAGGTATTCTAAACATTTGAAGACCTGTTTTTTATAAACCTATCTAAGTCTTATCTAAATATTCGTTAAGAAATCATTAAAATGTTGTGCTTGTGAGTCGACATGAATGAAAAGGACTTGAAGTTAACGTAAGAATCTTATTTTTTTACAATTTTCTTATAGGGGTTAAAAATCCCATAGCAATGTTCTGTTAAAGACTTCGGTGCATTGCATATCCTTTGTTTTCGCCTCGTTGACTGCTAAGCTTATCCTCGAAACTTCTGTCTTTATTTGTCTTAAGCTAAGATATTTCTATTTGCAAGTTGGATAGCAGGTTTGTATATGTTTTGACCACGAAGCTTAAAAACCGAATTGGCATTGCATTAACATAAAAGTTAAAATTTTCTTTAAATACCTACTTCATAGAATCTAAAAGATTTATGATATACTTATGTCTATATCGAATAAATAGTAATTTATTTGGTATATTAAAAATGCTAATATTTTTTTTTCAAAACTTCAAATCAACAAAGAGCATTTGGTTAGAAAATAACCTGACTTAAAGGTGATCTCATAACAAAGTGAATGTTTTGTTTGATTTGAAAGTCTGTGTTTGAAAAGCTGACTAGTTCTTTTCTATGATCTAATCCTTTCCACAGACGTTGGCGTATTTTAATATTGACACTACCTACACAATAAAGCAAACTATATGTTCTAGTTATATCATCAATTCTATTAATATTGGTAACATCCACGTTTTGGTGGAATTTTGCAAACCAGGAAATTGAAATTGTTCTTCTTAATTAACACGTAGATAGTAGGTTTGTATCTATGCTTTATTGTGTTCTGTTTTAAAACACATCAACCTAAACTCCCATGAGCCATAGCTGGAGCTGCCAACGAAATAATTAAATTGCGGAAGTATTAAAGTTGTTAACACAAAGTTTGCTATATATTTTTGTAATGTAGTCGCCAACCCCTTTGAAAATAAAGCATTTCACCTAATTTGGTTATGCAGAGCACTACTTTTTACTGTGAGATATATGTACATTTTGTACATACGTGTAGATACCCAACTATCTTCATACAAATAGGTTTGTTTTATAATATTACTTAAAACGACGATATTCTTGTGTCTCCTTTGTTTAAAATGCGGTGATATATGTATGCAGGTTTAAGTATAAAAATAAAATGTACATGAAGATAATTATTGTTCCCATTCATTATTAAGGTAGGCATCCGGGTCCATTTACACGACACGAGCTCTCACAACGGTTATCCGCTCAAGCCCATCATCCAAGCATTTCTCTTGACACAGTCAAGCTTAAAAGTATTTTAACATCATGTCAAGAGAAAAAAAATCAAGAGAATTGCTTTTCATATTTTTATTTTTAAATGCGACGGCGATTTTTTTTAGATTAGATTATTTTTATTACATTCGTTAAAATTTATGTACAATTGGCCTTAAACTAACTTATAACTAAAATAAATCATGTCGGCTCAACAACAGGGGCCCAACGTACTTCAGATGACTCTATACAATGCTTTATTTTTACTTATATCATATTTTTTTTGCATAATCTTTTGATTGAAATTCTTATTTATAATAACTGTCTTTGGTTTTAAAAATTGGGGTTAGGGTGCATAAGCATAAATGGCTGAAAAGTATGAAACCCAACTTGGAACCTTGTGGAACTCCAGTTCTGATCGCCTTTCTTCGTGAATATTCTTTGTTTACCTATACATAAAAGGATCTATGGGTTAGAAATTTTTTGATTAATCTTACCAAGTGTTCAGGTAGTCTTAGACTCGACAGTTTTGAATATTAGTCCTTTTATCCAAACTGTGTAGAAGGGCTTTTTGAAGTCCAGTAAACAGGCGACTGTCTATTTTTTCTTGTTGAGTCCGTGTGTCACAACGGAGTGCAGTCTAAGAAGCAGATGGATGGTGGAGTGTCGTGTTCGGAAACCATACTGACATTCAGGTATGATTTCCCTTTCCCTGAAGAAATGATGAAGCTTTCTCAGGATAAGTCCCTCCAGGATTGGTTTTCTTCGGAACGAGCACCACTTTTGCCGGACGTTGCTGTTATTCAGGCAGTTATTGAAGATGATCGTCATTCGTCAACAGTAGGATGGCGAGATTTGGTAGCTTTTTAAGCACAACGTTAGAAATCCCATCATTTCCTGCTGACTTCTTCCAATTTCCTTCGTGGATTATGTCAGTTACTTTCTCGATGGAAGTAAGACCATCTCCAGTTGGTCCGAGTGCAGGATTGTCCTCATTAAAGTTGGTGACTGTAGTATTAGAGGCTGCAACTTCTTCAAACTTGTTTTCAACTTCTTCGATGAAATCAGGAAGGTGATTGGGCTGGCGATCCTTGAAGGTCTCTGCAAAATACTTAGCGAAAGCTTCTGCTTTTTCGTTTGGTGTTGTTGCAGTATGTTGGCCGTGCATTAATGTATGTGGCATCGAGCTCTTTTTCCCAACAAGCTGGTTAATTTTCTTGAAGGCATCTGGTCCCGGTTTGATGTTCGCAAGTCTTTTCCTGAAAGCATCATCCTGGTGATGTTTCACTGCCCGGTTAAACATGGTATTTTTTTTTGTATTTTGATATATAAAATCAAGAGAACCAGTATTTTTTTTTAAATGTTCGTTATATTGAAAATGTTGTTTGAATTAAAATCGTCTTGCCTTATGTATATTATAAATGTAAATGTTTGTACATATGTTTGTTCTACAGTCAAGCCGCAATGGCTTAACAAATGTAGATGAAATTTAATATAATATGCTGGATTAAAAAATAAGCCTCTTTTCATCCCGGAAAAAATGTACGGTTCTTGTAGGAGAAGCTTAAATATGAAATAATGTATGCTTGGAGGTTTCTTTGTTACGCTTCCATCCTTCATGATGAACATGATGAAGTTCTGTAGATGTAAACAATCAAAAATTAAGGATTCACTATAAAATAATGCATGTTTCCTGCGGGTGAAATCTGAATATTTTCTTTAATGTCTTAATTTAAATAATACAAATTGTTAAATCTTAAGTTCACGTAGACGAAGTCGCAGGTAGAAGCTAGTTCTTAATAATTTCCGACACGTATATACAGATTTAACTTGGCGTTCATTGCCTAGATGTGATTTCTACTTTAATTACATTACATTTTACGAAAAGCGAAGATGCATTGTAGAGATATTCTACCCCGTCTATGCACAGGGCAAACTTCTGTGCTCCTTTATTCCAGGAAATGAAGCTTCTGTTTTCTATGTTTTTTTGGTTATTTTACGATTGGCTTTGCCTGTTTTCTCTCAATCAATTACAAAATCCGCTTTAAACCTCAGACAATTGCCACAAAAGTCATGACAAAATCAAAATTGAAATTTTGTCTTGTTCTTATATTTTTAATTCAAAATTCCTTTTCAACAACGTCGTCATTTTGTGATGTGCTTACATTCATGTACGTACATACATTTGTACAAACAACCATGACAAGCTGTTTAGTTGAATAAAGAGTTTAAACCGTTTGGAGTAGTTTTTAATCCTTGATGACTAACTTACATACATCAGCTGGTAGATAGCTTTACAACATGCAAATTCTTATGCATTTTACATTCACGGCAACTTTTGTTAATCTGTCGATAACAAAATCGGCCTTTTTATCATTACTGAAAGAATGTAAAGATGAAATAGCGAATTGATTCATAAATGCGAGTTAGACGTTTATTTTTGCACACTACTATGTAAACCTCTTTGCGTAGGTATACCTTATTTTTTAGGCAATTAATACAAAAAAAAAACTCCTTAGATTGGCACGAGTGCAGCAATGTACATCTTATATTAAATTTGTGCCTTACTCTGAGAAAACATTTGCAGAAGAACAAAGCGTATACCAAAGTTAGTTTCTGTTCGTTTCACCAACCACTTCATTATGCTGCTTTTGTTTAGGAATCCTCAGACCATTGTTATTTGTTTTTCCGTGGAATGATGTGTTGGCGAAAGTCTGATTCCATTTGATAGAGTAACCTATTCAATTCACAAAATTTTGAGGTGAAAGCATTTTCGCTTTTATTCGCCTACAAAGGTGTGTAGATAACTGCCCATTTAAATGATCATTTTTAGTTTAAACATATTTTTTTCTGAATAGTTCTAATTTAAAAATTCTGTCCAGAAATTACAAAATTCACCTACACATTATGTTAATACGCTAATGTTTACCTCATATATGTATTTTTTTAATAATTTAAGTTATACACACAATATTTTAATGAGTTTAACCTTTACTGACTGTGATTGAGTAGGAGTAACTAAATTTAAATGGGCCAAACAGTGATTAAGGTTTTGAATGATGAAGCTTTGAATTCTTCGTACATAAATCTATGGAAATCAAAATTTTAATTGTTTTATTAAAAGTACTAATTGAAATTCCATTTGCACCTCAAATAGTTTCTCACTTTCCTTATCCATTCAAGCTACTCTTGAACACAACATACATATCTACTGCCTATGTCCATATTTGGAATAAAAAAAATATTTTTTTTTTGTATTGTATCAACACTGAATTAATTAAATTGTTAATAATAAAAATTGAAAATGCGGTTATGTCTATAGTATTAATGTTTCCTTCAATGTCTTCAATAGTGTTTTAAGACTTAAACTTGTTTATTTATTTGCACTGATAGTATCACACAAGATTCGGATTCGTCTAGCCTCTACTGAGTCGTATCCGAATTGAAGATACAATTTGAGAAGAAATTACGCATATGGATTCCAAGAAATTCTTTTGTTTAATGCAATCTAGATTGTCTGGCTAGGTTAACACAAGACTTAAAACTTTAACCTAACCAACTAACCATCTGCATCGTTTAAAATAGACATAACTTATTCATTTGACAAAAAATTTAACAAATTAGATTTTCTTCATATTGTTGCTGAAAATTTCTTGTTGCAATGATTAGAATTTTATTCCTAACATCTTTTTTTCCTTAAAATCAATCAATTTAGGCTTTTTTTAGATACTGGTTAACAAATGAATAATAAACCAACAAACTTGTTTGAGGCAGCATGTGCAATTATTATTCCTTATCGGAAACTGTTCTCTGCACTTGTCATAAATTAAAGTATATTTTGAAGTTCGCTTTTACTATCTTATCTGTTTTGTTTATTTTGATGAAAGATAAAATAAAAAGGTAAACTTTTGGGAATTCTGATATTAAAATGAATCATTTTCCATTTGTTTTGGCCTTATCATTAGAGAAAAAAGATTTTGATTGTCTAACAAAAACTCGAAACAAGGTATTTTTAATGAAATTGATTTTTTATTTAACTACTAGCTTTTTTACTGCGATTTCGTCTACGTGGACTTCAGATTAAATTATTTTTATTATTTAAATCAAAAACCGTGAAAGAAAATTAATTGTATCAGATTTCTCCAGCAGGAACCGTGATTTTTTTTTTTTAATAAATGTAGGCTTTGTAATAATTAATATATGTATGTATAATGAATTCATCTACCAAACTTCGCACAAGAAACCGTAATTTGTTGGGATAAAAAAAGCAAATTTTCAATCCAGCATCTCAATTCATCCCATCTACTAAGTTTCATCGAAATCCGTTAAGTCGTTGCTGCACGACAGTGTGTCACCTTGAAGTATCCCTACTAATTTTGACGGAGCAGATTTTCCTTACCGCCTTGGTGTTATTCCGTCAACAAACGTCTTAAGACGTTCACATAAAACTCTGCATAGAATCTTATAGGCGATGTTTAAAAGGCCAATTTCTTGGTTAGTGCAGAGAAGTCGATCTCCTTTTTTGTGGGTCGGGTAGATGGTACTGAGATTCCAACCATCGAGCATACTTTTCTCCAGCCATATTTTGCAGATAAGTTGATGTATGCATCTGATCAGGTAAACTCCAGCGTGTCTGATAGTTCCGGTTGAGCCCATAGGAACTAGCTTCTTTATTCGTTTTAAGTCTAGTAGTGGCTACTTGGAGGAACCTTGTAAGTTGTAACTAACAATATTTACTTTTTATTTGTTTGAATAATATCATATCTCGTCCGATAACTGTCCGCAAAAATTTCGCTGAAGCTCTCTTTCCAGCGATTAAGGTTGGTTCGTAGGAGCAATTATCGAAGTGACTAATTTTTCTACTTAAAGATTTTGCGGACTGAAATTCGCAGGTTAAAAAAATATTTATATATTAAATATTTAAATTATATTGCTTATTTTACATTGAAAATTCAATTTGTATTAAAAAAATTATTAAAAAAAAATAAGCAAAATTCACATCACAACAATTTGGTCAAGTCCATCCGTGCCAACTAGGTACATGTATGTATGGATGTATGTACTCATGAATTTCATAATCGCAAGCCAGTTGGAATTGATACCCAGAGAGGTATTGATGATTCACTTCTTTCAAACAAAAAAAAATTGAATGGGCCTTAATTTGCCAGCTTCTCTTATATACAATGATACAAGACAAAGCCTTGTTTCCCTCGCAGAAATTATTTTGCCGCTTTGGCTCTGAAAAGTAACTACCAATTACACTTATTGTGTAACCATTTGAGTTTATGGACTCATGTCGGTATTGCTAGTGCCGCATTATCGCTGCCTCACAGCGTTGTTGCATTTTTGCAATTTCTTGCATATCGATGTCACGCAAAACAGTTCATTAGAAAATGTTAAGTTTAAAATGGTTAAGCGCCAAAATGAGTGGCTTGATGGTAAAAGAAGCTTACCCATCAGCTATAACGTCTTGGGTTTCTCTTATTCAGAAACAACGCATTTAAGTAATATGTAGTAATGAGACAAATTAATAGAGAATTGAAACAATTGCACAATATGCACATGCTGTGTATTTGCGCCATTAAATAATTTGTTCAAATAATAAGTCATGAAACCCATAAGTAATAGAGTTTGCGATGTTATTTATGTCTGGAGCTTCTATCAAACAAAAAATGCAAAATTCTCAGTTTTCGAAGGTATTTTCATGTTATTAGCAGCCTCAGTCTAACTTTTAATATATGAAGCCAAAATAGATCATGTCTTTCTTAAAGATCTTCTCTTTCTTCATAACACAGTCACTACCTCGTAAATAAGCCGTTTTTATATTTTTCAATCATGAAACTAAAAATGTGCAATATTACTCTTTGAAAATTAAACAAAAAAATCTATCACATTTACTTTTTTAGAAATTGGAACAAGAAAAGCACGTTTTGCGGCAAAAGCTAGCTATTGCAGAAGAAGAAAGCGACCAACGAGTGTTGGAACTGCAATCGGACCTAAACGAACTAAAAGACAAATTGCAAGCACAAGTAACATATTCATTCAATCTTATTTTAAAATCAGCTTTAAATTTTAATAAATAATATTTTAAAAGGAAAATGCAATTCGACAAGCAGAGAAGGAGAAGACAATTCTTATTGACGAATTATCCAATCAAAACTCTAGACTAACAGAGCAAATTCAAGAAGCCCATTCAACAGAAGCCAAACTAATCGCACAAATTCAGCAGCTTAAGGACCAGTACAACTACAGAAACTCCAGCTTACAAGTACTAATAAATTAACATAAAATTTTTTGTTGGATTGTTATTTATAACATTTTGAATTTAGGAACATGTGAACAGTCTGGAGTCCATCAAGAGTGAATTGAATTTGACCACAGAGAAACGTCTGGATCTTGAGAGACGATTACAATATGTTCAAGACGAAAAGGAATCTCTTACATCTGCGTTGGAAGAGGCATCCGACCGGATACACATGCTTGAGAGGCATGCTCGAGAGCAAGAAACTAAGCTTGAAGTGAGTAGAACTGTCATCAATGTTAAACTTTTTATTTAAACCATTTCCACTTAAGACAACCTTGCAAGCCCTGGAGCGATCACAGCGGGAAAACAATGTCCTTACTGAACGACTAGGAACGGATGGTATTTCCAGTAGTTCAAACAGTTCACACGGCAAAAAGTCGTTGCAGTTTGAAATGGAGTGTGACGATGACATGAACGACACGAGTTACTCGGAAAAGCCAAATCAAATGTGGGTTGAGGCCCGTTCTGTGTTCATTCAGTTAAAAACGCTTGTCGATTCATTGAAAATTAGTGATGAAGAAGATTCAGGTTAAAAAAAAAAAACAAAGTTTTTTTTCAAAACATATATTTTACTTTATTAACCTTCACTACAGGTCTTAATTCAGACATATCATTAGAGTCCATGGACACTACACTTTCAACATTCAAATCCGAGGGTGAAACTGATTTTCGCCAGGGGATGCTCTCAGCAATTGCAGATGAATTAACAAGGCTTTTGTTGAACATAGACGCTGGAAACTTCAAAAAAATGTTGGATCAAACACGAAACATTGTACTGGAACAGGATGATGAAATCAAGAAAAATCAAAGCATTATCAAAGAGCTTGAGTCTAAGGTGAATAAGATATGTTTAACGAGTTTTTGTTTTGTAATAATCCTAAAATTCTTCATGTTCAGCTTACTGTGGCTGATGTTGAGTTGACCAATGTAAAGGAAGAGCGGGATCAGGCTCGCGGAGACCTTTCGGAAAATGGTGACCGTGACGAAATACTTGCAAAAGCACAGAAGGACCGTGATGCAGCTAATACAAAGCGAACGAAAGCTGAAGTTGATTTAGCCAAAGCAAGGGTTGATCTTATGCAAGCTAATAGTCAACTATTAGAAGCAATTCAGCAAAAGGTCGAACTATCTCAACAGTTGGAGCAGTGGCAGGTATGTCCTTTAACAATCAATGTGTATACCTAACATAAAATCACTCATTTACTACATTTAATCACCAGATGGACATGCAGGAGTTAATAGATGAACAAATGAAAAGCAAATTACGTTCGAGCAGAAAAGCGAAACAACAACAGACCCCAGAGTCTATCACATTGGCAAAGAGAGTTTCTTCGTACAAACTTTGGAGCCTCTTTCAACGGTAACTCCCACAAAATCAACGTTTTGCATTTAAAATCAAATTGAACCACAAATAGCTTTCTTTTGTATCTGATATTTTTTTATTATTTTTGTATCAAGAGCAAAACCTGTATCTCTTTTTTAATGATTTTATTAACATTTAAATTATATTAAAAGAAAAATGTACTTAGTATGAATAGTTATATTTATGACAAAATAAAAAAAAAAACGTGTGTAGTTGTATTTATCTTTCACAACTTGCCTTATGAAAAAGAGATAAATATATTTAATTGTATAACAATTGAAAATTGAATAAATAAATATTTAACATCGAAAAATCCACAAACAACTTAATGGTATTACTTATTGCTCGAAAAATAGTTTAATTTTGTTTGTAATTACGGTACACAAAATCGTATCTTAGGGTTTTGTCAAAAACTTCATGTATGTTGAACTGAATAAATCGAAAGTTATATATCTTGACAAGGTACTCACAGTCAACTGAAGAGTCCAAGTGTGTTACCGGGCCAAACGCCAATTTGTTAATCGACTTAAAGGAATCAAAAAATCGTATGTATGTATGTTGTTTTGGAAACGACATTGGCAATTTTAAAATTGTTTAAATAAAATAATTAAATATAAATCAATGAAGACAGATAATTAATTCTTGATTTTGGAAGTGTCCTTTATATTGAACTTAGGCACACGATCTTTTTTAGCAAGAATCTTCGAAGACAAATTGTCATTATTATCGCTGATGATTAAGTTAATGCGTCGCTCCACTACCCCCAAAATCAATTTCACATTGTGGACACTTAATGCTGTCTTAGCACTGAGCACATTAAGAATTGGTGAATTGTCGCAGTGAATGAAACTGTAGACTGTCTCGATTCCACTTAATAATTTCCTGAGTTGTACTTCAACCAATTTTTTACTTGTTGAAGACTCCTTGGCCAATTTCTCAATCGAAAGATGTTCGCTTGTGAGATAGTCGATATCTTCGGTCTTTTGTTTGAACTCCTTCTCAGCTTGGTCACTTTTTTGCCTTTCTGCAATCATGTTCATTTTTTAATCTTAAAAATTTTGCTTTAAATTGTTACTTACCAATTTCATCGCTTAGCTCTTGGGTGGTGTCATTCAACATTTCAACTTCATGACTTAATTCGTTGACATAATTGAAAAGGGCAAAATTTTCTTCTTCTTGTCTTTTGAACTGAGCAGCCAGACAATTGCTGTCCTCTTCTTGGTAAAGGCGCTGGATTAGAGTCAGAAAATTGTAGGTTTAGAACAATTAAAAATTGTCAAGCTCTATACTTTTATTTCCGATATGATTTCGCTGTATTCGGATAATTGCTTCTCAAAGTCTTCTTTTTGTTGTTGTTTCTTATCATACTCCCTCTGCTCTAGTTCTGGATTGGATCTCTTCTGTCCCTTGATATCAAAAAATTGCTGTAATTTGGCGTCATGTTCTAATCGACGTTGCATTTCCCGCATTTCCTGTTTTACAAATAAACGAATAATTCACACATTGATACAGGAATTAACACAAATTAAATATTAACTTGTATATGCATGAGCTTATCATTTTCATTTCGGTCCTTGAGTGCTTGCAGCTTGGTGCTCAACTCCTCCCGCTGGTCAAAAGCAAGTGTTGATTGATCAATTAACTCCATTATATATTTTTTGCCCTCATTAAATTGTTCAACCATTGATTCCCACATCTCAATGAAACTTGTTCTAGATTTAATTATATTTATGCGTAGAAAATCATAATTATTATATATTATAATACCGATCCCGAAGTATATGGTCTATAGAGTCTCTAAACTTAGCGTTATCTGTCAATACATCACAATATCTTTTAGTTGCAACATCAAGGCGATTCTCAAGCTTGATGACATTCTTTTGAACTTTTACCATAGCTTCTTTGTAGCAACTGTCGGGAATCTCAACTTTCCGAAGTGATTCAATTTCTTTCTCAATCTAGCATTGATAAATACAAGTATATTCAAAAACAAAGTAAATACAGTTAGTTACACATCTTATCGACCTTTTTAATATGACCTTCGAGTTCCCGTAAATTTGTTTTTTCAGACTCAAGTGTATTTTTCTGTTCCACAAATTGCTCCTGAATTCTAATGAGTTTTTTCTCAACCTAAAATATGAAATGTATTTAGTTTCAAGTATTCAAGTATTTTTAACATTTTGATGAATTACTATTGAATGTTTTCTGGCATGTGTTCCACACTCAAGACATTTAATTTGAACCAAAAAATCTTGATGCTCCTGTTGAAGAACGGAAATCATTCGATTCTGCTTCTTAAGTTGCTTTGTTTTGTCATCTGAAAGTTTTCGTAACTCCAATTGAAGGGTTCGCAGCTTCAAGAACGTAAATATAAAAAATACATATTAATCGTATTGATTTTTGTTAGGGGGAACTAACTTGTTTTTGAAGGCGATCATACTCAGCAGCAGCGAGAAGATCCAATTCCGCCTGGTCAGTCATAATTTTAACAGTTTAATTGTAGGCATAGTATAACTTTGTGAACTATATTGCACTGTATCTGAAATGTGTACCTTAAAACAGATCATAAATATATTTAGCATCAATAAACATTTACCTTGGTAACAAAACAAATTATACATGGTAACAGCCTCAAAGTGTACAAAGGTAAACAAACAATTTGAATCCAGTTACTTATAAACGTCTAGCAGTACTTAAGCAATTCGTTTTCCTAGTCACAAATTTTGCGAGAAAATAATAGTACTTATACGCCATAGTGTCCTAAAATAAAAGAATGTAATTACAAAATGCTGACAGTCAAACCTCAGACTAACGAGTCCAGCGAGAGAATGCTGATAGAAAAACCGGCTCATAAACGACAATCATGTCTCGGTCTACACTCACGGTTCTAAGATGGAAGCAGGGGTAGGTTATGGTATCTTCTCCGTAAGCCCATAAGAAGTGCAGAACACCTTCTATCATCCAATCTAGAGGAACAAACATGTTGATGTTTTCAAAGAGCCAGGACCGATGGATCCCCGCCTGGACTCAATGAGTATACGGGAATGAAATGGCAGGTAAACTGGCCAAAAACTGGCCCTGGAACCAAGCCAAATCTTACTATGGGTACTTGTGTCACTGGAAAAAGGGAAGAACATAATTTACCAATGATTCGTCAAAGCCGCCGCAAACTATAGATAAATAAATAAATAAATTTATTCCGTGACAACTCCTTAAGGAGCCAAAATCTAGTGACTGATACTCTCAACCATTCCTGTGTGTGTGTTGTTAATCTGCAAGAATGGAAGGGACCTACAATTTAGCGCCGTGTCCGAACGGCTACATGAGATTCACTTTTTCGAGAAAAATGTTTTACTCTTGGAGATTTTGTCAGTTCTTTGGCAGTACCAAGGAAAAGAAGGCGGCTGTCAGCGGAACTCAAACCCAGGCTCTTCGCTTAGCAGTCCGACACACTACACTAAGCCACAGGGCAAACGATAGATGGTCAACATAATATAAAGTAAAACACTGAATACATTATAAAGCTAAACAGGCCTCAACTGTGCTTCTTGGTTGGTATCCTATCCTATCGTTTATGCGGAAGAGGGCTCATATCACTTCCTCTGTGAAAACCCCAGCCTAGCCCAGTCCAGGAAAGCAGCCCTTGGAGAATATTTGTTCGACGAACTGGCCGATGTTTTAAAAAAGCTACTTAAAAACATCCTAAAATTAATAGCTAATGGCTTTTCCGTTCCCTACCCTTCGTCCCTTCCCTCTCTTGGGGACCGGATCCTTTGAGATCCGAGTGAGGTGATGCTAAAACCCGATGATATAAACTAACAGTCGTGCAGATTTAAAGCATCCTTTACGAATAACTCTCTACGTATCCGGTTTGAAGTCAAACAGAAATTTTATTATTCATCAGCATCATTCGGGTAGGCTTTTAATTGTTTCCAAAACCATTCTAAACTTGATAGAACAAAAAAAGCAGCTCTTTGTTTTGTTTATATTTTAATATTTAGTTATCCTACTTTTTAAGAAGATATATTTACATCCTAATTATTAATAGCAAATAAGTGTTACTTTGGACATTTTTAGCTACATCATTTATATTTATACAATTTAACGAAATTAAATTAAGTTATGTTAATATTTATTATATTTACACTATTTCCAAACTACACAAACTCTTATTGACTCTTGTTGATTTCGTAACCTTTAATAAAAGGTAATCCGGCATGCACCTTCTGTTGATACTCGTAATACTGGACGCCAAAAAAGTTAAGCAATGTTATCTCTTCAACGAATATCCTATCTTTGAAGAACTTCCAGCTCACGATTGTGTATAGACAAATGCAAACAGGGTTCATGAGAATAATCTGAAAAAAAAAATGATTTTATAAATTGTTCTTCCTAGTTTTTTATATTAATATACTTACTTGTGTTCCTATGGACCACCAAAACCAACCAACATACGAGGGATGTCTCACATAAGCATACACTCCATGGGTAACCAGTTGGTGGTCTTTAGCTTTGACATATTGTACCTTAACATAAACATTTTAATTGTTATTCAATTGATTTTGAACTATGAAAATACTAACAAGATGGTTAAAATTAGACATAGCTGTTATCATGGCTGTTTTTCGCATTATTTCACCAAAAAGACATAGTCCCACTCCAATTATCCAAATAAAGTATGTTGACTTGAATTCAGGCAAACAAATGGTCTCGACAATAAACTCGGTCCAGCTCAATGTTGCAGCCACTGCATAATGAACAGAATGATTGAGAATAAATGAATCAACGGAAAGGCTTGATGGGTTTGACCAGGCAATCGCCAAAAACTCTGAATAGTGAAAGAACGACAAGAAAAATCCATATACTCCGAATTGATTCCAGCAACCAGGTGCAAATAGCATAAGCAGAATACTGACTGAAGACACAAAGCCCAACAAGGAAGCTCTTATTGCTATCTAGAATTTGGAAAGAGCTTTGTTGGTAGAATGCATTGTTTTTTATGTTTATTATCTGCTTACCTGGTAATCTTTGTTTTGCAAGGAAAACCTTATGACCATATTAATGAGAGCATAATATAAAAAAGGCCCCCACAGAGCTGCACCCCAGACATTCGGAATGATATCCAAGACAAACTGAGGCACACATAGTGCCAAAACAACTCCTGCTGTGCCGAGGAAACAGTAAAGACTTAATTTTCCTTCGGGGCAAAGCATTTTGCTAATAATAAATAAATATTTTTAGCACTACAGCTGACTAGGAGGGCTATCTACCTAGTCTTGTTTTGATCCTGAAGAAAGAAGAACAAGAAAGGCAAACTGTCAGACTGTGTGTCAGCTTGGCAGAACTGATTTGTATAATGGAATGGTTCAGCAGACAAACTATAGAATTGATTTTGTCAGTAGAAACACATTAAAAACAGTTTGACATAAATAAAGTGTTATTTTTGTTTATTTTTGAATGCCTTTTTTGATTTATATTTTTAAGGTAAAAGGGCATTGCTTCACTGCCTCTACTGAAGTACGGAAACATATGTCTGTCTACAATCCAGAGAACAAGTTGCGCGCTAAAAACAAAATACCTGGAATTGTCATTATAATTAAAAATTCAAATTTTAAATTAAAATTAAAATAATTCACATTACACGTATTTTCTTATTAAATTTAATGAATGTTTTGATTTTTGGGTCAACTGGCAACTTTTTGCTTTTCTGGATTCTTCAATAGGCGTTCAAATAGTTGTATTTCTTTTTTCGCTCAGAGCGTTCAGATTTTCAATGTTGCATTTCTTTTTCCCTGAGAATTCTGTTCTGTATACGCTCAGGATAAATTGAGAATTGACTGAGCATTCTGAGAAAATGCTGAAAGCAAATTGCCCACACCACTCTTCGAAAAATAGATGCTAAAGTGAAAGAAACACCAGTATAATATGCATAATATTGCCGCCTGTGAAAGAGCCATATCAAAAGTGTCAAATTGTGACAGCCAACTGCTCAAACGTATTTCAAAAATATGTCTGAGTGCTCAGACCATTCTCCGTTCAGATAATTATCAGATATTCTCATACTCTTTTCAGAGACCTTTTCTGAGTAAAAAATCGCCTAATAATAGCAATTAAGTGCTGAACTCTTCCAGAACATCGAACGTTCGCTACGCCATCTCCTGTGAATTTTATTGATTATTCATAAAAAAATATTCAATACACAAGATTCACTCGATGAAAAAGAGATTCATTTTAAATCAATTTTTTCTCCGAGAAGTCGTTTCGCACGTGCAGGGATCCTTTTTTATTCCCGGAAAACTGCATTTAATTTTTATAATTCTTAAGACTTTTTACCTCATTCCGTCAAAAAAACTTAAATAATCATGGTAAGTAAAAAATCGCGTGTTTATAAACGATCTTAGTCAATTCATCAAAATCCAATTGGAGAGTTCTGGAACATGGCTGACAGTTGTGTAATGTTTTTTTTTCTTATCACCGGCAGAGTTCAATAAAAAAGATCATCCCTATGCTCGACCGCATCCTCATCAAGCGTGCCGAAGCTCTTACACAAACCAAAGGTGGTATTTTGCTCCCAGAGAAATCTCAAACCAAGATTTTGGAAGGAGTTGTAATTGCCGTCGGACCCGGAGCACGGAACTCTGTAAGTTCAATAATTTATGTTTTTTCTTTGTTATAAATGTTTTTTTTCCATCAAGGATGGTCAACATGTTCCTATTGGTGTGAAAGAGGGTGACAAAGTTTTATTGCCAGAGTATGGAGGCAGTAAAATTGAACTTGAGGATAAGAAAGAGTACATTCTGTTCCGGGAGGCGGATATCTTGGCTAAATTGGAATAAAATATTCGAGCCCTTCATCAAAAACTGGCTATCGCGGAGCGAAGAACTGCCACAACCTATTGTTATGTTTTAGTTAACAAAAAAAAAATAAAAATGCAAAGGTTTTTAGTCCTTATTACTTTATTTTCATTTTGTCCATCATATTTGACAGTCCGTAGACTTGGTTCATGGTGGATCTTTCCTGTAGGTCAGGAAATCCTTCAACGGCAGCCCTTTCTCTAGAAATTTTGACCAACGCTTCGAAAGATTTCGGTTCCCAAATAGCCAGATCCGCAAGGACTTTTTTGTTGAGCAGAATATCACTGCGGATAAGGCCTTCTTTGAATGATTCAAATGATATGCCATATTGCTTACAACCAGCTTCGACGCGCGTCTTCCATAACTACAGTAAAATACAATCATTTCTATATTAGCCGGGACTCACAAATGTCTGACCTACCTCTGCCATGTCGAGCTTCTTTAGTTTGCGGCCTTTGGTCGCGTATACGAGTGCTCTGTGGACACTTCTGATTGCAATGGAATAGCAGTTCCTATTTCTATTGCGGTAGTGCTGGAATTGAGAAATTGAGTAGGTAATTCACAAGAGCTGCAGCTCTATTTGACACACTTACTGCAGCCATTTTGAATATTTTCCTCTTCCTCCAGAACTCATCTGGACCTCTGGCACGGACAAGAAGAGGCAACGTTGGAAAAACCATATCTATTGTTTGAAAAATGCGACTTTGGAAGATTTAAGGATTTTTCTTATCAACTTGCAATGTTGCTTGAAGTTTGCATAACCTAGAAAAATGAATTATGAAGATGAACATTCGGATGAATTAAAGACAGGGTGCGTTTCGGGGATAAACAAAATAATTTTTTTTGCCCACCGATCTTTACATTTTTTTTTGTTTTTCTATTAATTTTATATTTCTTCTTTAAGCTGTGGATTAAAGAGAAAGATTTGTTGTACGTTTCATTTCATATTACAAAAGCTTTCATTATTTTTTGACTTAAATAACATTTTGTTTTAAAATGATTTACATAGTATCTTAAGGTATAAATATCTTCATAAGAAGTGCAGACATTTCTTAGACAGAGAAGGAGAAACAGAGGACAGAGGAAATGAGTATTTGTTTGTTTTCTGGCAGAAAAAAGAACGAAAACTCAGAGGATAATTCTCTCTTCGTCTACAAACTGAAAAATGCCCGTTCAGGGACATATGCGTACCGGTCCTTGTACATTTCTTATGGGCCTACTAATGTATTTGCATTTATGTGGGCATTTATGGCTAATTGGCTGTTTCTCACACGAATCTCACACGTATTCACACACACACATTTTCTATGGTTTTCTGAAGAATTTTTTGTATAACATAGCAAATGAGATATATGTATATAAATGAGATAGAGCATTGAATTGAATTGAATTGATATCCTCTCGGTTGTCATTCTTTTATTCTAACTATCATTGAAATTGAAACAAATCAATGAAGTCTTTTAATTGTTTTTTTTTTCTTGTCAAAACATACAAAAATCAATTTGAAAACTTTTACTCGTTCATTTTCTTGATTGCTATAACTGGGGCCTTACCTTACCAGTTTCTGGTTGAACTTCTGAACGTACTGTACCATCTTTAAAAAAAATTAAACGTATGAAGATGAATTGTTCCACCAAACAGAACTATTTTTACTGTTAGATGGATTTTATTATTCATACCTCTCTAGCCTAACCAAATTTATTTTTTATTATAATCTTAAATTGTTTAAATCTATTGCTAAGCGCATTAAACCGTTATTTAAGCGGAAGCAAAAACAGCGGTAGCGATAAACGGTAAGTTTGATTATTCTTTATTCATTTTCATTTGCTCATTGGGTAATGCTCATGGTTCACGAAACTGGAGCAAAATTGTTGGAACTCAAAGTTCCTGGGTTATACTTGAACCCTATATTATGTTACTCCAGCTTTTACTTTTGAAAGTAAATTATAGACCGGAAGAAATTAAACTTTTCTGAAAAGCCACTCATCTTGAGTCGGACGGACTTAAAATCAGTTTTTGCAAGTTTGCCTTGAGCTGAAATAAGTGTTGGTGCTTGGTGGTACCAAGATCAACTGTTCAGAGAGTATAGAGTCACTATAGGATTTGGAGTAGGTAGGATTTTGGGTATATGCAACATTACTTTTGTATTAAAAAATCTTTCGGCGCGATTTTTTTAACAATTCTGTTATTTGCTGATGATTTTTAATCTCGAGATTTTCAAATTATTGATGGGAAATCATTTTTAGATAAAGTTAGTTCTCAATGTTGGTGGGAATTTACTTCACAAAAAAAAGTGAAATTATTTCTCACTAGTGGTGAAGTTAATTCTAATGTGAAATTAATACCTGTAAACTTAGGTCCCTGAACCGTTTTTTTAATTTTATAATCGGTTAAATCCGTGACTACCGTTTTCTCAGGTTTTTTCCTGACACTTGTTTCATAATTCGTAATGGGCCTCAGTTTTCCCTCCATTTTCCGATTGTGTTTTACCTGTCTTTAACGACGCCGGTGATCTCCACTCATGTCAACCCATTTGCCTGCTCACTTGTGTCGCTGGGCTCACCTCTATATTCATCGCTTTCTGGAATATTCCACCCGAATTGTAACGCATTTTCTCATCTACTTATCCGGAGATCATCTTAAATCTACAAAAAATCTGCTGTCCAGTAAAAAGCACATTATTAAAAACTATGTTTTGCATTTATGTCATGCTGTACATCTATTTATTTTCAATTTTATTTTTGTATAGAATAATCTCTGCTCCAATACTTTAAGGAGTATGTATATATATAAACAAATATATTTTTAATCTATTCATATGTCTCCAACAATTCTTTTATTACGATAAGTCGTATTTTCCTGTAAAGGTGCTTTCCTAGATTAAGCTACGGGTGGTTATTAGTTTTCCAGTTATCTCTTATTATTAGTATCTTCAGCTATTGTATTACATCAACACTTTAAAAAATTAAAGGATATTTTGACTAACTGGAATTCAAGATTGAACAACTTTCTTAATATATTTTCTAACTTATTTACAACAAAAATATATATGTACATACAAACAAAAAACAAAACAAAAAACAAAGACATTCACATAAATATATTTATTTAAGAGAGACATACTTTACAACGTTTCAATATATTATATCATTTTTGTTTGCTCTTAAAATCTGTTATTTTCTTATTTTATAATCTTTACAAATACAATTATAATAATAAAATAATCTTAAATAAAATAGTATTTAAATTAGACATATTAAAATGTGATCATGTTAAAAAATCATTTTCACAAAACAACATTTTAAACTTAAATAAAAAATAATCCTATTCTATATAAAAAGACAGAGACTTAAGTCACTTATAAAATACTCATGTTACTATTATAACAACAACACAAAACAAACAAGGATAACGAGTTTTGTATAGTAATATTATTTTTGGTTTGCTTGCAAGGTACATACTTCCACAAAATATGTTCTATCTATAAAAATATGCACATTTCCCCCCAAACACACCGAAAAGGATTTATATATTTAAAAGGTCTTAGTAAATGCATATTAAATATGTAAGGTTCAGTTGCATATTAGTTTCTAAATGCCTTTTTGATTTTGATTTTGATTTTGTATAAAGTGTTATGTTTTCTTTGAATTGGGGAATTAAGGTAACAATAATTCTGACTTTCAGTCTTAAAAGTTTAAAGCTCACAATTTGTACACAAATTGGAACTGAATGTATGAGTGTATGCATCAAGATTATTAATAGAAACATATACAAATTTGTCTTTTTTGGATAAAATAATTAATAAAAAGCAATAACAAATGACAGAAAGTCATTGAGGGCTTAAGGGCTAGGTACTGCTTGCTCTAATCATTTTTTACATATATAAAAACTAAATAAAAAATAAAAAAATACATGGCTAATGATGATAGACGTCTAGGAAGTCCTAGTTTCTCTAATTTACTGTGGAGACTTTTCAGCCTGCGTTGAGTTTTCCACAGATCTTCCTTCTAATAGTTGTTGAATTTCATTCAATGATTTTCCCTTTGTCTCTGGTACAAAGAAGTATACAAACACGAAGCCAATGAATGTAATAGCCGAAAAAAGCCAGAATGTTTCTCCTGCTCCAATAGCATTTTTAAGGTTCACAAAAGTTTTGGTGACAATGAATGCCAAAACCCAGTTTGTAGTTCCAGCTATTGATCCAGCAACACCTTTGATGTCGGAAGCGAAGAGTTCACCCATCATAAGCCATGGAACAGGGCCGAATCCAATTGAGAACATAACAATGAAAACACACAAGGACACCACTGGCAACCAGCCAAGGTTATCCACGGAGCTCTTGTCGTTGCTTTGCATGAAGAAGTATACTCCCATAAGGACAGTTGAAATAACCATAACAGCAGATGAGGCCAACAGAAGAATTCGGCGTCCAAGCTTGTCGACAACCATTACAGAAATAAAAGTTGCAATGACTTGCATAAGGCCAACAACAATAGTTGAAAGACTTTCGTCAATTCCAGTCTGTGCGTCCTGTAGGCATAAATTTGGAGTTTAATACTTGTCCTGACATGCGTTTCGAATACTGTTACTTACCCTGAAAATATCAGTTGTATAGAAAATAACAGCATTTATTCCACTCAATTGTTGGAAAAACATAAGACCCAAGCTTATAATAAGCGCTTTGATTGTTACTTTGCGTGTCAATGCAGCAACGATTGATACTGGATTCTGCTTGATCTTGGCATCTGTTTCCTTGAGTTCTTCTATTTCTGCGGTGTAGTTGTAGTCAGAGCCACGGAGCCATTGAATAGATTTTACTGCACTTTCATTCTTTCCTTTGCTCACCTACAAAAGATAGATTTTATAAAATATATTTGGATAAAATATATTTTTAAAATATGTTACCAAATAGGTTGGAGATTCTGGCATAAATACAAAGATTGCTCCAAATGCCAAGGGGATCATTCCAGAAACGACACTCAGCCAAAAGACATTTAGTCCTGCACCAAGAGCGTACACAAACAGAATACCAATGGTTATCATGAGTTGGAAGAAGCTTCCCAATGTGCCTCGAATATCCTTGTGAGCAATCTCTCCAGTGTACATAGGTGCTGTCACACAGAATGCACCTCCTGAGATACCCAAAATGAATCTAGCAATATACATCATTTCGACATTTGTGGCCCAAATAAGCAATGCCCATCCAAGTGTGAACGGTAGCACCAACAATAGCATAGTCAGTTTTCGTCCAATAATGCTGATAAGAAATCCAATTGGAATACAAACGAAAGCCGCTCCCAGGGTTACAGCTGAACCAATCCACGAGAATTGCTCATCGGTTATAGGGAATTTGTAATCAGGACTTACAAGCTCCTTTTGGGCTGGCGATGTCCATCCCAAGAGAACACCGGCCGCTAATGCTCCTCCAGTAGCAGCCAAAGCCGCTACATACTGGGGCAATGTTTTCGATTTATTATCTCCACTTACCATCGTAAGAAGGTTTTCTTGTTCCTGTAAAGAAAAAAAAATAAATTAAATTATTAAAGCTTATAGCTTACCAAGTTAGAATAATATGTTCATTTAAATTAAATGTTTATTTTTTGTTGTTACGTTTCTAAAATTATTAAATAATTTTAATACGAATAACTGCCATATATTGTTACAAAAAAGGAGTAATGGTTCCTATGCATTTAAGTCCTTTTTCGAAATAATTTCACCAAAACGATAATAATTTTTGAAATCTTGAGGTCTGCCTTTTTAACTTTTTTTTTACTGTTGTTTTCCACATATGCTTGTGGCTGTATTTTGATTCTTCTTTGGGAGTGTTCACCTCATTTGATACACGAAAATTCAAATTATCACAGAAAATGTAAATGATAATGTATTTTTCCTCTTTTGTGTGCTTCAAAACTTTCGATCGATGTGTAGGGAAATTAATGAAGTTTGTTAGTTCACTCAACTTCAGGTATGCATTTTTGTGTGTTTGTGTTTTTAAATTAGTTTACAACTGCAATTATTTTCTAATAACCTTAACAAGTTATCGTTTAAAACCTAATGTGTTGATACTACGGCAAATACGAATTGTATTTTTGTACACATGTCTTACAGTCGGGATGTAAGATATTTTTGTACAAAACAAAATGCCAAAAATAAACGACGCACTAGACCATCCATGGATATAATGAAATGTACCAGTTCGCAGGGAATTTTTCATGAGAGCTGCCAGAATTTCGGGTATTTCTGGAGAAATACAAATTCGGCTTTTTCGGGAAGCTTGTAAAGCGTCCATAATTGAAAAATATATTGGCAAAATGATATAATAAAGTGATTAAGAGAGAATTGATTAAATACATACTACATATGTCTACGAATTTATAGTTTAATTTTTGAATTGGGCTTGTTTTGATCCGTTTCACAAATATGCGGTTAAAAATAAATCCATTAATTTTAAACTGCTCCCGACGGTTACCAACGTCTTCAGGGGACATTTATTTATTGGAATTGTCGTCAAGTTTGGTACATTCTTGTAAGCCTTATTTGTTATTTTAAATTTAGTTTAAAAAAAATTCACTTTTTTAATTTTTACAAAATTTGACAAAATAAATTAAAAAAATAATACAATTTTTACACAAAACAAAACTAAATTTACTAATATCACAGACTTTTTACGTTTCAAAACAAGCCCATTTCAAAAATTAAATTAAAAAAATAATAAAGCTTTGTTTTTTCGTATTATTTCCCTTCAAAAAATAAACCTGATTGTGTGATGTAGATTCATTTGTTCATATTTACAAACAAATTTATTTGTTGAAATCTATAGGCCATTAAAACTGATATTTATCGGCTTATAAAATGCAATTTTGTTTCACTATTTAAACTTTTGTTGCTGCGTTTTCTTTGGGTAAAAACCAAACACATTTCTATAGTAGTTAAAAATTCACAAATGAAATCCTTATTGTAGCAGAAGTAACAGCACTGTTTTTTTTAACTTTGTTCTAAATTGGTTTCTTATTAGAAATATTTTAGCAGAATTACATCACCCAATCAATTTTTTTAAGTTTTGACTTTCAAACCAAATAATATACGCAGGTGTTTTAACCATTTTCAAGTGTTTCACAACAATATAGTTTTGCCTGCATATTCTGATGGCACAACTTAATGAGCAGCCTAAGTCAACAGACTATATGCTATTGACATCAGTTTGCGTTGCTTGTCAGTAGAAATGATGCGGGTTCACTATTTTTCCGTCGAATGCCAAGATCCTCTATTTTCCAGGCAAGATGCACGTATACCAGTTTTTTTTAACCCAAAACTCGACGTATAGTATTCAAAAACGCTTACCATTTACTACGCCAAGAGATAACATCTTTTTCGAATTTATATCGGTTAAAATTCACCTTTAAGTGTGTAGGGTATCCTAGTGTCAGGTTTGAAGCCATGTTTTTAAAGCTATTCAATCTAAATAAGTAAATCTAGCTATACAGAATTTTAATAACCTTTAATCGAAATTAAAAAAAGTAGAATGGACATCTAAGTTTTAATACGTCTGACGTATACGACTTACCTACGAAAATACAGGGTGATTCGCATAAGGTGTGATAAAAAGCGTGAAGGTTGGGTCGATTTCTGGCTTTTCAGAAAGTATACCAGTGTAACAGTTGTTTTTAGGATTTTGTTTCTGTTTCAAATCAATTTCTTTGCCCTCCCTACCTAACTACCCTTCCATACGATTTTTTTACTTTTCCGACCCAACCTCCAGGCTCTAGCTTTTTGTCACACGTTATGCGAATCACCCTGTATGTTAGTAGATAAGTCGCCTGCGTCGGCCGTATTAAAATTTGGATGTCCAGTCTTCTTTTTTTAATTTTGGATCAAGGTTATTAAAATTCCTCCCATAAATTTTGTTTAAATGTTTCACAAATACACATAAACACAGACAAGAAATATCGATTTATTTCAGCAAAACCCACTTTCCATTTCCATCCACAAACAAGAATACATTTGGTCCAATAATGTCTTGGCAGCACATGCATTACCTATACAAATACTTGCATTATAGGACACTTGGGTGTGTTCATAGTTCAACAAACTTGAATCCATCCTAGAGTAGCACCAGTAATGCATAGACTTTGACGAGTGCTATTTGCATTCATTCCGGTTTCTTCAATATGAAATCCAGACACCACCGCAGCACAATTGCTGTTGCAAAATGTCTTATGTGGCAGCGCTAAAATAAGTCGTTATTTAAGTTGCTGGGATAAATTAAGCTCATCCGAATTCCGGATCTGGTCAACAGGTTATTTTGAGCTTCTTAAAATAAATTTCGCAAAAATAACATGCAGCTTTATAAGGAATATTGTTAAAAATGTCCAAGTATTACTTAAGTCTTCAAAAGTGAAAGACTGATGAGCAAACCCATTGACTATTTCTACACTTTGGCAAATGCATTATAAACAATTGCCCAATGTATACAGGTACGCATACCTACCTACAATTGTATGGGACATTTTATGCCGTTGGCCATGTTTGTCAACTGGCTGTGGACAGTGGTGTCGATATATCGGTACCTTAATCTAGGTCTGGCATTCAATTGCCTTTATAGGCAAATTATTTCAAATCAAGTTACTTATTTTGTTCATACCAAATGACAAAAATTACTCAACCGTTAGGTTGACCTCATGTAACAAAAATGTTCTAAAAAAATTCATACAAGTTGAGGATGTTGTTACGGTACAATCATTTATTTTGTGTGTGACGCAAAAAAGTGCCTGTCTGCGTCAGAGGGCATAAAAAGGACACTTTTGAGTAATCGAGTTGCGCTCAGCATATATAAATAAAACAAGTTGACCTTTTCAGAAAATCAACAAGTTATTTTAAAATTTTAAAGGAGCATTTAATAAATAAATAACAGTAATTTACCTGAACATTTAATTTAACCGGTTGTCGGACGCCATAGCTCTCCGGATTGGTAGTTTCCAGCAGGCGTGAGCTTTCTTCCGTGCTCTCGGTCATTTTCGTTTCAGACATTATTGCTTTCAACAAATTATTATATTTACACAAAAACTAACACAAAACACGCAAATGTCTTGAATAAAAATGTAAATTTTCTGCACCTAGTGAGTTTTATTTTGTTTTTGTTTTAAATTTTCTTCAGCAAATATTGAAAAACAACCGGACACTGAGATTACTTATGTTTTTTAAATACCTATCTGAGGTTAGTGTGCGGATGGCAGTATACCATTTACCCTTAGAAATTTTGCGTCAAGGAGTTTGTCCTTCCGAAAATTTGGAGCATGCTCAGAAGTGTTTGACTTTGAATTTGCTCCTTAATGTCACACGCAATAATAGAAAACGCGTTTACCAAAGACAAGACACAAGAATGATATTGAATATTTAACACGATGACAGTCTTATCAGACGAAAAAATGTACAAACGAGGAAAATTCCGCTCTGGTGGAGGGGCTTGCAGTGCGAGTACAACTATGCTGCTTCTCCGACTGGTGAGCAACTATTTTTGATACCCATCAGCACAAGGAAGTGGTCATTTTATTCGAATCTGACTAAGTAACGGAGCCACGGAGACGGAGAATGGTATAAAGAGATTGTGACAAGCACTACTATACACGATACACCAAATTAAATGTGGTAACTGAAATGATATTATAATCTTCGTTTATAGCGCGGTACATACTATAAAGTTTTTTATTTGTCGAAAGCTTCCAAAAAAAGTAAAAACTTAACGATACCACTTCCCACACGGCAGAAACTTGTATATGACCCCGAATTTTGTGTTTCGACGCAGTTAGTCAGTTATGTTGTGTAACTACTTATTGTCTTACTAGAAGTGCTGACGAGGAAAACTTGTGACGACACTGAGTACCAGCCCCCAATCGAAGCCAATAGCAGCTTTGTATTCGTTCCACATCACAGCATATGCACTAAAGCAAAGACTAAAAAAGTAGGTGAGCAAAAGGAGAGAGGAAATGTTGAATAGAAAAATAGAGATGGAATGGAAAAGCTCACAAAGAAAACGCAATTAAATCATAAAAGTGAACATTTTAACACAAAAAGGCATAGGCAGGTGATGCAAGAGGTTGCAAGAATCTCCTTATAATCCTATTCGATTAGAATAATACAATTTCAAAAAATAGACGTATGATTGCTTGTAGGACTATCTAATTACTTCAGATTGAGGTCGTATGTTTTTGATTGTTCATGCTCTGGAAGTCACCCCTGTGCCCCGTGGCATGACCAATGAAATGCCGGATTGTGTCGCACGTTCATGCTCTTCCCGCATAATGCTGTTTAAAGTAGCTTCAAATATTTACTTGTAATGTAATAAATTAAAGATTTAAATAGTTCTTAATTTTTACTTCTGTTATAAATAGATAGGTAAGGCAAATATATTCCTTAAAATAAAAAGAGAGGTAATAATCAAAGATGGCATTTAAGGTATACATTGCCTGCCAGTATGATTAGTACTCTGGACTCTGCCTTAAATGGAAAAACATATAACCTTGAAATGCTTAGCTTTGTAAATAAACGTGGCATAATGGTAAGTATTAGTGTAGCAGACTGCTATGCTGAAGGGTCGGGGTTCAATTTGCCGCCAAAGTCACCTTGCCTCTCCAAGCGTAAACTTTGCCTCTAATGTCGCCCTAGATCCCTATTGCAGGATCACAGTACACATATCATTAGAGGTTTTATTTTTGCATCTGCCAAAATCAAAGTAAAATGGCGGCCGGCAGAGACCATCAGCTTGTTTATTTGTTCCAAAAAATAGATTTCGTGGCTATATTTTAAAGTATTGGTGGTAATTAATTTATAAAAAAACCTTTTTAATAAACAAGAAAATAAGAAAAAAATATATCAATCTATAGCAAATGATACAAAGAATTTTTTTTTTCGGCAAGAAAAAACCAATTTGAAGAAATATTTTTTACTAAAAATGTATTTACATATCTGTTTTCCTGATGCAAATTCGTTTTTCGTATCAGATGATTGTTTTTTTGACAGAAAATGGAATAACTTGTTCCACTCATTTGAATTCCAATTTCGTTCAGTTCCAATGACACATTTGTATCCGAAAAAAATTTTCATGTGTATTTCAACCAGGAAAATTTTTCCAATGACAGAAAATTTCAATGATTGCTATAACTGATCTCTCAAAAAATTCCAATGATGCATTTTAATGATCGCTTTAACTGCTCCTTTAGGCGTTAAGTTGTGAATAAATGTAAACCAAATATAAAAAAATAAAAAAAATAACCAAACATTTTTTTAATTTTTCATTTATTTATTTATATTTTCATAATATATTATTTTTCGAAGTAAAAATAGTTTTTTCTCAAGGATCCTGGAATTATAATTCGATATGCAAACAAGAGCGAGTTTGTGCAACCATGTAGTGCCCTTTGAGTACAAATAACAATAGCATCGAAGTAAACAAAACTTGTTTCTCAAAATCATTAACACAGCATCATCGGTTAAAGAGTGATTATAATTTTATTGCTGTTTTATTTTTTAGCAACTTATCAAAATGTTATAAAATATTTACAAAATTATGATGAGTTGCTTTTATAATTTTCAATAATTTTTATAACACTTTTGACTATAAAACCATTGACATATTGTTTACCTATTCCTAAACTAATCATGCTTTAATCGGCTCGTAAGCTTTTTAAAATGTTGAGCTTAAAAGCTTTTTAAAAATGTAGTTCAAATGTCTATGTACATAATATTGAAAACTTATTCTCAAATACAAGAAAAAATTGTTTACTTTTATAAACAAAAACTTGTGTTTGGCGCGTGGGATGTGGGTAAAGAAAGAATATTGAAACAAAGATAGCACCTGATATAAAACAATCAATTTAGAGTAAATACTCATGAAAACCATGATTAATTGGGTCCTGTTGTTATCTTTCTTTTTCTATTTTTTTTTTTTGGGTTTCGCACATTCATTGCCATCATTATTTTTTGTGTCATAAATATATATTTGGTGAATTGGTTTTTATCCAGAACCAGACCCTAACCATAGTCTTAACCTTAGCAAGGTCATAAAATCGTCATCCTTTATTTTTTTCTTGCATACATTTATGTGGCTGAATTGAATTTTCCCTCTAAAGCAGATGTAATTTTCTATATCCTTTGGCATTGATTTTCTCACAAAATGCAATTTCAAGGCTATTTTTAAATTTAGAACTGTCTGAAACATGTGACGACTTACTCATTAAAAAACAGAGGAAAGTTATGGTATTTTTTAAGCAAATATAATGAATTTATTTGTCATTTTGAAAAAACAATATTTTGTATCCATTAATGTCTCAATAAGAAAATAAAAAAAATATCCCAATCCTCGTAGGAAGGGTAAGCTAGGAGAATAAACAGTATTTTGCTCATTGAATTAAAATTTGGTTTTGGGGCTGATTAATAAAAAATAAATGTGTGTTTATAAAATATAGGAACACTAGAAGGTAATATTTGGTATTTGATAAAAATAAACTGCCACGCCTTCTGCACCAACTCGAACTCATCATCAAAGTTGGTCGCTTGCCAAAAAAAAAAAATCGCGTGTTATAAATCGTTTAAGATGGATATTACAGACTGTCCCCGTCCAATGACTTTGAAATGTATTTTTTAAATAGTCTTACTGGAAATTATATTCTTTAGCAAAATCAGTCGCAAAATCAGGCGAAAAGAAGTTCTATCTGTGTTTATTGAATGGAAAATATTTGAAAATGCGTTTAAAGCAATTTTTCTATTTTATATTAATAGAACCATATAAAAATTTTACATTGTCTACGAAGCAATTTGATAAGATTTTATTGCAAATAATATTACATTTGTTGTTGACGGATAGATGTTCACAATTTTAACAATTTAAACGCACAATAAAGAACTTTAATGCAGATCTGTGGTCGACAAGATGAAAACTTATACACAATGTTATTATTTTAATAGCATTCTATATGAATTATTATTCTGGTTTACATTTTCTGCTGCAAAGTCTTATAAATAAATAGAAAATGTCTTTTAATTCACTTGAATATTAATTAAATTATTTCTGACAATTCAATTTTTTTTAACAAAATTTCTGTTTCCCCATTCCATTGTCTAGCTAACATCCGTCGCCGACGCATCTTTCTTTATCATTTCAATTGAGAGGCTATTTCATTTTATTCAGCCGTTTTTTCTTAATAAAAAAAAATAATTGTGTATTTAAACAATAAGACCAGAACCATATTTCTTTTCTTCTCCATTTTACTAGAATGAGTGGATGAAACGATGAATTTAAGTAAGATCATGGGTCGTTGGCCTTTAGAGAGGAAGTTCAAGGATTATTCTTAAGCACAAGTAAACCATAGTATAAAAGAGGCATAGTATTGTATATAAAAACCGACCTTTTGAGCTCAATTCAACAGTCCTAAAACAATTGAGTCTTAATGGGTATCCGTCTTCTAAAAAATATCGCACAGTATAAAGTATTTAAGCAGTTTTTGAGATCTTTTGTTTGGAAATGAAGTTGATCCAAAGATTCATTATTTGTTTTAATATCAGTGCCTTACATCGATAATGAAAGGCATTTTAAATATTTTTTTTAAACATACTGTTACATCAAAAATTACATATTTTATTTATTTATCAAAAATAGTTATTACTTATTACATTATTATTACAGGTGGAAACCAAAAAGGGAAGATGGAAGAATCAAGAGATTTTACGTTTATTTTAACTTAAATTTATTATAATAAGTTATTAACAAAATATCAGTTCAGGTTTTTAGGTATTGGTTGATTCAAGATGGCTCGGTCTTATTAAATAAATAGCAAACGAGCATAAAACTGATGAAATATTCTATTTCCGGACATATTTTCAACGCGGTATAATTTTTTTGTTTAAAAAACTGGTCAAAAATAAGCTTCGAATAAAATATCAATGAAGAGAGTTCGACGTATGTAGATGTAGAAAAAAATTGTTTACTACCAAAAATTCAACCAAGAGAATGATGGGAGGGGTGGTCGTTTGATATACAAAAAACAATTAAGCATCCTACTTTCTATCTGGATCTGTTTGAAGATCAAGATAAGATTAGTTTTAATTCTGAACACCAGATGTCAATTTTCTTGTGTTGTAATTAAAAGAAAAAGTTTTTTTTCATGACTTGGATCGTTTTATTATATGGATCTTGATTGATAACAAAACGTAGCATTTATCAATGAAAAAAACTCGCCAACAAACAACGGATGTTATATAAGTACAATAACCGCAGCATTAGTGGCGCAGCCCCACGACCATAGATTTTAAGTTTAAGTTTACCTTAAGTCTGAACTGATGTCAATGGTAGGGGAATTTGTAAAATGTTGCTCTAAGATCTATGTAATTTAATTTCATCAATCAAATGAGAGTGATAACTTGACAAATATGCCGATATTATAAAAAATGGAATTTTGCTGAAATGCTTTAACGATTAGGTAATTGCATAGGAAGTGTCTCTTAAAACAAATTGAATAAAGTTTAAGCACTCGTTTAAATAAGTAGGCACTCCACGCCCAAATCTCTGTATGGTTACCTACATACATATTTATGTGAACATATTTTTTATCTTAAAATGCGTGCTTTAGTATTTTATCTTGAAAGGACGTTGAAATTAATGGCGAAATATTGCGCCATAAAGAAACAAAGAAAATTCTATAAAAGAAAAGACATACAAATCAGTAAACAATGCAATTGAGAATTCTAATCATAAAAATAGAGATATTGCCTTGACTTTTGGTTGCTAAACTAAAAAAGAAATTAAACCAATATAAACCTAATAAGATAATATTGTCATGTTTTGAAAAACATTCCTACTCAGATTGTTCCAAAAGACCTAATCATTAAACACTCTACTAGGAAAACAATTGTTTTGATTGTCTTGTTATTGTCTTGACTTTTTGTGATCCTAATGGATTTGTGACTCTCAAAAAAACGCCCCCTTTAAGAATATTTCGCGTCTGAGAATAGAGTTCATCATTCAGTTTCTATTTTTATATATGTACATAGATATATACAGGTTCATCTGTGTTATCGTTTGTTTCATTTTCGCTGTGACTTAAACAATGTGGCAAAAAAAACACAAAATATAAAGTCTTCTTATTCCTGTCATTTCCGGTGCGTCTATCATTTCGTGTTCTTGATTAGGGGCCATAATTCTCCCACTCAATTACAGAATTCAGCTCATTTTATTTTCTCTCAAAAAATTGTGTATCAAATGTGCAATACAATGTGAACACTTGTACATTCATAAAGTACTAACCGCCAAAGAGCCTCACTCAGCTTAAGATGATGTCTTCAATCTTTTCGCCCTTTAGCTTAGCTATTTCTATCCAAAACACCGATGATCTTTGCAGAGATGTTGACATGGTATATTAAAGCTTATAGTGACTTACCGAGTTAAATTCTGTGGGATGTTTCGCTTTATCTTCAATTCAATTGTCTACGAAATTCGTCGCTATGATTATAAAAAAATCTGAAAAAATGTATTTTGTAGGCTTGACCAGAAAAAATCTTTAGGAGCTCAATATTAATTTGACTGAGGCAGAGTGGATTTAGGGGACAAGGTTCTTTCTTAAGAAAAGCTTATATTTTGCTTGGTTTATCCATATTTTAGCTATAGTTACACTAAATCTCCAAATTGTATTTGTTGAATCTACTTTTGTTCAAGCAAATACTCAATTTAAATTATAAAAAAAAAATTGTTGGCTTAGAAATCTGTGGAAAAAGCGCTGGGTTCCGTATAAAAGTACACCCCTCAAAAGGGTTCCTGAAAAGCGTTCTGGACAAATATACAAAACTGTGCTGATAATTGTTTTTCAATTACATTCATTTCCCTTTCAGCATTATTTTTTTTGTTATAAATTATAAAAAAAATAACAAATTGGTTAGGAAAAAATAAAAACAAATAGATGGTAAGCATCAAGTATCAAGCCAGAACAAAATAGGATTGGATTGAATAACGATATAGGTAACACCTCACTAAATAGAGCCACATGGACATAACAACTAACTTTTAAATATAAGCTTCTTAAGTAGAAATACTAATGAAAAAAAAAAAACATTTATGATCACCAGTCATCACCATTCGTGAAAGTATATTTTTGTCTGAGGCTTCTGAGAACTTTGAGTTAAACCATCAAAACGTCATTTGCCTTCTGTTTCTTCAGAAGTTTAGAAAAAATCCCATTAGCCCTGAGTTCCAAAATAAATATCTGGTTTAAGAAGAATAACCATGTGTAAGGATCACTTGCAAAAAAAAATTATACGTTAGTGGTTTTTGACAATTGAATAAAATATCATAGTATGCAAGTACTTATGTATGAGCTGAGTATTAAGAGATACATTTCCATCGCGCAAATTTCCAATCCCACAATGAAAACAAAAACAAGATGATAACGCAAATCGATCTGTTATTTCATTGGTTCTGCATGGTGGGCACGTCATTTGCTTTTCAATATTTGTTTGTCATATATGCAGAACATTGCTTTAAGTTAATTGACGTTTGAAATGCACATTTTTCGATTACGCGAATGCAAATCAACGCTCGAATGTTTTATAAATAATTGCCAAAGCACGTGCCCGACGTACTTTGCGGAATCTAAATTGCAATTATTTGTGAACTATTGCATAAAGCAAATCGACAAATCTATCTGTGCAAAATAGAACAGTTAACCTGGTGTAAGTATACATATATCTTATATTTAAAAAAAAGAGTTTTTGTTTATAGGGTTTGATAAACTCTGTGTGTATATTACATTCCAAGCTGTTCAGCTGATGTAGAGACATTTTTTTCAAGATCGCTGCTACTAATTTTTGCCGGTACGCAATGTCACTGCCGAGAGTTAGTAAAACACACGCACCTGCTTAAGAAGTATATAGCCATTTCCGCATTTTTTTTAAGAATAAAAGTGCCCCGTCATTTTAGGCTTTATCTTGGGCGGAACTTTCGTAGGGTTGAAACTTGAAAACCTCAAATTTTGTTTGTGAACTTATCAACAAGTTGGGTGGCTAATATTAATCTGACCTTAACCATTTCTGACGTTATTAATCAATGATAACACTCGAGACATTACCTACGCAAAAGTTCAAAACATTTGAAAATATCTCCCTTTGAGTATCTCTTATCGGTGTCTTGAACTGTAAATATTTGTGTCAAATAAATTATACGATTAAAAAAGTCAATAAGCATATAGAAAGTAAAAACATTATCACATAATCATCTAGCAGTAATAAACAAAAGTTCGAAGTACACTTCTGATGGTTACTCTTGGTATGTTTAATCTTTATAGACACGTGAAGTAAATATTATACTTAAAATTGCGGAAATGTTTTTACTTCATAAAACTGTATAAATCATGTTGATTTTGTTTTTTGAAATTTTCCAAATAGAAATCGGAAGCCTCCTACATACAATAACATGTTAACAACTGCAAGTTATGAAACTCTAGCCACTGAAACACACAATTTGCTTGCAATGACACTTGAGTGCATAGAATTTTGCTTGACTGATTTATTCAAAATAATTTTGGCCTGGAATTTTGGAAGAAAAAAAAAAATAGATACTACAGATACAGATACGAAGTGCAATGACTTTGGTATTCTATACTGTAATATCAAACGTGAAAAGAAAACGGAAAAATTCACAATAATTGTTCATATCAATTTGTGGGTGTTTTTCCAATTTGATGTATGTACATTTGTACATATATAACACATTTCGTAGAAATTATTTGCATGTAATTCCCCTCAGGTTAATTACAGGTATTTTTTTTACCTAAGCTAGAATGCAATAATTATTTTGCGACTTATTGCTTTTGGAATCTGTGAGATAAACTGCATTTTATCCTATTCGAACAATTTAATTTACAAGACGAATAGGTAAAAGCGTGCTAAATGTTGTGTTCAAATTTTGTGTTAATACTAGGTAGAAAATATAAGTGTGGAATGCCAACGTGACTTTTTCACCGAAGCGATTTAGGTATAGATATAGATTCTATTCTAATTTGTTTCAGTTTTTAGAATTACTAAACAATTTGCAAACAAATGCTATAGAAAACTGGTGATTATGTATTTAATTTTCAATTAGTTGTCCAAAAAACAAATTTAATTTGTTTAAACTTCATTGTGTTACTATTATTATTTGTTTAAACACAATCCAATTGGTATTTTTGCATTGCTTATCGTTATTACGAACACACTTAATCTAATCTAAAGGTTTATAAAATATGGTGTGGTTTTCCAATTTTTGCAATTTGATTAAACCATAAAACGATTTATACCAAGAGCTATAATGATAAATGCAAGCAAAATTATCGTAAACAATGGTTTATGGTAGATTTGAGATATGTTCAAATCGGAGCGTGAACTACCTCACATATTCACATATAAACCTGGAAGTACCAATTTCCGTGTAAATTTTAATCTCACTTGGCATGATTAAAAAAAACGTGAATTATTTGCAAAGTTAATTCATATTAAATAAACCTAAACACCTCCTACATCAAATATCTGCTAACTAAGGAAGTAAGTTTCTTTTTCAATGAAAAGCCGATGTAGAATTCTTGCACCTTGAAAAATGTTGTTTAATATTCAAATCACAACAGTCAACAGTGAGTGGTTCCCATTTTATCGTCTAAAGGTAAACTCCTTACAATTAATTGCAAAATGAAAGAACAAGTTGTAGTTCCCCTGATAAATGACAAATTTATATTGTACCTATGTTCTTATTGTAATGTACTTACTTTAATCGAAATTCGTCATTGTGAAGGTCATTTTTATAAAACTGCTTTGATTTGCATTCATTTAATCAAAGTTGCTAGTCAAGAGGTTGTAGGTCCTTTAAGGATCAATGAAGTGAAACAAATTAAAAACAACTAGCAAAAATTGTTGTCTAAACTTTTACATAATTTATATAATTTTGAATGTTAAATATAATAGTTGCCAAATAAAATTAAAAAAAATTCCTCTGATGATCTGACATTTTTAATCTCAAATATGAGATAGTGCGGCCTTTATCGGTTGGAACTGTGAACTAAACAGTTTGAGGCCATAAATATTCGAATAATCGCAAGTACACAACAAATAGGCTTATTGAGCAAAAATAAAAAAAATAAAAATTATAATATTCCCGCAAATAATAAATATCTAGACGTACATATACTGAATTCACATACCTTTTATTCAAATATTGGTTTCCGTTGAAAAATAATACAGAAGGATTCACTTTTAAAAACTTCACAACAAATATTAAAAGTCTTTTAATTTGATGTTTTTGTTTTATAAATCAGAGATTTATGGACAAATGTGTTATCCTTGCCAAACTTTTTTGATGTTTTTTCAAAAGAACTTTTTTTTGTTATATTCAGAATTTGTTTAAATTAATATATATTTTCGTTCTTTTCCTGTTCAGCACGGCCGCGGAAACACAACTGCGTTGATATCAAATCTGTCGTAACGTTTTCACTTCGCAAATACTTGATACGAAGTGTCATGACGTTTGGAAGACACATTCGTTCAATCAGACAAATTTGCTCAGAACAGAGTTCTGGCAAGATAGTGAGGTTGTATGAATGTTTTTCGCCAGCGAAAAAATATGTACACAATACTCATACACGGATTCGTTTTGCATCAGTGTTTTATTATTAAGGGTTGCAATTGCAATGAAATCTCTTATTACCGGTCCATTAGATGTACATACACACTTCCTGATTTAATAAATTCTTGTGTGTGCCTTTAAAATGCATAATTATGCATGTGTAAAAATTAGTTTGTGCAAAAATGATGTTCAGTTCGAGACATACCCCTCAATACGTTGAGATGAAATAAAAGGGGCTCGTCCCTGCTAGAGCACCTGACGTCATGAGTTACATGCAGACAGAAATAGTAAAAAATCGATGTTTCATGGGAAAAGCTTTTGGGCAAACCGCGTAGAGTTAGAGGATATGTACATATATATTTGAACGTGTGTATTTTAACAATCAAATCTTGTTTTAGATGTGATGAAAGGAAGAATCATTTTTTGAATTTCACAAGATATCTAGTACATATATCATTTATTATCGTTTCACATAATGAAGTCAGAATTTCTCAGAGTGGACTCATTTAGTCAATGATGTAATTATATAATCACTGTGTCTGAGAGTCATTGGGGAGTAAACCTACCCTAAACCGATTAAATTTAACAAAGTGAAATGATGTTGCATATGTGAGGGCTAAAGAAAAGAAATAGTTAGTCCGAAAGACAGACATAACTGCTAATATGTAGGTAAACGCTCTTGCGTCCATTATTTCCACATAAAGAGATATTTCAAGTTTATAAAAACAGACAGTTTTGGGACATTTTTGAAGGATTTAAAAAAAATAATAAACAAATACAAAGGATAACACAAAGATGTTTTGAGTGATATATTACTTTTTAGTTATTTTTATAATTCATAGTTATTTATATTTGAAAAAAAGCAACATTCAAGGATTATTAAAATTAAATTAGGAGGATTACGATAACTGCGAAATGATAACGGATTCTCGAAGAGGGACTTGATACAGACATTTTCATACCATGGGAGTTGTGTCTACCTCCCACCGTCTAGGTAGGAGGGACTATTTTTGCTTTATTATATAGTTTTTAAATTAAGAAATATCTATTAATAGCTTTTGAAAAAAAATGTTTTTCAAAAAAAAATTGTCCAGTCAAACAATATGTGCTCCTAAGCATATGCAAAGTTTCTTATCCAAAGAATCCAATCGCCAACCTACCTAAAATATAATAGTTTGAAGAGAACCACGTAAATAAATACCAAACAAATTATAAAAAAACGTTTGGTAATTTCCGATTTCCTAAAAAACTAATATAATAAAATCATCTAGTTAGCAATCTACAATTAAAAATCAATAGAAATAAAAAAATTATTCACATGAGAGCGACCAACGAATAAACGAACATTCGTCCTCTTTGACTTTTCTTTTACAGGATTGTTCATAGCTATCAACCACCAAGGAAACAAATACAAAGGTGGTTTTGAGGTTATTCGCGAACGAATAATTTGTTCGTCGAAGTGTGGATCGTATGTGGAACGCGAATAGAGCTTGGCAGCTCGTAGCAATCAGATTCGAATTCGCGAACATTTTATTTTCTCAAATGTATGTATGTATCATATTTTAGAAACTAAAATGCAAATTTAAGTATCTTAATAATAACTAAAATTATATTTCCATCATTTGGCATTGAGTTTTGAAGAATTCAGGGGTAGAATCGGCTAGGGTGATATATGATAAGTGATAAGTGTTTGTCACAATCAAATAATTCAGGAGTGGAATCGACTAAGAGGATATGTGAAAGTCACATTTCTGATAGTCACATGTGATCATATTAAATTTTCATTCTGCGTAAAGTTATTACCACAAAAATTACAAATTCTGGCATCACCTAACCCAGAATCAATTTTTTGATTGTGACAATCACTTATCATAATCACCTTAGGCCGATTCCACCCCAGGTTTATAAGTTGTTTTAAATAACATTTATTCATTTATTCGCCGTTCGTTGGTCGTTCTCATGTAAATAGTCCTTAACAAATAGTAAAAGCACACAAAAAATCGAAATAAATTCTATTTGTTTTCATTTTTGAAAAAAGTATTGCATATTGCGTATTGGCGTTGTTTCCTAATGTATTTTTACTTCTGATTATAGGAACTATAATGCAAGTTATGCATTCGTGCAGATTAAAAAAAAGATGTTAAGATAATAATTAAACCTGACACTAAGATGATAGAGAAACACATTGAGTTACTGGCAAAATTCTGTCCGTCTGTACGTATTATACTACAGCCTAAACGGTTAGGTAAATCGTCTTCAAATTTGGTACATAAGTTTATTTTGACATTCTGCAGAGGATTTTTTTTTTCATTTTACTAGCAAGTTATGCATTCATGTAAAAAAAATTTAGATAACAATCAAACATGACATTACGATCATAGAGAAACATATTTGAGTTACTGGCAAAATTCTGTCCGTCTGTCTGTCTATCTGTCTATACGGATGTATTTTGGACTGTAGCCTAAACGGTTGGGCCAATCGTCTTAAAATTTAGAACTTAAGGTTAGTTTGACGTTCTACAGAGGAGTTTAAAAAAAAAATTATTTCAAAAATTAACGGTACCTGTCATATGTAACCGTTATGTAAAAGCTTATTTTTCTCGAAAACGGCTCCAAGAATTTTTATGAAAAAAATCAGTGTACTATTGTAGGTAAGCCTTATATTTTGATGAAAAAAAAATTAATATGGTGGGCTAAAAACGGTACCTCCCATAGGACCGTTTTTTTTATTCGATTTTCTCGAAAACTGGTGATTTGATTACTATCAAAATTGGTATCCAAGAAGATGTAGGTAGCCTAAATAATTTTACATTAATTTTTTTTGAAAACTTTTTTCTGTATTTTTAATAATTAAAAAAAAAAATTTTTTTGAAAAATCAATATTTTGAAACGGGTAGATGAATTTTTTTTTAGATTTTGTTTTTAAATGAATGTTATTTTTGTACTTAAGTTTATATTCTTTAATTTTTTTTTTAATTCTTTAAAAAATGTTGTTAAAAAATAACCGTTTTATTTGAAAACGGCTCCTTCGATTTTGAAAAAAAAAAATCACACTTTTACATTTCCTAAAGAAATAAAACGGCGTTTAAATTATTTCACCCAATACAATTTAACGTACTTTATTCAAACAATCAAGAGTCACAAAAATCGAATAAATGCTTTCATGTTCACTTTAATTTTCTTAAATTTTATTCTACAATGTGACCGCACATATGAGCAAGTACGTGCGATCCGGTCGTGCAATTTATTTTATTTTTGAAGGAAGGGTGCCCCTGAATATCACTGGGTAAAGTTGTAAGCAATGGAACAGCAACCAAATTTAGGATTTTGGTCTAACGACACTGTTGACGTTGCTGTTGCTGGTCTATTCTGGCTTGAGCAATTGAAATACATAAGTTCTAAAATAATGGTGCCTGCTGTTGCTGGTGCTGGTTCAATCTGTTTCGCGCATAACACTCAATATCCATTCCGAAATATAAATTCGTGAAATGCAATAAATTCCTTTCTTCTGGGTAAACATATTACAGTCTAAACTGAACGTGTTCAGTAAAATACGTCAAAATATATTTTCACACATGACACATCTGGCAATGACAATTGCCTGTCATGAGAATGTCAAATTAGTTTTTTTTTACAGGTGTCACGATTCACAAATTATTTTTTTAATTGAAGAGACGAGACGAAATAATAATTTTAAATTTTAAGAAATGGATGATTATAAAATATCGGAAAAAGCGTATGCTAAAATGATTTTCCATGCCGCAAAATATCCCCATTGTGCACTTAATGGAATTTTGCTTGCCGAAAAGACCACTGCTGGTCGTAATGAAACCTTAAACATAGTCGATGCAATTCCACTTTTCCATCAATGTCCTTATGTTACTCCAATGGTTGAGATAGCTCTTGCACAGGTAGAAATATAAAGTTATTTGTGATTTTAGTTTATTTTAAATTATTTTTTGTTTTAGATTGAAGCCATGGCCGACAGCCAAGGACTCGTAATAGCCGGATACTATGGAGCATCTGAGAATTTCTATGATGCCTCAATTGAAAGAGCTCCAGCTGGCAAGATAGCCGATAAAATTCAAGAAAACTTCAAGAATGCGTGTTTTATTGTGATTGATAACAAATTTGTATGCCACGGAACCGAGAAACCTGCAATAAAAGTTTTCTCCTATGGAGAGGGCCATTGGAAGAAGGCATCGTTCGCCTTGGTGCATTCGCAGGCCACATTGGAAGTTGTTTCGGCGCTTCTTAAGCGCGGAGCCATGAAAGACATTATAGATTTCGACAATCACTTGGACAATCCGGAAAATGATTGGACAAATCAATATTTGAATAGAGATCTTAAGCAGATTATGGCAATGTATTAGATTTCAATATTTTTTTCTTTTTCATCTATAAATATAGGTTTTGTATTTGCGTTTAAACTAGAAACAAATATTTAAACCGACAAATAAAAATAAAATAGTTTGGTCGCGAGCTTAGTTTAAAGAAAACTATGGTTGTAATAATTGATAAACAGTTTCAACCGTATCATTTTATTTCTGCAAGAGTATAATATATACTTAATCCATACAATAATTTAGTCAATATAAACAAATTTGATAGAGAAATCCAACAGTTTTTTTTTTAAACTATTGCTTAACGCAATATAGCCTGTGCTACCAATGTACCTGGCCCAAATCTGAAGAAATGCAGTTGGAAAAGCTTAAAGAACATTTTCTTTGACGGCAAGTTTTACCATTTTATTGCTTACAAACTAAACAAAAACATTGATCATAATGCTTATTAATTATGTAAAACAGACGACCATCATTTTTTTTTTTGTATTGAATAACATTTGATTGAAGCATTCCTTTAATATTCAAAGTATAATAGTTGTTTTCATTTAGACCCAAATGCGGCATTGCTGGTCCCAGCTAGTTGAAGCTAAGCACATTCCATTTGGTGTCATAGCTATGCATGTTATTCGATTTTCATGTCCAGTTAGCATTCCTGTATTGACAAAAAATGTGACAATTAGTAGTTGTAAATAAACAAATAAAAAAAGTTAAACACGTCACCATTGTGAGCAACTTTCATGGTATCCCACGCATGAATATTACCCTCGACTGCACCACAAATTAGATATCTGCCACTGTACGATAAGGCTGAGAGAAAAATAGCCGTTAATCATATAAATTAACTCTCTTCATCCCAGATATTTACCACAAGATGTAAAGCCAGTATTTTTGTTCGGTGGTTCATAATGCCCAATTTGCTGATCGGATCGTATATCATACAAACGAGCCGTTTGGTCTTCTGAACAAGTCGAAAATGCATACCCGCTATTGTGATACTAGAAGCAAAAGTAAGCTCATTCAAATTATGAAAAACAAACCCAAATAAAACCCAAAACTCACGCAAACAGAGTTAACGTCCATTTCATGTCCAAAGAACATTTGTTTGTGTTTGTCTTCTCGCACATCCCAAAGCTTAGCAGTTTTGTCAACCGAACCCGTTAAGTAAGTTTTCATGTCGGGGGAGAGTGAGATTGATGCAATATCACCAGCATGTCCATTGAAGTCCATTGTTTTGACACCCTTCTCAAGGTCCCAATGGCATCTAAAAAAATTAACAGTTATAAATAAACAATGCAAGGCGTATAGTGGCTTACATTTTCATGTCTCCTGAACCAGTTATAAGCGTGTTATCGTCCAAAAATCGGCAAGAGCTCAGAAATCCTTCATAGCCCAAGAGTTCTCTGGTCATCTTGGCTACGCCAGAAGCATCGCGATTGTTAACATCGTATATTGTGCATTGATTGTCCATTCCTCCACAAGCAACGAAGTTGCCTGATGGTGAAAAAGCTACCGTCATAACCCACGCAGATCGAAGTGGTATAACCTGAAAATTACTCATTGGTAAATGTTGTATATTCCAGACTCAGGATTAAATATACTAACTTGCACTTTATTAGCAGTCCATGTGTCCCAAATGATAAGTTTGCCATCCAGTGAGCCTGTCACGCAGTGCCTATTATCTGCAGCGAAATGCACCGAATTTACTTTGTTTATGTGTCCCTTTAAAACCTTTTTCGATTGCAGTCTTATTTTTGGTATATCCGACATGTCGCCACATTTTTCCTCGAGCTTGCAATCGGCTTGAGCCTTTGCCGCATCCTAAAAGAATATGATTTTTTTGCCTCGCACATAAAATCCATTATTTATTTTCAAACCTTGAATTTTTGTATCATGTCGTTAATCTCTTGCTTAAGCGCAGCTACTTCGGGATCGTCTTTTACCATTTTGGTGTGGTTTTAATGTCCTTAAACTAATTGATATCCGTTTCCGTTTAACTCTTTACTTCTCAGCAGGTACGACGGCAACTGCTTTAACGGAACAAATCGAACTAAATTGTCAACATTTCAAATTCAACGATACAGGCCAGTCACGTAAAATGGCATTTTTTCTATAATGTAATTAGCTAACCGGATTAAACAATTACAGCAGTCCATTCTACAACCGCTTTTTGCGTTTCGAGGGTTGTGGCAACTAAGAAATATTTTTTTTATGATTTCTCGGCAAACTTCTACAAATTAAAAAAAGCTTATTTCCAGTGTCCACAAAGGAAATCTATTTCTATTTCTATTTTTTTTTTTCTAACGGCTTTCTTATTATTGATTGATGTGTTGTGGCTGATTGATATTACCACGTACTGGAATCACGTACAGCTTTGAAAAAACCAATCGATAGTCAGCGAAGCAGAAAATTGTATGATTTCTTTTCATGTTTTCTCCTTCTAAATTTCATTCAACATGATATAAGTAGTTTTGACTGCAAGAAATAATTGAGCTAATCTGAAAAGACTGTTATTAATATGTAGTGTTTTGTTTGGAATTGTTGCTGTTAGTTTTGAGCTTTAATTAAACAAATATTATTTATAATTGTCGAATTTATAACCCTGGACGTGTTTGACGATGTCAAATAGCATATCTTAAGTAGTCCTTAAATCCGAGGTTGACCTTGTCCAATTTTAATTACCTACATAATATGTTCTTATCTTAGAGCACATTCAACAAAATCCCTCAGCATTGACATCACGAATACAACTAATTCATTAGCTTGGACATACTTGAGTCGATGGTCGTGATGCTGCGGTTGTTGTGCTTTAAAAACATCAGTTGCATCTCGTGGAGTTATTTAACTAATAAAAATCTGTGGTTTTTAATAAAAATAAAAAACTTACAGTTTTAACAAGTTTTTGTAAGCAAAGATAAGTGAGCTCCCTATACCACTAACTAAGGACGATTCCTAAATTTATAAAACAAAATTTCGATTTAATATTCAAATATTGCACCGACATTTTTAAATTTTTTTAAATTTGGGAATCCATCAAATGCCACCCTAATTTATCATTCGATTCAACTGCATAGTTTACACAATCTAGAAAAAAACGCCGTTAATGCTTATGTTCAGGTGCTCTTATCAATATTATTGATACGACTAGCTTCTACACGCAACTTTGCTGCGTGGACTTCAAATTAAACGATTTTTATTATATAAATCAAAACACGTTAAAGAAAATATTCAGATTTCTCCGACCATTTTTTTTTCCAGTAAAGAAGCCTGTTTAGTAGTAATTCTTCCATTTACCAAACTTCACAAATTCATGCAGTTGTGGAGGCATGGAACCATAACAAACAAACCTTCAGCCATACATCATTTTATATATAAGGTTCTTCCACAGGAATCATGCATTTTGTTGGGATAAAAAGTAGTAACCTATTTTTCAATCCAGCACCTCATTCATCTACCTACCGAATTTCATCAAAATCCGTTAAGCCATTGAAGCGTGATTGCGGAAAAAACATTCAAACATACAAACATTCACATTTACAATATTAGTAGAAAGTAGAATAATTATTATATTATTTTAATTATTTAAGTACCTTGGAGCTGTAAATATATTTACATCTTAGTGCCATTACTATCATCAATTTTGTTCTGCCATAGGTCTATATATTGGTATTCCAGCAGTCGTTTAAAATAGTTAAAATTCAAATTTATTTTCCGTGCGCCATCTATTACATAATAGAAATTAATAAAACGAACCTGTTTCGAGTGGAATTTGACTGCAAAGTAATTTGAGTATCTAATTTGACAATCACATCCACTCAATTCCCATCTCTGTCAATTTTTAATTTTCTATTTCAATTTCAATCGAGCTCTTGTTCCCGCTTTGCTCGGTTGTGTTTTTGATATGCTTACAAACTAACAAGCCATTAAAAAAAAAAAAACTACTTTAATAAACTAAAAATGCAAAATTGATATCATCTTATATTCAATATTATTTTTGTTGTTCAAAGTTAAAATCTAAAAATTCAAATAAACCATGGGAAAAATCAATGTTCTACAACTGAGTGCAATATGCATTTTCATAATTGCAACAAGTAATCCAACTCAATGCAAGGAAGCAAAATCTGGTGAGTAGATTACTGAAATCACTTTTTGGAAACAAAAAATGTTTATACATCTAGAAATCTATTATTGGCTGTGCCGTATAAACAATATCATATGAACTCATGTACAAGCAAGAGATTCCAAATGCGAACTTTGTGTTTTGAAGAAAATATTTTGTTTAACTTCCATCTGTCCAGACTCCAGAGAGCATGATCTCATTTCTCTGTCCTTCCTTCTTCCGTCGTTATGTGCATGTGCTTGCTGATAAATTGGCTAAATTGAAAATATTTGCCGGAGTGTGCATTATTTTTATTATGATATGGTATGACATGCAGCACAGATTGAAGCGTCTGGTCTCTGGTGTCTACCACATGAAATTTTATTCTTATTTATTTTCTTTTTTTTTTGCTTTTAGCTATTGAAAACATAAAAGTGTTCACTGTTGCCACTGAGGAAAATGATGGGTATCTGCGTTACGTTAGATCGGCCAAAATCAACGGCTTTGAGGTAATTTTTTTTTATAATTTAGGATTTTGTTGAATTTAATTTAAATGAAATATGAATATTTAAATATGGAATGCTTTATAAAATGTTGTATTTTACTTTGAATCTCAAAATACCATTAAATTTGTATTCATTGCAATTAATATTAATTAAATTAAAGTAGTCAGCCATAAGAACCAGTATAACTGTAAAACCTTCTTAAGAATTGTTTGCAAGGCTACTAACATGGGAATTAGATAAATTAGATGAGATATTGAAATTAATTCTTAAACCAATCCATCTTTGACATATTTTACTGGCAAAAATCCAGCAATAAACTCAGAACATAGTGTCAGCATCATCAACTAGATTCTGTTTACAAAAGCTTATAACTTCTGGCAAATTCTTCGATAATTGATCTACATAAATAAATATGTATATTTATACGGTCTAATTTTATAGAACATTCAATGACCTCAACTCATTAATATTAATTTTTACAAAAAAAATATATAATTTGGAATGAAAAAAATTATACAAAAAAAGACAAATAATGGTCCATATCTTTGCATAATTTGTCCTTTACCGTTGTAAGAGGCTGTTGAACTTAAACTATTAATTCGCAACCACACTTAAATGTGGACTGCATTTGCATAAACTAAACAACTATAAAAAAGAAGCCAGATGTAAAACATCTGGATTCATACATTCATAATAATAAACTCATCCATATCCGGTCCACTTGTATGAGTTTTTTTTTCGTAGATTAAAAACGCCGACCGGCAATCATGCTTACGTGACCATACGATTATTTTGTATACAATAGCATGGTTTGAAAAAAAAATTATTAATTTCTAAATGTAGTTCTGATTTTTTATGTGAAATGATAATTCCTTAACCATAGTTTGACCTATACTATAAGAGGGACAAGATTAAAATATGTTCTTATCTGCTAGAATATATAAAGTTCTTCTGGCTAATTGTTCTAGAATCATCGTCTTTCTGATAAAATTTGAATCCCATAGTAGATTAAGAACTTTTAACAAAAAAATATGCAAGAAAAAAAAATTCTTTCCTATCTTCCTAATTCTTCTAACTAGTGTCGTGCAACGTCATGTTGCATTCTAAAAGGCAATGTGCCTTACAGACACAGTTAAAAATATTATTATTATTATTATAATTCAAAAAATTATTTTGATTTTTTAGGTGACGCCACTTGGCTTGGGCTTGGAATGGAAAGGGGGAGACATGAGTGGACCTGGGGGTGGATTCAAAGTAAATCTCTTAAAAGAAGCTGTAACTCCATTCAAAGATGATAATAATACAATAGTCATGTTCACAGATGGGTATGATTAAAATTTGTTTAGTTTATTATTCTTTTATTGATGTCTAATTTCGCCCTGATCAGAACTAACCCAGGCATGATATTTGCTGTGTATTTTTATCGACCAAGATCCATGTACATGGAAAACTGTCCAAAACTGGTGCATTTATTTCAGTTACAATTAAAATGTAACAATATTGTCATCTGGTATTTAAAATTTAAGCTAATTCTATAATCTTGAAAAAGATCAAGATAGAATGCAGGGATCGCAAATATTGTGTTAGAAATTTATAGATAAAACCTATCTATTGTGTCGAATTAATGAATTGAATGTCTCAGACCACTGACGATAAGAGGTCTGAAGAATATTCGTGATGTTGAAATTATTTTCGACATTAAATTTAATTCATAAACCCTCACAAATTCAAGCCGCGAATCTAATATTAAATAACCTTAAAATTCACATTGATCGTGGATTTACTAGGAAATAAGAAGACGACAATAATAGGTCTGTTTCCGTACTTTTTGGATAAACGTTTGAGAAAAAGTTTGGAAACGAGCTTTTTGATGTTGTTTTTGTAATTTTCTGCCCGAGCTTAAATTAAAAGTAACTAAAAGGATTTTAGGCTGTGGTGGTTAAATGTCATACATTACAAGCTAATTGTACGTGAACAAAATCGAAGCATTGACAATGAAAGCGTTAAACAAAATAATCCAAAATTTAACTAATCACAGACTTTTAAATTCAAACTCAATATTTTTTCGATCAGATGATTTCGTGTTTGTCAAGCCAGAGAGTGAAGTAGCTAAATTGTTCGGGTTAATTCGGTAGATGGAGAAGAAATGAAAAAAATGTCAAAAGCTCTGATATTTTCGTTCCAGAAAAGTTAGGAAATCTTTTTGCGTAGATTTGGGTAGTTTTTTTTTAAGATTTGGGTTAGATTCGGTCGAGTACGGAAACAGACATATGTAATTTAACACTGCGACAACAAGAAACGTCAAAAATCGGAAATAACATCCATTTTTCTGACCAGTTATTTTTCCCGTCAATTCCATACTACATTTTGACGAAATAAATCATCTAACTACTGACTTCGCCAGGCTGTCACTGTGGTTGTGGCCACCTTTAAAAAGTATTAAAAACACGAAAGCCTTACAATATAATTAAATTGTTTTTGACGTAATAACGTCTTATAAATCGATGACAGGCTACACGTACAAAATAATATGACTCATGCTGATAAGACTGTTCAAAAAGAACAAGAAGAGAAAAAGAAATACAAAATAGGCGGAGTTTTGGTAAAGTAGATGTAGATATTGGGGTGTATGTTGGTGTTGCTACCATCAATGTTTTCTTATGACGTTATCACGTAAAATTATCGTCCGTAAACCGACTACAGACAACCAACTCTTTTTTTGTATTATTTTAATTTATTAACATTTAAAAATATGTACATACAACTTCTTTGTATCCATAGGTATGATGTTATCTTTACGTCATCTCTAGATGAAATTCACAAAAAATTCAAGGAATTCGATGCGAAAATTGTATTTTCCGCGGAAAAATTCTGCTGGCCCGACAAAAATCTCGCACAAGATTATCCAGCTGTTTCGCTCAAAGCGTCTCGTTTCTTAAATTCTGGAAGTTTTATTGGTAAAATTATAATTGCCGTTTACATATTTTCGGTATTTTATTTTAATATTTTACTCAAGGTTATGCTCGCAACATTTACGAATTACTAAATCGTCCTGTCGAAGACACCGATGACGATCAGCTCTTCTATACCAAACAATTTTTGGATCCTGAATTGAGGGAGTTTCTGGGTATGAAATTAGATGTTGAATCGAAGATTTTCCAAAACTTAAATGGCGCCAAGGATGATGTAAAATTGGATGTAAATGTCAAAACCGGAGCTGGCATTTTACAAAACATAGACTTCTTGACGATTCCTAGCGTCATTCATGGAAACGGACCGAGTAAAATAGAATTGAATGCTTTTGCTAATTATCTTGCTGGTACATTCAATGAAAAATGTGTAATTTGCGAAGAAGACAGGGAGGAGCTGGATGTGAGTATTTTTGTACTAAACACAATTTTTGCTTACTAATGAAATTTCTAATTTCTAGGAGACAAATTTGCCAGTTGTAACCTTAGCTATTTTTACAACAAAAGCAGTTCCTTTCTATGAAGAATTTTTGGGAAAAATTGCTAATTTGTACTACCCCAAGGAAAAGATTAATCTATTGGTTTATAGTGGAGTAAGTGCATATTTTGCATACAAATTTGCTAAAATTACTTTCTCGTTATATACATAGGTCGAATTCCATGATGAGTTGTCCAAATCTTTCTATGTAGCTCACCAGAAAGAATATTTAACTGCGAAACTTGTTGTTTCCACCGATGAGATTGACGAAAAACAGGCCAGAAAACTAGCAGTGTAAATCTTTTACTAACAAATGAGAAAAATTCGTTAATGATTTCGTTTTATCATTATTCATAGAAATCAAGCAATGCAGAAAGAAAGTGATTATTTGTTTGCTATCGATGGCGAGGCACATCTCGATGATCCTGGATTACTTAAACATCTTTTAACCTACAAAAGGTACATTATTATTTTCAACCTTTTTTAACTATGAATTATGTGTTATATTTGCACTTAGGAATTTTATTGCGCCAGTTATTACTCGAGACAACGAATTATGGAGCAACTTTTGGGGAGCCTTATCCGATGATGGGTACTATGCAAGGTCACACGACTATGTGGACATTGTTAAAGGAAACATTCTGTAAGTATTTTGTTTTGATTATTTAAAAAAGTGTCCCGTGGCTTAGTGGTTAGTGTGTCGGACTGCTAAGCGAATGAGCCTAGGTTCAAATCCAGCTCATAGTCACCTTTTTTCTGGGGTACTGCCTCTTGCGAAGAACTGACAAAACCTCCAAGAGTAAAACTTGACTCGAAAAAGTGCATCTCATCTAGCCGTTCGGACTCGGCGGTAAACTGTAGGTCCCTTCCATTCTTGCAGATTAACAACACACACACAGGAATGGTTGAGAGTATAAGTCACTAGGCCTTGGCTCCTTAAGGAGCTGTCGTGCCAATAAATGTATTTATTTAAAAAAATTAAATCCGAAAAACAAGTTTATTAAATCAAACTTTATTTTGTTGGAAAGAAAAAAATTTAAAAAAAACTTCTATGGCACAATTTTATTGAAAAACGATCGATTTTCTTAATCGAAAGCAATCGAGAAATCAGTTTTAAAACTTCTACGGTCAATGGAATACATGTTATCCGCTGTGCACTCATATACGCCTGCGTCCATTTGTGTGGCTGGATCGATTTCAATTTTTGATTTGACTCTGTCCTCACCGATTCGCCATTCATGTACCTTAAAAAAATTTAAATAATAAACAAATCAAACAAAACATTGGTCACTGAGTGCCTTACATGCATGTAAAGATGTTGAAATATTTCAGTTCCGTCTTTATACCAGGTTATATGTGGCCTTGGATTACCTTTTGCCACGCACAGAAAGGCGATTTTGTGACCCAGAACATATTCATAGTCAAAGTGAGATGCTTGCAAGATTTTTGCCCCCTTGAAATGTGTTGGTTGTTATTCTCAGCAGTTTTATTCACAAATAAAATTGTAAGTCATAAGCATAACAATTTTGTTGCTGATGGCTTACAAGAGCAACTTCTTACATTATTATTGTTGTAGTATTGATCCGATTCAGGATCTCTGTATTTTCCAGTTATTGGTAATCCAATTTGCACCTAATAAAAATTCTAACAAATTAATAGATTTCAAAGTTGGTTAAAAATCTTTTGAACGCACTCTTGATTTAGTCCTTCCTCTTGTTCTGCCTCTTCTGGCTTCACATAAATTATCCGACAGCACTATGACTCCAATGAAAATTGCTATCAATTTCAAATTCATTGTATTCAGTGTATTCGTGCAACTTTAATTTTAACTTCGTTTTATTCGAATAGCTGCAGGCTATGGTCTCAACGCTCAACTATGAAATATAGAATGCGCGAATTTCTGTTCGGACCAAACTCCGACAAATTCGAAATGAAAATGAATTTTAATCCATCTCTATGTGTGGTTAGTTTTGTATGATTAAATAGCAACCATCACCCCTTCCGGCTCAGTTTAATATAAGTATTATGTATATATATTTTTTTCAACTGCACGGAATAATGTGTCGCTTAAGCGCGCACTCTTCGCAATTGATATTGCCTGAATTAAGCAATTGAGCCAATTGTGAAAGAGTTTTGTGTCACTTGCAGATCGGCGAGCAACATTGTGCTTCGTTTGTAGATGAAAAGATAAAAAATAAGTCGGGTGCAGATTTATGAACCAAATTAATATATTACATACAACAATACAAAAACATATAGTGTAACTGTGTTTTTTAGGCTTTAGATTGTTACCACAAAGAATTAAAAATTAATCATCACGTAATCAGTTCGAAATCCTCTTCTATCAATGGCGTAAATATTGTCTGCTTGGCACTCATAATAACCTAAAAGATTATAATTCAATCGATAGTTGTTCTGCTTAAAAACGATTTTTTTTAACTCTTCAACTCATTACCTGCATCCATTTGTGTTGTTGGGTCTATTTCCATTTTTGATTTAATTATGTCATTATCAACCATGGACTCGTGGACCTATATTAGCGTGTTTTTTTTTATTTGTTTATTGAATGAATAAACTATTTAGATTATGTACCTGGAAGAATCGATGTTGGTAAAGTTCTGCACCATCCTTAAACCAAGTGATCGAAGGCCTCGGCTGACCTATTAGATTGACAATTTACAGTCGCTTTTGGAATAACATTAATATGTTTGAATGCACTTACCCTGCGCCATACAGAAAAAAGTTATCTTTCTTCCGAGTGTGTAGTCTAACTCAAAATGAGAAGATTTTATGATTTTTGCACCCTAAACCAAAATATAATTTATTATTTTATGTAAAATATTGCTGCTTTTGATTCCTCACATTCTCATGATCATAATAATTGACTGCATCTTGTGTGCGGTGCTGAATTAAGACTGGTTTTTTACCCGTATAGTTTCGTCGTAAAATTCCTCTGCCGCCAACTGATCCTGTGCCACATTAAAAGATTATTATGATAAAGGATATTATATGAAACAATATGCACCTACTTTGGGCAATTGAATTGTTAGTTAATAGTCCAATAAAAGCCAGAATAATTAAATAGTATTTCATCTTGACTTGAAACTGCTTTTTATATTTTTTTTTTTTTTGTATAACAATTGATTTTTCCGATAAATGATTATTTATCCACCTCTAAAAGGCAGCTCTGAACGATCATCTCACATCTACTATAATGCTGTTACTAATTTCGCCCGCACTCGAGAACATAGTTTTCGATGTTCGTTGACCGTCGTTTTATCATTTAGGGTTGTGCGCGGATTTTTTTTTGCGATGTGCTAGTCTCCTAGTGGTTGACTAATGGTCTCGCATTTTGATTTAATTTTCACGCCACAAATAAATTCAATTATACTTTAAAGAGACTTAGAAAGGGGTTTGATGTGATTTAGTGGTGGTCGACTTACTTAGTACTGATGTTCAAAAACACACTCAATGAACGGTAGTTAATGGTTAAATTGAAATAGACAAGAAAATCAAAAAAGATACTGTCCTTTATTAGCTTGTGATTTTTTTCACGTAAGTGTTAGACGTCGTTTGAATTTTTTTTACAAGGCGGCTATTCATTCTTATTCCATTCTATATTAGTATGTAAGTAAGTCTCATTTAAAATAAAGTAAATAAAACCAACAAAAAGAGACTAAATCTATAGAAAATTTAATGGAAAATTTGTTTTATTTATATTTAAGTGGAATGTGGAATGTTCCCTACGTATCAAGTTGTTACCTTATTAAGAAAGACATTTTCAAAAAACTCAATTTTGACCATAAAGTCCTTGATGCAGACATGGCTATGTGCGAACACTTGCGCAATGAGGTAAATTCATTAAAACAATAATTTCCAAAAAGAAATGTCTCTCTATTGATACTTCTTTTGAGCAGGGAGTGTCTATGTACATTATAAATGACCGAGACTATGCTCACTTAGTAAATTGTGACAATTTCGATACAACTGTTGCGCGTCCTGATTTCTATACACTGTTCACAAACCAAAAGGACTGGGAACAGCGTTACATTCATCCAGAATACTACGATCAGCTTAAACCAAACCGAACTCATTTGCAGCCATGTTCTGATGTATACTGGTTAAGAATTGGAACAGAACGATTCTGCGAAGATATGATTGCTATCATGGAAAACTTTGGGAAATGGTCTGACGGCAGCAACAAGGTAAGTAATATTTTCGTCCCAAAATAGTGGTTATTCCTAAAAATGCTTTATATGTAAATTTTTCAAGGACGCTCGCTTGGAAGGAGGCTACGAAGCTGTGCCAACAAGAGACATTCACATGAAGCAAGTCGGCTTAGATCCTCTGTGGCTGAAGTTTCTCCAATTATATGTGCGTCCGTTGCAAGAAGCTATCTTTATTGGATATTTCCATAACGTATGTAAATTCTTGTAATCGAGGAAATTTTAAATTTAATATTCATTTTTAAAATTCAGCCGCCACGTTCGTTCATGAACTTTGTTGTTCGTTATCGACCAGATGAACAACCTTCCTTGAGACCCCACCATGATTCATCTACATATACTATAAACATTGCCTTAAATCGTGCCGGAGTCGATTACGAGGGTGGTGGTTGCAATTTCTTGAGATATAATTGTTCCATAACAGCGACAAAAATGGGATGGATGCTTATGCATCCAGGCCGGTTAACGCACTACCATGAGGGCTTAAAAGTTACAAGTGGTACAAGATACATTATGATTTCGTTCATTGATCCATAAGCGCACAAATATTTTACAAAATACAAAACTTGATACTCGGATAGGATTAAGAATAAAAATGACTTTCGTACATGTATGTTGGCACTTGAGCTATATGCATACATAAATGTGTATATTTTTAGATACAAAATTTGTACTTTCTAGTGATAGCGACCAAATAAAATCGAAAACAGTTTTTTTAATTATGTAAACATCGTTTAAACTTAAAACTAAATTATAGTTTATTTGGCGAATATCGTTGCACAACTATTTTTGCAGTACATATAATGTTTTTTATAGAAAAATATGAAAAAAAAACGAAAAGCTGTCAAAGAAAAAGGGCATCAACGTCAACGATGTCAACGTTTTCTTATTCGAAGAGGAGTTGGTTAACGATCATAAGGTTGTACTCGGTAAGTCTTTTAAACAATTTGTAGAAAAGAAATACCATTTTACTTACAAACTTTGGTAACTGGCAGATTATTGTGTTTGAATAAAGAAAACTAACGTTCTCGTTCTCATGTGCGATTGTGTGTGCCTGATACAATTTATGATTTTTAGATTAAACATTATTTTTGAAATCCTGTTGATTTCAAAAATTAATGTGCTAACACTCCTTATTAACAAAAAATATATACTAGTTTGCTAATAACAAACGATTGATTTTTTTTAATTTTTATTTGTTAATAAATATGAAAACAAATCCGGTCAATGAACTTGAGTAAAGGTGCCAATAATTTTATTAATCTGGGGCAATAGGAATCGTATGGAGTTTAATGCTTCGAAAACTCAATGCTGCCTTCTGTCGTTAAAGCTTAACATACCCCCAATGCCATTGTCCATGAATGGCACTTACATCGAAAAAAACGAAAAGCTCTCAGTACTCGGTATGGGTGTCAACGACGACCTCCGTTTGAACGACCATATATTTGAGATCGCTAAAAAAATGCTTAGGTTTTTTGTATCGGTGTAAGAAGTATTTTTCTTCTTCTGATCTGGCTACAATTTATAAAGCCTTTATACGCCCTAAACTTGAGTATAACTCCCACCTGTGGGCAGGTGCTTCGCAAACATCATTTCACCTGCTTGATAGAATACAAAACCGAGCGTAAAGATTGATAGGGAATAGAACTGCCGCTGAAACAATTACCCCTCTCGAACACCGACGCAATGTTTTATGTCTTTCCTTATTTTATCGTTTCTTTTATAAAAAAAAATGTTCACTCGAAGTAGCCAGCTGCATTCCTCCCCTTAAACGTTTCTCCCGTAATACTCGTCTCGCAAGGAATGTTCATCAGTTCACCCTTGAGCCCAATTTCGGACGTACCGTGAAATATAGGGATTCTTTTTTTAGCCGAACAACACGGATTTTGGAATAGTTTAGGCGGCGAGATTTTCCCTTGCCATTTTGATCTGCAAGCATTCAAAACCAAAGTTAATCGACACCTCCTATCTTTCCTCTCCCTATCTTCATAATGCTCGCGCAGGGTGCTGTACATTAAAAGGGAAACAAATAGTCCCTTGTGCGCGCGTTAATTATAAAACAAAATTGCTTTACCTGGTCTGCGGAATGCATAGCCGTTGAAACTAGCCACATTGCCATTTCAACCTAAAAAAATGGAAAATTTAGGATGAGATCAGAAAAATATTTATTCTTGATATTCCAGCGAAAGCGTGCAGCAGAAAACCAATATTTTATGATGAAAATAAAGCCAAAATGAGAACTACTGCCACCGTTTGATGAAATTATTTTGTTTCTATTTTAGAAAAAAAAATCAGGAATCTATTCAGTAAAATAATATGTAGGTAAATACTTTTCGAAATCTTAAATTGGAGTCTTGTCAATGTTTCCTAAGGTCATTCAGGTCGTCTCCATACGCGGAACAGTAAAGTGGGAATGTTAACCGTAATACTGATGATAACCTGATCACCGAAATGGATAAGAAATATTTTGAGTATAAGAAGGGCATTTTGATGCACTTTTTTATAGTAGCAATACCAAGATTGTGGCTTGACTACAGTTTGTTCATTTTTCATTATCAGCCGTCAGGTGGCCAAACCAAAAGCACTGTTCTAAGTAAAATGTAAATAAAAGCCAAAGAAAAACGTATCTGCCTTCCTGAGTGCGAGTCAGGACGATTTTGCGTGCTAAAAAAAAAATAACAGAAATCTTCGATGCTACTGTTTATTTCTAAATGTCGGATAAGGATTCGCATGATTTCTATAATCTTGTTTAGTTATTAGCCTTTGAAGTTACTTAAACGAATCACAATAGCTACTGCACACTTCCTATTTGATTATCAAGACCATGGAAACTACATTATACGAATACTCACTTCTTCACCATATACAACCAATTTATTACATGCATTCATCAATGGATCTTTCAACAGACGGTCTGTGATATGATAAACTTATCTAGGGTAGGTTTGTATTGTAGTAATAGATAGAGGTAGGCAGTGGTTTGTACGCCCAGCTGTTTTCTTCAGTAACTCTCATAATAGTGTCCAATGGTGTAGGTGGTTGAATATGAATCTTGAATTCTCCTATTATTAATTGAAATTGTGAGTACATGTACTCAGAACTTGAACTGGACACTTTAAAGTGGAGCCAAAGCAAATACATTTCTCACCCTTAGCTTAGCAGCACAGCAGTAGTTGATGTTGATGTGATTGTTATACTCTCGTTTTGCTCTCTTCGCCGTGGAACATTCAATTCAACAATTCTACGCACACAACCAAGTTTGCTATATGAATTGTCGTCGACGATTTCGTGGACTGAACTGCGCCGGGCTGGGACTCTTTTGGCTCTGTTTCTGTCATATTAATTTATATCGTGCACACATCGGCAACGGAAAGCACAGCTCAGCTAGTATCGAGATACCAACCGTTGTGGCCACTGCTCCAATTAAAAATAAAGTGCTTCGTTCGACAGATTCATACTATATTTTTATTATATTTACTTTTTTTTTCATTGCAAACTAAATGGTAACTTAGTCCTTATGAAAAAAGGAGTCTTTAAACGCCGCTTTAGAATGTAATTCAAATTTGTGTTTTCTTTGAAAAACATTCATATCAGTATGTTTGTGTGATTAAGCAAAAAAATAAAGGATGGTTTATGTAAAAACCGAGTTTAGAAACAAGATGTTTAATATTACATTGGTGCATAGCTTCACATTTGTTTGTGAAAATTAAAAAGCTACCTATAACCTTGAAAAACGTTCTGATCCAGAGCAACCATACCTACTTATTGCGGATATCCTACATCGTCACAACTTTTTTTTTTCCTGCAACTGAAACTGTGTCGGCGCCGACACTGTGGAGTCCTTTTGTCTCAGAAATACCGAATCTTGTTGTTGCTCTGCCACAGAAATATCTTTATCGGGAAAGAGTTTTTTTTCTTTTTTGTTTATCAAAAAAACAATTTCGTTGTGCTACATAAAAAATGTTAAAAATAGATATATTGATAAAAAACAGAATCTAGCAAAAATATCAAAATCAAAAGGAAGTGCTAACCCCAAGAGTGAAATCATACCATTCAGCTCGTCATATATTTTTTTTTTGATTATAATACATACCTATTTACAAAGCATAACATCGGACATAATATTGTTTAATATGTTTTTTTGCGGTCGGTAACATAGCTTCTTAGGCGCAAAAGGTGTAATGTTACACGTATATCATAAATAATGCATTTGGTTGTAATTGTTGTTATAACTAAATGCTATGGAAACCCAATAACAAAAAAATAACCCAATAACAAAAAAAAAACAAATTCTAACGCATCGCAAAATACTTACCTACATACACCCTAATGTTTGAAAAGTTTCAACAACCCTCAGCCGTGGTAATCTATGCACTTAAGGTAATATCGTAATTTTGTTAATTTGAATTTTGGAATACTATAAGTACACTCCCCTTATATTAGTAGGTATGTTGGTATCTTAATTATGGGTGCATATACAACCATGTATGTAAATATATTTACATTATGGAATTGTGTGTTTTTTTTTATTTTTTGTAAAATAAATTCTGTGACTTATATATAATATGTATGACCTACTATCAAGTAAAATGTAAATGAGACGCAGTGCGAAGCCGTGTCCAGTTTTGATGTTTTTTCTTCATATTTAACAGAAATATCTTAGAGTGGAGGCACCTTATCATGTAAGGCTCTGTTTCATTTCCTGTCTGAGTTTATTTCAGGGCTATTGCCTTGTTTTCAAATAGGACATCCCATAGCCAGTTTCAGAAGAAGAAGCTTTTATTTACTCTCTAAGCCAGAACAAAAATAATTACATTTGTTTTTAAACAAAAAATAAACGCAACACGTGTTGATTAGCCTTCGATGATTGGATGGCATGGAACATAAAACTGCCAGCTGATGCCCAGAGCGGGGCTATTGTCGTACAATCAACCGCAAATGCGATTGGAAAAAAAGAATGAGATATAATATGGTTAATAGTAATGCCGGAAATGAAGTGATGGTTTGATTTCCGTCACTTACAAATGCCCTTTAATATCTGTGTCTCTACTCCAGAAGAGTATCTTAAAGTCCCTTTTTTATTTATTCTCCATATCCATCACTATCCAAGAAGGGCGGGTTGATTAAAAAAATGGAATATAACCTGCAATATGTTGACCTCAGCCATGGGTAAACCTGGAGAATTCACCTGTGGGAACTTAAGATGAATCTGTATATTTAAGGAGAATTGTGTTCCAAGTCTAGAACATAACGATCATACATTCCCGTACAATCTGACTAAAATTATTTTCAGTCCGAGCTTATGTCCAAATATTTTTTTAAAAAGGGTAAAAACAAAAAAACATGTTTTATCAAAATTAGTCCTTGAATCGAAATACTGTTTCATAACGTAATTGTAATTTAGGACCTCCAAAGGCATTTTTCATTTTTACTACATAGAAACCATTACAGGTTAAGCTTGAAATGTTTATTAATGATGAACACTTGTTTTCTCAAGGATCTTGGCTTAAAAAAAGAAGAGCAAATACATACTATAGAGGCAGTCATATCCATTTTCTTGTTATTTGTTTCAATTCCTTTTTTGTGTTCAAATAACAGAGCCTTGATTAGGGGAGCGATTCAAACATTAATTTATTTTCTAGGTCACGAATAAAAAGTTGGTTCAGTGACTTCGACTATAAGCTGACATGTTTCGCAATTTTAAGCTTCAAGTACCCAGTACATGCTATTTGACATTATTATCGATAACATTTATATTTAGGTGACTAATTTTAATCAAAATTTTGTTTTTGTTTTTAATCAATTATGATAAAGTAAAATAATTTTGGCTACAGATTAGATTAAAGTCTTAAATTATTTTAATTCACCAATATACATAATACATAGATATAGTCTATTGATGTTAGCATACTAACATACATATATGATGGTATGTAACTGCCTATATACTTGCGCATCTTTTTTCGATGAATTTCTATGTAAAAAAAAATGATATCAACCCTATAACTTGAATATTAATTGGAAACAAATGTCCAAGTTAAGTCAAGATAATTTAATAAAAGAAACAAATTCACTTAAAAAAGATATTTATTCCAAACAAAAATTTCGGCCATAAAAATAGGAACATTTTTAAAATGTTCAAACATTTACTTTTTAAAACAATTTTTTTTTAATTTTTCAAATAAAATTGGCTTTTAGAAACTACAAGTGCAGCTCGTTGTTGTATCTTATTAGCCATTTGTTTTTTACTGGGTCGCAATTAGGGAAATATATCGCACTCAGTGCTATTCCAAACCATAAGTATACCATAAGGGATATTTCATCCCAACTTGGATTGATTTATACGCTCATTTTGTTTCCTGTGCTTACAGCAGTGCCTATGTAGACAAATTCAGTGACTACGTCGAAGTTATACCTTAGTTGGACGTTTGTTGTTAAAAGCATATACATACTTCGTCTTGTCCTCGTTTTTAATCAGTCCTATTTTGCTAGCTGCTGAATCCGTGATGGAAGTGAAAGCATCGGTTACTGGTGTTCCATACTACCTTTGAAACACAATGTTGAAAGAGCTGCACGACAGGGCGCCGTCACCTTGTCTTAACTTTCTGGTGTAGAAGGTCTCAGTTAGTAGTATCGCTAACAATTATGACGGAGCAGCGAGCATTCTCCAACTTCATTCTGATAAGACGTATCATTTTAGCAGGAATTCCAAAGCTAGTAAGGTCATCCCGGTTTACGCTGTCTATGAACCGGTGTTTTATCCCGATGTAGAATTTTTGGGCTTTTTAGGACATTATCCTTTGAGTACGGAACTAACATCAAAAGAATGACATTTATAGTATGATATATTGTTAAACTTATTACATACTTACAAAAATGGGTTTATTTGGATAACACTTTTTTTTGTTCTTTCAGGTTTAAAAGGATTTAATCCAACTCGACTGTGATGCAATGTTGATACACTTTTACAAACAACACTGAACCTAATCTCAGGTTCGGTATAGGCTCAGGCAGTATACTTTACCGAAAACAAAAGTACACAAGCACAAAAACAAAATGGCAGTAGCAAGATCTTTCAAAATGTACCTGACTATTTTCATAGCAACAACATGCTTTTACATGGTACTGTATCAGTACCATATGTCGAAAGGCAGTTCTGTGCTCCCAGCAGAGGATATAAAGGTAGGTTTGCATATTTTATTCATTCACTAGTTCCTTTAAGCATAAACAAAAAAAATAAATCATACTGTATCGAACCGCTATGACATTTTAAGTGTAAACTTTTTTTTTAAGAATAGAATATTTTTATTGCACATTCACTCCGTTATAAACAATCTGAATGTGAGTTATAGTTAATGAAATTCAAATGGAATGATGGAACCGTTGATAAACATACACTTTTGATCTTCCAAGTGTAAACCCCTCAATTTTCTTAATTATGCAATTCTTACAGGCTTCTAAGACACGAGCCAAAAACAGATCACTTCAAAAATACAGTAATAATGTTGGATCAACCCCATCGGTAGAATCCCTTGAGACCAACAACAGTAACTACATTTTTAAAGATAGTACCACCACCACAACAACAACAACCACCTCCATCACCACAATCATATCCACCAATGCCCATACAGTCAAAAACAAAACTGCTGAAATGCCCGTAAATAAATCAGAAATACCATTTAGATTCTAATAAATCTATTTTTTTTATTCTCTCAAAATGCATGCATGTCACAAATTTTAATATTTTTTTTTTTACTAACTGCTTCTTTGTGGATGACGCTTCTCCTTACCGAATTGGGATGCCTTTTAAAAGAAGCTTATACTACTGCATGAGCATAATTTAGTTCGTATTTTAACACGTGCATGATTGTGCACTTCCATCTATGTATATATGACTTAATTCACTTCAGCCTAATACATATGATAATATACTTTTTGTATGCTTTTTTTTTAATTATTTTAAAAATGACTTCAGTTGTTTTAACTAAAATTGGGATTTATTTCTAGCCACCACTGTATATTATCACTCCGACATATAGAAGGCCTGAACAGCTTGCAGAGCTCACCAGGCTAGGATACACACTCAAGCATGTGGCCAACCTATTGTGGCTGGTCATTGAAGATGCTAACAAGACATCAGACTTAGTCAGCAAGACTCTACATCGCATCGGTGTTCCATTTGAGTATTTGATTGGTAATTATCTTTTAACCAAAACTTTTGGTAAATCTAATTTTTTTTTTTTGAATTTTGATCCAAAGCTCCAATGCCAGAAGAGTATAAGAAGAAAAATAAGGCGAAACCTCGCGGAGTCTCTAATAGGAATCGAGGATTAGAGTGGCTGAGAGAAAATGCTACTGAGGGAGTTTTTTACTTCGCTGACGATGATAACACTTACGATATTGCAATTTTCGAACAGGTGAGAAAAAACTAAATCGAAAGCAAAATTAACACAAGTCATAGATACTGGCTAATTAAATCGGAACCTTATATGTGTGTTAAGTAGTTAATACATGAACATTCTTACTCTATAAAAGATTAAATAAGTAAGTAAAAACTTATACAAAAGATTTTAATAAGTATCGAGTCAATGAACACTCAATAGATAATTGAAAAATAATTAATAATTAGTTTGATGACCACTCGATAAAATATAACTATGAGCTATGAAATATCGAGCATAACTATTTGCATTCAGATATGATATCATATGTAGGTATATACATAAATACATTTATTTTATTAGACAAGAATATACATCTTATATCAAATGAAACTAAGTACTCTTGAGATTAAAATTGGGAAAACTACTGCGGTTGTAAAATTCTCCTTTAGGTTAGACAAGAATATACATCTTATATCAATTGAAACTAGGTACTCTTGAGATTAAAATTGCGAAAACTACTACGGTTGTAAAAGTCTCCTTCAGGTTTAAGACGGACGCACAACGCCGCGATGGCGATAGTTTGCGTGAGACGATATATTTCAACACGTGAATTTAGTTTGGTTTACCCACACAGTATATCACATTAGCCGTGTTTTTTGGGAAAGCTTAAAATGTATTAAGGGTTTGTCAAAGTTTTCGTTCGATTCTTGTTAGTTTTAGTTGTTCGAAAAAAGTACGTTAATTAGTTTAGTTTAAAAAGTTTAAACGCCGATTTATTTCCTTAAAAATGTGAAAGAGCATGTTTTTTTTCAAAATCGAAGCAACTTAAGCATATCAACGACCTACATTTACAAAATTTGAAAAAAAAAATCACACCCATTTTTTAAATATTGAATTCTGAAAAAATAATTTCAAAAATATCGTTAAAAGTAGGAAAAATTGTTATTCGAAAATATTTCTCTGGGAAATTACTTTGGCTACCTGTCATCATGATCATCAGGCATACAGAATTTTGTAACCAACTCGATATGTTTCTCATAATGCACAACTTGCATATAAATATTACGCATGTATGGAAATCATAAGTACACATTTTGTTGTTTTGAAGACGCATTTTATTTTGTTTACTGAATTGTGTGCTAAAGTTTATAAACGATGATGTTTATGGTCCGGTTTCATCCAAGACATCCTATAATTTCCCATCAGCTACTGGTTTGTTTCGTAGAAAATTCTGCAAAACGTGAGCTGCCCCGACGGCTTCCACATGTGCCAAAATGTTTATGTTTGCGGATGTCTAGTCTAGCTTTTGTGCTGTTTTGAAGCATTTCTATAGAGACAATAGGATTGCTTTTATAGCTGTCCAACTATAGTCCACATGTGTACATGCAAAATTGTAGAACAATAAATATTTACATATTTTTCGTTTGAACAGTTGGTAGGAAGTGGTCAATTACAACTAACAGCATATTAAAAAAACAAAATCGCACGTGTCTACCTTGAAACAACTTATTTTATTGTTAAGATGCCGATACCTGAGATAATGTTGCTATTTTCTTTTTATTTTAATTTGGTGTTTGTAGATGCGATACACTAGGAAAGTTTCAATGTGGCCAGTCGGTTTGGTGACGAAATTAGGCATCAGCAGTCCAATCATTCGAAAGGGCAAAATAGATGGCTTTTATGATGGATGGATAGGAGGACGAAAATATCCCGTCGACATGGCTGGATTTGCTGTAAATGTGAAATTTTTATTGGAAAGGCCCACAGCAAAAATGCCCTTTAAGCCCGGCTATGAAGAAGATGGATTTTTGAGGAGCTTAGCTCCTTTAAATAATACTGAAATAGAACTGCTGGCATCTGCTTGTACAGAGGTATTGAAACAATTTGTTAAATTCTCGTAAAAATACTTAACACATAACTTTTTTATTATAGATTTTAACATGGCATACACAAACAAAAAAGAATCCACCAGCGCAGATCTTAAATATGACAAAGTATCATAATACAAATCTAGTCAGCCTGGATGTTAATCTGATTCGTACATAAACAATAGATCAACTATTGGCAAGTTTATAAATGTATAAACATGGGAGATCCGTCATATAATTATTCTCATTTGATGATTTCAATTAACTTACCTTAAGTGGCGCTGCAATCCGAGGTAAATCTTGGCCAATTTCAACTACATATGTACATCCTAATCCTTGCGCACATTTAAAAATATTCCGCAGCATGGACATCTCGAATTCAACTAATTCACAGTTTGGGCAAACTTGACAGTTATGCTTTAATATCACTATGCTTTGGCGGAACTTCATAATTGCGAAACATTTTGAGAAAGATCGCATCTTTTATTACTCATCTTCATAAAAAAATTGTTTGTGTCAAGGGAAAACTTTTAAAAACATTTCTTCAAAATGTTTTCAATTGATTTTCCATTATTTAACATAGATTTTTCTAATTTAAAACTGAGCCATACTAATGACCACTAAACACACACTCATCCTAATTTGTCAACTTGTGAAAATTGTTGAAATTCAATTCATCCAGGAATTCTATTACTTCTTGACTGTAAGCTTACTTGTTTGTGTTTCTCCACGAGAACAGTTCCTCGTGAACTAATTCTGTACATTGATATTTAGTTCGAGGGGTCTTTCATTAAGCGCTTACTATCGTCAAACTTAAAAAAAAGAAACTAAGTTTGTGTGAGATATTATCAAATTATTTTATTAGTTTGAAAGGCCATTATATGTATGGAATATAAGATCGTTCAAATGTCCTGATGGTTTCTATGGGTGGCGCGCATCCGAAATGTCCAATTTTCCATGATTCTGGCGCATAAAACAGACTGAATTTGACCATGACCATGCTCTCGAATCGTGTTGTGTTGTTGAACACTATATCCGTTAATTTTGATTTGACAAAAAAGAATGAATATATGACAGCCAATTTGACAGATGTAGCTTCAACAATATAGCTGCTATCAACTATCAAAGTTCGGAAGTTTCTATTGGAAGACCCCTTATATTTGTCTTTTCGTCCATTGGTCCAGTCTCCAGGCTATTGCATCACTTGCAATGCATTCTCGTTTTTTAATAGAAAAAAATACTGTTTTTTATGGCGAACAGTCCATTGGGGACCAGGGCCCAAACATAAAATTAATTTAAAGATATAAATAAAAACCTTAAAGACATAAACAGATATATTTACATGTATATAATAAATCAATATTATTATTTGTATATAAAAACTTAATATAATTTAATTTAAAATAAGCGTATCTTTTTTTTATATATACTATCTTTATTTTCTCTTTCTCAAATCTTTTTTCTTTCTTCTAATAATAGTAATTAGGAATTTTGATGAATATAATGTTATGTTAATATAATAATATTGTTTATTGATTTTTCAAAAAAAGAAAAATTAATTCAAAATGCAAACAAAAATAAAGAACAAAAACCAAATTGAGGTTTAAGATGATTTGCTAAAAAAACGTACAACAGCAGTCCATATTTTTTTAAAATCCTTTTTTTCCCTAAAAAAATAAGCATATGACAAATTTTGTATAAACATGCACTTGGAAAAATATATGTCGATTGGTAAAAAAATAAATTTAAGCCTATATTATGGATCTATCAGTATTAAAAAAAAACTGCAATATTCTCTTTGCTGCACTATTAGATTACATTTCTTTCCCATGGTGCAACTCAGGGCTCTTTTATAACTACAATTTTATAATAAATTTAAAGTTTCTTTCAAAGTAAAATAAAGTTAATTTTCTGTTTAGAAAACAAAAGGGGTTAAATAAAACCATCCTTATAAATAACTACGTTCGGTACTTAAAAAATGTAAAAAAAAAGTGTAAAATTTACTAGCACTAGAGTTTGTAATTTTTAATATTATTGTAAATTAGATAGGGTTTATAAATTTTAAAAGCACTAATTGAAAATTAATTCTACTATAACATACAACAAATTTATTTTACAATATTTTGCTAACTAAACGGAAATTAATAAAAATTAATGAAAATATTATTTATCACTTTGATTTTTGTTTTTTTTTTTATATATTCTGGCCTAGCCAGTTTCAATTAACAAAAGCAACAATAAATATATTCCTTATAACATTGACTTCAATATTCCACACAGGGATGCCAGCTCATAACTTGATGAAAACCGTCCACTCTGTTTTCTTCTTTAACTGAAGAAGGATACGTAGGAGTGGATCGGACCTACAATTTACCGCTGAATCCCAAATTCGTACTTGATAAATATAATTATAAAATATTTCCATTAATTTTGACTCATTTCAAAATAAACTTCAAAGTTTAAAATATGGATACCAAACCCTGTGCTGTTAGCTGTAACCATTAAAATAAGTTTTAACACATACGTTTAATTAGAAGCATTTATTGATTTTTAAGAGTCAATTTTCCTGTTTTTTTATGATTATAGATTATTTAGATGTGCTTAAATTAATTCTAGTGCATTTAATTAATAAAAGTAAAATAATTTTATTCAATTACTAATTAGTAAATAAATAACGAACGACGGATGTTTGACAGTGAAAATTGACTTGAGCATCTTCCCACTTAGTGTGAATCAAATGATGAAGTGGTGTGTTCATAGACTCTTCCTTTCCCTCAGAAAGTAGAGGTCCAGACAAGCTCATGGAAGATTCGGCTGACTGATTTTCCGAATGTGTGGCAGAAATATCATTTAATCCTCTGTTATCAATTGTCATTGAAACTTGAAGACCCGCACAGCTATAGTAAATTAAATCAAAACGGCTTTCAGCATGATAGTTCCTCAAGAGGTCTTGGTTGGTATTGAAAACAACTCCAAAATTTCCAATGCAACTGGTTATCCATATTGGAAGATGAGGAGTTTTTAACCGTGAACCAGGTTGTAAAGCTGGAGTCTTTAGATTGAAATTACAAAGGGGTTTCTAGTAAGAAAATTAAAGATGAGTATATAAACCAATTTTTTACCTTGTTCTTTTCGTTGTCCCAGAGAAGCAGTCCTATTGAACAACGATTAAGTGTTCCATATTGTGGAGCGGCCTTTACAATATAAATTATGTGTATAAGAAAATATAAAAAAAATTGATATTACGTAATTATTTTCGTCACCGGCATGAACAACGCCATTGTGGATGTATGGAGTTGCTCTGCCTGTCAAGAGCAGAGTTACTATATTTAACGAACCCTCTTCCTGGTTTCCTACCAACGAAACCGTTGCTGAACCTTTTTTGTCGAGATCCGAACGTGTCCTTTAAATTTAAAATGATCAATTTATTTAATGAAAAATTTAAAATTCCTTATTCTTACTTCCCTAGAGAACGTGTCAGGACTGCACAGTAGAGAAAGAGTAAAGCACCTGGACTATCCTCGCTTGTAAACTATTGCAGAAAAATCTGGTACAAAAAAATTCAAAAATAAACATAAACGAACTTACAAACTGTATGTTTCGTCTCAAAAAAGTTTCTAAGGTATCATTGGGCTCAAGTTGAAACAAATAAAGCTTAAAAGTTAAACATTGATTTAAATGTCTTTTCAGTTAAAAAAAAAAAAACAAACCCAACCTTTTCTGTAATAGTGTCCTGAAAATATGTGATGCTGTGTGGAATAAAAGACTCTTCTCCAGGCAAGACAATAGTCACTTTTCCTTTGTCGGATATTTGCGTTAAGATTTCAACCATTGAACTGACTAAAGCATCTATTTGCTGCTTTTCACTGGGACGAAGCATTCTAAGCAAATGCTTGTGTAAGGACTCTTAACAATGTTTAAACGAATTATTTACTTACTCTGCCATTTGAGATCCTCCAGAGCTGCGGGAAACCACACGTTTGAAAAGTAGATTTTTTAAGATGAACCCCTGAAGGACAGACAAAATACCTCGAGTAGCATTGCGAGGTGAAATCAAACCATAGGCTTGGTCTTCGCTTGCTGGATTAAAAACCAATGCTGTCTGCGACCATTCACATCTAATAGGTACAGCTGAAGTACCAAAAATTAATTGTCGTAGATCCTAGATATAGTAAACGGTTTAATAAAGAAAATGATTGACAAAAATCTAGTCAACAAACGATTGCCAGTTCCGGTTTAATTGGATTGCCACCTTGAGCCCGAAACTGATTATCCATGCTGATTGTTCGGATTACTTTTTTGGAGCAGCCGATTAGATCCTTCACTTTCAGTTTCTGATATTCGTCTGAATCGCAGCCGAATAACTTTTTCTTAATTCGCGTATGGAAATAAGTTTTTGGCACTTATGGATATTCGTGTTTCCATTTTCACTATTTTAATATTAGGCACATATACGTAACATGCATCCTATACCCTAGTCCTTTGTTCAAATGGCTTTCATATGAAATTCAATAAACGGATATATCTTTTCTATCGAACGTTATAGGCACACTTTATGATTGTAGTTTAAGAAGTGGTTCTTAAAAAGCAGTAAAGGTGTGAATTGAATTTCGTGCAAACATATTTTTTTTTTGCCAGCAAACGCTCGTCACCTAGTACTCACTAAGTTAATTCAAGGAAATTTTGGAGTGGGCAATTGAAGTAGAAATAATGAAGTCACGTGAGTTGTGCTCATAAGACAAATAGAAATGTTATAGTTTTTCCTGTGGATTCCATTGGAATATCTATATTTTCAGATTTATTTTTATAAGAAATATGTAGATATTTTTATATTCAATAATATTGTTTTTTTTTTCATTAACAGATAACATACGATTTGTGTTATTTATTTATGATTGCCAAATTAATACAACAAAAATTCTTTACTGTATTACAGTATGAAGTCGAATCGGAAAACTATTGTAGATTTTAACGACCAGATGATGCCTAGTAAAACATTTATCGAAATGCCCGGCATTGCATACATTAGGAAACTCTGCTTTATAAAATCTATTTATTCACAACACAATGCAGACTTCAGTTTCCACACTAGTATCTTCGATGATTATCTGAAGATGCTTCTCCTGTCCACCAAACCACAGTCTACCTTCATTCATAACTCCCAACAAGGGTAACCTCTGAATTTTTTTTAAGGAGTCAAAAAAACTATTGGCGCTTTATTGAAAAAGCATTGAAAATTTCGTATGTATCACCAGGCGCCCAAAAAAAAAGCAAGTAAATCGAAATCAAATTGGTTTTCTCCTATACTTCACCAGGCGCCCAAAAAAAATAATAAGTAGACAGAAAATATGCTTTGTCAATAAAGTGCCACTTTCTGATTTCATTTTTCATATACTTGCTGTTGTTTTTTTTGGCGCCTGGTGATTGAAACAAATTTTGATGTTTGCCTTGTCAGAGCGCATACTATCTATACTAATGGCCTTGGGTAAAAGTAGGAGCATAGGAAAGATCAAAATTTCTTATAAATCACCAGGCGCCCAGAAACAATAAGTAAAGACAAATCAAATCGGTTTTCTCCTACTTGCACCAAGCGCCCAGAATCATAATCATAGAGTAAATACATATAGTAAATAGAAATCAAATTGGTTTTCTCCTATACTTACACCAGGCGCCCAGAATCAACAATAAGTAAAGAGATCAAATTAAGAGATGGGGTTTTAGTGACAAAACAAAGATCAACATTTATTATGAATGATTTCTCTCTACTTGCTGTTGTTCGTGGGCGCCTAACAACAAATTTTGATCTTGAATCTCCTGATTTCATTTTTCTTAACTTGCTTTTGTTTCTGGGCGCCTGGTGATTCATACAAAATTTGTATCTTTTTTTCTTCTACTACATAAAATTTAATTTACATTTCAATTTTGATCTTTACTTTGTTAACAAAGTGCCCATCTCCTGATTTCATTTTTCTTAACTTGCTTTTGTTTCTGGGCGCCTGGTGATTCATACAAAATTTGTATCTTTTTTTCTTCTAACTATAAAAGAAACAAAAAAGAACTGCGAAACGTACCGACCATGTCCTGCAAACCCTAAAATTCTATTTTGTGTATGTGAATACGTGTGAAATTCGTGTTAGAAGCAGACAATTAGCCATACTTTAGGTGCCACATAAATGCAAACGTTCCATAAGAAATGTACAGGGACCGATACACATATTTTGCTGAGCTGGGCATTTTTCAGTTTGTTGTCGTTCTTGTTTCTTTTTTCTATGACTTACACCAGGCGCCCAGAAACAGCAATAAATAAAGATAAATCAAATCAAGAGATGGCGCTTGACTGACAAAACAAAGATTAAAATGTATTAGTGGAAACGGCATTTGCTTCGAATTTTGAGAGGTATTGCTTACGTTAGTTCAAGGTTGCTGAGCTTTATCATAAATTGTTGAAAATATTTTGTACGTTTGTGAACGCATAAAACCCAATAGGTAACTATATCTGTCAAAACGTACTACATTTGCCCAACCAGCTGATTCCAGGGTCAGCTGTTCTCTACGATACCAAAGTTTACCAGATTTAGCGCCAGCTTGTTTTCTATTTGAAAATCATAAGTTTTGTTATAGCGAGTTTCATTCAAGAAAAGATTTGCTCTTTATGTCAAAAGATTTGATCTTTTTCAATTTCGAGAGTTTCATTGCAAGAAAAAGAGCAAATCTAGATCAAATCTCAACACGAAAGATTTGATCTCTGATGGGCTGGCAGATTTGATCTGAATGCACACATACATGTAAATAGTCTTTCGGTCAAACGTCAAATGGAAAATATTTTTGTTGTTTGTTGTGAACTTGTGCCAACCCGTGCTTAGTCAAAAAATTAACAAATAGCCATTAAATATACAAAATAACAAATAAAGGTGTTTTTGAAGTGAGAAAATACAAATATGGCATTTTATATATAAATACAGTACACCTGGTATTTTTGTGTGTGATATCAAATACTGTGTATGCTCGTCAGTGAATGACCAATACCAGGATTAAATGATGAAACAAGTTTCATTGAAGAGAGCAAATCTTGATTTTCAGATCAAATCTTTGAAATTTGAATGAAACTCGCTATTACTTTTTATGGTCGTCAGCTGTTATTTAACAAGTATTACAACAACAACGAACGTATTGCTTTAGAAAGCTATGCGACCTCGAACGCTCTCAATCTATGTGCTTGGGTTACTTCGTTCACAAAAAAATCCGGTTTTGGTTATCCAATACAATCTAAAAGGTAGAAATGTGAACGTACTCATTTTTTTAGCTGGTTGAACATTTAATGGGTACGTTCACGAACGTATCCAATAGGTTAAGTTGTAATTGGGTACGTTCACGAGCATAACCTTGCCTTTGTTGTAATTAGCATGGTTAAAAACAGCTGTTTTCCAGCTGATTGAAGAACATATGGAAGAGAAAATCCAAAGGTATCCTAAATTTTGGTCGATACTTTTCTCAACACGTGAACAGCTGACTGTGTTTCTCTTTTGCTTCGAATTTTGAGATTTAACCTATCTGGTTGGATTTGTTCGTTCACAAAACACCCAAACACAAGCAAGGTAACCTACCCAAAAGTTACGTTCGTGAACGTACGCACGCTGTTTCTGTGCTTCTGTCGTCTGTTCGTACTGTACAGTCTTTGCGTCTTTTGAAAGTGAAAGTTATGAAAAACCGTTCTTTACGAATCCGAAAAACATTTTTCAATAATTTCGTGATTTTAATTATTATTTACCTGTAAATACCTATGTACATAAACTAAGCTTGCTCAACCAAATACTTTTTGTCTAAATAGTGTAATTAAATCAACTATGAAAGAATGTTAGTGCCTAGTGTAATGAACCGTTAGTTAAATGTTAACAGCCGTAAGGATAATTGGGTAAGTGATTATTCCTTTCACATATTGTTTTTCATTTGGGTCATTGGTTCATGCTCGTGGCCTGCATAATGGAATTAAGATTGTTGGGTTCTTTGCTTAATACCCGTTTCATTAATCTACTTTATACATATACATATATATACCGTTCCATGAATTTTAATGTTTAAAAAAGTTGGAGCTCAATAGGAGTAAGAAGCCAAGTTCCAATGGCTTATCTCGCAACCATTCCTATGTGCATGTTGTTGCAGGCATGAGTAGAAACTACAATTAATGCCGAATTCAAGAGGCTACATGAGATGTGTAGCAGGTTTTGCAAATATTCCAATTTTGTTCTGAATAAAAAAAAATATTTGTTGTTTTTTTACCATATTATCCTTTGAGGCTCTTTAAAATCAGACCACTTTATTTCTTTTTTGAGAAAAATAAGGATTGCGACGACATTAATTACTAAATTCCACAGAAGTTCCAGTAGAATATGACGGGGCTTTGAAATTTTTAAATTCAATCTTAAAATCATAAATGGTATTAAGAAATAACGAACATCAAGCAATCTTTGCCCACATAAAGCCACACAACATGCTACCCAGAACATTAATTGAAAGCAACTCGTTGTGTGTGCTACAGACACGTGAATAATTTTTAAACTCAACATATAGAGTGGAATGACGGCAAACTTAAACCACTCAAATTTGCCATAAAAACGGTTCCAAATGTAAAATGTATAATGTCGATTATCGGCCAAGAGATATGGATGAGCCAAGGTGTTCCAATGAACGATAATTGCAAAAATAATGGAATACGCAGCGTACAATTGCCACGATCTTTTGACCAGCACCAAAGCCTCCTTTGCTTTTTCGATTAAAAGAGGTGCACCAAACATTAGTGTAAAAACCGCAAAGTAAAAGAGCTAAAATTGAAAGATTATATTATGATCAACCTTAGGAGTTTTATTCTCTGGTGTTACCTGAGGAATATGCAGACTAGCTTCATGTGCACTTTTATCTCCAACGACAATGGAACCGTTGGCAATAACAAATGCTATAAAAACCACGATGACAATGATGTATCCATAGAAGTTCTTCAGGGTATTGACAATACTTTGTAGAATTACTCCCCATGAACGAGCAATATCAAATACGGTCTATGAAATGATATTATAATAAAGTTATAGGTATATAATGAACGTTCGTTTTTGAATCATACTTTGGTGCTGAACAGTGAAATTGAGGATTTTCTCCTGATTCCTTTTCGATAGGCATACATCTCCAAGAGTTCATCGAGAAAGCAAATGCCTAAAAACATAACTACCCACACAATGTTTGTCTGCCTCACCAGGACACTCAATGCTCCTATAAATAATATCATCGAATCGTTCATTATTTAATACCTACCAAAAAGTTTGAATAAATACCAGCAATAGCACCCCAACCGTGATAGGATTTAAGCCAACAGTAGTATATGGAAAGGAAAAACGTCATAGACAACACGTCAGTGTAGTACAACTGGCTAAAAAAGTACATCGGTGGCAGAAGCGAAATGGATATCGCTTCCAAACATCGCTGTAGAGGTTTATGGTGTGGCATTGTAAGCTCTCTTATTTTGAAAATGAGGAAAACATTGCATGTAGAGGCTAGCAACGAAACCAAACGCAACCCATAGACGTTGCACATGTCGAAGGGAATTAAAATGATTGACACAATGTACAGTCCGGGAAATGTTGTTATTTTAGGATCCCACTGTAAATGTTAGTTAAATGTTTATATATTTGTAATATATTTGCGGACTTGCCTCATGAAATCTCTGGTTACAATAGTGCAATCCTTGCCGCAGATGGAACTTTTCATCGACAACAGACTGTGTTGTGTCATAGATTTTATTGAAAATTGGAAATGAAGCTACAATATAGATGAGTGGTGCTATAACTTCTATAGCTTTAAGTGCCATTTTAAATCTACATAAATTAAATATGCTAAAAAGTTAAATTTTAAAGAATTGACAATTTTTAAAACCTAAATCTTTAAATATGCCGGTAAACAAATTTTTAATGTTGACATTTGAAACGTCATCTTCGTAAAGTGAAAACAAGATAGGGAACTTTCCAGTTTAGAATAAATAGGTTTGCGGGAAATACAGTAATGCTACGTTTCTACCTGACGATAGTCAAGATTTCATTCCAGTAAGTTGTGTTTCCATTTGAATTACAGAGCATAGAAAAAAGAAACAAGAACGACAACTCGGAGGATATATTAGGCGTTTTTCTTTATTCACTCAGAAAAGTTTTCTGAACAGAGTCTGAGCATTCTGAGCATACTCTGATAATTCTCTAAACCGAGCGTGATCTGAGCGCTCAGATATAATTTTGAAATACGTTCTAGCACTTGGCTGTCACAAATGGACACTTCTCATATGGCTTGTTCACAGGCGGCAATATTTATGCATATAAATACTATTGTCTCTTTCGGATTGGCATTTATTTTTCGAAGAGTGGTGTAGGCAATGTGTATGGGATAGAGTGAAATAGCCTACAACTCTGGTTAATTTCGTTCAGCATTTTCTCAGAATGCTCAGTCAATTTATTCTGAGTGCATACAGCCTTCTCAGAGCACGCTCTGATCATTCTCTGAACGAAAAAAGAAATACAATTTTAAAGATCTGAACGCTCTGAGCGAAAAAAGAAATACAACTTCTTTTTTGACAACTCAGACTCCACTCTGAACGTATAAAATTGAATTTAAAATTTTGACTTGCATTCTAAACCAACTTGACTTGAAAGAAATAACTGCATGTGACGTCACTATCTGATTTTTTGTTCTCAGGGATATAAACAAATTTATTAATTTGCTGTTTATCATTGTATTTTTATATTTATGTATTGTTCTTAAAAACATTGAAATGCATCATTAAAAACACAAATACTATACGAAGATTTTTTCATGAAGAAAAACCCAATTTTGATTGATTAGTTTGCACTTTAAAATACCTGTGCATCTCAAATGTTTCCATGTATGCTGACAATTGTGTGCTTTGAATATGGCAACTGTTGTATTTTTGCGGCACCAGGCGAACATGAAAAAGAACAGGCGCAAAATCCCAAAATAATTTCACTCAAATTAAAAAAGTATAAGAAGAGAAAAAGAAATACGAAATGGGCGGGGTTTTGTTAAAGTAGAAAGTGGATTTAACGAGAGGGTTTGTGGGTAATTTTTTGGTGACGGCGGCATCTGACGAGTGCGTGCACCACTCTATTTATTTGTGAGTACCTACTGACGCAAGTGTGCACCGGATTTGAATTGTGACAAAAATTGATCGCACACGTATTCGGAGCACCAGGCGAATATCAGATGTGTGTATGTCGAGTATGTACCCCTAAACCGCCCAACGGATTTTAATGAAATTTACAGGGTTATATAATTGGTTTTGTCCATTTTGTTATAACTGATCTCTGAAAAAAAATTCCAATGATTTATTCCAATGATGCATTTCAATGATAGCTATAACTGGCCCCTAAGGCTCTCATATAACCACGAAAAATGCGGAACTCTATCGTTGGTGAATTTTTGTGTTCCAGGAGACTAGCTTCATATGCACTTCGAAGCCAAGCCGAAGTTGATATATTTTGAGGATTTTACTTATGGGTGAATGAAAACAAAACCACAATCGACTTTTTTTTATAGGCTGACGTTTCGTTTTGACATTTTAGCAGTGTATATACATTCTTTAGTACTCTCATGAATGCCATTTGGCTTCTGGCCATCTTCACGGACAATCATTAACTAACTCTTAAAAGTGGAGACAAGAAAATTTGGCGACATGTAATGCACTTTTATCCTTAATTTTATTCTATATTCACACCAATTGGCGATTTCAGCGCCAATCATTGCGACACAGTAAGTAATTAAAAAATGCTGCTTCATGATAGTACATAGATACAAAGATTTTAGAGAAATGTGCATATTAGTGTGCTTCGTCAGTGGATTCAGACTTCAAATCGAAAAGAAAAATTCTCTTCTCAGAATCATCTAGAATAGTTGTTGTGCCAATAAAACGGTTTCAGAATAATTTCGGAATCCGGAGATACTTGGACTATAAATGAAAAATGCTCTAATAAAAGTACTACTTTCAGATTTTAGGCAGAAAGTGATAAATACAAATACCTTTATGATGAAGTTACATCTTTCTGCATCTTGGTTTCTTCAACTTGTTCGAAAGAGGGAGGACGCAGAACATTCAACATTTTGTTGAAAAGTTATAGCAACTTTCTGCAAAGCTATTAGCTTGATTTAACTGCATTAAATCGTGCCGTTAATGATGCAAGGAACATATTGATTGCTCTGTTAGGTAGGTAGGTTAGGTTGGTTAAAGGAAGGTGGTCGTTTGATGAATTTCCAAGTTTTGAAAATGTGTAGTAAATCAAAATTTTGTTTAATGGATTTGGCAATCGTAAATGAGTATCATCTGAGTGAAATGTGTACAGGGGAATCATTTAAATCACTTACCCTTAGATATACCATCTGTATTATGTTTTCCCCCCCGTTTTCTGTAAAATGCCTACGCTCTAAATTTTAACACAATTAATATAATTTAAACTACATTCGTAGAAGCAGACAGAATTATCATTTCATCGTAACGCCATGTTTGATTGTTATCGTTTTTTAATCTGCACGAATGAAAAAAAATTATGTTTATAAAAAACAAAACATTTAACATACATATACATATATATTTTTATTTATGTTTCCTTAATTATAAACAAAAATTTTACGGCAATTTTTTTTATATCGGCGGCTTTCATTTTTTATTTTTTGTGGATCATTGGCGCTGATCGGTCGTTTGTTTTTGTGTGCCTTAGCTTAACGGTGGCAAACTGTGATGCTCTGTGAATTGAAAATAAAATACAAAAATATATTTTAATTTATAAACAAACTTAAAAATCAACCACATGGTAAAGTATTCTTTTTTACTTAAATAAATAAAATAAAAATAAAAAGAAGGTACATAATTTATATATTATGTTTCAAACCTTATTAAAGAAGGAAGCTTAAATCTATTTGTGGGGCGGGGAGGTACTTTACAATTTGTTTGTGTTGTATTTTGAATTATGTTCTTAATGTTAGGCGGAGAGGTAATTTCGAGCTTTTAGGACTGTTATGCTAGAAATTTATGTAAATGTTGCTAAACCGTCCTCCCTTTCTAGAAAGTAAAAGATAACAAAAAAATACTTAATTTTTATTCAATTTAAACCAATTGATGAAGTTTATTGCCAGTAAGCTCTTGTTCACAACAAATATAAAATACAAAAAATATAACAACTTTATATAAAATTCATATGCTGCATTTACAAAAATAAAACAATAATAGTGTTAAGTAAAAAATTAAGCATCTAATGGTAAATTTAATCTACAGTGTTACAAATTAAATACTAAGGAATTCTTGAAAGAATGTCAAAGCATTCATAAATTCCGTGAATCATATACATTGCTGATAAAATATACAATTTCTGATGTGGATTAGTTCTTAATAATTTTTGAATTTTGTCCAGAACGATCTTCAGACTGTTGGTCCTGGAGGTCCCAAAAGTCATACCATGGACCATATGTCTTAGCGAATGATTTTGCGTTTTCAGCATTAAGGTTTGCGTTGTTCTCCTTGATCTTCTTTAAATTTTTTTCCAGTGTTAAATTGCTGGATTTCACGAGTCTGGTGCGTGGTAAAATTGTCGCTGTTTGGCCAATCGCCTTTGCGTCCAACATATACGACTCGGAATTTTTCTTCTGTTCATCACTTTTAGCACTACTGTTGTTAAGTGTGTTCGATTTGCTGCCGCTATTTCCGTTTGTCTTTTTTGGCGTTGATCTGAAAGTTTGGAATTCCATTTGTTGTTTCTGATAAGAATTCACCTGCCTACGATTCTTTTCGTCCTTTCGTACAAGATGGTCATTAATGACAATGCAGTCATAAGGGTCAGAACTTGTAGACTTTATTTCGCCATCAGATTCCTCGTCTTCACTGGTATAATATTGCTTGAGGATGTCCTGCCGTTTGACGGTTTTCATGACCATTCCACTTTCTTGAGCTGATATTTCGTCGAAAAAATTATTTACATCACTCATTTTCAAAGTGCCATTATCATCGTCATCATCATCATTGTCTTCGCTATCTGATGTCATGGGATCGCACTTGTTGACAATCTTTTGTTGTACAAGCTGCTTTCCATTGCTCGATTTGTTGTTAACTTTTTTTGCAATTTTTCCATTACCCAAAGATGCACCTGACTGAGGAGCTTTTTGTGTCTGGTGAACTCTACCAGTAGGGTGCTGTGCATTTTGTCTATAATCGATACTTTGGTCGTGCTTCATGCCGCTCATTCGCTCCTCATCTGAGGGGTTTTCAATGTCTATTTCAATGGTTTTCATTATTTTCATTCTAGATTTGGATACATGCTTTTCCTGAAAGCTTTGATGCTGTTGATGAGAATTGTACTTTCTTGGAACAGTATCGTTTTTCATTGGAGCTATGCCGTAAATATTTTCTTCTTCGAAGTTTTCCACGGTCGAAGAACTTTCTTTGCGTTGTTTGGTTTCATTTGAAGACACTGAATGGCGGCCAGATTTCTTCTCCAAAGCAGCTGAAGATCTAAGTGATTTTTCTAATTTCGATTGAAGCCGTTCTGATGATTTGTCATTTATTTCGGGTTCTGGAAGTTGGACAAGATCTCTGTGACGCCATAATGACATTCCGGCAAGTACTTCGTCGGATTTGCCAAATCTCCAAAAGGATTTTGTGCGTTTTATCCCTCCTCCGTTCAGGATCTCATCATCACTGGCGATGACATTTTCAAAACTGCCTGACTGTTTCATTGGTCTTCTGAGTATTGTAGATGTTTTCTGGTCATGGTCATCGTGAACATTACTTTTGAAGTTTCTGCTCAAAGTCCAGGAATTAACTTCTCGCGATGACTTATAGCTGGAATCATTTCTTCGTCTGAGTTTTTAATAAACATATTTGTGTGTGTAGGGGGCACATGAAGATATGAATTTTGGACATATGGATAAAAGTAAACAAAACGAAAATAAAACAAAAAGAAAATAATAAATATTTAATAAAAAAATGTAAAATGGACGGAAATGAAGTGGAATTGTGCTGTTGTCATTTAATGATGTTTTAATTCTTTATATTTTTCAAAACCTGTGTATGATGGTTAAAATTTTTGCCAAAAGATTCGATTTAACTCAAAATTTTGACGAAATCAACTCCTTAGCAAGATTTGGTATTTACGCTGTCAAGAGTTGGGACAGTTTCCAACTCTTCTCTTTCAAGTTAATTTAATTTTTGACCAAGAAAACAAAATAAAATACTAATTCTAAAATCAATTTCTTATGCTCACATTTCTTCAATACAAATACGGACACCAAACTGCAAATTTATTTTAAAACTTTACATTTTGTGGGAAGCTTAAAAGTAGCTGCTTATTTTAAATACATATACAAATATATAACAATAATTTAAAAAAATCTACTACTAACAAAATTTAACAATACAATTCCAATTTTATTCCGCTCATATATTTCTAAAAATACACATTTCAAATATAATGTTTTTGAAGAAATGCGTAAACGACATATACCTGGGTGGTTACTTACCTTATGGGTACCCTATTTGAATGTTCTTCATCGGAGTAATCGACCTCTGGCTGGGGCGGGGGTTCGTTTGCAAAACCACTATCATTACTACTGTGCAATGATGTTTTAGCAGTTCCCTCACGCAGATGCTTTTGGTTGTTATTGATCATTGGCTGTTTGAAAAACGGCATTTGACATTTTGGTAAAACGAAAATTTTGTATTTAATCAAACCTGTGATGGTTGAGGACCATTCTGATTTTTATGCTTTCTTCTCTCTATCAAGGGAGGGCCATTGGACAAACAGAAGCTTTGCGATAAGTTAAGCATGCGGCTGGAATTGCTTCCTGATGGCACTGGTGCTGGCAGTGTTGGTGGAGGACCTGGCTTTGGATTTCCTCCTGTGGCACCACGATACTATAAAACAAAAAAAATTATATTTGTTTACTAAATATAAGTGATTGCATACTTTTTTCTGATTTCTGAACAAGATAGTATCTCCGAACATTCTTGTTGGTGATGACTCGTCTGCACTGTTGTTTCTTCTACGATATGTCGAATCACATTCCGCAGCTGTATCTACATGATTCGACAGATATTCCTGATAGCTACGCATACCATTTCGATCAAACTGGACATTCTCGTAACTACTATCACGTTCTCGATCTTGCTTCTTTTCATTGTTTTCGGCATTGGTATAGGCAATTGGAAACCAACCGAACATTTGAGTTCTTAAGTTTTCACCAAATTGCCAGCCATTGGCTTTAGCACCAACTAAAGCGACTCTATCACCTTCTGCAAATGGAAGTTGATTCTCTCCAGATGGCATATATGCGTATAATGCCTTAACAACAGTTCTCTGGTCCCAATTTTCATTACCTTAGTTTAAATAAAATTGCAATCAAATATGACAAAAAAAAAAGTACTAGACTCACTTATATTCGATGCTGAAGCAGTCAGATTGAAGTCTGATTTGGCACGAGGTAGAGAATTCTGGGAATAATTGTGTTCGTTGAGTGTTCTCATATCACCATAAGGAGCATCTACACTTCGGGCTTTCTTAAGCATTGATGATCCGGAATGATTTTCATCTTCCTTAAGTTTCTCCTTGAATATTTAAAGTTGAAATAATAATAATTATTCTTCTGGTTAACTGTTAACTTGCTTGTATAGCCAAAAAGTTCAATTAAATAAAAATAAATATTTAGTTGCAACGAAAGCTCTATGCGTGGCCAGGGCCTGGCTTATATTCTAAGCATTTTCTGTATGTCCTGTAAGTCTGCAGGAATGGAGGGGACCTAAAATCAAATCCGATCGGCTAACATGAGACGTATTTCTTAAGACAGGAATTAATCTTGCAGAATTTTATCATTTCCTCTCAAGTGGAGCGAAAAAAAATTATTTTTCTGAAATCGCCTCAGGCGGGTTTTAAAACCCAGACTAATCACTACGCGCGGTTAAGGACTCTGTTCTTCGACCATGCAACCCGTGCACAAACCTTTTGAGAAGACACTAAGCCTTTTATCGTATTTGCCTATAAGGCAGAGGCCAGGTGCAGGTAGTTACTAAGTTAAAAGGCAGCTTGGATAGCTGTGAAGATGTGGATATTCAGAATTTCCATTTGGAACCCGCTACAATAGACTGTACTGGCAGACTAAGATTAAAGTTTAATCTGTGTTAGTGTATGGTGCCATTTGAGCGTCTTCCATGTCATTGATTTTACTTACCATTCGCCGTAAAAAGTTGTTGTCATATACTGTTGGAATAATTTCTCTCGAAGATGCAACTTCCTGCCAGTTATCTAAATTATTTTCGATCACACTCTTCCCATTGGCATGAAAAGCCATCCAATGCTTCGATATCGAACATTGTCTTTCCAATACGAACCCATATCGACGCCGTTCTTGTGTCATAGCCTGTAACAGAGTTTATAGGAATCACATTTTTTCTATCAACCTACCAATGTTCAAACTTACATTCTTATAACTCTGTTCGCAAAAGTTGTCGAGTTTCTTTTTTTGATCGTCCAAAAGTTGAAGACTCTATTTTTGAATAATTTTATTAATGCGACCACTAAAGGTTCATCTCTATAAGCTTACCTTGATTTCCTTTTCTGTATTCTCTGGACTGTTCTTTTTCTTGCGTTGCTTCTTCATTGTAGATATAGCTTTTTGATAGCTCTCCATTCGAACTTTATGTTGTTGCATGAATTTCTTTTGTTCAAGCTGAACAACTTTTGTATCTTTTTCTAAATTCGTCTCTAATGGCACAAGGAGGTCCACATAAAACGCCTTAAGCTTTTAAAATATGCAAATTAAAAAATCTAGTCGCATTCCAGAGTATACTAGCAATAAGTCTTACAATGTTCATCTGTTGGTCTTGAATTTCCTTGTACACAGTGACAACATTCATAAGTGCAGAACCTATATCGCATGAAAGTATCGATTGTTTTGAATTTCTTCTTTCGAATTAGAAATAAACTGCTACTTACCAATATCGGCGGTGCCACTTTGTTGGGCATTCATAGCAATCTTTGCTAACGCCTCATTGAACATTCGTGAAGCAGAAGCAGCACCTATGGGAAAATAAAATAATATGTATCTCGGTGTTCCTGTTTTAAATTAATGTGGGTATAGATAGATTTATAATAGTGCACTCGAATTTCAAGCCACGAAACCTTGATTTGCAATATTGAAACAGATTTTATATTGAGTAACATACCATGTAAGGCCTTCAAGTATGCCTTGCCAGCAGTTATCAGTTGTCTAGCACCAGGGTTAAATTTCTCGAGAATATTCTATAAATGGAGTAAGTGTAAATAAATATTTTGTTAAGTAATAAACAGTACATTATGTATTCATTAATATGTGGATGAACTCAGCTGAAATTGAATAAGGTGGTTCACATTTCAATGTTTTGCTTTTTATCTAGATTAACTGACATTTGGAGAAATGTTAATCAATATTCTTATATATTGTGTTTGTTCATTTGTCTAGAACAACCGTGGGGCAATACAATAAAAGCCACTTTTGGAACGGTTTCAATAATTTCTTCAAGATCCTTAACTGGACACTACGGTTCCTTGATAGTGACTTAGACTTCAGCGCAGATAAATTAACAAATTCAATTCTTCTGGGAAGGAGTAATTTCGATTTGGAACGAAGGTAGATACATAAATATTAAACCTAAAGAAAACTTATAGTTCAATTCGAGCTGTTATCAGGATAAGAAAAGTAAGTTTCCGCTGTTAAAAAGCCAATGCCACTGATGAAACCCAAAATTAGTAAGCTAGAAAGACCTGTAATGCTAACATTTGAAAAACCAAATTCTATCATGAAAACAAAATTTGAAAAAAATACTGCAATGTCCCAAATAAAGTAACAATGTTTGGTCACTCATTTGTAAAAAAAAAAATTGGAATACTTCGTCTTCGGTTTCAATTCAAAGCTTGTCTTGAATCTTCTTTCGAACTAGTTCAGTCGCAAGAGTATTGAAAGATCTTAATATACTCAATTCCTCTGGCCCACATCAGCATCAGAAAATATTCTTTTAAAGACATGTTCTTCTGCGCTGGAAAAACCACTGCGTAAGCTTCTCATATGTCCTATTTCCTTGGTCTCTTTCAGAGACAATAAAAAGGTGAATCTCTTCACCCTCTAACTATCGAATCGACAAATTGTATTTACGTTACTTCTTTTGAACTTGTACAGCAAAACCCCTTAATTTTGTCCAGCTTAAAAAAATATCTTGAAGATCGGAAGCTTCTTAGTGACCGGCAGTATGGCTTTCGTAGCACAAATCCATTGGTCGTATAACACATACATACATATCGTTATATCAACGAGAAAAGTGGTAGGTAGGCCCTTGATATTTCTTAAGCGTTTGATAGAGTTTAACATCAAAGTTTTGTATCGAAAATGCGTGCTGAATCTCTTTTTCTTTGGATTAGTAATTGCCTTTACGGCCACTAAATACAAATAGTATTGAACGGATTCAAATCTAATATTC